>JAVJGJ010000003.1:15909197-15932714 GCA_035590215.1 Microhierax caerulescens
ACTTTCAAAAAAAAAAAAAAAAAAAAAAAAGGAAGGGGGGTGGAGGGGAGAAATAGTACAGTGCTATTTAACTGTTAATCCCAAAGCAAGAGAGAAAAAGTAGGCCTGGTTTGTGGTGAGGAGCCAGCAGAGATTGAAGGTGAAGGGATCCCCTAACACGTGAACAGAAGGAATAATGCTCTCCATCGCTTAGCAGGGAGGGTGTTGCTAGAGAGGATAGAGAAAGCAAGTAGCTAGGAAGAAGGATGAAGTAACTGCATTTAGGGAGGAAAGACTGCCCCAGACTGAAGGACCTGACCTACCAAATTGTGATTCTGTTGACATGCAGTTTTACAAAGGTTTTGTGGAAATGTAATTCATACTGGGGAGTGCAGGAGTTTTATTTAAAAATCGGCATGAATGAGCATTATGGGTGTGTGCAGGCGCATCCTTTTAACTTCAGTGTTCCCCAGAAAGGGAAGAGTCATTTAAAACTATGGAGTTAAATTTAGGTTACATTTTATCTCATTAATAGAGGTAGACTGTGCATGTTACTCTGTTACTGGTCTTTGTAAAGTAACTGACTTTAGGGGGGATGCAGTAAACCTGATTTATCTGGATTTCAGTAGACGGTTTGCTATAATGTCACATGTGTTACTAGCCCAGTTGGGAGGGGCAAGATTAGCAGAAGAGAGGATTGTAAAGGGAATGTGGATCCCTGCAGTGGAGATGACAACAGGGTGTGCTGCAAGGCTGAGTCTGACCTGGCTGCAAAGCTGCTGAAGTTTGGGTGAGGGAAGCACATGGTGAAGCTGGCTCTGGGAGATGCTGTCACTTGCAATGGGCAGCTGGAATATCACATAAGAAGAACAGGGTAATTCTGGGGCACTGGCATTACTGAAGTGTTAGTTACACAAAAAGTTCTTGTGTTAGGTGGATGTTAGAGAATTTGGCCTAATAATAAGAATTTATGCTCTGAGTTAAGTTTGCTGGAAACAATAGCTTAAACCTGTTTTCTTTACAACAGGTAACGTGTAACAGTTTTTTACAACAGGTGACTGCTGTATTATTTACAACAGGCAACTGTGTGAACCATTAGTGAAATGCAGCTCAGAAAATGCCAAATGACCATACAAAGTGTGATAGGTACAGATTTGCCCATAGAAAGCCAAAGGCACACTGAAGTGGTGAAGAAATCGTCATGGAGACCCAGTCTAACTTGTGCATGGATTTCTGATGAATTGTATTTTAAAAGATTGGAGCAGAGCAAGTTCAGAGGAAGTTTCATATAGTCTGTGTTCAACTGTTTTGTTTTGTCCCCAGCAAAATGGAAGATGAAAATATATGAAAATGCATTATAATTACTGTATAAATGAATACCAGGGGGGTAAATAACAGCATTGTTTATTCTGAAGGTCAGACCTGGCACAAGAACAACTAGATACTGCCTGGCAGTGAATCCAACCCAATAACTCATTTAAAAGTGAAATTTGATGGACTTATGAAAGGGATTATGAGATATTGCCAGGGACTGGACAGTGTGAACCAGGAGGGTACTTTCTCTCTAGTAATTTTCTTGTGTCTTGGAACAGACATTTTTTTGTAGCTAAAAGTCCAATTATGGCGAGAATGTTTTTCTTTAAATGGAAGTAATTTGTAAGTGACATTGAGGAACAAATTATAAAGGGCGAAAAAGTATTGCCTTGGAAAATTGCAAAAGTGCATATAAATGCACCTTTGTATGATGCTACCTGTGAATTGGAACACGCAAAAGGAAGGACATTATAAAACAGGGGTTGCAGTGCCACCAAAGGATGTTGCAACGTAAGCCTCTGTAAATGGCTGAAGTTGCTTTCCTTATGTTAAACATATGTACCACTGGAACTTTTCCCAGCCATGCCCCAGCTGTCTCCTGTGTGCAGGACACACCTGGGTGCCCTAGGAGGTGCCTGCTGTGCCCATGGCACAGCCTTTGCCAAGAGCAGTGGCCAGCAGTCTCAATCCATCAGCCGTGTCCACAGCTATGGGAAAGGGCTTGTAAAATCCTGCCTTGTGGGAGAGCTGCCACCTTGTTAGGTGAAGGGAGAGTGGAGTCCCGTAGCCTGCTGGGCTGCTCTCTGGTGCTTGAGCCCAACCGGTTTGTTAGAGCTCCTCAGCAAGAAACCTGCAGGACCTCATGTGTGTGCCAGACTTTTATTTGTATAGCATCAGGGAATTATAAGGGGAGATGTTCTCAGCTGGGAGCTGTGGTGGCAGTTCCACCTGAACACTGCTTTAGAAAACTGTTAATTTTTCCCATAGCTAAATGAAATTAATCACCTACTCAACTCTTTGCATCTTCCATGCTTCCCTTGCACTTTGCTGAGAGATACGGATATTTATGATGTTTTCATCTCACTTGTGGCTTGGTGATTAACATTCTGCAAGTTGCTGAAGCTTATGGATACCAGCGATTTCCTGCTCTACTTAACGTACTTAAGTCAGCCTGCTTTGTTTTTCTTCCTCTTGCTAATATTCACCTGGTGAGTTAATTGTGTAGGAAAGCAGCCAGTGAAGATGGAATATGACATCAAGCTCAGCTGGGAGTATTCTGTGGTTCAGACTTATGTGCCTTAGAGAAGGGAGTGTGTAAGAGGCTGGATGGCAAAGTTTGCTGTGTAAGAGGCTGGATGGCAAAGTTTGCTGTGCCAGAGGAAGCTGTTTCTGGTGATGTTCCCTTAGAACGGTTCTCAGTTGTGAGTAGGAGTGTTGAGCTCTGTCCTGAGCTGCCCTGATTTGAGTGCAGGGAAGGGCAAGCCATGTGTGGATCATGGTCTTTGTCCCCAGAAGCTTGTATAAGGAATGGGTGCCATTCCTGAAGGTGAATAGATGCTAAGTTAAAAAAATTTGTCCCTCTCTTCCTCAATATATATTGCCATTCTGTGAATTGATGGGAATTCAGGCAGTGTTCCTTGGCTTAACTGACATGGAAAAAGATTTTTACAAGACTAGATTAAAACCAGAATGCTGGAGGAGAAGCATGTGGCAGTGTTCACTTCTTATTGGGTTACTCGTTATCAGGGTAAGGTAGACCCTCCAAGCAGATAGTGCGAAACAGCAGCAGTTGGAAGTGCTGGACCAAGTACTTTAGTTACACACTTCCAATTTGTGTAAATAAATGTCTGGTGGATCAGGGCTTTGAACAAAGGCCTCAGGACTTGCGGCAGAGTGGTGTAGCTAAGTGTGGTGTATCTGGGCTGGGCTGTTTTGGTGTCTCCTGGGGGGAAGTGTTCCAGTTCATAGAAGACTGGCTGGACTGAGAGACAATGGTCTTTCCTTCCAGCGCAGCCCTGCTTTCTTCATGGTCTGTTTTCTTTCGTCCTAGCAGTCTCTGCTAACTCTTCCTTTATTTTTGGAAGTGAATTATATCATCCCTCTGAAATCAGATATTCTTGGTAGCTCCCTTTATTGATCCCTCCCCAGTCAGTCCTAGTTTACCTCTTGCCTTCCTCCTTTTCCCACGTTTCCCTTTCTCTCTGGTTGCTGGTCCAGCTTGCTCTCATTTGTATTCAAATTGGCCAACTCCTCCATTTTGTCAGCATCCAGCAGAGAAGATAGATGAAAAGAAATCTTTTTGCTGTCAATTCAGAGCAGTCTTGGCACAGCCTATAACCATCCAGAGTTGAAATTGCCAGGAATTTGTTCACTGGAATGCATTCAGTTTGGACAGAATCAGTACAAAATAACAGCACTTATACTATAGCACATCTCCCCTGTACTCATGTGTGAACTGCTCATTTTCACAGATCATCAACTTAGCTAAAGCTTGGGTGAATATTCTTTACTCCAAAGGATGAGGACGAGGGATGTTTCTGCAAGAAAACTACACCAGAATTAACATATTACTACTTCACACACATGCACCCCGAAATGTATGATCTGTCATGGCTGAAAGTTTCCAGGTGAATTCATCTTGAAATAGTTGAAATTATCAGTCAAACAGTTAAAACTTGGCAAAGCTATAAACATCTGAAAACAGGGTGTTATCATGGGATTTGTCAGACAACCTTAATAATAGTTTCACCTACAACAGCAAGATTCAGTAATGCAATGTAATTCTGAGGCATCAGCACTGCATGGATGAACAGCATTAGATAAATGGGACCTATGAGGGTGCAAAACGCTAGTACCTTGTCACTTAAGGCTATGGTTCTACTTTTGTATTTGTAAGGGTTATATGAGCATAATAACAAAGTGGAAAACAGCTTGCTCCTAAGATGCGAGCGTAGCAAAGCCCATGCTGCAGGTAGTCCCCAGCACGGTGTCACACCTTAGCCTCATCGCCTGTCCCGTGTTTCCACCTCGTGGCTCAGATTCAAGTGAGATTTGTGGCAGTGCCAAACTGATGGATTGCCATCTCATTTTCTAAAGTGCCCTTCCTGACAGCATGGGCTGTGCCAACAAATCTAACTGAGAAAGTCCAGGATAGCAACTCCAGGCCATTTATCAATTCAGTTTGAGGCCTGCAAGGTAGATTTTCTAACTTCTTCTAGTGTCGGTACCAGGAGTACAAGATATCCATCCCTGGCAGGTTTCTTCCTTGTGTACCTCTCTCCTCTGCTCAAGTGTAATGAACAGATTAATCGTGGAGCCCATGTGTCAGTTCAGCAATAGAGGGAAGAGAAAAAATGTGGGACAAATGGGGTATACGCCTCTTAGTCATGCTTACCCACTCTTGCTTCGTTTCTTGACAGCTTATTTTGTTGCCCTTGCTCTGCTCTGTTACAGATAATATGACTTACTGTGGGTTTGGTTTCTGCATTCCAACAGGATGCATCTAAAAAGGTGATAGTAGAAAAGTGGGGGTAACTGGCAAAGGAAAGGGACTTTTTGAGTTTTCTGCAGCTGGGGGCTGTAGGGAGAATGTTTGAGACTATTCTGCAGATTTGTCAAGTCCATTTTCTGCTTATGAGCTGAACAAAGACAGACCTGTGGATTACTTGGTGATGTTTAGCAAGATACTATGAAAGTGCTTTGAACTTTATGGCATTCTGTAACTGCTAGAGATCAGGATGATAGCAAATACATGGTTCTTCCCTTTCCAGTTACTGTCAGAGGCCTTGGACCTGGCTAGCTCCCATATTTTCCAAAATGTTCTGCAAGGAGGAGATTCCATGAGTCATCCTGGCCATGGTGATAAGCTGAGCTGAGCCCGCACGAAAGCGTTGCGTTTGCTGTGACATTAGCTTATGACTTTTGTCTTGCCGCAGGGAACCAGCGTTGCAGTGTGATAACATTAGTGGGAAATGCAGAGTTGTTTCCACTCACTGTCCTCATTAAATGGGCTGAATTGTGCAGCACAGTTTGGGGAGTTCAGCCCAGGCTCTCCTTCAGCCAGTCTCCTCTTCAGAAACATTGCTGCCTAGACAACCAGACAGCTTCTGCATATGTCTTGGTAGTTTGGGCAGGCAGGCAGTTGTCATGGTTATGGATGCTGCATCAGAATCAAAATAGATGTATAGAAAGACGGTGGTAGAAGTTGGCGCAGGTTCTGTCTTTTCTGTACATGAGCCGACAGGATGTAGCACAGAGGAGCCACCTGTGTCCTGGCTCTCTCCTGCTCCCTCGGAGACAGGACTAGCCATGTGTTTGGCCTTGGCTGCTGCAGATGGCAAAAGGAGCTGAGCTGTCTGTAAAAGGAGAAGTCATCTCAGTGAAAATTTTGGGGGAGGAAATAGACAAGTAAAGATGTTAATTTGTTAGAAAAAAAAATCATATTTCTTGAATTTTAGATAGAAGGGAATGAAAAATATCAGTGCCTTAACTTTCTCTTCCCATCAATTATTTCTCTTCTCCCTCTTGGAGGGACATATGAAAACATAATGCTGCCTTTCCTCATTTTTAGCACTTTTTTTACTGTTTCTCATTATCGCAAAGCACTTCCTTGGGCTTTTCTGTAAAAATGCATCAAAACTGAGAGGCATGGGGAGTTCCCCTGTAGACACAGTGAGCTGCTCCTCAGTGGATGGCTGCTTCAGGCAGCCAGCTGAGTGTGGAGGGGAAGCAGAGCACCTCCTTGGCTCCTGCTGCAAAGGTCCGTCGAGCCCCTGGAGAAACTAGACTAGCTTGTGCAACTGCACCACTTTGTGAATCTTGTATAAACCACTGCTGGCCATGATTCTCAGTCATAAACCCCTGAGAACCACTGGTCAGAGTGGTTCATTGTTGCAGTAGGCAGCTGAGAGGCTGCGTAAGTTCATCATCTCCTCTGGGTTTGCAATTGTGTCTGGAGAACGAGGGAAGGCAGAAGACAGAAAGCAATGGCACTGGGAGGAAGTGTGGAGAGCTTTAGTCAAAGGAGGCACAGGGGTTTGGATAGAGCTTTGGCTGACCTCTGCATACAGGTCCTCACAGGTTCCCAAACAACAAGAGTTTTGGTTGAATTCAGGCTGCCAGCATCAGATCTTTCACTGTCGTGCCTTACTTTGGTACTTTTCCTCTGTCCTCTTTCTGCTACAAAGCCTAAAACTACCTGGCCATTTGCTTTTAATGCCATGGGATAAAGGCTAAAAGCAGAAGGGTTATTCTGAGTGCTTTTCTCCCTTTTCAAAGGCTCTTACAGTAGGATTTTAAATTGGTTTAGGGACAGAGCCTGAACGAGATAAGATGTTAGTTAACATGATGGGATAATCAAGTCACTTTGATTTCTCCCCAGGCGAGCCTCTCTGCAGTCTATTAAAATGAAATATGATGCCACTGCCATTTCCCTCGGCTGTAGTCAAGGAGATATTTGTTTTAATTCGCACAAGATTGCCCCACAGGCTCCAATTTCTACTACCCATATTGACGTTTGTAATTTATTGTTCTTTTACAATACACACTAGAAGGATGTTGTATTTGCCAGGCTGGCTTTTGAGAACTTCATCTCCGAATCAGTCTGTATAGGATACACTGAAATTGTTCTGTCTGTTGTTAATGTACTGTGTCATGCAATATTAACACGGGCTTGTTTTTCAGGCAGCCTTGGGTTTAGTAAGGGACACAAATAGAAGATAGCATATTCACAGAATATAGTCATGTTATCCTGGGTGTGATTAAAACAGAGGGGCCCTCTCGTCTCAGCTTGTATAAATGTTCAACATGTTTTGGATTAGCTGGCACTTTGCTTCAAATATAAATGACCTGTGAAGGTACAAGGAAGCAGACCAGAGATGATAGTATGTGTTACTTTCATGTTTCATCCAGCAGGGGTGTTTTCCATTAAAAGGTGTATAATTTATGAGGCACGTTGGGATGAAGGATGCTGCAAAAATGCAAAACCTTATTTTAAACTCCGTATTAAGCAAGCCCATGAGAACTAGAACTATAGGAAGTTTACAGACACTGATGCCATGTGAAGCTGTGCTCAGTGTACTCCACAGGTCAGTGTAGGTGATACAGGCAGCTACTTCCAGTCTTTCATCTAATAATTTTCTAGTTGGCAAATCTAAGTTTCATAGAACTAGACTTTTTCAAAGGGAAAATGACAAATTGACAGGATGCTATAATTTTTCAATTAGGTGAATTGAAACAAAAAATTCATTTTGGCATTGATAGGTCATAACATTATGATGTGATTGAAAATATCCTTTCTGCTATGACCGATTTCACTTTCATTTCTTCCTTTCCTGATTTTTTTTTTATTATTATTTTTCCCCCTGACTGGTTAATACATCAATATCTGGTCCTGCTTTGAACCAACAATACTGTAGACACCTAGAAAAAGAAGAGGCTGGTGGTTCATTCCCACTGTCATATATGCTGTTGTTCAGCCTGTGATGTGAGGCCCTGTAATTCCATGCTGTGTTATATTCTGTTGGTTACACATCTCAATTTTTTTTTCTTTTGGAGAGCAAAACAGTGTCAAAATTTGGCCCCACCGCATCCTTGGAAACAGCGTTGTATTGTGACTAAATCTGGTGCGGCATTTAATTTTATATATCTTAAAGCTAAAGAGTGAAATGAAAGAAAGGTAAAAGCAGATTTGCTGGATGGAAAAAGAGCTGTTAAACTAATTCACATCAGATTCCTTTGAGATGCAGCCAAGGATTTATAGTTGGATCTTACTGTATCTGAGTTAGTTTGAGATACTTTAGTGAAGCATCGAGGAGATGCATAAAACCCCTTCATCTTTCCTATCCATCTTCTCTTACTCTTGCCCATCTCAAAGGTTTGGCTACTAGAAAAAAAACAATGAAAGACTAATGACAAGGAATGAAGGGGTTTAATGACTTTATTTACATGTAGAGAATTAGTCTAAAATCAATATTAGGCTGGCAGAAAGGAGAATTAGCTGAATGTTTTTTCTGGGTTTTCAAGTCAAGGAAATGTAAGTTTAAGCAACGCAGTTTGGAATACTCTTTGGGATTACTTTCCTCTTCCTTCCTAGCAGCAGCTCATCCTCATTCATTTCAAGACTCTTCCCCACCACCCCTGGGAAATTCAAGTATAAAGGGAACTTCTAATGTTTTCTTTGTACTTGTGGCAAAAAGCTGGCAAGTTTCACCTGCAGACCCAGTTGTCAGATTGTGTCAGAAAAGGATAGTGCTTGTGTACTGAGAGCCTAAAGTCAGGTTCCCTCCAGAGTAAAACCACATGTCAGTCTCAAGCGCTGTCCCAGCTGCAGGACACTTGCCATTTCCTGACGTGGTGGGCTGCCATGCCTTTAGCATGCAGCAGGTGTTGGTGAGGGTCTACACTACCCCATCGGTCCGTACTGCAGAGCCTGGAGGGCAGCCAGCTCCCCTTCCTGTACTGGTGCAAGATAGACTGTAGTTCAGGTCCTGTGTGTCTCTGTACCGTGTATAAAATGCCATACATGCTAATGCCACTGCCTAAACAATACATTCCTGTAATTTTCATAGAAGTCTCAGGAGGCTTTTTACTGCTTCTGGAAGGGGCTGCTGAAGTCCCTGTACTTCATGCCAGTGATTATGCCTCTGGGATGGGACATGTGTTTGCTCTCTGCTTTGCCATCTTACTGGCATGTCTAGTTGCTCCATTGCTTCTCATCCACCACTAGCTGAGAATCCCAGTTCTCCATTACAACTTTCATATTTAAAATACAAGATTAAAAAGGAGTCATGAAAAGCCTGGAACTTCCACTTGGTCAGATGCAGTGAAAATGGGAGTTATTTTAGGTCAAACATTAAAGTGAATGGACAAAATGGAAGGGAAAAAAACCTTGGTGGCCTCAAGTGAGTAAAAGAAGTCACTTTGGATGATGAGTGATTTGATTTTCTGCCTGAGGCTTGATACAGCCACTGGATTTAGAGTCTCCTTGTTTGATGAGACATTCAGAGCACAAGGAATGGATCAAACAGTTACAGACCTTTCAATGAAAAGGTTCAAGGAGCTTGTTTTAGTTTAGGTGATACACGGAACAAATCCTACCAGGTACCCCAAATGGGCTTACTAAGGACCCATGATAAGTTTTATCCTCCTGCTACCTCTGCTCCATGCTGCAACTGACTCCACTTGCCCTTTACACTGTCTTTGTCCCCTGATGTGGTGATGTGGGGACCTCCCATGGGGTTACTGTGCCTTTGGCACAGTGCTCCGGATGGGAAGAGCCCTCCCACTTCTCCGTGTGGGTGAGCTTCACCTGCATTTCTGAGAGATGGGAATTCATGTTTCATTGGGCCACCCTTCAGCACCTTACAGAACTCAAGCAGCTGGCTGCCATGCATCCATTTGTACTCAGTTTGTCTTCCTGGATTGGAAGTATGGGGGCGGGGCAGGAGTGGAACCTGAGATTTTGGAAAAATCAAAGGCCATTTGAAGAGTCACCATTCTAATTATAGTGATATTGATCTAGGCTAAACCGAGAGAGGTCTTGTGGTTCTGGAGAGCTGTTGCTATACAGAGCTTGTATAGCCCTCATTTGTAGAGTGTGAACATGGACCCAGATGCTGAACCCCCAGATTTCTGCAGCACCTTGGCCCAGCTGTCCAGCATCTGGTTTTGCAGGTCCCTCTAGCAGCCACCAGTGAAATGCTGTTGATTTGAGATGGACAATGTTGATTTAGGTTCATTGTGCATTTGAGGAGTATTTTCCAATTATGATACACTCTGGGTTAGTTCTAAATTATCTGTGCTTAAAGATATAATTAAAAGAAGATGTGTCTTAAACCCAAAGATATTTATTTAGTTCTACGTCAAGAAGAATAGTTTTTCATCCTGCATTTTCTTTCAGTACACATATAATAAAGTTCAAAAAAGCAAAACAGTATCTCTTTCTCATGTGTGCTAAGGCTGATTCATCACTGACATGAACATTGTTCCTGTTCCTGCCAAGGGAGGAGATTGCTCAGTCTTTGATCTTCAGAGTGACTGGGGTTGGAAGAGCCCTTCAAAGCCCATAATCTCTCTTCTTTTTTTAGCCTTATGTGCTATGACAGAAGGGTCCTGCAGGTTTTTCTATATCCAACTGCCTGTTAAGCTTGGTTGAAAGTTTTGATTTCTGTCCCCCTTCCTGCTCTGTGGTGGATCTACATGTATCCACACACAGGTATTGGTGTTCCATGTCAGGATGAAAATTGGCATATAAAAGTCTTCAAGAATGATAACCACAAATTTAAGAAGAGTCAGTTGGTTTCCCTTGTGATCTCCTGACCTGGCCTACAACTCTGGTAGCTGATGGAGGCTATGGATTACCCGCTAACCACCATAGCAGTTTAGCCAGGCAGAAATGAGTAAGACATCTAGAGAACGTGGCTTACCTCAAAGTTGGGAATAGAGACATAAGGTGCTTCAGTATCACCTCTGATGAGGCATCAAAGTGTATAGAGCATGTTCCTCATGTCTGGTCTTCTACCATTGCAAGTAGCTATGTCACTGACTTCTATTAGAGATCCACAGAATATCCACCCTGAGAAGATGAAGGTTAAAGGTTGTAATAGGAAATGCCAAAGGCCACAATAGTTGTTAATTTTATGACTACAGCAGATAGAAATGAGGCATCACATTCAAACTTTGCATGAAGAAACGGTATTCTTCTATAAATGCAAACCAAAATGCAGAATGTTTTGACTGAATGTTATTGAATGGCTCTTGTTCTCCCCCAAATAGCATTTCTGTTCCAAACAGAAAGATCCTTTATCTAGAAGAATATATCCATCAGGGAACCACTTGCCCACCTCTTCTGTTCATAGCATACATAATTCCTCTGTCATCAAATACATGTACTAGTCCATTGATTTCCATGTCTGTAGTTGATGAAATTGGTTCCATTCAGGCTAAAATTGAAAGGAGAAACAGGGACAGGCATGTGCAAAGGAACAGAGCTGTGCTCATATATAGTGAGCTATAAACCACGCTAATGTCCAGAATTTTGAAGCAATGCAGCTGAGCTATGTATATATAGATCAAAATGAGCTAATAGTTCAGTTAAATAAACCATTGCCAGCCTCCTGTTGTTATAAGTCTTAATCCCTAAAACTATATTAATTGAATGTATCCAGACACTACAAACAACTTTATGAATTAATTAACTCTCAGTCCACCTTATAGAACTAGAGGGAAATTACATTCTGAGTCCTGGTCCTCTGCACTGTCAGTGGACAGGACACCATGCATTACTTGTTGCTGACAGGTTTATGAATAGAACATGAAACCATAAGTAAAACGTACATTTTTTTGTACATTTTGTACTGGGAAAACCTCTTAATAGGTATTCCTAGCAGCTGTTTGCTAAATGGAAAAAAGAATAAGGAAAAGTAACCAAAAGTGTCATCTTAACTAACAGGCTGTGTTGTAGAGGAGCAGTGTGATACACGGGGAGAATCCTTTGGGACTAACTGATGTCCAGTGGTTACTCTCATGGTCAGGATTCTTTTCATCTTTTTTCTTGCCTCATCTTCCAGGCAGTAGGGTCAGATCAGGTCTTTGCCTGGAGCATCTCTATTATCCTAAATCTTCTCCCTGTGTGGGCTCCTTCTGCCTGTCAGCAAGCTGCTTTCCAGACTTCAGTGAGCAAACTGATAAGAGGCGGCTGGAAAATCATTCTGTTCCACAGAGCTCGTGATGCCACACGAGCATGAGAGCTTGGAAACAGTTTGGGGAGAGCAGATAAGATTGGGGTGCCCGCTCTCTGCTGGAGCACCCAAACCTGGGAAGGTCACAGAGGCACAGACCCACAGACCTTCCACTGGAACTCTTTGCAAACCACAAATATTTTTATTTTCATGAAGCACTTTTCAATGAAAAAAGTTTCTTTTAAGCTGTGGGTCATTTTTTATTTTTTTATTTTTTTTTTTTTTAGGCAATGCTATGCTTTGCTGCTTTGTCATCCAGTAGCTCCACCAAACAAGAACCTGAGAAAATGAGATGTGTATGTACTGTGGAGGCCCCAAAGTCAGCCATACAAACCCCCTTTCTTAGGCAGGCAGGGCTGGCTGTAGCCACAATGGGAATGGGGATGGCAGGGTAGGTGCACGGGCAATGGAGCATGCACTGCAGGGTCTTGCTGCATGCAACCTTCCTCCTTGCCAAGTTCATCCAGCCCTGCTGTCTCTAGCCTGGAGAGCACATCTGGGGTGCTGCCCCTCAGTATGTCCTTACCAGCAGATGGAAGACTCAAAAGGGATGGAGGATCTTCCTTGCAAAGCCCTAGTGCAACTCTGGGAGGCCTAGAGGAGAGGGTTTAAGGCACTCGGAATGAATAAGGTGCCCTGCCATCATGTGTGGGTGTTCTCCGGGGATTATTTGGGAAGATTTTCCATGGGTGACAGCCAGCCACCTGTGCAGGCTGTGGTTCTGAAACCCTTCCTGTCAGTCCTTAGGTGGGAGAGATCACAGCCAGTTCATTTGATGTTTGAATCAAATGAGGCTACATTTAATAAAGCAAATGCAGGGAGTGTCACAGGCCCCCTTCTGCTGCTGCTGTTGCCTGTGGGTTTGTTGTCAAGGTTGTTTTAACAACCTTGACAAATGTTCTTAATAAGTGACAGGCTGCTTTGGCAGGGTTTCCATGCACATCAAACGTGATGCTTGAGGTTAATCCAGCCATCCTGCTCCTGCTCAGGAGGGATGGGAAAAACTCCTCAGGCAGAGCCTCCTGTTTTGCAGGATTGGGGCCACCCTGCAGTGAGGATGTCCACATGGAGCTAAAGAAGTCATGGTCTTGTGGGCACAAATGGCAGGGTCTGATGGGCTGGATTTTTTGGGGGTTTTCTGTTTTAAACCTTGCAGCTGCATCATGTCAGGGCAGACCTGCCAGTATCATTTTCCGTCCTTGGTCAGCGTGTGACATTTTTTATGATGGCCCTTTATAGGCCGTATTATCTCCCATTCTATTACTTAAAAATCTATTACCTTTTTATGCATCAGTTCAATCTCCTTTTCTGCAATGAAGTGCTTTGTGGTAGGACATGGGAGGTTCAAAAATGCTGTGGCTGTGGATTTGGCTTCCCCAGGAGCTGAACTGATGCAATAACTTTTTTATTTAAGCCAACCTTTAAGTTTTGAGGCTATAGAGGAAATTTTCCTTGAGGCAAGTTATGCCATTACTGCCATGGTGGGAGCAGTTGCGTGCTCTTTGAAGCAGCTTATGCTGCTCAGAGAGGGGATGTTTTGTTGGACACCCCCCAGGTCATATCTGATGTGGCAACTCCTACATATAATGGAACTTGAATTAAAAAAATAAAATCTGTGGCTGGACTTGTCTGCATCCAATACAGATATTAACTGGAACTCGTTGATGGCAACTAAAAATGGGGAAATACATTCTGAAGAAGACCTTGATGGTTTTGACAGTTTATGCCCTTTTAGACATGAAAAAGATTTTCTAGTCTTTCAGGATCAATATTGAGCTGAGCTCTGCACAACTGGTCACACCGTCATTCATTAGCACAGCGCCCAGAGGCAGTGATTCGAAATTATCATCTCACTACACTTTTGGAAATATTTTTTTTCCTTCCTCCCCTGCCCTTGCTTCAGTAATCAATGTCCCCTTGGTCTCAGTAGAGCCGAATTTTAGTTGCAGATAATGGTAAAAATCATCAAAAGCTCAAAGGGCGTGCTTTTCCCTTTGTTCTGCCCTGACAGTCGGTGTCTGGCATTAGGCACTGTTGTCCCAGCTGAAGGCTGAGACTGCTGGAGGATGAGGAACAGGATCCCTGCTCTCCTCTGATTGCAGGCCCCTCAGATTGCAGCTCTGCAGTCTTATATTTAATAGTATAATTTATCTCATGTTTAAGTTTGCAAGACTTAAGCTGAACAGAGCCATTGCAGTATGCATTTGCCTGTGCAAATACACATTTTCATGCACTTAAAGGAGAAGATGTAAGTGGTTGAAGCTGGTTTAATCATTGAATTGGATTTACAGCCCTCATGACTAGTAGATGACTGTCACTGTTTAAGTGCCTGTGTAGCACATATGCATCCATATATGTTTCCCTGGCTTGCACAGAGCTTGTCCGCTTGTATGCTAGTGATAGTTCCTATTTCAATATCAGGGATTTAGCAGCCGTGGCAGAGCAGCAAGTGAGGATTCCTGTTACTGAGAATTAAATTACTTTTCAGAATAAGCTGCGGTGGAACAGTCCCCAGCACCCTGTGAAGCAGTGGCATGCGTAATTAAAAAACAAACTGCTCATGTCAAGTAAATGAACAGAGCATGTCTTGTCAGCTTCCTTTTTTGCCTTTTTATTTTTTGTTATTGTATGTCAGCCCTTGCTTTGGGTTTGCAACTTAGTCATTTGTGGTGCCTCTTGCATCATTAGCATGGCAAACACAGCACACATCAGCTTTCTTGTGATAATAAAAAAACAAAGCACCGCAACTGCCCGACTAGGTCAATGCTATATTCCCATCTCATCCTGTATCTTGCCCATTCAGAGTAAACAGAAAATTATTCTCCAGCAGATAGGACTGAGATAATCTGCCAACCCAATTTGCATGCTATCAGGTAATTTAGCGCTCTTTTTTTGCTCCCTGGCCCAGTTTCCCCATTTATGGTGCTGAATGGATGGCACCTTGCTCCCAAGCTCCGTTTTGGAGTGAACAGCCTGGTTCCACTGGGGCTGTTGGGGTGGTGGACCATTCCCCAGGAGGCAGTACAGAGCAGAGGGCAGGATAGGTGTGGTTTCTTCCAGTCCTTGTGCAGTCCTCCAAAATTATCCTGGCAGGTTTTGTATGCTTTTACATCCCCGCAAGCTGTAAACCAGGGCAGGCAATGGCTGCTCTCATGCTCTAAAAACATTACTGCTGGGCTTCACCGTGACCCTGTCATTATATTTCAAGGACTTTGGCCTGAAGGTACATGCAGCAAATAATGATGGTGTGGTGGAGCCACAGGAGCACCTTGTACAGCCCAAACTTGTGGAGCAGGGGCTGTGCAGATGCAGCAGTGTGCCTTTGCAGGGGGTTGCCACAGTAATTTTGGACACAAGCCCATCTGTACAGATCTGGATGGACTGGGTACGTGTAGCATCCTATCCTGTCTGTTGCCTGGGCTTGCTCATGCAGATTTCTCTAACACAACAAGAACATGCGTCTCTCTCCTGTCTCCAGTCCTTGCCACAAGTGCGTCTTTAGCCCTGGAAGAAGGTGAAACTTGAGGCCAGACAAGAGAAAAATGCAAATGGGGGATTCTTAGGTGCTGGGCAGGGGAGAAACCAAACCTGATCAGCAGTCCAGTGTATCGTCTGAAATTGCTCAGAATCTCACAGAAATTTCTCTTATTCTGAAAATCAATAAAAGCCAATTAAGTAGAGGTTAGAAAGGGTCCTTGCTGATAAACCAAGCAGAGACTTGGCTTCTTCCATTCACCTGCCAGGCTCATTAACAAAATCTGAACCAGTTCCAGGCACCGGCTTGCTGCTTCCCCTCGGGGCTTGCCCTTCCTCCCAGCTTACAGCCCACCTCTGTCAAATGGGCAAATCACCTAGCTAGGCAGCTTTCAAACCCTCCCTCAAAGGAGATCTGGGTTTGGAAGATTTAACTGAAGATGGGTTAGAAAAAAAGAAGAGAAAGCAAGGACACAGAAGGGGCTGTTCCAAGGGGAAATAGTTATTAAAGCAGGTGGAAAATACAGCAAAGAAAGCTCTGTATAAAGAATTAGCTGCATGGAAGTCCGTCCACTTTTTATAGACTTACCTTGATTTTTCACACTCCAGTACCATTATTAACTGACTGAATCCGTATTTCTGTACAGAAAAGATTTATGTGTCTAAAAAGCACCTAACTTTGAAAAACCCAGGCCTTACTCTGCTCTCGGTCCCATTGCATCTATGCAGTGACTGCAGTCAGGTTGCAGGGTGACAGGCTCTGCTTGCTTCTTCCAGGGCTGTGGTCTTGTGTTAGTATAATGCACCTGAGATGCTACAGCAGATCATTTCAAACCAATGCAATTGCTGCCTTCGTCAGAACAGCTAACTGACCTGACAGGCGAAAGGGAAGGAATGGGGATGCAATGGATATTAGTAAGCCTTTTGTGAACTCTCCACAAGGAACTCTTGTCTGGGCAAAAGGGGACTGGATTAAGTTAATGTAAGGTGGGAGGGCACGTACTTTAAAAAAATCACCCTTTGCATAGCAGTGTGTTGCAGTTAAATGGGGAACAGTCTCAGGAGCCTTGAGCAGTTTGTACTGGGTTTGGTTCAAGCCAGTGTTTTCATTAACAGTGTATATGATAGTAGACCATACCCTAGAAAAACATGTGGATTGTGCCAGGTTGGGATTCGCTTTGAAGGATATAGCCAGAACTCAAGTATTACCCTGATACATTGGAGAAGCAGTCCAAAATCAATAGAATTCAGTAAAAGTTAGTTTCTCATGAGTTACAATCTAGAAAGAAAACTTAAGTGCACAGACAGAGAATGGAAAATATTGAAGGAAGTAACACTGCAGGAAAGAAACAGGAATTTACAGTGTGGCACAAATGGAACATGAGTCAAGATTGCATGGGAAGCTTATAAGAAAGGCAGATTTAATTCTGGCTGTGAATGGATGCCATTGGGGAGGAAGGGTGGTTGTTCTACTCCTCAGGTGGAGGACTGGAGCCAGTTCTGGGCACCATGCTTAAGAAAACTGCGGGAAAACTGGAAAAAGAGAAGGCAAGGAGAAAGAAGAGAGGTTGAGAGGAAAACAGTAAGGTTTAGAGGGGAAGATATGAAATATTGGGAGGATGGAGTGCATTTATTTTGTTTTTTTTTCTTGGAAGAGAGAGTTAATTATGGCACTGAGGCATGAAGCATGTTTATGAACATGAGGCATGAAGACGGGCTCGAGAGCAGCATTTGGAGACACAGAAATTGTTCTTAGATGCTTTTGTCCAATTGTTCTGTGTGAACTTTGTCAGAATGACAAAAAACAACAGGTTTAACTGAACAACAAAGGAAGGAAAAACTTCACTAGATAGGGGAGCACTGGAGTCAGGGATATTGTGCATGTTTAAGACATGTTAGGCAAATTTCTGTAAGGACTGGTTTTGGTATATTTGCTCCTACCTCAGGGCAGATAGATAGATTTGAGGTGTCTAGATGTAATTCCTGGCCCTGAAGTCAGTGATTGATATGACAAAAGTATTTTCACATCAAAATGATGCTTGACTGCTTGAGTGTCTTCTAAGCAAAGACATTTGGAATCGTATTCTGTCCTCATCTGTACATCTGCAGTCACTGAGTTAATTTCTGTATATGCATAGCAGGCTGTAGGTACAAGCACGTCACTGACTTGGCATGGCAGGCTGTAGACAGTCTGTGTATTTGAATTCTATTCAATTCCTCTTCTTCCGCTTCTTGAGACCTGTTTGATTACCAATGGCATTACAAGTCATTGAGCACTGTTAATAACCCCAGTTAATCACAGAAGCACATTTCCCCTTGAAAGAGTTCAAACGGTGAAAGTGAGCACAGCCAAGCTTAATGTCTCCACTGCAGAGACGATGTGCTTCCAGCCCTGGCTGCCAGGCTTCGCTGCTGGGCCATCAGGACCAAGCGAAAAAGAGCTGCAAAATGCTTAGCGCCTCTGCAGGTGGATTGTCCAGTAGTCTGATTGCTCAGATGAAGATTTGTGTATGTTTTTGGACCAGAATAATGATTATTATCCAGTTTTGCACACAGAAATTTGCGGGTTTTGTTGCATTAGAATTCAAGCTTTGTCCCACATACTGTTCTTATTAATGAGCCCTGTGTATATAACATATCCTAGCTACTTCTAAGTCTGTAATAGCACTAACAGATTACTTATAGTTCTTTATGCATCTTGTACTTCATCTATATTACAACACAGATTTACTGTAGTATTTGGATGTGGAAAGATGCTGACAGAAGCTTTGTGGGTTTTACAGACATGTTTAAATGACTTAGGTGCCTAACTCCCTTTGATGCTCAGTGGGAGCTAGGTGCCAAAGCTGTTTCGTAGCCTTAGTAAGTAAATGAACTACATGTCAAAACTGCTAAATATCTGCCTTGGGAGGTGGGTATCCAAGCGTGTACTGTACTCTGGTACAGTCTGTCTATAACAGTAATTAAAGTACAAAAGCTGGATGCTTTTAGGTCTAAAAATCCAGGGCCAGGTTTCCACTTGTGGCCATCCACTGTGGTATTACATATACAGATCAGAAACCATCAAACCTGAGGCTTATTACTGAACTGATGACAAAATTCAAGGAACCACTCAAATTAATTTTAATACCTCTGACCCTCAAACCTGAAACCACATCTGGCACAGAAAGTGGCATGGAGTGGTTCCAGGCCAAACTTAGGAAGGTATGAGCTGCTCTGCAAAGTGGCTATGAAGCAAAGGAAAGGAAAATGTTATGTAAAAAATGAGATTATTAATATTCATGCAGGTGCTAAGGAGTGACATTTTGATTCTCTAACACCAGTATTAGCATTTTGCATTTTGTCAGCAAACCTGAATTGATTTTTGGCTCAGTTTTGCCCTTTGAGGTAAATTCATGGTAATAAAGTTGTACTTTCACAGCTTACTGAGTGTGCATGCATGCGTTAGAATAAGAGGCTCTATAAAAAGTAATGTAGCAAGAAGCCTTTTAGTAATAGACATTTCTGTTAGCCACTGGCTTGTATTTTAATGGTAGCTGGATAGCCTGGCGCCAGAAATATGCAGGACAATGAAAAGTTCATCTTCCCAAATTCGGATGGGAACTCAAAAAGGGAACTCAAACCCTGGAAAGCAGCTGGAAGGGCAGAGGGATGCTCGGATAGGCAGCACTGGGCTCTGCTACAGCTCCGTCCCACAGGAAAAGCCAGCTGCAGGGGCTGTGCCTGCAGTGGGGCTGCACAGCGATCCCTGGAGTGTTTACTTGGGAGCCACAGTTTTGAGAGGTTATTTGCCCTGCTGTTGTGGTTATTTGTCTCAGTTTAAACACCTGCACAGTGAAAATACCATTATTGGCAAAAGATCTTAGAAGAACAAGTATCTTGCAGTGCAGTTGAGCGTTCACTGCCTGCTGATCAGCTGCAGGACCTTTACGCTCTGATTAGAAGCTGAGTGTGACACTTTGTTTTCAGAAATTCCCAATTTAAATTAATCAAGCACAGGAGCACACTCTGGCTGGCAGGACACTCAGGAAATCAGCTGGGAGACAGTGTGATATCTCCAGCTCTCATCTTGTTTCACTCTTACTGCCATTGCTTGGTGACTCTTGATTTGAAAAATATTGGCTTAGCAGAAATGGACTTGTCACCTGTCCAAACAGCCAATCTCCAATATTTTGAATGTCTGAAGGATTTTCGCTAGGTGTAACTGAAGGATTCATCAATAATATAGAAACAGCATTTAAAACACAGAGGAAAGTTTTGTCAAGGGATCTTCAAGGTCAGGAGAGGTCAGAAAAGTTTTACCTGTCTGTGGGTAGTGTATTTTTCTTTGAAGGCATAGAAAATTGCAATTGATACTATACCTGTATTGACAGAACAGCAGGGAAGTCATGTCAGCCACAGCTAGCCACAACCTATCTCCTCCCTGGCAGAAGTAGAAACCTTCCAAGAACAACCTGTGGTGTCTTCACTTAACACTGAAGTGGTTGTAATTTTGCATAGGCACCGTCAGACTAAGATGAATGTTCAGAATCTGGTAAAAGTCCTTGATGCTTCCTTCCAAGATGGAGATAATGCATGCCAGTGTTTTTTCCAGTCTCCACATCAATAAAATATTCAGACTTTGGGAATCATTGCCCTAAATACTCCCATACTTACAGGAGGGATGACTGACATCTGACATCATAAATTCCCTGGAGAGTCTGGTCCCTGGTTTCTGTGACGGAAATGATGAGGAGACATACACCCTGCAATGAAATCCTCACAGACCGAGCTGCAACACCACTTTAATTCTCTCTACGAATATATGAATTTGGACAAAATCAATCCTAAAAAGCACAAACTATGAACCCGCTGACGCCAAACTTGCTGTCTGTGCAGAGAGCCTCTATTAAAAGTGTGCCTTTCTCCTGAAGCTGTCAGGTCCCCTGCTCAAGACCCAGAGCTACCCTGGTGTGACAGGACTTGGAGGCTGTGCCTCTACCAGCCACAGTCCTTCCTGTTGTCAGCTTTTCCATCCCTATCAGGCACTGCCCAGATTATTTGAGTGGTTGGTTGTGGGTTTTTTTTTGTACATGGCTGTATCAGTTCTGATAAAGGGAGGACAGATGGGAAGCAAGGGCCTGATTGGACCTTGAGCTGGATTACGAGTTTGCTTCCTCTTGCTTTCTGTCAGCAGTGGCGAAGTTGCCTTTGCTGAGGCCAAGGTCTGCTCAGTGTGGTTGTCCTGGAAGACTGTTGTTTGAATAAGGTGGGAATCGATGAGCAAGAGTTAATTGTGAAATTCTCTCTGGTGACCCGCTTTTAAATTCAGGGATAAACAGAAGAGAGGAGATGTCTCTATCTGCTTGCAGTGGTCCAGGCACATTTTGCATATCTGCCGTATTTCTAGGCTAAAGACGTGGTGAACCCAGCAGTTGAAGGGGGGGATGATTATATGACAGCAATTTTCTACTAAGGAAGGGAAGGGAAGGTTGAGGCTGCTTTTATGTTTCAATTTCTGATGGTCTTTTCCCTGTGAGCATGGGGCTGTCCGTGGTGCTCTCCCAGTTCTTGGAATGCCATCGGTGTGTGCTGCAGAGAAAAGCAGAGGAGAGCAGAGCTCACCTGCTCTTTCCTTTTCTCCTAAGAGTGGTGACAACCTCTTTGCACTGGGGCCATTATGTGCAAACCCCATTCAGTCCCAGCAATACATGTGGAGTCTGAATTTCTGAGCTCCTCCTGACCATCGATTGTTGCACACTGCTTCTAACTCTTTCCTTCCTTGGAAACAGCTTTTTCATGGAAATTAACCTGTTTGGCCAAAGATTCATGCTGCTGCTGTTTGGATTATTTTCAAAAGAGTGAGCTGACAGCAATCGCGATAAACTCTTAGATGTTTGGGCAGGAGCCATGTCTCTGCACCACTTAGCAGCTGTTGCAAGGGTTGCATGTGGTGTGGAGGAGTTAGGGGATAGACCTGGGGGTTCCAGGCTGCTGAAGCACCGCAGCAGGACAGGACACTCCTTTTTCACACCAAATTTCCCCCAGGCAGAAGCAGAGAGATTTGGCCATTGCTGAGCTCACACAAGCAGCCACTGTACATGTGTAGGCAGCATAATATATATGAGTCAGCCTGGTATATCTAAAATGCAGCATGTGTTGAACTCATCCAGCCTCTTTGTGCAGAACCTGTACAGTACTGATGCGCCAGGATACACTGAATATGTATGTCTGCTGCGTGTGTTTCTGTTTCCCGTAGGGGAGTGATGGGAGCGGATAAGCCTTAGCACGGTGCAGGGACCACTCCCACATTGCACGGGGCAGTAAGGGTGGTGTAGCTGCTGGCCTGTGGGTGGGTCAGGGCTGGCGAGGATCCCCCAGCAGGATCCCTGCTGGCTGTCAGGGTGGTTTGAGAAGCGCAGAGCCTGAATACCTGCTTCTGCAGAGGCTCTTCCCTACGTTCCTATCGTTAGCACTAAGTGGAGGTGATGAGGGCTGCTTATGTACCATGAAGTGCAAGGGTGAGAGTAAGGGGGGCATGGAAACCCCCAGTGCCATCCCCTGGTGGGCACAAGGTGCCCTCTTAGCCCAGGTTGGACCAGTTCACAGCTCCTAGCTCCAGTGTTGTCCTGTGTGGTTAGGCTGCCAGCCAAGGGGCTGTGTCTGTCCCTGCTGTGTGCCATGAAGAAGGACTGTGGCAGAGAGGGTAACAGATGTGCTGAGACAGGCTGCATGAAACTCACTTCACTTGTGTAGCGCTTGGAGATTTCTTGCTGACTGCCAGGGCTGAGGATCTCTGTTTTGAGATGAGATGTTGACAGTGACCTTGGTCCTGTTACTTCCTTACTCCGTCATGCCAGCAAAGTTTCCCATGGGAGAACCATATGTCCCTTTCTCATTACACTTTTTTAAAAAACCCTTTTCCCATCTCACGTTTCTGTATAATGGAAGTTGCCAAAGTCGCTTCTGTGTGTGACCTGTGCTTGAAGGACCCGTCAGAGCACCTAAATAAATTTCTGGGTGATCTCATTTGTCTAAAACTGTGGCTCAGGAACAGAAGCTTCCTGTGGTGAAATAAAGTGCCAGGGAATAAAGAAAGAGGAATCAGAAGTGGGGAAAAAGATAATGTTATGAATTGAAGGAAGGGGAAGAAGTTGGTATGATGTGGCATTGCCCATATTGTGAGACTGAAAAGACAGCTTGTTTGGGGATTTTAGGGCAAACTGGTATCCTGGAAAGCATGGGAGGGAGCACATCCCTTTCCCAGTCCAAACAGCCCTAAGAAGAAACACTCTGCGGGGTCATCCCTGAAAGAGCTGTTGTCAGTATGACAAAGATGAAATCACTGTGCTTCCCCTGCTGTTCCCAGCACATTTCTCGTGAAAGTGCAGTCAGTGCAGTTGTTCTGCATGGCCTGTGAATGCCGACACATCTCCCCGGTGCCCTATCCCTGAGTGTACACCTTCGGCTTTCAAACAGCTGCTGGAGCTGTGGGATCGTCTGCCACACCTCGGGTATCCCCCCTGGCTGCTGTATGGTCATCAGATATTCATAAATTGTCTGGTTTCAGCAATTCCCCTTACAAACACTCCTGAATATCTGGCCACAATTTTTCCTAACCCCACAATATTCTAGTCGCTGTCTGGACAGATCTGTTCATCCTAGCATTGCACAGGGGGGTGCAGCAGGTAATGAGGGGGAAATTTGCCTTACGAATGATTCATGTTGGGATGACCCTCATCCTATGCAGCTCAAAATGAACAGCAGGAAATAGCACAATTAGAAGTGGGACAAGAAGAGGCCCTTAAAGCGCTGTGGCCATCCCACATTGCCTGTCATTGCTTTCTGTGGTTTGTGTTTTCAAATGGAGCCAAGAAATGTCACAGCTCCTCATCTCAGGGTGTTTTGAGGAGCCACAGCTTAGAGGGATCTTGCTGGTGAAGCTGTGAGCTGCATCCAGCTCTGTTTTGGCTTTTGATCACTGGGAGAGGCATGTGTCAAAGTGCAGCAGCAAGAATGACAGTGCGCTTCA
>JAVJGJ010000003.1:15934572-15954426 GCA_035590215.1 Microhierax caerulescens
CAAAACCGTAGCTCATTACTTGATTGCATAATTACATTTTGCTACAGTGTAACTTGGTTATGGAGGTAGCTGATGGGTCAAGGTCAGCAGTGGGGCTCAGGACACAAATGGGCGGAAAAAGTCTGGGAACTTTTTAGTGCAGAATACCACCTTGTTGGCATCTTTTGCAGCTCAGGTTAGGTTTTTGTGGCCCTGCTGCTTGTCCCGCTGGCCTCACAGACAAGATGTGGTGCTTTTCACATGGTCATGAGGTGGCCAGCAGCAGCACCATGGCTGGCTGGCTGGTGGAATGCAGGCAGTCAGTTCGTTTGAAGAGCCCGCTTGCCTGCCTTGCAGAGCCTTTCTGCAGGAGGCCCTCAAGACCTCTGAACCTGATGTGTGTGTCACTGGGGGCTTTGGGCTACATTTTGGCTGGAAAGCAGAAGATTTGTAGCTCTTGGAGCAGCTGGTTTCTGGAAGAACTTTGTAGTGTGAGTTGAGGAGGAAAGAAGTTGGAGGGTTATAAATGGGGCTTGGTTGAGAACTGGTGGTGTGCTGTAGCAAGGACTGATCAAGTAATTCAGGGAACCTCTTCCACACTGCATGCTCTCTGTCCTGCTGCACTGGAGCATGGACCGTGCTGTACCATGGCAGCTGCTTCCTAGATGTGGTCGTTACCGAGCGCACAGACTGTTTTTTTCCCCCATTCAAAAAATCAGGGAAAGAAGGAACAAAAGGCTTTAGAGTACATCAAGACTTGTAAAAATGAATGTGCATCCCTCAGAACAGTAACTGAAAGTAAGTCATGCAACAAAGTTTATGAGATTGAGCCCTTCACAACAACCTAGTTTTTCTATAGACTTCCAGAGCCTGATATGAATAAATAATTTAATGGCTATTAACGTGAATGCTGCTGGTTTTGAATCTCGGGTCCTACCGTATTAAACCCTACAACCAGCTCTGCCCTCAAGAAACATTCTTTCTGCAAGGGCTTTGTATCCATTCAAACGTTATCTGCATCCTCTGAAGAGGCAAGAGCTAAAAAAATGGCTTTTGAAAATGTGTAGCGCCCGGATTATCACGTCTCTTTTTTTATCAAATTTACACTAAGGAAAAAAAAAAAACAAACAAAAGAACAAAACCCAAGACTTTTCAATATCAAAGTTAAATTTAGAAAGTGCACTTTTTAACATATCCTTGTCAGTTGAAAGCTTATTTTTTTATGACCAGCTTAAAAAGCAAAATCTCACAGCTTTCTATTGTATTTTTTTTGTGCCTCAGATGCCTCATATTTTTTTACTGCCCTCTTCTAAGTAAAATGATCCCCATGGTGCTCTTACTTTCTTGTGTGTTTCTCTAAGTGCATGGGCTTGTTGCATGTGTTCTCTGTGTGTGTTGGCAGTTTGCTAATGTGCTTTGGTTAGGTCAGTAGAGGTGCAGTAGTGTAAAACCAGTAAATGGAGTCCAATGATTTTATAAGTGTTCTACCACTTGCCCAATTGAATTTCTGCTTCATGGGTTTTCACCTTCCATATGCTTTCCTGTTGTGAAATGTGCCGACAGTCATTCATGACTATGCTGTTCATTGCCCTGTGTGATGCATTTGGAGAGGGTGGGACACTGTGTGCCTGTTGCTGACAAACACCATGACCAACACCATGACTATAGGGGCAGAAGTGATTGTTTGGGTCCATTAGTATGAATGCATCCTCAGATAACAGAGTTTTGCTAAATCATCCTGCTTGCATGAAGTCCCTGCCTTTGGATGATGGACTTAAATCAGACACTTGGGGACAGGTTATCTTTGGGTCTTTTTCTCGTAGCACCAAGAAGTTATGTTCCCACAGGGCTTCTAATCTTCTCCTTAGTTTCCCTTGTTATGAAAGTGATCACATCCATTTTAATTGAAACATGCATAAAGCAGTGTTTATTCCTTGAACAGAATGTGTAGCTACCTTTAGTGATTCTTAGAAAATCCAATTCTGCTCTTGGTGCTGCACTAATGATTCAAGACAGCACTCATGAAACCATAAGAAAACCATGAAATATTGTGGATAGTAAGAAAGGGCAGTTATGCCCATGAGCAAATGGTTTCTCTTTTGTGGTACTTTGGGGTTCTTTTGTTGTTGGTTTTTTTTCTCTCCCCCTGTTCTGGAGTAGCGCAGAAGAAAGCAGTAACGACACGTTCCCTCTTCAGTGATATAGTTAGGACAGCCCTGAGGTTTTCTTCCCCCTCTCAACATGTTTGCTAGAACAGATTAACAAGATTTCTTTAAAGTTTATTGTGCTAAGAAAAATATTTTTGAACCTCTGAAGGATCCAGCTGTGACAGCTAGTAAACTCCAGGCTTTCTCCAAGCAAGGTACCAAGATTCAAACAGGCAGGCTTAACAACTGACGTTTTTCATTATTCTGGCTAATGTAGCTGTTTGACTTGTGAATGTTGGTGGTAAGTGCTTTTCAGAAGGCTTCTTGTTCCTATATCCAGTGTGGCAGTGAGGCATTTCCGATCATAAAGGAGCAATTTGAAGTGCAAACTCTGCATGGTAGGAAAAGAGAACTTTATGTGCAGGGCCCTCAGCTCCTTTTAAAGATCACCAATGTGCAGAAGGTTGCTGATATTTCACATCCATCACATGCCTACTTTATTATATGCTGTTGCAGTAAGCCAGCTACCCCAGCCATCCCTGGGATTAGTGTTTTCATTCAGACCAGGACTGCACTTTTGGAGTAGTCCCTCTAGTCACCCTCACATACAGCTCTCTGATTAGCACCACAAAGCAGTTTTAGGCTTAGCAAACTAGATTCCTTTTGGGTTACGCTAAACTGGAGGGTGCCCTCTGGGAGTGCCCCTAAAGTGCCAGATATTGAGACCATGGGACCAGGTGGCAGCTAGACCAGACTGAACCCATCCTGAAATGTGTACAGTGTGAGTGTCCAGCCCTTGCCACCAACAGTTCCGCTCTACACATTTGGTCCTGCATTGTAGACACAGCCTTTGTAAAATACAATCAAATGTCTACAGATTTGATTGTAAACCCTGGATCCCACTGAGACTGCATGCTGCAAAAAGTAGCTACAAATAGGAAATAGTATTTTTTAATTCTGGATTGCTTTGTTGATGTATTTTGGGTCATATAATTTAAAGACAGTTGCACAGTCTTCTGTGTACTGGTAACACAATAAAATGGTCTCCTGCTTTACTGTGCGTTGTGCCAAATAGAGTTAGTGTATTATATTACTCTCTCTAGAGTGACTATATTGTCTTAGATTGGAAGTTGCAGTCATTAGTTGGCTTCTGAACAGGATCAGATGCCAAAGCTAATCTGAGTTCTCTAGCAAAGTGTGCAACAGAGTGAAAAATTTCACTACAGCCACTACCGCAAAATCCCTGATGGTATACTTCCATCTGTCTGATTCTTGGGAAGCAAAGCATCCGCTACAATGGGTCACTTGGCTGCGTGCACTGGAACAGTCAGATCTAAGCTGAGGCATAGTTCGGGTCCATTCAAAATGTGTGTGCATTGTCCATGGGTTATTTCACATCAAAAGGAAACTAACAGAAAAAGAACAAGTCAAGTTGTCAGCACATATGTATCATGAAAATGTGTTCAGCGTAAATAAGCCCAGTCTTCTCTGTGACTTTGTTTTGGCCAGTGAGATTTATCAGCTCTTTCAGGCTTTGCAGAGAATGTGTGGATGGGACTTCTGTCACAGCAGATCTGGCTGATTTTCTAAACTCCCAGAAAATAAATGAACAAAGGGCACTGCACTTTAAGCCAAACACTTTCTTCTCTTTCAAAAATGTTCTGAGAAGCTGGAGGCTCATTCATTCCTCAGGCTCAATATCCCTCTGTTGTGTACAACCAAAGACAGGCTCTTCATACGTAATGAGCAATTTAAAGAATGTTAGATGGGATGCTAGCCCAGATCATCTGGCTCAAGGACGTGGAGCCAGGAGGAGTCGGGTCCAGCAGAGGAGCCTGCTCTCAGGAATTAAAATCCAATGTCTCAGTTACATGACAGGTGCTCACCAGCAAGCTCTCTCCACTGGCAGTCAGTAATGCTCAGAACCAAGAGAAAAGGGCCTGCGACCCCTCTTCACAGTCTTCCTTTATAGCACATACCCACCTTTGCTGGTGGTTGGGCTGGTGGGAAGAGGGGTTTGGAGTCTTGGGCATGTGGTTTGCTTGGGTGTGGTAAAGCAGCCCCCAGCAGAGATAGGACAGAGATAGGGATAGGTACCTCAGGGTCACCCTGGCAGATTTTAATGAAGCACCATTGACCTTTTTTGCTGGCTTTGTCAGCAGAAACATTGCTGGGAATCCAGGCTTTGAGGCGCAGATCTCAGTGGGTTCTTCCCTTTGGCTCTCCCGGTGGGCAGCAGAGCTGGCCTCCACCCAAGAATATGCCATGAACCTTTCCTTTTCTCTGTGTAGGCGCTGCAGCAGCTGGTGCAAGGGGGAGGGAAAAGCCACATAAATTGTCACACTTCATAACGTTTTGCCTTGGTTGTAAGATCCTGCCTGTCCAACACCAGATCCCCCCAGCCTCAGCTGATGCTTTAGACCACAGGGCTTGCTCTTCAATGGCCAGTTGTAGCCGACCTGTCAGTAAGCTGTCAAAATATTAAGAATTTAGCACCACTCATTTTCAGGATGGAAGTTTTAGCAGCAAAGAAATTGAATTTCCAGCCCTGGTCATGACAGCTCTGAAATTGGTTTAATGCAGGAGAGATCTTTCCAGCATTAGGAAAGATAGGGAGAGTGTCGGAGATTGTGTGTTTCCACCGAGTCTCGTGGTTTGAATTTAAGAGTCAAAGCAAAGAGGCTATCTCAGTACATCAGCAGCTTACGGTTGTAATAGGCCTGGTGAGCTCCTTGGCGAGTCCTCTTAACTTCTGCCCACGTGATGTGTTACTTCAGAAAATGAACTACACAGAAAATGGGGCAAAGGCCATTTTCGTTCTCTGGACCTGCACCCCGTGCAGGGCTGTATGATCCGGTAAGGAGAAGCCTGTTTTTGTCTGTGTGCTAGAACACCGTCCCACCGAGATTCTGCCTTGCAAGGACTGGGACTGGCTCGCAGTCCCCTCTCCCTGACATTGTTAGTACTGTATTATTTCATTTATGTCAGAAAGGGAGGGAGTTTGCCTAAGAAACTGAACTGGAACCCGGGGGAAATAATTTTCTCTACTAGCTCTGACATCTCTTGTTTTACGGAACACCCAGCAAGCTGGCTGATCTGTCAGTGCTCAGGATCTCAGCACAAAACTGTAGAAGAGAAGAGGCCTTCCCTGTACTCCTGTCGTGGTGAGGGCATTTTCACTAAAGACCCAAAGCATTTGTACTCCAGTTTGAGCCTTTGAGGATAACTTTAGTATAAAGAATAGAATGATAAATTTAATATTGATTGCTAATTTTCCACTATGGGGTTTCTTTTGACTATCAGAAGAAAATAGTGTTATGTTTATAAATGCATAATCATTATTTTAGTTTATACATTGATATTGTGATCAACCCTAATAAAAATAGCCATGTCACAAAAGTAACCAATGGCCACAAATAAATTTATTGTGCCCTGTGCTCAGGCTCAAATTGATGCCAAGAAACTCTCTTTGGCCCCATAGAGAGATCACAGGTTCAAAGCATCCCATCTGGCTGTGTTTCTAGGGTTCTGACATTATTATTTTTCTTCATAGTTATTTCAGGCTTTAGCAGATGAGGCAATATGATGCTAATTTAGGAAATCTGTTTTTCTTGTATGCAACTAAGATATCTTCATCTTGGCCCATCTTGTCTCATGATCATTATCTCTGAATGCAGAGATGTATTTCTGGATACCATCTTGGAGTAAGCAGAGTTGATAACATTGCTACCGATTTCAGACACATTGTCAGAAAAACAGAATGTAGAGAAGACAATGGATGAGTTGGGATTCCCAGGTTAGAAATTATCCTGGGGTTTCACCCGATCCCCAGGCTGCCAGGAATGCGATACCAAGGCCAATGCTGTCAGAACCTTTCCCCCCTACCCTTCATGGGAAGCAGTTGCTTTCCTAGAAGAGTGATGCTGAACTGGATGGGTGAAGTGCCATATGCCGAGATCACTACTCTAGTTCATAACTGCTCCTAATTTTAAAAGACTTTAAAACTCCACCTTGCAGTAAGATCCAAAGTCAAAAAAAAAAAAAGTCAAAATCCAAATATACCTTATATTTTAAATATACCTTGTATTTTAAAAAGAAAGGGTTAAAAATTTCTTCCGTCCAACTATGGATTTGAATTTGGGGTCCATCATTATGAAAAAGTAAAGAAAAGGACAACATATGTCACTTGCTCTGTGTGCCACATAAGTGAGCTGCTCGAAGTGCAGGCTTCCCTGGATAACACTGTACACAGGGCTGTGCAGTTATTGGTACCCAAATCTTACCCCTGGATCGTGATCTCTCACTCAGCCTACCCAGGCTCTCTAGGGAGGCGTGGAAGTGAGCAGCCTGGCTTGAAGAGTCATCCCAAGTTATGTTCTTGTCAGCACTCATTAAGTTGAAAGCTGTGTTCCTATCAGGATTGCATGAGCAGCTCACCAAAGGCCAATGCAGTGCATTTGGGCATTTTTGTCTTTATGAAATGCTCCATAAAAATGCGCCTGCACGGTGGACAGGCCAAGAGCTGAAAGCAGAACACAGTACCGAGGTATGGTGGGATGGACAGGTCTGAATTTGGATCCCCAAAATTCATTAGATTCATTAGATTTGGCTTTGTAGCCAAATGTGAGACCCTAGCTTGCGTGGATCTATATGAGCTCATTTTGGTCTGGGTAACGAGTTAGTTGGGGCAGGATGGAGCTCAGCATCTCTTGCAGAACCTGCCACGGGTTTGGGTCAACACTGCGCTGTGTGCCTGGGCAGGTGTCCTTGCTGCTGCAGGGTTACCTTGGGCACATCCCTGCTGCAGTCATACCTTTGCCTCCAGCATTCACAAACTTCCTCGGTGGTGATGCAGATGATTTAATAAGCCCTTGAACGTGAAAAGGTGCTTTAGGACAGCTTGTGTCCACGTATAAAGATCTGCAGCTGAATTACAGAGGCTTGTCCAGCACTTGATTTTTTTGGCCTGTCTAGGAATATTGGGTCAGCTCTCAAGACTTAGCAGACCTGCACTCCACCTCTAGCTTGGGTGTTTTAAAGTGAAGCTGACAAATACATACCTTGAGTACAGAGAGTTCCCACAAAAGTGAGGGCAGATAGCCCTCTAGTTATATTTTTCAGAGGCAGTAAGTTAGATTAGCTTGCTAATGCTGCTTCTCAGCTCACAGAGCTGGGGACCAGACCTGCATGGATGGTGATTTTTTTTGAAACTGTGCTCCCTCCAGCCCACAGATGGTTCTGGCTGAGTCTGAATACTTGCAGATACCATATTGTCTCATCAAGTGAATTTCTGCTCTGCAGCGGGGCTGTACACTCCCATGTAGCAGCTTGTTATTTTAAAACATATCTGCTCTCTCCTGTTTCTAAAAGGCCACCAAAAAGACTTGTCACCAATCTCTTATGAAGCTAGAAGGGGGAGGAAAAGTGGAGTGTGAACAGTAGAATATCACCTGCCATCTGGACAAAGATGCGATGAAATTTAAAGTTTGGATGCACATTTGCGGGTTTTGATCACATGCCAAGAGAGAGCACAGCTACAATTATTTTAAAGCATTTCCAGACAGGCGCAACCCTAGGTCCTGGAAGAGGCTACAGTGGAGCAGGAGGACACTGAACTCCCTTAGGCTGTGCACAAGGCATCATTGCCTGTGGGGGTGCTGCTGTGGTCTGCCTAGGGCTCGCCCTGTGAACAGCACCTACATGGTTAAAGACCTGTCCTGGGCATAAGAGCATTCCAGGATCAGGTGCTGTGGTATGAGGTTTGTGGTCACAAATGCTCAGATACACAGATACAAATAAGTCATGTTTAGTTTCTGAACTTTCACAGGTTTAAACAGGAGTTGGGCATTTGCATTTCATCTAGGAGCCCAGATGTCTTTGAGAATCTGGTGCCTTTGTTTATCCACGCAGTTCTATATGCCTTGATACTGGTGCTGAACTTGGTGCTGTTGGCATCAGAGGGGTGTTGATTAAACCCTGCCCTGGCTGAGGTCAGTGAGGAGTGTAGAAGGGGCTTTACTGGGTAAAGAGCACCATAAAGCAGATGCTCTTCTGCAGTGCCGTCCTTTCCCCTGGGATGGAGCAGCACTTCTGCAGACATAATGAACACCATCCAGTCGCTCCATGGTCTGCCTCCGCAACCACAATGAAATGTCGTTGCTGATAGCTTTGCTGATATTTATGATTCCTGCTTAATATCTTTTAAATGACTGGATGAGCTCTAAGTATTAACACTGACATCAGTAAGTGTCCTGAGCCAGATTCTCTGGGAGGGAAGCCTTGCCGTGCCGTAGACCTTGGTGCAGCTTAGTGCTTTTATCCATCTGAAGATCTGGCTCAGTAATTGTGCAGAACATAAAAGAGAAACCCGTAAGTGCTGTAAACAAAGGGAAACGGTTACTCTGGGACTGTGTTAGTTAGATGTTTCAACACTCATAATTAACATCCCTTTCCTAAACTGTGATACAAAGTACCTGCAGAATGGGCTTTTTGTTTTATTGCTTCTAGTTTCAGGGACTAAATTTATTAAGTCATTAGGTTTGCATGTGAATGTGTATATCTGCTATTCTCCTTTGGGTTATAATCAAAGAGGATCTTGACATGTAAAAAAAAAAAGCTATCTTTATTTATCTGACAATTTTGAGAATGTTTGTAGGGAAATGGTAAGCAATACAAACAAGTGGCCCGGTCTGGGGCGATGTGAGGATCAGCTGGGTTTGAATACAACAAACAGTGACAGTCATCTTCTAGCTTCCTGACTGTCCCTGAGTGTTGCATGTGGAAACCTGTCACCATTTCTGCCATGGTCTGAGGACATCGGGGGCTTCTGTGCCAACCAGAGCTTGGACTAAATGAACAAGGAAGCGGATCACTCACCTTCTGTGATCAGAACCCAGGAGCACCGTGCTGTTGCTTACAGGGCACCCTTTCTTTGCATCTGCTGGCTGAGGATGCTCAGGGTGCCAGTGGCAGTGGTGCTTCCAGCCTGGTATGGGCAGCAGCTGGCACTGCTCTCTCTTGCTCGGGGCACCACCAGGGCTATCCACTGCCCTGGCAGCACCGTGACTGCACCGAGGCAGTGACACCATTGGATTGGCATTTTTTGAAGGAGCCAAGACATCTGAAGGTGGCAGTGCATTCCCGGAATACCCTGCAGCCTCCCTCCCCAGGTTTGGCAGGGTTGCTTCAGCGCAGTCTGTGGAGCTTCTCCAGCTTTACAGAAGTGCAAAGGAGAGTCCAGTCAAATTTACTGTGTTCAAGGCTGAGGCTGGGTTAGATGTACCTGACCAGGGCAGGGGAAAGCTAAGGTAGGTTAGAAGAAAAATATCTGTCCTCTTCCAGATCACCCCCAGCCTGTGCTGTCGGAGGGGCAGATAGGGCCAGGTATTCCCAACACCTCCCTGAAGGACTGGGCTGGCCCAAGTGATACAGAGATTGACTTGTGCCTGGCAGTCCCATCCACATTTCCATCTACAGATGGGAGGAGACTTTACTGGGATCAAGGATAAATGAAGCATCTTGTTTTTCTGAACCAGAAATGGCTTTTGGGGCCATTTGTGGTACCTTGTACCCTCTGTGAGCAGGTCTGATGTGCTGAATCCCCAAATGGCATTTACATCGATGTAACTGCCTTTGATTCAGTGTCACTGAGTGTGGTCTCCCTAATTTTCTGTGTGATAGTTACCTTTTTTTTTCCTAGACTGTGCAATTTCCAATAGAACTAGACTTAGTACAAACAAGACCTATGTTTGTTTTTCAAAGCAAATCTAATTACTCATCTTACTGGAATTGCTTTTTGTTCAAGGGATTGGAATAAGTTGCAGGCAGATGCTAATCAGTTTGCACGTAAATTACTAACATTTCATGCAGGTTTTTAGTTTTACAATTAGAAAAAATTGCCTTTTCAAACTTCTTTCAGTAATATCTATAGACATTGGACAAAATACCTCAGGCTCTAAATCTCCAAATAGTAAACAAATACATGTACTTATTTACTTTGTATGCAAAAATAATTTAGTCAGAGGCACATATTTCACATGAAGATAAAACCAGGCAGATTTCCTTTTTTTCTTTTTTTTTCTCCAAATCACAAGCCTGCTCTTTAATGAGGAGAACTGGTGGGTTTTCTGAGCGAGCCGAGTTCATGACGGTGCTGACAGCGAACGAAGAGTGCTGTGGAGTCTGCAGAAAATTTCTTTCTTTGTTTAAAGACTTAAAAAAGACTGGTGATTAAAAGATGGAGCCGTCTGTCCTCTCACTGTCTTGTATCTGGTCATGCTATTTCTGTCAAGGAGAGGGCTGGGAAAATAATTGAGTGGGGTTCATTATAAGCCAGTTTCAAAAGGTCTCTGCACCAGCTGAGAGAGTGAAGATGCTCCTGACCCCAGGGCTTAACCATGCCATTACCTCTGGAGGAGCATGTCCTTATGTCCCGTCAGAAGCATATGGCAGGGACAGCCTGAGGATCCCTTTGCTGGTTTTACCGACTGTGTCTATGGGGTGAAGAAAAAGCATTGGACCCCAGGTCTGCCATCTGGCATATTTCATCAACACTGAATTAATCTTAAAACCAAAACCAAACCAAACCAAAAAGCTTGCATTCCCCAGAGGTCTGGCCAATAGATCAGTAATTTTCCAAAACTACCTTCAGTTATTTCTGATTTCAATGTGTGCAGCAGTGGCTGCTACGAGCTGCTTTATTACTGAGGAGCCTGTTAATGCTCATCTGCACTTCCCTTTCTTCCCAGCTCTTCTCAACCCAAGAGAACTGAAACAGCAGTTCCCACCTGATTCAAAATAATTGCCACAATTAATTTTGACAGTAAAGCTTGTAGAGAGGTTCTACCATTAATATCCCAATAGCCTTTTGTTATTGGTAGCCTCAAAGCATTCAGCAAAAGGCACGTGCAGAAACTAAGTGACAAGACGTAGCTGAAGGCTTGGTGTTGGCCACCAAGAAGATATCAACGGAGAAAAACATAAGGGTTTGCATGGTAAATAGATTCAGAGGACATGCCAAATATCTCCAGGCAGTGCAGGGGAGCATGGCCTGTGGCTTGTTTGTCTGTCCCATCTCCTTTCTGGTCAGCTGGTTTTTCCTTCTCCGTCCTCTTGCTCATTGTGTCATATCTGCACATAGTAGTGCCTGTACCAAAGATTTCTGGTGCTCAAAACCACAAAGACCCTGCGATGTGTCAGTTTGCTGGTAGGATGAATTGTTTCCCAGCGTGTGTCTGTTCCTACGTGGCACAGCGGGACGCTAGCTGTCGCTGATGCGATGGTATACATAAGAAAAAGGTTAATAATAATGAAAAAAATGGTATTACTTCATCAGAACTTAGCTGTCCAATCTGTGGGTTTTCTAATCTGCCGCATGGACAGAGCTGGGCGGTTTCTTGGTGGCATTGCCATGGTGAATGTCCTGAAGTGCTATTTCAACTGAATTGTGGGGGATGAGGAAAGAACCAGCCAACTCAAGAAAACAATGAGACAGGTTTGTTTGCTTGTGGAGGAGCTTAAACATTTAAAGGAAATCACTGGGTTTTTCTTTTTTAAAAAATCTTCATTAGGTTGATGTCTTTAAATACATCTGCTTTAAAATAATGTACTTATTTTGCTGCTTTATTGGTACAAGTAGATATATAACACGGCATCTGCTTTTACGAACAACTACTGAATGTTGTAAAATTGCGTGCTGCCGTAATTTTAAGATAGCTGTTTCTCAAAAAAACTTGATTTTCAATAACATTTAAAAAAATGTAGGTTATTTTTTTCTTTCTGAAACAACATTTTCAAAATGTGTTAGTTTTTGTATTTCTTCTTTATTGAAAATAAAAAAATAGTCTTTGTTCCGTGCTGAAATTACAGCAGACATTGAAAATCCAGTATCTCACGCACGGTAGGTTCCATGCTTCGGTCAAGTTGGTAGCAGTCCTTCACAGCTCACCAACTTCTCAGTATCCCTAAAGGGAATTTTCTTGATAAGTTTTTATTGATGGGATAACAAAGGCATGGCATGGGGGATTGAGTTGCCCCGTTTGGGTTCGGAGATGCTCTCCGTCATGGGGCTTGCTGCCTGGCTGGGCCCGACGCCAAGGAGAGCCCCTGAGCCAGCCGGTCGCAGGCAGCCATGGCAAAGTGCCTGGCTCCCGGTGACTGCATCTTCTGAGGCAGGACAAAGCCTGGAGGTAAAGAGCAGATTTAAGGAGTGCTTAAACACTGATCTTTTGGGAAGCTACTTCAAACACTTTTTTATAGTGCTCGAAGTCATCTAAATCTCACTTAACTTGTTTCACTCTCTTCTTAAAATATTTATTTTTCTGGCAAGGAAGACTCCCTCAGATAGGACAAAGTGACCTGTTGGGCTGACGGTGGTTTTATCTGTGCGCTAATGATTGATGCAAACTTCACATGTGCAGCGCTGCCTCATGCTTTCTGCTGTGCTTTATCTTCTGTGGCTTCAGGCCTGCCTGGCTCCGTAGGTCTGTTGCACACTGGATTTATTGTCAGACCAGCAACACTTTATATAACCCCCAGAGCACTTGGGAACACATACCTGAGTGTTGCTGAATGTTCAAAACGTTCACTCAGAAATGAGGTCTGCAGTAAATATGTGGCATTGCTCCAGATGCTTTGCTGAGATGTTGGTCATGGGTTTTCCATTAGCAAGGTTGGAGAACCTTGGAGAAGTCCCGAAGACTTCTGAGTGGCAAGGGCTTGGGAGAGAGCATTGCTTGCTTGTAGTGGCACCCGCCTTCACTCACAGCACTCTGAGACACCTTCTCTGAGTCCTACAAGAAGGGTTTTTTTTTGTTGTTAAACCAGTTTTTCTTCAGAAAATATGTATTCATTGTGGCTTGACCTTTTTTTTTTTTTTTCCTTTCAAGATTGTCATAGTTTTAAAGAACCCAATGGGAGCATTTGTTTGGCCAAGATGAATTTTCTGCTGAAAATCAAAGTCTGGGGGAAAAAAAAACAACGCAACAACAACCACCATGGCTGACTCAGTGAAGGTTTGGGAGACTACTGCCACAGAGTCCCCTGGCCAGCCAGCTCTTTAAAATAGGTTTAATATTTACCTGTTGTTAAAATCTTGAAAAATACTGGGACATTAGAAGCTTTGGTCCATAGGGCATGTAGTTTCCCCCCTGAGACTTCATGCAAAGCCAGCACAAGTGGCAAAGGCAACAGCCACCCCCACAGCCGGTACAGGTTCAGGGGATGTCTTGGACAGACCCATGTGTCCTCCATTCCTGAGCAGGTTTGGAATCAGTTCTCAGTATCTGAAGAAATGCTTGTGTCAGAAATCTTTAAAATTACTTCTTTCTCTTTATTGAAAGATTTCCAGGCTTTGTGCCAGCATTTCCTGTGGTCGCTTTTCAATACAAATAGTTTACTTGCTTTGGTACTCCCTTTTCTCTGAACCCACTTGAATGCCCCTGACAAACTGCCTTTTGCACATAAGAATTTGAAGCCTCCTCAATATTTTAGACAACCACCATTGCACATTTCTTGCCCATCACAGGGGAGATAAGAGCAAAACCAGGAGAAGGCACTGGGAGCAGCAAGGCTGCGTCTGCTTCTCGGCTCTCTTGGTTTTTTATTTTGCTTAGTATTTCAGTCTAAATCCTGGCAAATTCCTGACTTTCCCTGCACTTTTTTTCAAGCCCGTTCACTGTAGGCTGTTATGCAAACCACAGCTCTGCCGGGGAAGGAGAGCCTTCCCTTTCAGTGGGGAGTTTTCTAGATGTCTGTTGTCGCTGGGAGCTGGTATTGCTGATGCCTGTTGTTTTCTATTGTTAAACTAACCGCAGTGCGTGACCGTCGTGTATCGCTCAGTGGTGCCTGATTTAGGAGATCAGTGATTAATCCCTTCCATTGCTTTTTTTTCTTTCTCTCTCACTGCAGGATGTTTTCACACCAGAGTGCAAATTTAAGGAGTCTGTCTTTGAAAACTACTACGTTATTTATTCTTCCACGCTGTATCGGCAGCAAGAATCCGGACGAGCATGGTTCCTGGGACTCAATAAAGAAGGTCAAATTATGAAGGGAAACCGAGTGAAAAAAACCAAACCCTCATCACATTTTGTACCCAAGCCCATTGAAGGTATGGAATCTGCATGTTCCTTCCGACAGTGGGGTATGGGGAGGGGGAGTTTGCGGCTTCTGGTTTGGGGCTTCCTGGATAGGGGTGTTGGGCTGCACAACCAAAAGGCAAGGACAGTATTTGTAACATTTCAGCAGGGGCTTGACTGCACTCTTAGCATTTCATCTGCTTTCATTCCTATATAATAAGCTTTGAGCATCATCCCAAAGGGGGTTGTCAGCTTTGGTGTGCTAAAGGGTGAATTTAAAAGCCCAGCAACGTGAGAAGTTGCTGGGAAAGGAAAGCAGCCCTCGAGCAGCCAGCAGTTCAAAAGGAGTCTGATCCAGCAGTGACACTAATGTTGTGTTCTCTGTGACTGTATTCCCAGCATCATTCAGTGTGTTTCCAGTCCCATGTAGAGTCAGTAGAGGTGGGATTTATCTCACCCAATTTTAGACTTTGACACTCTTGTTTATGGTACCAGAAGAGAAATCAGTCCTACCAGCACAGCTATGGATGTACTTGATATGTTTACCCTAAGATGATTTAAATCTGTTTTTTCTCATATGTAAAGACATCCTAGTTAGTCACTGGGGGGTAGAGAAACCTTATCATAGGTGTCCAAAGTTAGATGAGATGCTGTCATGCCATATGTCTTCATCACAGCATGAGGCTTCGGTGGAAGTCGTAGAGTTGAAGTTTTTCCCTCCGGCTGTTGACTGCACGCTGCTGAAGTGTGCCACAGGCTCGTGCCAGGGCATTTTGCTTTTTATGGGCTGGCCCCTGATAAATGGAGAGATGTAGTGTGGTGAGCCTAGTACTTAACAGGTACTAACTTGATTCGGGAAACAAGGAGACCTGTTTTCTTTTCTGTGGCTTGGGAAAAGCACTGCTTTTCAATCCCCAAACTAGGCACACCTTTGTGACCCCCACCTTGGACCTGCCAGTAGCTGCCTCAGGGGCACAGCATCCTAGGGTTGGCCGCAGCTGCGTGGCTCTGTGCCCCTCTCACTACCCTCGTGTTGGCTATGGGGACAGGGCTGGGTGTGTGGAGAGAAGGAATGAACTGATGCTTTCCTGACAGGTACCACTCGCAAGCGGTGGATGCCACAGCTAAGTCCATGCACTAACAGCTGCTCTAAGAGCTTCCCTGCTAAGGCGCAGGGGCAGACAGGTGTGGGTGTGGGTGTGGGTGAGAAAGGCCAGTTCGGGAAGGCAGGCTGAAATCACCTGCTGGACCACTGAAGCAAAATACAATGAGGGAAATTCTACGCAGTGTTCCCAGGGTATCTGTGGCCTTTGCACAGGAGGTGGAGATGCTGGAAGAGCAGAGAACAGCCTGGAGCCACTTGTCCTGTGCTTGTTTTCAACAGCTTTTCTGCAGCCAGAAGCCTTTTCTAGTTTATCTGAGGCATTAGTGGGATTGGTGCCCTAAGCCCTCATTGAGTTTTGCTAAGGACAAAGCATGGGGTCAGTCACCAGCTTCTCTTCTGTCTCCTCCTCTCCTGCCTTGGCTGTGAAGAGAGTCTTTTGAAGGTGCTAGCTTTTACAGCTGGGTTTCCAGCTCCTTCTGGTATTTCTTTGCTGCCTGGCTGGGTGTTGGCACTGCTCAGTGGGTTCCTTTGAATCCAGGCTTCTTCTTTGATGTAGTGTGTGTGTGTCGTCTGCTGAATGGCTCCGTAGTCATCTTCTGCATGCATTAAACTAGCCATTCCTGTGGCTCTCCTTGTGGAAAGATGTGCCTTAATAGAGGTGCCTGACCCCCAGTGGAGTTCTCATTGCAGCAAATGCCACTCTGGGTTTCATTTTGAAACACCCAGCCCAGCCCGAGAGCTTCCCTTTCCTGCAGTTGCATCCTCCCACACTTGCTTCAATCACAGCTGTCACATAACCTCCCGGGCGAGTGAGCGCTTTGGAAGTTGGCAGCCAAATTAAGGGCTCCTCCACTCCTTCCCTCCTCCACATGCTTTGCAGTCAGCCTCTGTGAGTGCTGCTGCATCAAAGAGCTGGCAGACTCCCAAGCCAAGGCACGTGTCAGCTTCCCAAAGCATTCAGCTGTCTGGGACTGTGACTCCAGATGGAGGACTCTGTTCCCCAGCCTAGGATTCATTGTAGGTAGCAGAGGCTTGTGGGGAGCGTTGGAGTAAAACGCGCTCAGCTCCACGTGACTTCTCTGTGCTGCAGCCATCAAAGTCTCCGCAAGCAGAGATGTTACAGAAAAGGGGCAATTCCTACCCTGTTTTAAGAGCTTCTTTCTCTTTGTCATGACTCTAAGGAAGTGTTCAAAGCACTCCCCCGCTATATTTCCATGCCCCTTCTGCTGAATGCTGTGGCATGCCGCAGCATGTAGGCTTTGCTGCTTATTCGGGCCAATATTTTACAGCTTCTGTCTGCGGTAACGCACTCGGGTTTCATTTTGCTCCAGCACCACCACCAGCATTAGCCGTGGTGGCTGACCCAGTAATGTATGCAAGGAGGATCCGATCCCCTGGGAAGGGGAGGTGTTACATACATTGCTAGGAATCACTTCACCCACCACTTCAATGGCAATTAACTCTGAGATGAAACTTCCCAGTTGTTTGCCATGTGCAGAAAAATTATGCAGCAGCTTAGTGAAGAGAACGTTCGCAGGGAAGGGAAACGCAAAAAAGCCCAGATTGCTGCCAGAGTTTATTCGGCTCCCACTGCTTTGTACTGCTTTCTGAATTCAGAAGCCCTCTCCTCAAAGTCGCAAATGGGCAGTAAACTAATAAATAAATATGAAATACCCTCCCAGATAATTTCTAATGACTACACATGTGTTCATGTGCATATATATACGCAGTGGTATCTGTGCATGTATGTGTGTTATTTATGGCTTTTAGCTGCTACAACTTTATGCTGTGCTAATCCCGCAGAGTGTTTGGCTCCTGTAGGTTGTCAGGATGCTGGAGGTGTTCTGTGCAAAAGTCACTAGATACCAACTGGAAATGTTTGGGGGTTGGGTTGGTAGGAGGGTGGTTTTTTGATGTAGTATAGGTAGGATTTGTTTGGTTTTAGAAATAGCATTAAGCTTAATCAACATGAAAGCACAAAGAACTTATAAAGTAATAACAGGGGAAACATGAAGTTCCTCTCCCGTCTGTGCACAAGCACAGCCAAGGCAAACAGCCTGGCAGGCAGCAGTTGATGTACTGTGTGGTGCTAGCTTTGGTTAAAAACACACATACACAACACATTTCTTTTGATATTTTTATTTCTTTTCACTGATCGTTCAAGCTAAATGAGCCCTTAAAGTGCAGACATATTGATTGAACTAGACTGCATAAGAAATTAGCTTCAGTATAATTGTCACTTGGAGACCAAACAATCTTTTAAAGCAATTTCAGGCTCTGTAAGTGTCTGTAGTGATTAGTGCTGGACAAACACTACCATCCATAGTGCCTCTTATTCTTTTAAACATCCAAACATATCTCAAACAATGAGAGACTTTTCTAGTCATTTAAGTGAGAATTTTATCAGATGCTTATTGTGCATGTGCTCTGTTATTTATATTTCCTTCTTGAAGACATCATTTCCAGATTGCTCTCCCAAAAGGGCTACATTTCATCTCTCACCTGGCCCAAGCCAGAATGCTTTTGGTGTGGCAAACCTGGCCACAGAAAGCAGAAGGCAATTCTTCCTCCGTCTGAGTCAGCAGAGCTGCCCCTAACTCCAAACTCATGGTGCTTCAGCCCCCATGAAGTGAACACATCTCAGATACGAAGGTGACCTGTTCATGACTAATCTGATCCATTTATGACAAACGATTAATATCTGTGTGCAAGGACAGCAGCCAGATCTTTCCCAGTGCATTTTCCCAGGGATGCAACATCCCTGTTCTGTTAAAGCTGATTCTTCAGATGCTGCAAAGAAGTACAACACACTAGGAAGATGTGGTAGGCCTAGTAAAAGTACTTCAAAGGTATCACATCCTAAAAAGTGTTCTTTAAAAAAAAACAGCAGAACTCCACACTCTTTATCAGTCTTCGTTTGCACAGCTCCTCTTTTAGGTTTGTCTTGCAAGTGGGCAGGCTTTGGTATGTTTTCTACCCCACACTAACTCACTTGTTCTTCTATCAAACTCCTAATCATCTTATTAGATGGCAAATGCGATGCCTTTTAACCATGCTTTTGCTTGGTTCTTTGTCACCCTGTCCTGCGTTTCTTACCTGAGCAAAATCTGATTCCCTCTGGCAGCATCCTGCACATTTAGTCAGCAGACAGACAAGAGCTCAGATGCCTCTGAAATGCATCAGCTGGGAGAGGGTTTAGAACACAGTAATTAGAGGCAGAAAATGAGGGTGCATAATCACTTGCTCCCTCGTGCCCCTACCTGCTGCTCAGACCATTAATTCTCTGCACTGAAGCATTAGCTAATGCAGCCACTACTGCAGATACTGACACCTGGAGCGGTGGCATCGGTCAGGGGAAGGAGCCCATCTCCCGGGCTGCTGGCCAGGGGGTGAGTGCCCAGCCCTGGCCAGACTCAGGTCCGGGCTGTGCTGCGGTCCTGCAGGGCTAACGACCTGCCTGCTGAGCGGCAGCTTGGGAAAAACTGGCTTCCTCCGACCTCGCTGGGGCCTGGGGCAGGGAAAGCCAGGAGTGAAGCTGGGTGGACAGGGTGTAGCTAAGGTCTTTTAATAAGCTTTTCCCTGTGTTCTAGGGAAAGGAAATGGAGTTATTGCATCCCCTGAGCCTCCTCAACTCGCAGCGATGCCAAGTGAGAAATACCAGGATCAGGACACAAAATGGCGCGTGCTTCTCAAGCTTGGGCAGTCCCTGACGCCCAGGCAAGCAGCACAGGGTGATTTCGGTTTCACCGTGTGGGTGGTGTGCCAGTACCATGCCTGGGAAGCAGAAGCAAGGCTGGGATCCTGTGCCAGCGCTTAGGCGAGAGATTGAGCTGTTCCTGGTGACAGGCAGCCCCCTCCAAGCCTTCGCCTTCAGGAAGGATGCTCCCCACCACCCCCTTCCCCGTGCTTGTACCCCCAGTCTCCTTCCTGCCTCATTTGCTAGCTGTTGCTCTGTGCAAAATTGTTTCCTTGTGTGTGCGGATGGCAAACCCTGCTAGTTAGTGGGGAATCAAAAACCGCCAAGAAGCAGACATGGGCACAGCTCCACTGTCGCTCACCCCCTTCCATTTATGCCTGTGGTTCTTCAGCAGATGAAGCTTACGGCACTTTCCAATTAAAGCATGAATATGGATGTGTTGATTAGAATCTGGGACATGGGAGCTGATTATCTGATTGAAGCTCCAAAGCATTAGCTTGGTTTCCAGACATTAAGGGCTGTATTTGGCTTGGTGTGTGGGTGGGTGGGATAAGTAAGGCAAGGCAGGGAGGGGACTCTTCTAGCCAAGTTGCTCATCCTTCCAAAGCTGCCTTGTGCTGTGTGCACACAGCAGACCTCCCAAGCATCTAGGCATGCCGACTGTCACGCTGCTGCTAGTTTACCTTGATGCAGGTGACAGGGGCAGTGTGTCTTCACACACACACACATGCTCAGGGACCCCAAGCAGGCATGTCAGCGAGTGCTGCTAGTCCTGAACCTTTAAAGCTGGGAAGATCTGGGCACTCACAACAATCCATTTGCAAATATCCCGCACCCCCCCAGTCCGTGACT
>JAVJGJ010000003.1:15954471-15980999 GCA_035590215.1 Microhierax caerulescens
ACTGCAGTCCGAGAGCCTGTATTGTACAACATGTCACACTGTTCTTAAACCCCAGTGTGTGTGTGCATCCCTACCCGTCTCTGTGTGCACACACCTGTGTGTCGCAGTGCACACAGGTTCGCAGCTGCCTCTGATGGCCACGGCTCAGCACACGTGCAAAAGCCTCTTGCAAAGGAGAATGTCCAAGCACTTGTGTGTGATGCCATATAAATACTGCATGCACCGATACTGTAGGTGTATCTAAATACTGAAAATATGCTTGTCCTATGCTGCTACAGATTTTCTGGCATGCTCTGCTGGCACAGCCTGTTTGGTACAGAGGCTTTGACAGCTCTGTCTGAAAAGCACAATGGGAGCAGCCTCCAGCCATGCCCCATGTCAGTACTTGCATCGTGCACTAGGCTGGAGGATAAACTTCTAATTCATGTCCTATTTACTTGCTAGGTACAGGGTTTCCTTAATTTCTAGTTGCAAATTGTTGTTTACTTCTGTAGCCTGATTTATATTCATTACTCTGTGGGCCTTGTTAGCAGCTCAATGTTTTTGCCCAAAGGCCATGGTGAGAGGCTGGGAGCTGAGGAAAGGCAACATGCCATGGTGCTGCTGCTGCAGGCATTGCTCAGGCGCAGCCCTGGTGGTTAAGTGTCTAGCCCAGCCTGATGGGGTACTGGGGATGGATGTGTGTGAGGTGGGCTTAGTACTGGCAGCTGCGTGGGGGAAGAGCTCATGGAGGTCCTACCAGCTCCAGCTTGGGACCAGACAGGTCAGGGTGAAGACAACACTGAACTCGAAGCAGAACTTTGTGTATGGAATGTCAGGGGTACTGGGGCAACGCTGGCACAAATTCCCAACTCTTCCAGGCAGACGTGTCTGAGAATAAGGTCAGTCATAGAAGTTGTGTGTATCCTGAGTGTCATCAAAAGGCTCTGCAGCTCGGGCTAAGAAATCACAAGGGTGCAAGTTTTTCTCGGGTGTTAACCTTTTCATACTGTTGTTTAAGATTTTATGGGGTACTTTGCCACGACAGGCAAATTCACCTTCACCGGCTTATTGAGTGACACTTGCCAGGGTATGAGGGGCAGCTCAGCAGCTGAAAGGGGACCGGAGAGCCCTTTTCCTTCTGTTGCTGCTGTGCTACGCACTCCCCTTGCAGCATGCAGACAGCAGTGATGGTCTGGGCAGCTGATGGGCAGTCCTGGCATTGCTCATCCTGGCCCAGACCCGTGGGACAAGTAATTCATTTTCTCTTTTTTTCTCATTTTCATCAACAAATATCCAGTAGCAATAACAGTTTGCAGAGCAGTGCCTGCCTTGCAGCCATGCTGGGAGGCTCAGCTAGTGTGTGTGTTGAAACTGCTTTGAAAGCCTTGCATGAAAAATGTATGGGAAAAGTAATATTTTTTCACTGCTCATATATTCAATGTAATATTCCTCCTATTAATACACAGTTGACTGCACTTTATCTCTGTCGTGTGTTGTTGCACACTGCTATAACTGTTTATCTAGCAATGAGTAAAATGCAGAGCAATAACATCACTTGCAGCCTGCCTCTAATTGCCAGGATTTATTTGCAGATCAGGGGAGGTTATAAATATAAGTGCGTAAATCACCTTTTCATACATAGGGTATTTTTAAAATTTCTTCAGATAATTTTTGAAATTTTATTCCTGTTGATCACCTGGAATCAAAACCTGATGGGCTCTGTCCCCTGTGCTTGAGCTCTGTGCCATTGTGACGTGACAGCTTTACAAAATGAAGCGGTACACGATCATTTCTTTCTATCCTAATTTTTGCAAAGATCTGAGCGTGACATTTGCAGTCTGGACCTACCTGAAGTTCTCAACTCCAATGTGTCTGCCCTTGAGATGCCTCGCTATTTCAATCACATCTAAACCCCACCACGTTCGTGATGAGCTCATCGGAGATGCTCCCTTTTGTGTGAGCTGCTGAGCCTCTCAGCATGTACCCCTGCTCTGGCACACCTCACATGGAACAAGGACAGCTTTGAGGACTTAGTCCACATGGCGGGTTGGATAAATACTTTATGCCTCACAGGACATGGGGATGGGCAGACATCGCCTGCTCAGGCTGTCTAAGCTCCAGCAAGTACATTTTTATAGGACACACATTGCTTAGGTAGGGTCTGGAGAGAAGGTGCCCCCTCTCTCCACCCTGTTCTCAGGTGCTGCCAGGTGACCACGCAGAGCTGGGCTGGCTCCTGGCTTGCTGTCACTGAACTCATTCCCACGTGTCAGCTCGTGGCCTTGGCTGGCTGTCTTGATTTACAGGGAAAAAAAATAGGAAGTGCCAAGAGCAAACCTCAGCTCCTGGCAGAAGGAGCCAAATGGGCTTGAGTCACCACTTCCAGATCCAGAGCTTAACACCCAGAAGGCTGGGATGGCTCAGATGCAAGTGTAGTTTTGATTCAAGAGTCTCAAGGGCTTCTTGTTGGAGGTTAAGGGCTAGGAACTGGGTAATTCTTGGACCTGTTAGTAGATGATAATCGGCATCTCGAGAAAATACATGGTGCTGTGAACTGGAATGTTTATTTTACATTAATATATTATGGAAAAACAGTAAAGCACAGAAAACCTAGAAAGACTTACCTGTGAGAAATGCCCTGTTTCTATCTGTACCTTTGGAAGAATCCAGAGGCAGAAAAGAAGGATCTGACTGGCAGTGAGGGCAGGTAACAGATCCTGCTTGGAAATGGGACCTACTGCTGGGTCACTGAGTTTTTCTGTGTGTGTGTTCATATTGAGGCTGGAATTTCAGCCTCATATACAAAGAAATAGTTCATTATGGTCACTAATGTCTGTGACTTCAGGCCTGTTAATGGGTGTCTTTTCTGTTTGCAGTGTGCATGTACAGAGAGCCATCGCTGCATGAAATTGGAGAAAAACAAGGACGCTCAAGAAAAAGTTCAGGGACACCAACCATGAATGGAGGCAAAGTTGTTAACCAAGACTCGACATAGCTGACAAATACACTCCCTTCTTCCAGCTCCTCCCCTCCCACCCACCTACCCACCCCACCTGGCGAAACCACACTGAGACGACGACAACTGAGCAAGGCAGGACCTACCGGTAGTGGCTGCGAGTCTGAACTCCAGAATCTTTCTTTGTGTAGGACGAGGAAAACGAAAACCAGATCCTGCCTGTTGCAACGTTTTAAAAAACAAAAACAACAAAAAAAGTGAAGAAAATATGTTTTAAATCAGGACTCCATTAACATTTTCAAAAGCAAACTGTTTGCTCTGTGATCAAAGGGGGAAAAATATCATCTCTGCATAATAATAATAATAATAATAACAACTAATAAATATAATGATAATAATAATAAAGATGTTACCTTTAAAAATAAAACAGAGCTTTTGGAAAATTGAACTTAGCATATGATGTGCGAGAAACACGTGGGAAATGCAGCTTGGGACTGTGCTGTCTTATACTTTCACGTCACGTTCACACCACTGCTTTTTCCATCCCTGATTCCCTGGGGATGGATGGGATTTTTCACAAAGCAGGAAAGGTAGGGATGGATTATGACTCTGTTTGCTCTGCTATCAATAAAATATGGCCTGTCCGAATTAGGAGTCTGACAGTTATGGGCAACAAACTAGCTGCTCTGTATTCAGCTTTTTCCATCTACATTTCAAACATTGCGTAGTTGCAAGTATCACTGTGTGAGTATGTTTGACCCAAGTCTGGCATTTTGTGCCTTTTTATCATAATTATTTATATTTATAGGCTTGCTTTACTGTATTAGTTGCCAGGAGAATTTCAGAAATGGGTTTTCTGGTCTCACAAGATGAAGTGATCATATTTATTAGGGGAGAGTTAGAAAATAAAGGGAAGGAGGGATGGCTGCTTGCCTTTAAAACAGCAGGAAATGCTACTGAAATCCTCGCTGTCAGATGGAAACAACGAAGCATGTGCTATGTGTGTGTGTGGGGGGGATGTCAGTGAGAAGAGGGGTGCGGGGAGGGAGTAGGTGGGGTGTGCAGGGGAGGGGGCACTACAGAGGAACATGGGTGGCTGTACCTGTCCAGCTGTGCTAGGGCGAGGAGGTGCTGCTGTTGCCTTCTAGCAGCTGGACTCTCCCTAAGCGTTAAGGTTCCACACACGTCTCGTTTTACACATATTCAAAGCCAAGACTGCAAACCCCTCTAATGCAAAGACTTACCCCTGCCAAGCCTGTGGTGGGATGAGAGCTCCTGAGATGCTGCAGCAACCTGGGTGTGGGTCTGTGTCTCGCTGGTGCCGAGGCTGCAGAAGAAGCACTTCAGAGGTAACACATTCACAAACAGGGAAAGACAAGGAAGAGGGCAACAGGGTGAGGGATGCTCAGTGCTGAGCCCACTTGCAGCAGCTAGGGCATGGTGGGGGTTTGCAAGGTCGGTGGTGAATCGCACACCCTTGCTCCCATGAGTGGTACCAAAACAGGGCAGTATGGACAGGTGCCCTTTCTCTGCCTACATAGCTCCATCCATCAGCTGCAGTCTCTGGCACCCAGGGTCTGCAGGCAGGAGCAGCACATCTAGAGGCAATACAGTTGCTGTTACAAAAACAGGCACTGCCCTGACTGAGGTGCCTAGGGAGCTTTTGCTGCTAAGACCAGGGTTGTAACACCTGTGAGATGTAAAAAGCAAAATGAATAAGCAAATATTCAAGGTCTTGGAGAGGGTTAACAGGTGAGAACAGCCTAGAACCTTGCTGTTACAAACCAGGCAGGAGTGTTTGTCTCATTCACAAATTATGGGCAGACATCAAATACCACCTTAATTGTTGAGGCTTCTTTGCTATCGTGGCCAATGCCTCAGCTGGCTGGTGGCCACATACTGCAAAGCGGCTGTGGGAGATGCTGTGATGCTCCCCACGGAGCAGCTGCTGGCCTGGCTGCCCCCACCCCATGGCACATGTCACCGGTGTGCAGCAGGGCTCGGTGAGCGGCTCCGTACAGGCTCAGAGCGAGCAGGGAAAGCTAAGGAGAGCACCAGATTTCAAGGTTATGGAAGACTCCCAGGATCAGCGTGAAGGAATGAATTTCAAGCCTGTCCTTTTGTGTTTTGAAAAGCTGAAACCTTGAAATAAAGAGCCTCTTAGAATGGCTCTGCAGCCTAAGGGCAGCCCCTCCGTACTACAGGGACACAGAGGGCACCCGGTGCCTGCATGCCAACAGCAAGCACCAGCAAAGGTTATCTGGGGCCGCCAGTCACGTCAGAGTGACTTACTCCTGCCCTCCTCAGAGCCTCCAATCCCACAACACTGGGGCACAGTCACTAATACATGTTCAGCTCAGGAATACACCCCCAGCCCCCTCTGATGCAATCCATTGCCTACATTTCGGCTCCCTCACAAACCAGAGAGCACCCCAAATTAAGCGGTGGGGCCCTGCTTACTCACTGGAGATGTACATTCAAAGAAACGGAGCCTCAAGACCAACGTGTTGAGCTAGCAGGTCCCTGAACTAACCAAGCCACCAAGCACCCAGGCCATGTTTGGGCACTGACCACAGCCTTTCTCGGCTGCCCTCCTGGAGGGAAAGCCCAGCACCTACCACAGAACAGGAGAACCACAGCATACCTTGGCACCACAAGCCTCTTCTGGCCCCAGCCAAGCGACGTGCCAAGGTCACTGGTGTCATCGAGAGCAGATCCAGCATGGGAGACCGACAGGTGCTATGACCTTGTGTGCAGGATGCCCTAAGGCCCCAGAAAGCCGCGGGCAATCACAGATCCAGTCCTACCACGTGTCTCACTTCCCACACTGGGCTTTTGCCTTGGTAATTTTCTTTGGCCAAATCATTGCAAGAACCCCTGGAAATGCTACATTCAAGCCTAAATGTCAAAATAATCTGCTCCTTTGGTCCACTGTTTGAGCTAATCACCTTCACATTACACTCACTGAGCTGGCCCGTAGTGAGAGCTAATTAATCCTGCTCACACTCAGGGTCTGCACCACCTTGGAGCAGGTCTTGTGCCATGTGTTCTAAGCGCTGGCTTTCCTCGCTGCCTGTTTAGCCCTGGCAAGCCATGTGGTGCCACAAACCACAGTAAAACCCTCCCACATACCTTAGGAAACAGCGTGCGCTTCTTGACCTCCAAGGAAGTTGCAAAAATCAGCTCTGTGGTGTAATGCAAGGACTCCTGACATGAAGACAGCCCAAAAAATAGTAGGGCTACACAGCTCAGCCCCACTGTGTCCACCTGCACCAGCTCCACAGTGTCCGCCTGCACCAGCTCCTGACTGGGGGAGTTTGGGTACCCCAATGCCCTCCAGATGCCTGGGATAGCCCAGGGACTTACCCGGCTTGCAGGTACCATGTAGGGCTTCAGGCATTTTTTTCTTACTCAAATGCCTTGGCAAGCTTTCTCCCTGGGCTGTATCTCAAAGAGGTGCTGTGGGTTTTGTTGATTACCCATCTGCCAATTCCCAGTCTGCAGGGAAAGGGGGAGTCCACAGAGAATTTTTTTTCCTGCTTTGAAGTTTCTACAGTCGCTTCATTGCTTCTCGCTGTTATTGCTCAGTGCCTAAGTCCTGGTGAGTGATGTTTCTTTTGTTTCTTTCTTTAGCCACACATGCCACAACCATTTAGGGAGCTTTTTGGCTCTGTTTAACATTACAATGAGTAGACCCCTTGTCTAGCCTTTAGGTGATACTAGTAGGACAAATTCCCTTCCTAGCTATATTGGCATGGCCTGGCATTGGGCAAACATCCAGCACAGAAAATGGCCAAGAAAAGTAAACGATAAAAAAGAAGGATGTTTTCATCTCACCTGGTCAATAGTAAATTAGGTCTGCAGCAAACCTTTGCCCTCTGAATAACAGATGCTGCTATAGAAGAACCTGAACGTGAAAAGTCCAGCCACAGAAAACACTTCACAGCACAGAAATATGGGTGCATTTAAAGCATTCATTTTGCTTCACCCTGGTTTGTTTTTTCATTGTGATGTTGGCACTGTTCTGGCAATCCATCCTATGTAACAGAGCTCCTCTCACCTACGCATCAAAGGCAAAACCTGATAACATGGCTCCAGTTTGGACCATCAGGGATTTTCTAGGAAAAAAAAAATGCAGGAAAAGATACCAGCATGACAAGCAAGCCATACTGCACCAGCAAATTATGCCACAAGTGTCAGCACTGGCATGTGACAAGGTGCTATAAAGCGAAGTTGACACTCCACAAAGCAATTTATGAAAGTTGTCTGTCAACAACATTTTTGTGTTTGCGCTCAGATAGGGTCTGGATGATAGAGCCCCACGCAGCCCTTCAGGCTGTCACAGGCCTCACTTTACACCTTTACATCTTAAACTGCATTGACTGGGCACCACGAGCGTTACCGCCCCAGAAGGGAGGTACATCATTGCCACATGCTCTGAGCAAAGCTGGAGCAAGTGGAGGTGGAAGCTCCCCGGGCTGATCAGAGCTAGTAGGAAACAAAACGTTCCATCCTTCCTGGTTCCATGCCAGCAAGGCTGCAGCATAAATGTGTGGTAGACATGAAAGAACTGTCTTTTTGAGGACTACAATCCTACAGACCACAAAAAAGGTGACGCAGAGTTACAGCAAACAAAACCAACCATTGCTGATGGCCATACACTAAAATACGCTACTTTTAACATGGGGGGAGTGTTGGCCCCAAAACATGTCCAGCACTAGACCTCTATTAACTGTGGTGTAGCTTAGCCCTGGTCCAGGATGGTAGGGCTCAGTTTGTATGTCACTTTGCATCAGGGAAGGAGAGGGTGGGTGGCAGGGAAGGAACAAGAAAAAACATGAGTGTCTTCAGAGACAGATTCTACTCCCAAAACTAGAACAAAACCTCTAGTTGCTGCTATGGGATGACCCACTGCACACACCTAGGAGTAAAATCAAAAGAAACACCACTGCACTTCCTCAGTGAAGCAGAGAGTTTTCCATAGCATTCACGTCTTCCCAGTCCCACTGCCAATGCTTCAGCCTTCAGGGTGATTGAAGGCTGTTTCCATGGAGTAAAAAGCAACAAGAATTACATCCTTCTCACCAGCATAGAGTAAAGCTTTGCTTCAGCTGCTGAACAACAATCCTGGCATCAACCAATTTCCCCATGTTCTTCTTAGACACCTTGATTAAGGACAAAATAATAATAAAAAAAATCCCATAGCCAGACTGACGCATTTTCAGCATTGTGTGTAAGCATATCAACATCTCAAAACTGCTCAAACCTTTGTAGCCACAAAGTTAAAGCTATGTAACTACCATTTCAGGACAGAACATTTCTTTTCACGATACTTGCACAAGTAACTGTTGAATGCACAGAAAGCTGGACATCTGCCTAACCTGCATCCCTCTTGGACTTCAGGCACCTTCTCTTTGGCAAAGGAGGTCTAGGTCGGCATGGCTCAAGGGCTTGTCTCACCAGCACAAGCGCTAGGGAGCATTGTGATGGTGGAAGGAGCTTGCATAGGCTCCAGAGCATGCCCACCTAAGGAAACTAGAGAATGGGTGCAAAAATTTGACCTTTTACAGCCTTTTGGAAAGGATAGGATCTCTGGTCAAACAACTACTTGAAAAGAAAGAAGGGGGGTTGTTTTATTCAAACAACATTCTGGTGTGGGCATGGGGGATAATTCATCTTTGGGAAATGCCATTAATGCTTACTGAGCAATACAAATGGATCTAGGCTCTCCAGGAAAAAAAAAAAAAAAAAAAAAGTCATTACCAACTATTAAAAAAAAAAGTGTCTGAGTATGGGAACTGAGGAGAAGCAGAGGATAACCCTCCCAAGAGTCTATTAAGAATGGGTTATATATTGTTCCATTTTCCATGCTCATTACAATCACTGCCCCAATAATAGCTGCATGCTGTGCCTTTTTCTATTCTAGCACAGTGTTCCCCATGGGAACTAAATATCTCAGTTTAAATACTGAGCAGGGCTGGTAGAGGGAAGCGGTATGCTTCTGCTCTGCTAATCTTGTGTGTATTCTGCGTCTTAGGTAGCTGGTTACTACACTCTTTTTTCTTATTTCTTGATTAAAAAAAAAAAAAAAGAAGGGGCAGCACAGGGGAGGAGGAAAATGTTGGTCAGACAGTCAGACTAAATGACATTGTGAAGATCAAAGTATGTCAGACAATGTCTTTCAGAAATTAAGGCTTTGGTGAATTTTAATTCCTTGAGCTCTGAGAAAAATTGCAGGGAGAAAAGCAATCAGTGGCTCCATCTTAGTGCCAGTCCCTGAACTAGACTTTGATGACATTTCAGACTCTATATCCAGCTCCTGGCTTGGCTCCTACATGCAGCGACACTTTCCTTTCCCAGGGCTCTGAGTTCCCCTGGGAGATGATCCTTGCTGAGTCCTTGGGGCACCCCAGACCAAACAAGGCAGAGCAGTTTCTGCTTGGACAGCAGTGGGATCCCAAGCCAAGGGATCCCCAAGCCAGGCTTTCAGCTGGTGGCCTGAGCCAGAGGGACCTCACAGAGCCCTTGCCAGGGCACTGCACACCTCCTCCAGGCATGCCAGGGAAGACAAGAAAACAGGGCTCAATGTCCTGGGGGATTCTGCTTCCAAGGACCCTGATTTGTGTAGAAGCCGTAGTGAGAACCCCAAAATCTGAAACACAGAGGTGTCAGCCCTTCTGCTACACTGCTCCTAGCCTGTGCTCATGGTGTCAGAAGTCTCCGTCTGCCCTGCTGGAGGGGTGCTGTGAGGATCACAACATTCTGGCTTATGAAGTGCTCTGGTCATATGAGAACGGGGCCCTGCAAAGGCAGAGAGCTTCTGATTCAACTGGGCCTCAGAAGCATCATATGTGCTGTGACTCTGACACTGACACTTATTAATTTTATTTTCCAACTTGCTGCACAAGCTGGCAAGTGAAATAGTTTCACTCAATTCACCGTTAAAGAAGCAAGCCGGTGCATAGAGCACAGGCTTTGCTTGACATTAACTCATCTGAAGATCAAAAAGGGGTGTGTTTAACTTTGCATTATCTTCATTTCTAATTTGCACTATTTTCTGTGCTTCCTGCTATCAGACAGAATGAAAAGCAGAACTAATAGGTAAAACACCGACTTCTGGTGTGGAAGCAGGAAACATTATCTCATAAACAGATGGATGCTCTGGTGATTCCCAGCCCAGTCATACATCTATGAAAGTTCTTCTGGCCTTCAGATGAGTAGTTTTCATGCGAGTTTGTAATGAACTTTCAGAAAGTCACATTTAGGGCACTGCAAGATTTGCCCTTCACCAGCAAGTTCAAGTGATTCTCCTAGCAAGGACAACGGGCTGCAATGTAGGACTTAAATCTGAATTCAAGCTGTGCAGTCAGTGTGTAAAACCAGGGCTTCCCAGGAAAAGCTCCCCATGGGGACTCAGAGACCTAAATCTGCCATAGAAGAGGGTCTAGTTCAAACCCACCATCTTTGGATTCCCCTTCCATATTTTCCCCCATAAAACAAAATCCAAGTTGTAATTCCTATGCTCACCTCTGTTTTTTTGTCCAGATACAAACACTGGACTATTTCAGAATTTTATTCTATCTGTAGGATTGAATAGGCCTTTTACAAAGTGGTAGCATTTCAAACAAGACAAAAGTTAAGTATCAGATACATCTGATTGGCAAGAAGCACGATAACCTCGCTCTAGCCATGCCCAAACCTTGAAGTCCACCTGTACATATAGTAATTTATATTACATGTATATACGTGTACATACACCACATGTAGTAATTTAACTTCTGCAATTTAACTTCAACTGTTGCAGCTTGAGCCCATCTATTATTAATTCAGTAAAACCATTTTTCTATTCAGAAATACATTTCTTGGGAGAAGCTTCTGCAAACACATCAGCAGGTCATGGTTTCAGACACCAAATGGATGCACTCCTGAGAGTCAAAGCTGGGTGTACTTACAGGAAAACAAGCTCATCAATGAAGTGGAATCTTTCCAAAGGCAGCATGAGCTGGTTCCAGGGGAAGGTTTTGCCTCTTCTTTGTAAAATAGTTGCCTTGTCCTACAGATCTGCAGGAATAAATTTTACGTTATGGTAGCTTGTACTAAAACAACTGGCAAAACCAAAAAAACCCATATAAAACTGCCCCATCGGTTCTATACTGCTGCCTACCTGGATTTTGCTTGTTTTGGAAACTTTAAGGAGTCAAGAATCAAACTCACCCTCAGGGCAACTCCAATGAAATCAATGTGCAACCCTGGGAATTAATCTGGCCCAAGCCTCATTTTCTCTTTAACTACAGGAACCAAGTTCATTTTCCCATCTGGATTTTGCAGCTGCTTCTGAACATACTGATGAGTTACACCTTTTATCAAACCTTGACTGTCATTTTCAGGGCTAGAAAATGATTGCATAGTGCCAGAGGATTGCATGAAATAACATGAAGACTCTTGGTGTTAAAATCCAGACCTTACCTTTGCTATGTCTCACTTTTCTTGTGTACCCCAAAGCCGAATACAGCATCTTTCCACAGGGCAGAGCAGGACTTTGTCTTCCTTTGTCTCAAAATCTCTCCCTTAATGTTGGATGACACCACTCATCTTCTATCTTAACCTAAGGGAAGCTCCTCTTTTCCACATCTGTAGGATTTATCTAACAGTGTGACCAGCATTTTTTCTGCTGGTTGAAGGACTGAGAAGGGCAAACTGTAGGCATAACTTTCTCTTTTTTGGAGGGAGAGTGTGTCTGTCTATCTATGCCTGTAGCCTCTTGCCCCTCATCTCCTGTGTAATACCCCCTGTACCAATAGTACATGTGATAGCTGGATGGACCTGACCCTGCAGGAACCTCGGATGACAGCAGAGCATCTTGCAGTCGGGCTGCCTTAGACTTTGACTTGGTCAGCACCTTGAAAACTGCTTTTGAGTAGTTGAGGGCAAAGACCTAGTGGAAATATGCAATTAGGGCAATTATACCAAGGTCCAAAAAAGTAGATGGGTCAAAAAATGCAGCCAAGATTGGCTTCAGACACCCCTCTGGCACAAAGTGGCCCGTGTCAGACATGCTGGCTCTACCTGATACATCCAGCCTCAGCATGGTGAGGAAGACGTGGTATTCAAACGTGGTGACTGTAAGTCAATATATTGGAGAGAAGGGCTCTGCAAAAGCAGTTCCTGCCTGGAAGCAAGACTGCACAAGGCTGTCTGTCCATCCCCTTTTGCTCTAGCCTTGGTGCGAGCATGTCACCTCCTCAGTCTGTAGACTGGGGCCCTAGAACACAAATACCAGCTACAAAATAGTAACACTGGGAAATCTGTGGTTTGTGATATTTTAATATCCTAAACAGAGGAGTATTTGCTGTTTAGTGTGCTTTAAAATGTTCTGTGCAATTGATAGCTTTACTTCTCCTGGACAGAATAACAAAAAGCTGTGCTGTTAAAATAAACGAGATCCTTTGGATCCTCTCAGGGGCATCTTGGCAGTCTTGGAGACACGGTGACTTGTGGAAAGAGTGAATGGTTGGGGGACAGATTTGCCAGCTCGTGCAGGCACCTGCAGCTGCTTAGAGTTCATGTAAGAAAGATCTCATTGCAGATTGTTAAAAGCAGAAGGGACCGCTGTAAATCATAGAGTCTTACCTCTTGTGTAACGGAGACCAGTGGCTTGGGACCAGAAGTCACAGGTGAGCTTGACCAGAGGTATGCAGCTGGGTGGTGGAATTGCTGCTCCAGCTTGCTGGAATTTCAAGTGCCAATGTTATATTTTCATGATACAGCAGAGAGTTCATCCAGAGGCTGGAGACCAGGTAATCAGATTCTATACAGGTTTACTTCTTGATTATTTATTCAATAAGGATCCCATAAAAACCCCGCTGGAGACAGTGAGAGACCCCTGTTGACTTTGCAGCAGTCCAAATCTGACCTGAAACACTCAGTTTTAATTTGCACAACTGGAATTTGGTAGCAATGCTTCCAAAGGTCTGTATCAAATTATGAGCTCTCTTTAGAGTAATGTGTTCATCACACATCTATGCTTGCCTGAAAGTAACCTCTTATAACCTGTTGCAAATAGCTGTCCTGCACGGATTGGCACTTCAGAAGAATATGTCTCAGAAGACACATGAACCAGGATCACCTACTAACCTCCTTCCTTGCAAAAGTGGTTTCCTGGACCAGGTGAAGGAAAGCATGGCTGGCAAGAATGGCAGAAAAAATGAAGGGGCAGCTCAAGAGAGTTGAGAGCAATTGAGGCAGAGCTGCAGAAAGGTCACCAAATAGCTTTGTGCAAAGTTTCAGCTAATGTTGCCTGGTCCCTCTCTTTTGTTCCCCCTTCAAGACAGGACACCACAGGCACTCCTTCCTCCCTTTCTCCAGCACCCCCATTCCCCTCTGGCAATACCTGAACATTGTCTTACGCCACAGCTGCTGGGGTGCCTGCAGTGCACAGCAGAGCAGAGAAACAGCTCACATTGGTGAATTCTGGGGTAAAATCTTTCCAGGTCCAGCCTCCACACAGGCTGAATAAAGATGTGAGCCATGTAGCTGGTAACTCTTGCTATGTGCAAAAGCACAAAAGAGAATGATCTGTCAGTGTTGGATATGACAGATGTGGAGCCAGAACTGGTTATACTGTCTGTTGACCACTGTATAACGAAGATCTTTTGCCCAGTCTATAGAAGATTGAAAATCTAGGTAATATTTTTTGGTGTAACAGTATTCTTCCAATGAGAAGAAATACAGCCTCTGATTTTGTATTCCTCTGAGCTGAAATCATTCATTTTAAATGACTGTTTGTTCTGCTAATTTAGAATCCGGGCAGGCATGGAAACAATTTATTTTGGTTTGTGAAAGGAGCTGAGCTTGAGATTGTTAAGCTCATACATAATTTGTTGCTTTGGGATGCGATGCAACTCACTGCTAGAATAAGATTTCTTCAGTGGCAGGAGCTCCATAGCGAGCTCCATGATGACACCCTCAGCAACGGACCTGTCCTTCACCTTCCCTGGGCTTTGGAGCAGACACAGTGATGGCTGGGTTGGTATGGTTTCCTTCAAGGCTCCACACACCCTTTGTGGAAGGTGGGAGGGAGGTGGGATTTGGCCCTACAGCTCACCCACAGCACCTCAGGGCACATGATGAGGTGACAGGCTGTGACTAAAAGCATGTCTATGGTCCTGGGACTACCACAGTGCATGGAACAGTGTGGCATCACATGTACTAAATGTATTGGCCAGGTGCAACAGCTCAGGAGTGGAAATTGTTTTGTGCTCTCCCACCCTGGCAGTCACACAGCAGACGGGACCCACAGGCTGCTGAGGTGTCACATTTTGCACTCACCTCTCCTCAAACCAAAGCATCACTTGGTGCCCAGTCAGTGGCTTCTTGCTGCGGGCTGTTCCCTGCTGACTCCAGGCCTGCGATGAAGCCAGAGGTTCTTGAACCATTTCTCCCACCTTCCACCTTCCTCATTAACCTACCAAAGAAAGGCAGAGTGAATGTCAGATCTGTTGTGCCTCACCTTGTCTCCTCTACAAGAGTTATTTTATAGAAGTCACTTAATAAACTAAACCTTTCGTGGCCATCCCTACGTAATGCAACCCAGACAGTGGACTGATGCTCACACAGGGTCCCAGCACAACATGGACCTTCTGGCTGAACTCCCTGATTGGGGACTACTGGTCTCCAAACCCCGATGTAAGCCCTCTTCCTGCTGCAATGGAGAAGTCCTCATGCTTCTTACAGCCTCATCAGAAGAGTCTCGCTACTGGAAACGTGGAAACTTGTTCAAAAAGCCTGCCCATGCAGATGCAGATAAAATGGGATTTTGGCATCTCTAACAATGCCACTATCACAGTAAATAAATTATCAACATTCACTTATAATTACTTTTGTTATACTTGTGCCTGCCTCACAGCAAATTTCCCAAGACAGCGTTCTGGTGTCAACTTTATTTTCCCTAATGTCTAAGCAAACCCCATTTTTTTTGAAAAATGCTCCTTATTATTTGAAGCAGAAAAATAATTGGTATTGAACAAAAGCTGGATAATATTGTCTTCTGCGATGTGCTGAGCAATAACTTGGACTACAGCAATGCTACATGAAGCGAGGATTTGTTTAAATACCTTTCATTCTAGTTTGCCACTAAACCTCAGTAATAGCACATTTAATACATGTATTTCAGTACCCCAGCACAGACATTTTGTTCTGTAACTCAGAGTGTTTCATCTTACCGCTCTGAGGATTCTTGCCAGTTGGCAGCTTTGAACACATGCTAAATTGCTAAATTTTTAGCATTTACCCACTTATCTGGGTTGACACAGCATGCCTGCACGAAGCAGAGGGATTTGGGCCTGGGAGTATGGGCATTGCACTTTCAGGGTTGTAGACACTTAAATTGGCACTCTGTAGTCAGAGAGCATGGCCATGGACCCCTTGCAATTAAACAGATAAACAGCAAAGTATGTTAGAAGCTGGATGAGTTGAAACCATAGACATTTAATAGCAGAACAATTTGCAAGAAAGACTGCACTGTCAGGAAGAGTCCTAAGCGAAACCTGCCTGATTTACTGCAGACAGCTCATCCCCTTTGAAACCAAAGAACAAATTCATGCCATGTCTTTGCACCAGCCACCCTGGTTTGAACTCGGGCTTGGTTCAAAACCAGAAGAGCATTTATCTCCGTGTCTTGGATTCAGCTGAACCAGTGTGGCAATTAGCCGCTGCCCCTCGTGCTCGTGCCACCTCTCATCTGACCCCAGCTCAGAGCCAGCCCAAAGCACCAAACCAAAAGAAAATGATGTGCTGGTTTAGCCCCTGAATGGACTCATTCCAGAGGCAGCCAAGAGCCAGCACTTGCACAAGGGACAAGGTGGGAGCACGTGGCCAACAGCTGGCAGCAGATCTGCTGCTGTGGGGAGCAGATAGCCCTTCCATCATCTCATCCACAGTGTCAAGCCATGTCCTCAGTGCCTGCCGTCCTCACCGCAGACAGAACAGTAAGATCAGGCAACTGTGGAAGATTTCTATCCACCGTCAGATTAACAAGAGATTCACAGTCCTGGGCTGGCTTTTGCTCTGAACCAGCTTCCCTTTCTCTGTTGACTGATAGCAGAAATGAAAATTAACAGCAAACCTTGAACACAAGCACATTAAAGATATGCGGCTATTCTGAACACACAGAGAGGGACATTTCACCACAGATGGCTGCGCAAAGTATTTCTAACACTGTTGCTAACCAAGCCTACCAGAGACAGCTGGGACCACAGCAGACCCCAAGATCCCCCAGCCACGTGTCCACAGACAGTCTGCAGAGAGGAAGGCATGACAGCAGCCTGCCCGGTCTTTGTGATAGCAAACAAAGTCCCTGAACTTTGTAGCAGTGTTGTGGCAAGCTGACAACCATGCTCAGCTCTGTTCTGGGTGGATCAGGGACCCTGTTCCAACCGTGCCTGTCTTGCCAGGCTGGTGTCAGTGCAGGGAGCAAGTTGTGTTCAGAGAGTGGCCCTGAGTACCCAATGCAGGCAGCACAGACTCAGCTCTCTTCCCAGGGAGGAAAATTGGCTTCTAGAGCCTCTTATATATATTGATAAATACATACATCTCTTTATTCAAAAGTGAGAGAGGCTTGTGGCTAAAATTTCACATTTTGGTATTTCAGAGAGCTCTAGTCTTTGTTCTGGACTGAAATTGCAGCCCAGTTGGCACAATTCTCATGAGTTTCAGGGCAGCCCTCATTTAATTCTCTAACTTAAACTGCTCAAAGCACTGGCTTATGAAAGGTGAACAGCTTCTAAGAAATGGGCTAAAGACATACCTGGCCTTCCTTATCACTATTTCCCAGGGGGTTTACTGCTAGTGGCAAGCAACTAGCTAGTGGTGAAAAGCATCCACAGGAACAGCAGAGTTCCAGGGACTGTTTCAGGCAAAAGCTCTGACCCCTCTCCTAGGACAGCCCTGGCTGAGGTGCACAACAACATCACAGTAAGACTGCCCATCAGATGCTTTCTAGGGAAGGAGTTGAGCTATACCTCTTCTGTTGAGCTCTTCACCTTTGCAATAAACCAAGATAGTGGGCTTCAAAGAGCCAGACATCCTCCATGCAAAACAGCACTGCCATTTCTCCCCATGGTAAATGACAGCATATTAATGACACCAAATGAAATAGCAGGTCTTCCATTGCTTCAAGCACCTGAGCTGTACAAGGGGAAAAAAAAACAAACCAATTGCTAACAAATCTGTTGTTCTGAATCTCCCCAGCCTGCAAGGGTTTGAATACTGGAATAAATGCCACCTGGCTCTGGGAGTCTGTTTCCACCAGCAGTGCCAGCTCTGCCTGTCCTCATCCTCCGCTCCCCACCCACCCTTAGGGGACTGATCGGGTCTAGTGCCTGCTGCGTTGGCTCCGGACCAGTGCAAGCCGGGCTCTATTCCCAGCCCTCCCTCTGCTTCCCGATGCTGTGCAGCTCAGATCCCTTCTCTGAGCCTCAGCCTCCCCATCCGTAACAAAAGAGTAAGCTGCTGGTTTCTTTTTGAAAGCTCCAGGTAAGCCATGCAACAGTAGAGAGAGAAGGACTGGGACTATCCAACCGCTGCTCTACATGCAACGGCCTGAGCTCAAGAGATGATGAGGGCTCCAGCTCCGGTTTTAGAAGCAAACCCCCTTATTGCTGAAGATGCACAAATCTAAAATCTCCTTCCTCCTGCACTCCTGCCTGTTTTTCTATGGTGCCTGTGAAAATTACAATTTTGTCATTTGAAAATAAAAGTGCTTAGCTGGCAAGAAAGACTCCATAAAGAAAGCAATGGAAGCTGTCACATCTGTACTGTCTGAACACCATCTGTCTCCCAAGTTTACTCTGAAAGAAAGCAAATCCCATCCAGTTCTCTTGCTATATATCAGTAAAATGCTTAGCAGTGGCACTTGGAGAAGGAATGAACACATTTCAATTAGACAATGGCATCATAAAACACCAGCTCAGTAAATAAAAACCTGGAGGTTAGCATTTGTAGAGATTAAGCAGTCTGTTAAGTAAAGTTTACCATGGCATGTTAGTGCTTTTGTAATACATAGTTGTATACATGTAGCATTTAAAACAGGCTCCTTAGCTTCATTTTCAGACTGTTATTTTTGCTTTAAGCATATGTGACTGCCTATCAAGAGTTACCTGAAATTCAGAGACTGGTTTGGAGCTGTAGACGCACGCAGAAATAGGTGCATCACTTTTGGTAGAGAAAGGAAGGACAGCAGAATGATGGAGAGGAAAAGCAAAGTCAGAGTGGTTTGGGTTGGAAGAGACCTTTAAAGATCAAAAAGGCAAATCTTATCTTTGCTTCAGGGGCTGGTCACAAATTATGGAAACAGAAGGTAACTGCTGCAAGTAGGCTAGTTACCAGTCAGAAAAACCTAATTGCCAGGTTAGATGGAACTAAATGCTGGGATAACACCTTGCTGAGAGCCCTGAATTACATGCATCACCACTCATTTCCAAGACTCTGCAACCACTATGCTTATGAGGTTATAACTTACTGCTTTCCCCTCTGTAAATCTCAAAATAGCCTCACAGATGCTGGGTCCTGGAAGGATGAATCAACAACCGTGTGCACTGCAAGCCCAAGCTAAGAGGAGGAGCCGCTATTTCTTGGCTGGTTTCACAAACAGCTTTTACATCCAAAGCAGAGTAAACCTTTTCCAAACTCAAATAAATGCTTTTGATTAAGATAAAACAGTACAAATACTCAAGAAAGGCTGCTCCTGCAGAGTGCTCCTGCGTTAGTAGGTCCCTGTGTGCACAGGCAAGTCTCACAGAGCTTTTCAGAGAAGTAGTATCCTCTGCCAGCTTCAAGAAGTGGCTGCTCAGAGTTGCCATCACTGTGGCCCTCTGTTGACTTTATGAACAAAACTTGGAACAGAATTTGTTCAAAATACCTTGTGAATCTTTAGTGCAAAAGTCACCAGCACATCCACACTGCAGTGAATTGGGCCTCAAAAGCAGCCAAAAGTATCGGTCCCACCTCATATATGAGGAAACGGGTCTCGGGCAAACACAGTCCGTGATGATGTACCTTCTACTGCGCTCCAGTAACAACTGGACCAGATCCACCTGGTGCGAGTACTCCAAAGAGCTGCCGAAACCTGCTGGCTGCCAGAACACCCCTGTACTACAGCAGTCTCGCTCCTGTGCTGCCAATTCTCCTTCCTTGCTAGTTTTTCCCCTGCTTCAGCAACATTTCCGCCGCCACACACACGAGCTGAGATTATTTCGATTATTCCAGCTGTTATGCTACACCACACTAAACATAGTCAAAGCTAACAAAGCACGCTCCGTTGGCTCCGTTGTCCTCTGGCACTGAAAGCTGAAGATCCTAAATGAATGGCACTTAAGCTGATGTCATACTCAAGTGAGCCAGCAAGGTGAGGGGGGGAAGAAAAAATAAAGCTGTGGATTTTACACAGATGGGGGGTTTATTGTCATTAGGAAGTTTCAGAGAAGTATTGATAGGATGGGATAAAGTGCAATTCTGAGGTGGTATCAGTCTTGATAACTTTTTGAAATGCAGCCATCTTAGACAACTATTTTCAGGAATACTTCAGATTATGAATGCAGATTTACCTGGGACTGTGCTCATACAAGGTCCTGGATAGCCCTGCAAATTCATTCACTTATGCTGATAGAGGCAAGATGCAGTCTTCCACTTCAAAAACCACTACCACAGCGGCATCTTCAAGGCATCTGAAACAAAATGAAAAGGAAAAGAAAAAAAAATAGTCTAAAAGTAGGGCCCACATTATACATACTTCCAGCTCATTTCCCTAAGCAGAGAACTTCAGACTCACCAGCATCAGGGTGGATGATAAATAAGGGCTATAGCCTCAGGCAAAAAGAATTCCATCTGCTCACCTTGCTCCACCTAAGCTTGCAGCAGTCAGTGCACAAGGGTGCTCTGAGTGGGGAAAAAGGAATGGAAATAATTTGCCCAGCGGTTGGTAGAGAGGGGACTGACACCAGATTCTAATTCAGCACCCAGATGGTGAAAATAAGTGCTGGTTAAACAGGAGCAGCAGCTGAAGACCTTCTCTGTGTTGGGACTTGCTCTGAGTGGGCATATCCCTGAAAGCCTCTGCCAGTGGGTTACAAGTGTGTGGTCCCAGACCACTTCTACCTTTTTGGCTGCTAAATCTCATTGCAAAAACCTGAGAATACACCACATGCCCATGCAATGGCACTCGTCCCATGGCTGCTTTTTCAGGTGCTACTGGGTCCGCACCACACCACCCGAGTGCAGCTCCCTAAGTGAGACACTCTAGAAGGTTGTCACCTTGGGGACCCTAAGGGCATCTCCAAAGAGTAGGAGAGCAACGATTTCCAAAACAGAAATGTTCAAATGTTCTTCGCACCATAGCCCCTTCCCTGTAGACTTTTAAGACATTTAGTCATCTTTAAAACTTAATGGTGACTTTCCCAGAGCCTCTCCCAGATGCGGGAAATACCAGAAACTTTGCAAATTTTCATGTGATGCCATTTCAGCAGGCTGAGAGGCATTTCTTGGCTTCTCAGCATGTGAACCACAGCAAACTCTTCCCCATTGCCATCCTTTAGCATTGCACCCAAGGGTGTATGTTCCAGGGGCATTCAGAACTTCATGGCAAGCACGGAACAATCTCTAACATCTAGGCTGATGTTGTCCAGAATGTAAGAAGAACCCCCTTGTGTGTTAGAGAGCTATGGCATACAACTAAAGAGGCTAATTTCCATGTCATACAGAGCAACATTACATGTACACAAAGCAAGTTTTGTGGAAAATTCACACACACACCCCTCTGTAAGAATCACACCAAGGTGATACCCACACGCACACACAGCGCTCGCTAACACCTGGTACCTGAAGTGTTAATACAGCACAGCAGAAAGGAGGTAATCTGTGAAATGAGGACAGTGCTCCAAGAATGGATCGATGCAGGGTTGCCCATCAGTTTCCAGTTGCTGACAGACAGCACACTGATCGCAGCGCGGTTTGGATTTCTCTCTGGACAATTCAGGCAGGCGAGGGCCAAGAGCTCTGTAAATGCATAACCTGCGCCTGGCGCGCGCTCGCTACGTGCTGAACAACGATCCAACCCTCGGAGCCAGCTGCTTCTCCTCCAGCTGGTTAACGTTTGTACCCAGCCGAACTCCCGGGGTGGTAAGTACCAGCAGACCTCCTCTTCCGAGGCGGGTAAGTTAAAACTTACTGCAAAGAACAGTACAGGGTATTGGCACAGCTCTCCCCACGGGGCTGTCGGCAGCTGAGTGCCGCAGTGCCCATGAACGCGAGGGGCATTTTTTCTAGGGAGCCTCTGCTCTCTCTCTGCCTTCCTCACTAGCAGCCGACTCATTTTGTTGTTCCCCCCGCCCACCCCCCCACCCCCCCCAGCTTGGTGTACACAGAGCCATGGCCCAGCACAGGCCGCAGCAGCATCTTTGCTAATTCTCAAAATGCCACCTACAGTTTGTGTGAGCGCGCGTTGATGGGCAAAGAAGGAGACACGCTATACGTGCGTGTGTGGAGACATGCAGATATAGATATTTATACACACATGTGAGTACTGAGACATGATCAAACCAGCCTGCAGCTCAGACGTGAGAGCAGCGAAACAAGCCTGGAAATGCTTCTGTTCCAGGGAGCTGATCCTCTGCCTACAGGGGCCACCAGGCATCGAGCGCGCCAGCTCTGCAGGAGCACAAGCCTTCCAAGGAATAAAATAGGGTTGTTCTGTCTCCACCTCACAGACTTTCTGAGCGGTCCTCGGTCCCTACCTCAGAAATTCCACAAGCACAGGAAAGAGATCTGCTATCTGCTTTCCTCCCTGATCAAACGCGCCAGTGGATCTGGCAGTACCAGCTCCCCAGAGATGCCACAAAAGTGACGGTAAGTGGGAGCAAGCGTTAGAGTGGAGAAGTGTGGTGGCTTCAATAGTTGTGGTGATGTAGCAATCACCACCACCTCCTCCATCCCACCCCCCCAGCAAAAGGGCCCTGCCGGCTGGAGAAGCTTTTTTAGACAGTAGGGAAAGTAAACAGGGCAAAGGAAATGAACACAACGGCTGGGAGGCTTGGGATTTAATCAGAGCTGCTGTCTCCACTCATTTTCAAGGGAAAATTTCCATGTCTATAGAAAACATAGAAGGTTTAAATAATAAAACAAACATAAGAACTGTTCCTTCCTCCCTCTGCATGACTGAAGTAGAAACAAAAGGTGGTTTGATTGTTGTTGATTTTTTTAAAAATAATTTTCTTGCAGAGACATTTTGAAAGAAACAAAGAGGCCTTCACTAGTCATATGTTGTCCTACAGCAGTCAGGTTAGCTGGGGAGCTCACAAAAGCCATCCCTAGATACTTGGGAAAAACAGTGGCTGGACACTCAGGTAGAGGCTTTCCCTGGAGATTTGCCTCCCTCACCCAGGTATTTCTGCAGCGCTGTGCGATGGCTTTGTCTTTTCCTTGGGGTTCCATCCAACCCATGGAAAGCTGTGGTGGACTGACACCACCAGGGGATCGCACTGACCGGATTGCAATCAGTGTATGTGCAGAGCTCAGACAAGCCCCCCCATGTTTGCTGAGGAGCCTGAACCTGGCAGGAAAAAACACCCTCAGGCTTCAGCAGCTGTTTGCAGAAGATGACCCTAGAGAGGCTTGAGTGCTCTGTTCCAGAACTATTCATCCTTTCTGCTCCCTGCTCCAACCAACCCCAGAGAACCCAATAACACACACTGTTTGGACATGGGCACACTTGAAAATGGTTATTTACAATGATTTCACTTGGACTGACAAGAAAACAGGAGCACAGAGTGGTTTTTAAATGCACCCTGTGGCTAAAAGCCTGAAAGCAGCTGGCCCCTGGCCAGGCTATGAGAATGAACAATGATATTTTGGGGTAGAGGTGGAGGCGAGCCCAGCTTCTTCCTGCTATTATTTGACTTTTTTTAATGCACTTAAAGGGAAAGGTTGTTAACTAATTGGATGTCTTTCAGTTTGACTCTTAGCTTTGGCTCATGATATAGTAGATACACAAACAGCACATTCCTAGTACTCCCTTCAGTCATGTCATTCCTCTCACCTGTCAGTTTTTTTCTTATAAATGCTTTTTTTTTTTTTTTATTTTTTTTTTTCTGCTATAAATTTAAGCCTTTTGTGTGGAAGAGAAGATGGAAGAAACTTTTATTCCTTTCTGTTCATAAGAAATACTTCTATTCTGCATGCTAACTGATTTCTTGGCTTCTGAAGAAGTAAACAAAATATTAAAAAGTCAAAATCAAAGATGAAATATTGAGGTTGTTCTAACTTCTTGTTTTTTTTACAAGTCTACCATCAACCATTTGAGATTTTCATTTCTGTTCCAAAACAGCAAGCAAGAAAATAATTTACAAATTCTTCAAAACTCCACAGAAGGAAAAATATTCCCTCTTAACCATCTGGACTACTACTGTGTCTGCTCCAGCTCATGACTGCTGGGCATCAGACCCCAGTCCTCATCTGTGAGGGCAGGAGCCAGCTCCATCCCGCTGGTGATGAGACCACACGGACTCCTCCAGCAGGAGGTCCAGCTCCCAGGGCAGGGGGCTGCAGCACCATGCAACTTGTCCTGCACCGTCCCGTGCTGATACAGGACACAATGTCACCGAAGGCTGACACAGCACCACCAGGAACGGCATGGAAAGCTCCTTCAGGGTGGGCCTGGCAGGATTTGGGGTTGGGTGAGCATTGAAATGGCTGCTTCTGGGACAGCTCTCAGCACTTTTGAGCAACGCAAGAATAACTAAACAGGATTTTTTTTTTTTCTTTCCTCTTTTCTTTTTTAATCTGCAGGGGGTCACTGACCTGGTAGGTTTTTGTCAGACACACTACTCTCCTGGTCTTTTTTTTGCTAGAGAGAGACGTTTGGTGGGAATGGAGAGAAGGAAATTGAAAATGCAAGAGGAAAATTTGACCAGACTACTCCCACTCTTTGAAAACCCAAAATACATGTATGCATGAGTGAGCTGGCCAGATGGGAGCTTAAATCCCAGCCGAACATAGAATCACTCAGCGATATCCTTATTTGTACCCCTCCTTCTTGCCTCCATCGAAGTCTGTTAATTTGGAGCCTTGCAGTGGTTCAGTAAGAGCCCCAGAGAAAAGGGGGAGCCCTGGGTCACAGAGTGGACTGGGGATGGTCCCACAGACTCACAGCCACACACTTGTCTGAAGGAACCTGCTGTCATCAGGTTTCAGAAGCTAACCCAGCCCATCCTGGGAGGTACCACAGAGGAGGACAAGCAGGTGCAGCTGAAGGTCCCCTGAGTGTTTAATTACAAACAGGGGAGAACTTACTCAGCCTGCTTGCTGCTGGAGGGCTGAGAGGCAGAAAGAGAAAAAGAAAAAAACCAGCCTCGTGCAAGCCTATCTGCCCTCTTCCTGAGGAAAGCACAGCTTTGGCAATCCTGCTGCAACCCAGTACCCTCCTGCTGAAGTCAGTGCCTTGCTTCAGCTAAGTCTGTTGGAGTGGTAGAGGACGGGCAGGTAAGGGAGCCCCTATCAATTTTCTGAAAATCAGCATCTGCGTGTAAGAGACGACAAAAGCCCTTTGAAGAGGCGACAGACTGCAGAGGGGTCAGAAATGTGATGTGGGGAAAGCCAATAACCAAAAAGCCAGAGCTGGATCTTTTTCCTTAGAAACCACAGTCAGCCAACCATAGCAAACAAGCCCGTAGGAAACCAGACTTCATTAGCTCCGACTCTCACGCAGGGACTCCTGACGTGTCATGCTTTACTATAGGACGAAGACACCCTAGCAAAAGTGCAGGCTCAGTGGGCAAGAAGCTGAAGCTCAAGAATAAGGCATTGGACCATCGCAATGGTTTGATCAAAAGGAAAACAGTGGCCCAGTGACCTGCATCTAAATTCTTCTGTGGCCGAGGAACTGGTGTGTGGTCTTGCACAACCCCTCCTCCTCCAGTCTGCCAGTTCAGATCATCTACCTGATCTTCAGATCATTGCTACCTGCTCTCACAGTGCCTTGCACAAGAGACTCCTCTTAGGAGATGCCATCAAAAAGCTGCTGCAATGGAAATAAAACAACAAAGGAGATGGGGACAAAGTAGTGGTCAAAGGGGTTCATTTTGCATCAGAGGCAGCAGGCTCCATTCCCTGCCTGCTCAGCATTGCTGGGTTATCTAAGCTGGCTTTCTTTAGCAGAGATTAGTTTCTTGATCTGCCTTACTTGTGGAAATGGCTCTCTGTGTCCACATGTCCAAGCAGCTGGCAGGATTGGGACCTTCTCCCCTACCTAGTAAGACAGCCACCACACATGCCCTGGGGAGCTGTGCAGATAAATAATACATGAAAATGTATGCGAGGAGGAGTGTGCAAGACTAAATACACAGGGGGAGAAAAAAGAAGAACATGAGAAACCAGACATCTAACAAAGAAGGAGAAAAAATGATCAGGCAAAGCAGTGAGATGAGAGAGAGTTCTTATTAGAGGCAAGAAGTGAAAAGAGGCAAATTAAACACTGGTTCAACCCCGAGTAAAAATAGCACAGGAGGAAAAGGAAAAAGAAAACACCTGCGAAGGAACACAACTGATGTCTTTCAGGAGGTACTATTGCACTCACACATCTGCTTTGCAGGGGAGCACACCCTGGAATTAACTGCAGGGCAGCAGGATGTCCCGGGGGATGGACCTGGGTGCAGCCCACCCTGCCGAGCACCCGCACTCTGCTGGTGGACCAAGCGAGAAAAACCTGGGGACTGTTGCTGGGTCACTGCACTTAGTTGTTTGCCTCAGGTATTGAACAGTCACTGCAAGAAGACATAGCTCTTTGGCTACTTTTTGAGACACCTGCATCTGCACCTTGCCTCATCCACAGAATATGGGGTCTAGGCTGTGGAGCTAAATCCAGCTAAAAGCAAAATAAATCCAGATACACAATTAGTTGGTGCAGCACGTAGCAACATCAAGCAGGAGCATTCTATTAAGTTATCTCAGAAAGTTACGATAGACTCAAAGACCTGTATTTATGATTGATTTCCATCCTGGTCACAAAATTAAAACTAGGAATGAGACCAAAATCAAAACTTAATCTTGGGACATGATCTCCCAGCTCTGCCCATGTCTAGCTGGATTCACAACAAGCTGCATTAATCCCTGGGGACAGCAAAGAAAACTGAAAGCAAAGCAAAGCAAAGCAGGAATTTTTGTGGAAGTAAGAGTTATACGGCTGGGTACAAAGCAATGATAATGCATCACTGCAAAAATCGCAGCTGATTAGACACATCTTGGGGTTGTCTCCCTTGTCCCTTCCCAAAAAGGCATGCTGAAATCTGCCAGACTGCTAATGACAGACAGGAGTGATGGCTGTTGGTGCTGCCCAAAATGTTTTGGCATTCTCCAATGAGAGTGTGTCCTGAGAGAAGAGGTGTCATCATCCAGACCTGTCAGCATCTGCCACTGGGGTCAAAATGGGTGGAAGAGAGCAGCCTCAGGGCAGGCAACACAAGGCAGCAGCTAGGGAATGGGCTGGGAAGAGGACCCAAGGTGATTCCTTTGACTCCAGAGAGAGATGAATAGAAGAGGGTCTCAC
>JAVJGJ010000003.1:15981046-16011347 GCA_035590215.1 Microhierax caerulescens
TGCCAAAGAGGCAAAGCATTTTCACTACTGAGCTGTCAGTGCTGCCACAATGGCATTGGAAGCCTTTGCCTCCAGCACCAAGTGAGGCTGGATGCCTCTTTCCAAAACCTTGTGCTTTCCTTCAAGAATGCCCTCTTTACCTGGTCTCCCTCCCTGCCATCATTTCTCACCACGATCCCTTTGGATCCCTCAGAAGCATCTCTGAAATGAAACCTGAAGGGATGCTTTGGCTTTGTCCTTTTGCTGGGTGGCCCAAACTCAAAAGCAAGTATTACCTATACATATCCCAGGAACACAGCTGGTACCACTGGCGGACACTCAGACTTCTGCTCTGTAAGGGTAAAAGTGAGTCACAGCTCCATGCATGTGTGCCTGCCCTGCTTAGTCCTCATCCCCCACAGGATTAGTCTGATGGGCAAGAGGGTCTCTAAGGGTTTAAGAAAGCTGTTGTGCTCCCTTTTCTGTCTCTGGCTTTCCCACCTGACCTTCGCCAGGTCACTCTGCAGTTCAGCTCCCTCTCTGCAAAATCAGGATTACAGAACCACTCTGCATCAAGACAGCATTGCAGGAATAAATGCATTAACAGTTGTGTTAGGCACAAGAGTAATGAGAGATTAGATGAATGCAAAAGATTACCACACATGGGATTTCTGACTTTATCTCCTAGATCAGACCAAGTAACCTGAATTTATCAAAGGGCTACTCATGCTGACAGCCTCTAAAGAGTCAAAGAGCAGACAAGTCACCCTCCTCTGAATACTCTTCCCCAGACCTGAGTGGAAAGACCAGCCCTGGCCACTCTTTGGTTCTGCTCTCACTCCTTTTACAGTGTTTCCCCCCATTCCAGATGTACAGACACTCAGTGAGCTGGAGATCTGAGCAGAATAAAATGTCAAGAGAAAACAAAGCCCTAGAACACGTACTTCGATGCAGTCAAAAAATGCAACGCTTGCTTTGATGGTGTATTAATGGCTGATAATTTCTGAGTGTAAATACATGCCAGTCCAGCTGATCTTACGTGAATCCAAATGTTAGTGCACCAGTTGTTTACTTTAGTGTGAATATAGGTCTTCAGGAGAAAAAGAAGCTGTGTTTGTGTGATAGACAAGTGAGTTGGACATTTCCACTCAAGATGGAAACAGCTATCAAACATTCTTGTGTCGTGGTTTTATAGGTAGGACTCATGCTGTGGGCTTCTTAAAAAACAGTTTTACTCCAAACTTCATTTTCCTCCCCTCCCTCCATTGCAGGCTGCATTGCTGCTTTGCTTTGTGAGCTCCGTGATGCCATATTTACTGATTCAGCTAACAGTTAAGGAAGGTCGAGCTGCCCTTGCCGTGCACATGCTGTCTGAGTAGGGAGCCTACTGGGGACTGTATTCGTCTGGCTAATATGACCTCCCCGTGTGGTAAGCCTGTTAACTTGCTGGAGTTAATATTCACACCCACTCTGTGCAGGGGTTGCAAATACCCAAGGAACAATTAACCTGCCACAAATGCTTATTTCATCATTTTTAATCCAAGGTGTTGACAGGAAAAATTGTGGGTTTTCCTGCTTGGCTTAGAGTAAGAAGCAGCGAAGTCTACAGATTTACTGATGAAATGCTTCCTAAAAGAAATTCTCAAACAATAAGAGCTCCAAACAGCCTCTTTTTACCATCTGGTTTTCATGCAGTGAGGAATTTAGATTTTCCATGACTTATACCCGCTTTTGTGAGCAAAATACCCTTTTAAAACATGCCAGTGCCTACTGACTGATGCAGCTGCCTTGCACTTAGAAAGAAACAGTTAAAAGAAATAAAATAAATCTTGTGACAGAGCCAGACCTGCTGTCTCTATTCCTGTGAGTCAATCAGGACATTGTTGCTGCTGTAAATCAAAGGCAATTCTACAGCACAACACCATTTTATTAAGCAGATACTGCCCTGCAAAGGCAAATGCATATGCATATTAACTGTAAGAATTTATTTAAAGTTCATAACCTCCCAATGTTTTGTTTATAGTCTAAATACTCAAACACATTATTTTAACTGACATGTCTTATATAAGTGAAGTGCCAAAGACCTATATATATAGGCATATACTATAGATGCGTAGATACATCACACATACATATTTATTTCACTACAGAAGATGATGGAATCATTGTTATATCTCACGTAAGGCTAGATGCTGTATTCCATAGATCATGATGACAACTGCTGCTGGAAAACTGCAGGATATTAGCCTTGGATACTCTGAATACATTCTCAGCTTTTTGAGCAGCTGCAAGAAAGCAACTTATATTCAAGCCAAAACTGTTCCTCAAGAAATATGCACATTCTGAATAATGTGATTCTTCTGGCCAGTGTAACTAAAGACTGAAGCAGAGGAAATAAGCGTGCAGAAGAAAAGATTGGAGAGTACCCTGAGAATATTTATCTTATTAATTACCAGGTAGGAACAAAATATTAGTGTATTTTATTATCACAGTATGCTTCAATGTCTTATCAAAAATGGAACAAGGCTTACGATTGCAGAAGGTTTCTTCTACAAACCAGTAGCTTACTATGAATTTGTCCACTTTGGTTCTTGCTCTTTAGCTAGAAAAAGGGACATTCAGCAGCAGAAACATGGCTTTACTGAAAAGCCAGAGTATGGCTGAGACACCTTTTCTGATTTAGGATTCCAAGTGTTTTCAAAAACTAGGTCCAGCCCAGCTGCATCTCTCACTTTTCTGCAGTATGGGCATGTGAACGTATTACTTAAAGCTCTGGTACATACACTCTGAGCATCAGGAACCACAGCAAAACCCAGCAGCGAGCACTAGATGCCTTGCCCACAGGGGAAGCAGGATCAACCGCTTCTCTCTTGGTGCAGCAGCACCATCCACACTCGTCCAAACTGGCAGCTTTGCCATCCACCATGTCCTTTATGTATTGACAAACAGAAATACCCGTAGAGATGCTGTGATCAAGAGATGGCTCTCGGAGCACCTTTCAGTGCTTAAAGCAGTGAAGTTCAGCTATACAAGCCAAAGGCTTATAGCACAAAGAACAAAGCAAGGGTATTGGCCAACTTCACTTTCAGCCAGTGCCGCAGGTGCTGCACCGATTCCTTGCGCCTATTGCAGGAAGCGCCTTGAATGCTGAAAACAGTGGGAGCCGAGCGAACGATTAATCTCTGTTACAGGAGATAAGGCAATTGGCAAGTTTGTAAGCACTTGTATGTAGGCTGTGCAAGTGCACCGGGCATGCACATAAGCTGGGAGTTCCATGCTAGAGGTTTATATAGACATAGATACGTTACATAAACACGCAGGTCCAAAGGATGTATTTTTCAATATAACCCATGGCCATCCCATATGACCTAGATAATTCAAGGGCAGGAAAACTACATAACATTGTATCTTTGCTGATAACAAAGCAATAATCCCCTTTCTGTGTAGAAATGACAGGTTTGAAATTGCCTTGTGTTACCAGGCTTTAAACTTGGCAGCAAGTCAGTTCTTGTAAATGTTACAGCCCAGAAGAGTCTGGCTATTCATTATTAGCAGCTAATTCACTGTCAAGCATGTGGGCAACATTTGGACACAAGTGATGAAACACCAGCTGTTAGACTGCTGCAACTCCCCACGTGTTAAAGAGCAGGAGATTTTCTGACATAGAAATTTATCTCGTGTTCTGGTGAGAACAGCAATTCAAAGTGGGGGCTTTGAAAGGAAACTCTTTTACCTGTTCGAGGCAAAGTCCCCCTGTCCCATGGACAGAAAGAAAGGATATTTTTTGCAGTAAAAAAGACCCAAACAAACCAAAACCACACTATGAGGGGAGAAATGTGAGTGCTCAAAATTCATGTCAGCCAGAAAAATCACTATTGCATTGGTTAAATGTGCGTGTGTTTGCTACCAAGGTGATCTTCCCTGGTAGCCAGCTTGAAGGGGTTAATTTCTGATAAACATATAGTTCAGTTCTTCAGTAATGCTGTCTTTTTTGGTTTTTTTAAACGAAGTAATTATCAGTAATGAACAATTAAACACAGCTTTATAAATATCACCATGCTCTTAAACAGGCAATGACTAAATTCATTGTACAGCTTATCTGCCACAAAAAATTCAGTCGGCTCTTCTATTTATAACAGCATCTCCCTTAACTAATTAGCAGCATTAGCATTCCCAGGCTGTTCACCAGGAGAATCCAAAGACCCTCATCTCCTGGTCTGCCCCTGCATATCTCGCATCATATTCCATTAGCCCATGAGGACTTATCACCTGTGTCCTCAATAAGTCAAGATCCTCTCATCTCTTGACCACGTACTTTTGTCACAGCCAATGTATTATTCTGCCATGCAGTCACATCTCTGTATATAAACGTGGCATAATGGCACATAACACCAAAATGACACGTAACGCCAAACTCACCGCCGTCACAAAGCCCTCATTTCTATGGGCTATATAATCTCTGATTCCCTTACAGACCCATCACAGAAAACAAGAGCCGTTCAGCAGGCATAATATTAGATTTTTGCCCATGCCAGTGTCCTGGTTTCAACCATGACACAGAGAGAAAAGAAAAACCTTTCCAGAGTAGAGGGGGAAAGTCAAATTATTCTGAGTATTTGCCAAGAGCAGGAGGGATACTTTGAAAAGAGGTTTTGGTACCAGATTGCAGTAAAGGAAGGGAATGAGGAGGAATAAGTCCTAAAATATTTCCCCTTGCTGGGCTGTCTGCCCTCTAGGAAACAGTAGACTGAGATTGCACTAGGAACCCAGCCCAGACTGCGAGGGGGAAAGTTGTGGAATGAGCAAGGTTGGCTTAGGGAAGATCAGAAACCATGTGGGGTTGGCAATGATGCAGTAAGGGGGGGTGTGTGCGGAAATCCCATCCCAGATTTGACACTCAGGGAACTGCAAAACTGCGTGTGGATTAGAAGTCAGGCAGCTCTTCGAAACCAGGTTGGGAAAGCCAGCAAAGATACAAGCTGTGCTGGTGATTGCTTATAAAGATAGGACCTTTGAGAAGAGGGCTGCTAGCATTTGCATTGCCAGGAAGTATGCAGAAAGCATTGCTCTGTGCTCAAACTATTTACATGGTGATTTTCCTGGCTTCAGGAAGTGTTCAGGATGTCCCTCTGAGAAAGCCATTTTGTATTTATAAGGCTTTATGAACTTGCAAAATCTTGCAGAATTTCTGATCTGTGCATAATTTCTCATGCTTTTCTTGAAGTGCTTTTCCTCTCCATAAAAATGTGTTATTAACTTTCAAAATTTTACCGCATGACTGTTAAATTCAGGGAAGGCTTCAGAGCATTGAGTCTGAGTGTTGGAAACTGGTCCATTGGAACAGAATGAAGAAAATGTTCTTGGAAACAAAAGAAGGCAAGAGGGCTATAATCATTCTGCAGAAAAAAAAGAGAAAGTTGGATTTGTTTAATAAAGCAAGATCACAGCCTTATGTTCTTTACTCACAGAAGGAAGGTACAATGAAGCCAAAGATCAAAAAGGGAGACAAAACTGATTTTTGGCCACCTCTGAATTGTTCTTCATACTGCAGACTGGCTATTGCAAAACCCATTCATGCATGTTCTCAGGCTATGTTGCTTCATGGTTAATATTTAACCTGCAGCCAAACACGTGCAAGCCCCCAGACCTTCCCCAATATGTTGCTAGGTTTCTGGTGAGCAGATTTGTCACACATCAAAAAACTCAGCCCACAAACCTATTTCCCAGCCATCCCATGTTTCAAAGATTTGTGCGTGCAAAGGTAGAACAAAGCATTCAAACTCCCTGTGTAATACAGACCAGAGGATACCAGTTAGCACATCTTAGATCAGTAAAATAATTCTTATTAGTACCAGTTTATTATAAGGAGGGCCACACAGGTGTGTGGTGTTTCTACTGTCTCTTTTCTGTCTGTTCCAGTACTAATTCCCTTCTTGATCAACATTTGAACTCTGCCTTTAGATTCAATTCTTCTAGCTTTAGAAATTGTAGAGGTGCCTTGGGTGAGATTCTCTAACCTTTGTGATAGGAAGGAGCTGAGACTAGCTGATTATAACGGCATTTCTGGCTTGAACGTCTCTGCGTCTCTGAAAATGCTGTGACTTTTGACAGATTTTCAATACGTTTGCCCACCCACAGAGCTGATGTCATCTCACTTGCTGAAGGAAACTATAAAGGAGATATCTCCTTTGGCTCAAGAGAGATGTCTGAGCAGCGACAGTCTAGCCTTCCACAGGCACTTCAGCCGGCAGGGAATAGCCCCAGAATTCACAGGTTGTTATATTCAATCAGTGACCATAAACAATTAGAGAGCTCGGCTGGGTGTTCCTTCAGCCTGCACTGCTCAGCCAGCCCAGCTATCGCTGGCGTAAGAACCAGAACTGCCTTTCTCCGAGATACGTTATTCAAGAGCATCCTCTCTTCCCCTGACACGGGGCTATCGCTGGATGTGAGCGGGATGACATGCCAGACCTAGTGATATGGAGGGGATGGGAGCACTAATAAAGTCCAGATCCATCAAATAAGCCAGGCTCCAGCTGCTTCATCACTGCCTATCACACACAGCCGGCCAGCTCAGACACAGCCCTGAGCCCAGCACCTTCTCCTCTCATTGCATCTTCTGTGCAGTAACTGCCCTGCAGAGGGGCACCCCCTGCCCAAAGCAGCTCCAGTGCCACGCGTGTCTGCCTGTAACACTCAGTCTTTCATCGGTCACTTGCTGCACTGGGTGTTTCACACGCTCCTACATCTCAAGACAGACTCCTGCCTTCATCCCCGTGCTGGATCCCACCGTGCTCCCCTGCAATTAGACTTGGTCACCCACATTAAAATTGGTGATATGGGGCATCTCACTTCTTGTGATGTTACTTATGGAACAAGGGAGAAACCGCAGCAGTGACCTGCCTTGGGCATGCCACCAGACCTGGACCCATGCTCCCAGGGTCCTGCTGGGAGGCACGTTCCCTGGGTCCCTCTGGTGCTATGCAGCTCACTCTTCCAGCCCCGTTTGGGAGGGAAGGGAAGGGAAGAAAGTGGGGAGGTCTGATTTTGACTTTTCCTGCCTGCACCGTAGAAATATAAGAGCTGTAAAACTAATCAGTGTTTTAAATCAGTTGGTGAAATTTTCCTCTGTAGGAGTCACAGACAGTCAGACAAATGTGGAATAGGCGTTAGAAAAAGATGGATGTGGCAGGTCTGATTAATCGAGCTGCTTTTCTGGAATAACGATAATTGGGGTTTAGCATGGCTATATGTAAAAAATCAAATTTAATCAGTAAATGGACTGCCTCCAAACTTACTGCCAACCCACCCTCATATTTATCTAGGGCTACTGCTATAATTTCACTGAAATTGGAGTTTTCACCCTGAAATCTCTTCTTTCACCTTTGATGACATTTTAATCCTTTCCTTCGCAGGATGCAGATTTCGACTTTCACACTAAGAAGCAGAGCTGCAAGCTCATGTGCCTGGTCCTGTCAACGGGCACGAAAGATCAGTGAACTTCACCTCACCTGTGGCTGCAAGACTCTGGTAATCCACAGCTTAGAAAGAAAAAAAAAAAGGAGGGTAATGCTCCGATTGTCAGCTGGGGCTGCCAGCCAGAAAATTTACCTGAGTATTCAAACTAGAGGGATAGGCTACACCAGCTCAAGGAGCAGCCCTGTGAGCTGCTAACTGTAGTTGGCCTTTATCTCCATTGGCTTTCTCGGTTACAGTAGAGGCAGTGTGGCTCATTAGTACTGCAGCACATAAGCGTAAGTGTAATTGCAGTAATTACTTAACTATCCCAATCATAAGCACCTGAGCACCATCCATCTCCATAGATAGTCAGAGGACCTGAAGAGGACACTTGAAATGCATCCTGCTCTTGTGATGACATGGAAGATCATCAGAGATTCTTCAGGTGGTTGTGAGGCAACTTCAAGGCACTCAATATTACCTTTTGATTTGTTTACCTGATCTATGAGCCTGTGTGGGTTAATAAACAGCCTGCTGCCCCACCAAGTCACCAAACCCAAACTGTGCTCCAAGAAAAGGATAAATCCAGCAAAACCAGAGCTCAAACCTCCCTGGCCAACAGTTGGTAGCTGTGACCTGACTCTAGCTCCTAAATCTGCTAGAAGACCCCTGGCATCCCCATGTGCCTAGCTTGGCTCTGGCCTGTGGTTTGCTTGCAGACTGCAGGTAGAGTTTTTTACCTCCAGCCATGCTCTCGTTAATGGCCTGGATTGCCAGCCTGGGATGAAGGGGACTTGATCCAAGACCCATAGAAAAAGGAATTATGCAATCAGCTGCTCTCAGCTGAGGAGCTCTAAATCAGGGAGCTGGTCCCACACATCTCTATGAGTGCGCTCCTTGCATCAGGCAAATGAAGTGAGCAGACATGGGAGGAGATAAAACAATCATATGGGACGTCTTAAGAGATATCCACACTCTTGTATTCATAAATCTATAACCCTCAATAAAATTATGGGGAAAAAAATAGGTCAATGTACATGTGTACATCTCTCTTTACATAAGAGTCATGCAATGTTTACTGCAGAATTCTCTGCTCTTGCTGTCCTCACAGAAGTACGTTAAGGTTTGCGTACTGCACATTTTACTGATTCAGTTTCACAGCACCGTTTCTGAAGATTTTGATGTCTTTCTGAGGATTTTTGAGGTTTGTCTGAGAGCAGACTGCTGTGGCGTGACCCTGACTCCTGGTATCTGTTAGCGTTCTGGAAGGAAGCCAGTCCTGCCATTTTCTGTGTAGGCATTTCCTCTGGAGTTGCATCCCTCCTCTTTTTGAGCGTTTTGTAATTAATTTGCAATGTATTGCTTTATGAGGAGGTTTGCAAATATTCTTTTTATAACAAGATGGGCAAAAGCCAACTCTGGGGTAATAGCTCAGGAATCTCCTTGTATTTGTATTGGGGAGAAATTTGCTGCTGGTGTTTCTCGGGTGATTAAGCTCTTAATTTACAGGCAATTCTTGTTCAGAAATATTAAATGGCCATCCAAATAACAAACTTCCCAGTGATGGTTTGATTCTCAGTTTGAATAAACCACTGACCCTTACACCAATAAATCTCATCCAGTCTCTTAAGAAAACAAACAAACCCCCCTTACCTTACAAAAAGTGTCCACAAAAGATTTACCTGGGTCTCCTGTACTGTGCCCTGATGTTGAGCTACTTTGAGGGAGCTATTGAACTTGGCTCCATTCAAGCCAACATCTGAGTCATCTATTTCCTAGCTCAAGACACAGCTGGTCTCCTTTACCACCAGGTAACCTGGCTGGTATCATCAGTAGTGATGTTTCAGACTCTCAGTGAGACTCTTCTAATTGTTGCCTGCCGAGTTTTCCAGCCTAAATGATTCTATGTACATATGTATCTGCTTAAACACTTACAAGCTTCTCCTCTTGGTTTGAATAAAACACTAACTAGGGCTCATAGCTAAGCAACAGGGAGGGAACTGGATGCAGTGGGAAATGTTAATAACAAGGATGGCTGGGGCAGTTGCCTGGTCATTCCCATCAGAAAACAGGACAAGTGCTTGCACAGCCCTGGCAAGTGAGAACCAGGCTCCTGGCTTGTAAATCAGGAGCTGCATTACAAGGAAATTAATGGAGTTTGGTCACTGTGCATTCCTACGGATGTGATGTTACTGAGGGAGTGGAAAACAAGCTGTGTACATGTTACAGATGGGCGTTGAATTTCAGGGTAGCCCAGCTGTTTAAGCTCGACCTTCTTTATCCTATGACAAGGCTTGGATTGGCATCACAGGCTTCATCCCTCCTCTGTGGCCTCTGCTGCCTCCGAGGGCTTGGCAGAAATATTTAATAAGCCAAGAGTTTGGCTCCAAAAGGATGAAGCAAGTAGGGAAAGCAGCCACTGCCCCAGGAGGATAAGATACATATGATGAGGATCATCACTCCTGGTGGTGCAGGGTACACACGCTTATTGGCCAGGATCCAAGACATATGCCCTTTTTTTCTCCTCTTTCTTGTTGCCCTTTGAAGCAGGCTTTTCTTGACTGTTTCTAGGGTGAGCAGGGTCATAGGGGAAAAGCAAAAAAGAAATACATGTCCTGCCAGCTCCTGTACATTTGCCAGGGATATTCAGCTTCTTAGATTTGCTGCTCTCCAGCCATTCCCCAGTGAAGGTGAGGAACATGATGGGAAATACAAGACCAACAGCAGGAAGATCTCTGTCCTTAGTCCCCTTTGTGCATCCCCTAGGACTAATTGGTCACTTAAGGGATCCCTATAACCTGTGGACCAAAGTTTAATGACCACTACTCTAGAACGATATGGTCCTTTTACTTCCAGCTTGTGAAGATGTTGTTACACTGCTTTTTTAAAGCACATCCCAGCAGCCCTGGAGTCTGCTCGTCCCCTCTGCCTGACCTGCAGCGGCTGGGGCGAGGGATGGTAGAGCACACCCCCTACTCCTTTTCATTTTTCAAAGCTCCATATGAAAAACATATAGATAGGGCTGCTAGAAACACATTATTATATGGCAGACAATAGGTGGCACTTGCAAATGTTTGCATATCAGAAAAGTTAATGAAAACAGACTTTTCCATGGATAAAATTTTTTTGCCCTGCAATATGGGAGCAGTTCTGCAGCAGGTACAGTAGGAGGGTGACTGTGCACTAGCATAGTAACACACACTAATGTAGCACAGCTCTGCCACTGCTTTGGCACAGGAAGAACTTGGTCCAGGCTAGCATTTCTATCCTTAACAAGAAATAATATCTGCTAGGAACTCAACCCCCACCCCCACCCCGCTAGGATATAAAATCCAACCTATGTAAGGGAAAAAAACCCCAAGGTGTTCCTCAAGCTCACTAGATACTAACTGTATCAAGTATGGGCTGAACACTTTTCCCCAGGGCTTACCATATTAACAGAACCATTCCCTTTTTTTCTTACAAATTTCCCTGTATAATAATGGCAAGGATCAAACCGCAAAATCTACATTTCCCCTTAAGCAGATTGCATTGTGATTCAGGGGCTGGGAAGTAGAGGAGAGCCGGCAGCACTCGATGCCTGCATCATTTCTGATGCTTCTGCTGGGGGCTGCAAAACGTTTAGAGCTGGTTATGTTAGAGATGAAGTTGTGCTGACAGCACCCTGCCCAGGTGAAATGCTGGAGGTCTGTGGTCTCCAGAAGGCTTTAACGCTAGAGGTATCCTTTATTATCTGCGCTTAGGGAAAATGGGGTCTTTATGGGGTGCTTTGGGTGAACAGTAAGAGCAGAGGTGGTGGCAGTGTGCGAGTCCAGAGTCACATCTCCCATCCAGGAAATTGCGTTGCAGTAAGGACGCCCTTCATGGAAATGCTGTGGCCAGCCTGATGGAAAACGTTACTTTGGGCTCGTTACATCATTTTCTTAGTGAAAAGTGTCCTAAACTCACCTCTGCCCACCTCCTGACCTCTCTGCAGGTAGACCGCTACTTGCCCTCACCTGCTGGTCATCCCAGGCAGCCTGGGGACCTCTGCTCCCCACGGAGCCCTGGGGTAACAGCTGTGCATCACGCTGCCTGCCTGGCATAGTTAAAAATTAGACGGCCCCTACTAATAGTTGATAGCTTGAGAACAGACCGGGCTGACACTCCGAGAGATGATTTTGGCAACACACCTAACATTGCACCTCGTTGAACGAGGTCTGGCTGTTACCCCTTACAAGAGGATTACTCCGGGCACAGTTGGTGCCGGAGGTGTAACTCACCTCCACGCACTGGGCATCCACCTGTGCCTCAACACCAACGGGCGAGGCTTGTCCCAGTCCATTGCATTTGGAGTTCAGAATGAACCCCTTAAGTTTTGAATTTAGATATAATAGAAACAAAAGCATTTGGTGATGGCACAAGCAGGTCCTGCCAAGCAGCTAGTGGAAAGCAGGCTAAAATATTACTGCTTTGCTTATCAGGACAAACTGATCCTGTCTGTGAGGCAGCTCAGCCACAGCAGATGATACAGTAGTACCAATTGATACTACCTTTAACTTTTTGAACCTGAAATATAACTGGAAAAATAATAATCAAAGGAAAGAGGCACAGGCTTTATGATATATGTTCAGATGATAGAGTGCATCACAGAAAGTAACAGGCATTTCTCTCTATCAGAATGCCTGTCCATTTAGATGGAAGGAATCCATAAAACTACACATAATAGTATTGCTGAAAGACTCCCTAAAAGCTATTAAATGCCGCTGAAATGTGACATGATACTTGGAGCTCAGACCACTGCTGCTTCAGAAACACTTTGTGGAGCCTGTTGTCTATTAATGGCTGGAGATGCTGCACACCTCTTTCCTCTTTTTTTTTTTTTTTTTTTTTAATATCTGTAAAAAATCCCTGCCTTCCTGGGTGAATGATGGGATGCCTGTGATTACAGCAAGAAACATGCACCCTGGTAAAAACACTTGTAACATGGAGATCTAGAGGTACCCATCGTACATTGAAGGGCCACGTAAACCTGCTCGGTATCACAAAAGGCTGCGAAGGGAGAGACAAGCTCTTGTGACATGGCCTCTTCTCTCCAGATATCATGCTAAGACTGAGAGAAAAATCTCATACAGACCCTGAAATTGATCTCTGAAGTTCACTTAAAATAACTAATTACCCATGTTAAATTTGAACACTTGAAACAACATAGCATTATAAGCCTCCCTCAACTTGAAAATAAATATTAATCTTTCCAAAATCTCCGGATCACTTCTCCAAGTGTGCTATCCCTGTCTTTCATCTTAAACTGCTGCAGAACTATTAAAAAGATATATATTTTATTAAGGGATACCCACAGCATAAAAACTTTTTTCTTCAAATCTGAACTAAAACTCTCCTTGGCTCAAGAAATCTTCTCCAGGATTCATTTAATTGTAAAGCTGGAATTGTACAACCCTCATTAAATCCACAGTGGTAAAGGAAATGTGATTATATTATCTTTATATTAGTTTGCTCTTTAGTGCCACAATGCTTAGCCATTATACAAATAGACAGAGATAAATTATAATTAGTGACTTTGGGAATGTTCTGAAGATCACTTGTAATTGGCAACAACAACAAAACCCCCTAAATCATTTAATTAGGCATGTGGTGGATATTATGAGTTGTAAAAGGTATCTAAGCTTATTGATAAGGAATAATTATGAAAAGTGGCTTCTGTTTACTCAAGGAGCAGTAGCAGATATACCATTAACAGTGTTAGATCTGCAAGTCTCTGGTTAGGGTGGATATTGTCATTTTTGCTCTCTTTCATTCTGCTGAAGTGATTCCAAGGGTCTACAGCATGGCATTAAGGGTAACAGTGTTTCTGCAAAGATTATGGGCGGCTCATACAAGCGCTGACAACAAATTAGCTTAAGATCATGTCCGAAAGTGCTATTTTCAGACCTGTGCCACAATAACACCTACATCCTGGAAAGATAAATTAATGTTCACAGGCCCCCAGAAGAGAGTTACTTCAAAATGCCAGGTATGATGACCTGAGCATTTCCATTTCAGGTTACTGAAGGATATTAGCATTTGCAGAAGGTTTGGAAATTGGTCTCACACTGTGCTTTTAGTGACAAGGGAATATGATGATGTAGAAATCTAAGCAATTCATCAGGATGCTGAGCTCTTAAATGATGTTTAAATTGAATGGTGGGTAAGATGTTCTCCAGAGCATCCTCTATCAGCTTTATGTTTTGAGTTTTGCCAATCTCAGGGTAAAAACTATAATTAATTTCTGCTTTTCAAACCTTTAAATTATAATTAAAGACAACATACATAATAAGAAAGTTTTCTCTTGATATTACATGCAATGTCAGAGTTAATTATTGTAATTTTAGCTTGGGGTTTTTATCACTCAGAATGTTAATCTCCCTGTTACTCTGAGAGATTGAGGAAAACTGGAAAAAGATCTGTAATTGTTTTTTTCCCCCCAAAATGCTTCTGTGCACAACTAGAATATAGTGTGCATCTAATTTTGACCAAAATATTTAATTGGCAATGACTGCAAAATAAACTTTGTTCTTGTTCTCAAGAGGTTTTCTCCCTGTAAGAACTACTTTTGGTAATTAAAAAAAGGTGAAAAAAATATCATACACAAAATTGCATATGCTTATTAACTGGGATGTTGTACAGTTTCAGCTGGATACTGCTTTGCTGGATTTTAGCCGTAACAGCTCATCTCCACTGCTCCCTCTGCAGCTTTGTACAAAGGAGCAGCCCTGCTGAAGTCAGGAAGACTCTCGGCTCAAGCTAAACAAGTTTTCAAGTTTTGCAGGATGAAGGGCATGGTTTCTCTCTGGGAGTCACTAAATCAACATAATGCTGCACTGCACTTTTTATTACCTGTGCTGTTTTCTATTGCTTTCAAAACTGCTTGGTGGAGTGTTGCTAGCATCCTGGCAGAGGCTGCCTTACTAATAAAACGATTATATTTATTGTTACGCTATCAAGCATCTCAGGAGGGTTTGCAGTGCCACAGGCTGTCAACTGCTTATTGTAGAGCTGGATCAAACAGCTTGGATTCAAATCTTGACTCTGTCATCAAGTCAATAAATGGCCACAAATGAGCTTCTGAATGTAAAGTGCCCCACCTGCTGCCCTCTCTTCTCCTCCCACTCCTGGAGACAACCTGTATTTTGGTCCAGCACTGTAGATATGATGGTGGGATGCATTAGAGCATTTGCAGCATCTTGGTCTGCCCAACCCAGGTAACAGCAGCGACTCAAAATGAGCAGCCCAGATTTTGCCCTGTTAACAACCTGAGTGTGGTCTCCAGGCCTCTTGGGATTTTTAATGCCTGCATTTTGTTTTGTATTTCCAGACAGGTGACAGACACAACTGTGATGCTGATGGGGCTGGAGGGGAGAGGAAACAGTTCTGCATTGGGAACACAAATCCCATAACTGGGCAAGTGTACAAGTCCCTTTCTCCCCTGTATGCCCATGCATCTTGCTGATTGACCTGAACTGGCTCTGCCTACACCAGAGGAGCTGTGAGCATGCACTTACTCAAGACTTGACACAGAGATAATACATCCCCACAGCTCTGGTCAGCTCCAGGCTGACAGAATAAACTCCTGTGTGCCAGAAAAGAGAAGAAAGAGGTACTCAGTGCTGCCAGCTGTGCCAGGTGTTGCTCCTCTACTTTTGTGAAGCCCGCTGGTATTTACAGAGGAAACTGTAAAACCACAGGACAGTCACAACCCATCCTTGGAGGAATAGCTAGTTTCTCCATTACACACATTGTCATTCACAACCAAGGGCACCTATCATCAAACCAAGAACAAATCCCATATGTGTGTTTTATTCTAGCATACAATATTTTTCAGTGTAGCTTGTTTCCCTTTTCAACGTGGATGCATCTTCGCCAGGAAAAACGCTGTTGCAGTATCTATGGTGTAAATGTCCACACTAACGCGGGTTGTGGGAAGGGAGTTATACTGCTAAAATTTACAGTTATACAGTTAAAATTTACAACTTTGAGATCTTAATTTTTAAGTTCTTCATGTGCAAGAAAAGGTAAAACTTCTCCAGGAAACGGGAGAAACTTTTACTACCATCACACTGGCCACATTACAAGCAGCAAGGACTTAAATCTTCACACATACTCAGGTTTTGCAAAGTCTCAAAAGAACAGGTATGAAGCTCTGATGTGAAGACATGAGAAGTAACACTTAGGAAAAAGAAAAATGACTTGAAAAGAGGACACTGAAATGTTATTTTGAACATAAGAGAACTACAACTTGCAAGTCAAACCAACCCTGATTACTTGTTCCCACACTGAAGTTGAAATGGGCTTTGCAGCCCACAATGCTAAAAAGTCGACCGACGTAGGCTGGTGTTTCATGGACACAAACTGGCCCAAGATTTGCTTTTTTAAAAGCAGTTACCTATAAATCTACAGAAATACACATAGCTCTATTTCATCCTATCCAAAAAAATCCTTTGACTAGAGAAGGAAAGAAGGAGCACAGGAGTTCACATCTGCCATATATTTACACCTTTGTTCCAGGAAAAATTCTCTCTGAACTCTATTGGGGTTTGTGCAGAAAAATAGTTTCTCTTAAATTTTTGGACTGAGCATGTGCTTAGAGGAAAACCTATTTGTTGTCCTTGGCCACCTGCTGAGCCACCATCCAACCTACCCATTAACCTGCCATGGCCACATCAAAACTGAGGCCGCGACACAGCAAACCTCAGGCCGTGACATCAGCTGCTGAGAGAGATTTGCTAACAGGCTTTTTAGCTGACGTTGTTCAAGCTGCTTCAGTGTTTGGGTCCCACACTGGCTGAATTGTTACAGCTGCAGGAGGCTGCTAGAGTTAACCACGATGGCAGAGGAAGGCCAATTCCCACCCAAAATTTCTCCACTAACGGAAGGGTTCTCAGTTTGGATTTTGCAGCGTGGCTGCACATGCAGCTTGGCTCCTGGCCTTGAAACGCTCAGAAATATCCTGACACATGATTTGAGCCGTTCTCTGTTTTAAATCCCACAGGAATACTTCCTTTGTGACCTTCCTCTGCTTGTGCCATAAACACTTGGAGCAGCCCGCCATCCAGCACAGCCGTGCATCCGTGGCAATGGGTGCTCCACCAGAGGAGGACATAGGCTTAGCAAACAGAATATGCCCTCCGTGTGGAAGCACAGAACAACCACCTTCCAACCCTGTGCCTCCTCAAACTCTGAAAATCCAGGTTTCCCTAAAGCCAAAATTGCTCCCTTCCCTTTTAACCTGCTGAAGTAAACAAGCAGCTTTGGGGCCCTTCCCACCTCCCAGGGTCACACAGCCTACTCTTGACTTAGACAATATTTAGCCTATTGTAGAATCATGGAATAACAGAAAGGTTTGGTTTAGAAGGGACCTTAAAGTTTACCTAGTTTCAGCCCCCCTGCCATGGGCAGGACACCTTCCACCAGACCAGGTTGCTCAAAGCCCCATCCAGCCTGGCCTTGAAGACAGACATCCCCTGTGAAGACAGAAGGGACAATGTTTCAGACCACCACCCAGTCACTTCGGGGGACAGTCCCTCTCCATAGCACCCTGGAGTGCCTTGTCTATCCCTGAACTGAGCTTTCCACCTCCACCTCCATGCACAACATTTATGAAGCATCCTAGTTTACCCATCAGACAAATAATCTTTGATGCAGTGCCTCTGAACTGAGTGATTTGTCAAGGTAACTGCAACGGGAGGACGTAGCATCGCAAGAAACTAATGCATTGCTGCCCTGATAGATTTGTGGTGTTAAATTGATGGCTGACATTGCTGGACCTCTCAGTGGAGAAACTGCCTGGGCCATCAAAAATGCCGTGTTAAAAATACTAGTATTTATCACTTACAAGGTGCTTTATAGCCTTGGAGCTACTTATGAAAATTAACCACATCTCCTCCAATTTCCACGGCGGGTAGTCCACATAACTAACGTTAGTCTCATCTTACAGAAAGGGAAATTTGCAGACCTCATGAACGCAGTTTCCAGCCCTGGCTGAGTATGCATACGTCCAGCTGAACACCCTAAGAGTAACAAGAAAAGCGCACCGGAGACATAAACCTATAAACAATAGGCTACAATGAAAAGATCGGTAACAAACTACATTAAATTCTGTTCTCTCCCAAAGCAATGTGGAAATATGCCCTTTGTTTCTTTTTGTGATGCCATATCTCTATATTAGGAACAAAGGAGGAATCCTGAATTATCAAGGTTTTACCTGGTATCATAACCCAACTCCCATTTCTGATGTCCCATTGACCTCCCTGCTTATTAGTATCAGATGTTGCAGCATTCAGTCAGCTTCCCAACAGGAAAAAAAAAAGAAAAAAAACACAAGCAATGTTGTACCTGGTTGTTATTTATAGTTGATTTGGTTTGGGTTTTTTTTTTTTGTAACTTTTTATGTCTGTCCCAGAACTTTACAGCAGACCGTGGGAGACAATCCCTTCCTCCAGAAACCTCCCCATCAGTATCACGTTTGCAAGTAGCAATCCTATTTTGAGAACAGATTAAAAGCAAACATCCTGGCAACGCCCAACCTCCCTTGACTGCCCAGTGACTCCTTCTATGCAGAAAAACTAAAAATGAGTTCTGCCTTGTAGGCTATCAAAACACCAGCAGCACTGCAAGGCTGTTTGTAAGTGTTTCTCTCCAACGCCTGATTGCAAAGCTGTGTTGTGCTCCTGGGAGCTCCCACACACCGATACAAGTGCTGTTTGTATTACTTATAAAAATAACAAGGTAATTTCTCCTTCTCCTTGTCCTTCCAGCTCTCAGCACTGCACAATCCTGACTGCAGAAGCCATTCCCTCCAGCCTTTGTGGTGTTCCTCACTGTTCACAGGTGTTACCAAAAGGGCTCTGGGAGCTGACATTATCACTGCCTGGCATTTTCCATTTTACTTCGCTGTTTTGCATTTTCAAATTGCTGTATTCCTAATAAAGGTGAGACTTCCAAAGCAGGCAAAAGGGACAACGTGCTACAATCTAAGAGGTCTTCAAAATGGGAATTAAACACCTAAACCCCCATCTGTGTTTTTGATAAACCTTTGCCCCCCAAAAGAAGATGAGTGGTACAGTATTTCTGACATCTGCAAAGCGAACTACTGAACGGCCCCACCTTCCCTACCTTTAATGTTGATAGAGACTTCCCTTAATCCCCACTCTTGAAAAATGCATCAGGCATATGTCTCTGTTTGCAGAGGACAAAACCCAAACCAGTCAGCCCAGAATAGCTTTGATCTTATTTATTGAAGTTGTCTTTGTGAAATATGTTCCTTTTAAAAGTCGGTTATTAGAAGTTCAGAATAATGAGACCATTAAAATAACTTAGCACAGACCAAGATCAATTAAAATAAATGGGTAGGAATACGGACTTTAAGAACAAGTTGCTTCATCAGGGAATTCAACACTCAGCTGTGTCTTGGCTTCAGTATATACTGCATGTATATTCATAGTGCCTTTACTCAGAGTTAAGTACAGTTGAATGCCATCACTATTGAATCAACTAGAACGTACTACGTTATTTTTGTAATATTGTTTTTGATTTTTTTTTAAAAACAGAGTGTGCACCAGTACACTGTCAATGAATCTTTAGTGGTTTCTTTTCTTTTGCAGACAGATGGAATTGCTGCACCAGCTCTCCAGGTATATAAACCCACGCTTAAGTTTATTTTGATCCAGTAAATCAGGTATTTAAGGCTAGACTATTCACAGGGCTTAATGACTTTCAGCAGGATTTAGGGAATTTAACCTCCCTTTGTTGAAAACTGCAGCCAAGGTACTTAACTGAATAGGGGTGAACAAGCTTAACTGGAGTTTTTTAGCTCACCAAATCTGCTGCTTTCTTCCCAAACTAGAACTAAATCTATAGAAGGGGAAATGTTGCTGAATATACCTTGCATAAAGAGAAATTTTCCTGATGAGACAAAAGCGTAGATATGAAAGCAGTTTTCAGCGTGAAGAAAGGATCCAGAAAGAAATACAACAGCAAGAGAAAAAGCCCTGGAACAGCAAATTAGATGCACAGTGTCTCTCATGGCTTGAAAATAGGTGGAAGTTCTTTCTTTATTGTTTACATTAGAATAGTAGAATAACTTTGCAGAAGAGTTTCTAGATCTAAATAATACTTTAATGCCTGAGACCCAGCACTTCTTTCCAGTCCAGAAAAGCAGTCTAGAAACACGATGCTAAAGCACCATTCAGGAAATCAGGAGAGCCTGGCAAGACTCAAGCTCAGCCACTGACTTTCAGCATAAGGGGGTCAAACCACCAGTCTGTCCTGCAGGTTTTTTTGTCTGTTCCATGTGACCTTTTTATCTGTTCTTTGGTGTAGTCTTGCCATCCCACAGTTGCCTTTCCATGCAGCGATGAAGATGATGTACATTATGGGAGAATGAAGTTTATTTCATGGTGTAACTGGTGAAGGCAGAGAGGCAGCACTGGGAAAAGGTGGTGCCCTGGGTTTTAGACAGCAGTTTTCCCCCGTGTTGCCTGCCCAGACCCACAGAGTGAACAACCAGCGGCTGGAGAGGGTCCGTCTGCCCGGGCTGGAGCCTGGGATGGCACAGCCTCCCCAGGACAAGGCGCTCTGCTCAGGGTGCAGGTCCATAGCAGAGCTGGAGACAGGCTCCAGCCAGCCCAAAGAAAAGTGGAGAATGGGAGAATAAGAAAAGCCAGTTACTTTGTCTTGATCAAAAGGAGAAAAGACAAGTGGGAAGTAAGTGCTGCCAGGAGTAGTGGAAAAAAAAAAATAGGAAAATTACAGGACATGGCACCTTTCTGTGTATTTTTAAGATGGAAAGTTTGCTTTTAGCATACTTCAGCTAAATCCTACAAAGCCATTGCTTTCCACTAGTCTCCAGTTGTCCATCTGTACCAGGTTTAGTTGAAAGGGCTTCCAACCCTATCGGTCTTCCTTCAGATTGTTTCCAGTAACTCTGTCTACACAAGAACATCATCTGAGCCAGAACTGTGCATCATGAGAAATCACATCTCATATAAAAGCTTTCAGTAAGCAGCAGTTCTCCAAGGCACAGAGTTATTAATATATTTGAGCGTGCTAGTTAAGCAAGGTAATTAATATAGCTCTGAACATTAGGTATGTATGGCCAACTCTGATGGCTGTCAGCAAAGCATAATCTACGTAATTTCTTGCATATAAATGGAATGTATTCTTGAAAAACAATTTCTAATTATGAAGGCTAATTAAATTTGAGGAGAAGTTTGCTTTTGTTTAACTGAAACAATACATTTAATTATGATAACAAGCACTCAGTGGACCAACATTTCTGAAGAACGTCATCTCTGTCCACAAATCATGTTTTTCTTTTATTTAAAACCCTATCCTGTCATGTTACCAAGAAAAACCTAACTGCTTATTACAAACACGGACATGATTTCCTGTATTCTCTTTAGGGATACCCCTGGCATTAAACACGCTTCCAATGGTGCCGACTGAATACACATACGCAGCGAGGTACGCAGCTAGGTATCGCAACCTGCCTGATGCTCAAAAGTGTGGGTGAGATGTTCAATACCACAGGCAACTGATAAAAAACAAGTAGCTGGAACAGAAGGCATTTTTTTATTATCAGCTTCCAGCAGCCTGGGTAGTGAATAGATGACGGTGGAACAAAACCAGGGAAAAAAAGTTGAGCTCTGTCAGACTTTTTCTCCTCAGGACAGCACTCACCCATAAAACTAGCAAGGTGTGAATAGGACCCTATCCTTCTTTGTCCCCATTACATTCAGTGATTCTCTGTTCTGATGCACCCTGTCATAGCTAGGACAAAGCAGGTATTTCAGCGGTGCCAGCGCCAGCCCCTCGAGCAGAAGTTGCTGGGGAGCCCATTTCAAACAAAGCTGAGAGCCTGTAACTGTCAGCCTCTCTCTCCCAGCATTTCCCCATTTTGCCTGTTTTCTCCTCTTCCCTGAGCAATAGATGTGGACTGTTTGAAGTAGGAGATTCAGTCCTTCAACATCACAATACACAGGCTTACAAACAGCGAATGTAATGCTGAACATACAAAGATAGGACTGTGCAGGCTAAGGGAGGAAGGAGCACTGATGAGGAAGGCTGATAGAGGAAAACCTGCTGCCGTGGCTGGGGGACAAGGTAGACAAGAGGGTGATGCTGTCATCAGGCACCCCTTGGCAAAACGGAAGAAACCCTGGCTCTGTGCAAGCATGACGTGTGGTCCGAGGAGAGCCCGCAGCCAGCTGCCAGCCTGCACAGGGCCACGGGTTCCTCCGTTTTGCCAGTCTCCCCTCGGGGCAGGGACCAGGCTCTCCTGTGCCTCCCATCACCCGTCCTCAAGCAAGGGAATGCGGCACACACCAACACCTCCATGCAGCTGGGTGTACTGTCAGGGAAGGAAGATGCTACCAGCCGGGTCTTTTTTAATTCCCTTTTTCCTTCTGTCTGGAAGGTGCTCACCACACGGCAGAGTTGCGCTGTGAAAGCCATGAGGTGGTTTTCAAAATAAAATATCCTTCTTTTGCCCATGGCAGATAGCAGTTTTTATTTACTCTGAAGTGTTATACTCCACCCTAGTTCACATGGGATTTGAGATTAAAAAGTGAAGTTCAAGCAGCCAGTTAAAATTGCTGAGATGTGGAAAGGGAGCAGCACAAGAAGCTTGGTTTCCCCCGAAGAAGGACAAGCCTTTGAAGTCTTTTTCCTTTGCTCAGCCATCTGACTTGTGTGCAATTCACGGCCCCTGGGGTTAAGATTTGCATCCCAAAAGAAAGACTGGAAAAGTAGCTGTTTTGAAGCACTCACACTTACAGTCCAAAGACTTTACAGGCTTCATGGATAGCTGCATCACATTTCTCCAAGGCCTCCACAACCTTGGTGCTAAGGAGTTACTCATGTCAGAAACCCTTCATACTGTGCTGAGTCAGGTGAAACATCAGCAGGGAGGTGGCAAACTTGCTTACTCTTATTTTTCTTCACTATCATTGCTTTCCCCTGCTGAGTACCTGGCTTATCAGGGCAAGTTCTTCATGAAGGAGTGTCTCAGCAATGAGACATACACTCAGATAACATAGGAAAGGCCACAAAACTATTAAAATAATGGGAAAGAGATAAGGAGACTTGGGCTGTCTGAATCTCTGCTCAAGGCAGCTCAGAAGCACGTAAAAGCTTGAAAAGACTTGGCATGAAATACAGCCTCGACTTTGAAGTATTATGTACTGTGAGCTAAGGATCATCCTGATGGAAAGACAAATACCTCCTTCTTCCTCCCTCAAAAGCTCTTTCTTCTCACATTTGCTGGTTTACCTCCTGCTACATTAACCTCATCACAGCTGTAATTCTTTTCTGAGCTGTATTCCCGTGAGTCACCACCTGTGAACTAACTTGAGAATTGCCTGATTTACTGTCCATGCTCAGTTACAGGGATAAAGTAGGGATCAGATCTGGGATGTGCCTGTTACTCATTCAGCCCCTCATTTGGTCTCAGGCAGGTCACCGCCACAGATGGTGGTGTGAAAATCTCCCAGAAACTTTGAAGCCCAATTAAAATAAGAAGTGAAACAGAGGTGATCAAGCGAAGCAAAACTTATTTGGTAAAAAGGAGAACAGGATCAGTACATGTCAAATCCAGCTGGGTAAGTGCTGCACCGTGGGGCTTCTGGAACAGTGACAAGTGAACCTGGGAGGACAGGCTAGGCAATTTAAGAATAAGCTGAGAAAAGACAGGCATCGACACAGAGTAGCCCCGTTGTCAGACAAATTAGAGCGTAGATAATTGGGGTATTAAGATATATCTAACAGAGAAACACATTTAGAAATAACAGGGGGCAAGTGGAAAATAAAAGAAAAATTCTAGTCAAACTTAGCATAAAACATCATCATCCTGATATCACAAGTGAGCACAACAGGAGTGAGCAAAATTTCTGTCACTCTGTAGAATACAGTGCCCTGCAGCTGTCAGCATTTCTTGTGGGAGAAGGGAATCCCTGCAGAAGCATGAATAGCAGCATCTGGCTCTGGATTGAATTCCCAAGGTCACTTTTAGGCAGAGCAAGAATCTGGCTGCTGCTGAGACTTGAAATGCTGCACAAAGCACCACGTTGGGCTGGCAGACGCACATGCACGATGCCCATGCAGACCTCTGCTAGGGACTAGCAGTACGAGGGTGAGGCGTGTGCCACAGCCACGGAAGCCCTGCATCTCTGTCTCCTCACTGAAGCACTGTGGCACTTCAAATCCACAGCTCCGATTGCACTGAACCGGCTGCAAGAACCCTGTCCAGCTAGGCAAGTACCCAAGTACACACTGCAGGGTGGAGGCAGCTGAAGGTTTTACCGTTACAGTTGCAATTGCATTTAATTGTTTCACATTATAACCAAAGCAACTGGGTTTCAGGTCACCTGCCCTGCAGAGGATCTGCTGTACGAGTGCCAAGACTTGACTGGAAAGGTCCCCGCAATTACAAGATTCCTGGAAAATGGCTGATTTCAAGAAAACAGCATTTTTTAGTTGGAAGCACAGTGCAGGGCAATCCCAGCCAGCACTCAAGGCGATCCCCATTCTGTAGAGCAGGGATCCAAGGCACAGGAGGCAATTTTCACTAAAGATCTACAGCAAAGCAAGCCGCAGAGGGCGAATCCTGACTGCAGTGTTTGCTTCGGGTACACGAGGGCAGTTCTCATTAACAAGACAGTGATTATTTAATATAATCTTTGTCTTCTCCTTAAAAAGAGAATTGGTATGTGGCCAAAGGTCTTGTTTCCCCACGCCTCAGCCTGGCCCCAAAGTCATCTCAAATTTTCTAATAAGCTTTCCCACAGAACTCTCCCACCACAGGATTTGGATGCTTCATAAAAATTAATAAATTAACTTTGCCAGCTTATCTATGATAACAGAACTATTACCTCCACTTTACATGTTCCAAGGATGCAGATGACATACAGACTTGTTTTGGAGGCCCGATGTGAGATGTGTGAGCCTCACGGGTTTCTAGGGTGCCTGATATTTTTATGGTCCGAGACCAGCACCCAGAGAATTCTATTAAAGACATGAATGTGAAACACTGGGAATACAGAAAAGGAAGATGTGATTTGTCCTCATTCTATCCAACTTCAGGCACCTAACAGAAACTACATTAGGCTTTTATTTGCTCTAACTTTCATTTATAATCTGTGAAGAGAAATAAAGCAACTTGTGTTCCACATGGCTGTGAAACATCTACCCTATGTCTCCTCTCTATCTTCCTCGAAGGTAACACTAAGCATGTTTCCAACAGGTGATTCAGCTTCCTCCAGCTCAGCACTACTTTGTTGCTCTTATGGAGATCAACAGTGCATCCAAAGGGACTCCACAGTGCAGTGTTCCCCATTATTTTAATGGTGCATCCGTATACTTTTGCTTTTGATGCTGCACAAGCCTACAAAAAAATGCCAGTCTCTGCTCCAACAGATTGATAATTATGAAGGATCTACTTATCCTCCTATAAAAGAGTGATGATCAGAAGGTCTGGTTTATGATACTGTTCATATATCATCAAAATGTTAATTAATTTTTTTTACATCTTTGATGTCTGTCTCTGTGCCTGGCCATGAGCATAAGGTGTGGTGTCTAGCAAAGAGGCAGGAGTACCTTCTTCCTGAATACATGGGTTTTTTTTTTAAGTCACTAGATGTGCATGTGCCGGGCCTTGGTTTGCAAAAGCACATGAGGGCAGCAAGTGCCTGTGTGACTGGAATCATTACCCACGTTGCAGATGCACGCAAAATGAATACATCTAACAGTCCCCCCCCTTCTTCCCTGGAAAGACAGACCCAAGGAGTCGCTTGCAAAATACAGCCTTTGATCTTGAGCTGCTGCAGCTGCAGTCTGCAGACTGAGGCTTTCAAAATGCAATAAAAGTATAATTTGAACAGGAGGGAACGAGCATGATATGTGCTTTATAGCTAAATAATTAACAAAATGAATTGAAAGGACTGAAATATTCATAGCTTTAAATATTTATAAATTAATTCTAAAAGTCGCTATATAGTATTGAATTATCTTTAAAAGTCTGCCAATCTAGGAACTCTCAGTTTCATTTCTGCTTGTTATTGCAGTTATTAATGCTCCAAAAATGACAGGTGTTTGGCAAGAGAGGTGAAATGCAGCTTCCAAAACAACAGCAGCAGCTAATGCTTCTGCACTAGCACAGGTCGCTACTCTGCCTGGAGGCACCGGAGGAAACCCTTCCTATATAAATAAAGGAGGCGCTTTTATTTCTCTCCTGAGCAGATGCATTCAGAGCTAGATGTGCCACACTGAGCCGTGCCAACAACCCCCCCAAAACACCTATTCCTGGCCCCATTGCTGTTAGCAATAACTCTGTTGCTGACTGCCTGATAAAGAGGCAAGTAACAACATCCCTCTGCCTGGGACCTCTGCTGGACCACTGAACAGGTATGGTGTGCCTTGGTAAAAGACTCATCAGTGACATCAACAGAATCTGTCGGCTGAAGCTGTGTCTTATTCCTCCTTGTTTCCCCAACAGTCTGCACATCTAGCAGGAATTTCACTTGCCTTTATTTGTCCTAAGATAAATCAAAAATACAAATAACGTGGTTGGTGACGTTCCACTCTGGCACCACATTACCACGCAAGAGGAGACCCATATCTGCTCTCCCACAACCAATACCTGAAAACATTCACCCTGAAACACAGTCATTTTGCTGGATATGCAGTTATTATGCTTTCAAACACCACAGACACCAGAGCATTTTTCATTGCCCTTGTGTGCCCCCCTTGCAAACACGGGGTAGTAATTGCACCAAAGCACCGATCCTTTTTCAGTATCCCTGCATTATGTAGCTCCTTCACTCCCCTTTGATACTTATTTCTGATAAATACTCTATATTCATGTAGCAGCAGGAGACCATTACCCTTTGACAAGAGTCTGTTTTCATTGACATTATCTCTAAATTATTCTCATTTGATGTGACTCAGATGGGTTACACTTAAAGAGGCTTACATAGCAGTACTTAGAAGAGCAACAGAAACTGTCAGACTACTTTTTTTGTATCGGCTAAGGAAATCAAAACATTACTTAAAAAAAAAAAAAGGAATTTCCACATTATAAGTGTATGCATAACTAGAGCTTAAATCTTTCCAGAACAACAAGAATTAAAGGTCAGTTTATGACTTACAGAAGAAATAATTTAATTTTCTTAGAAGGCTTAATAGTTGAATCCAGAGCACTGATTTAATCATGGTTTAGGACTATACCTCAGATAGAGCTGAATACCATAGTAGAATGATAGAATATGAGCAGCGCACTTCCAAAATGGACAGAATGAGATCTATTCACTGGCTATCATAGTTTTGTAGATACTTCTCAAACTAGGAGATCATTCCTCTGATTAGCCATCATATTTTTAATGGGTTCATTTTCTGTTCTGTGTTTGTGCAAGGTATCGTGCTTTTGTTGCATCTGCTCTGAGCAGTTCTGGTCCATCACCGCCCACGCCAAAGGGAGATAAGCATTAAGAGATGCAGATCACCGTCTGTCTGGTGATGCAGTTTACCTGAATTTCTCTGCTTTTCACTTGCACTTTCTGGCAATTTCCTGTCTTGACTTAATCTTTAAAAATAAAGTAATTTAAATAATGATCCTTCTCTGACAGTCAATTGCTTTCTCCAAGTGAGCTGATGTAAATCGAGTAGGTGGCTTGTCATCATACCACAGAAACATCAGAGAGATGCAGCAAACTTCAGCAGGCTGCAATTAGTATTTTCAGAACAATTTATGTGGTTCATTTGCTAGTGTCTCTGCTGGTTGCTCCTACACAGTGAGGATTTTTCTTCATGATTACAGATGTTACTCAAAACATTTTTAATGCTGCTTCTTCCTTTAGAATCACTCTGTTTATGGGATTATTTATTACATGTATGGGCAACTGAATGAATGAGAAATAATTTGGAAGGCAAAACATACCCCCTTTTCATATCAGAAAGTGCCTGTATACAGAATACTATCTTCTCAGACATGCTATACAAAATTATTTGTTGACTTATTTCTAAAAATAATGACAGCCTTACAGCTTGTTAGTGAGAAGTCTGTAACAAGGGCTTGGTATTTGAAGTCTGACCTTTGAATGGGAAACAACAGTTGGAGCAATTATTTCTTGTCTTTGAATAAATTAAAGTAATCCTTAGGGCTAGGACTGCAGTTTGCATTATCAAGAGCCCAAAAAGTCTTTCTGCAATTCTCCTCTTAAAGTTTTTACTGCAGCAAACACTGGTCAAATAATTGCCTGTAGTAATTTCCCAAGGCCCGTTGCAGTAGAGCGGAACCAGTAACAGGCAGACACTGTGGCTATGGCAGGCAGTTCCTGTAGAAGCTGGTATATCAGGCAGCATCGGGAAGGCACAGCAGGGGTACGGACACCCTCCCAACGCCAACCAGCTCATCCATGGCCACACTGGCAGCAAACACCCAGCTGGGACTCCCAGCATGAGGCCCCAGCAAGCATCCTTGCCTCTCTTCCCCTCAAAAGCATCTCTGGGAGGATGATTCCTTCCCAGATGATGACTGAGGAGGTTTTGAAGCAATCAAAGAGGATAGTTTAGATGTCGGAAGGATAATCCACATCTCTCTAAATCACAGAGGCATGTGGGTTTATATGGCTAACAAGCACTGAGGCACTCGCTCCTTGGTCTGAAGGCAGAGGGAAATGGTAGTAGTAACCTGGTGGGATAATAGCGACAACGAGGACTGATGACATTAAAAACTGCACTGCCAGCATCCTTCCACTGCAAAACAAGCTTACATTTTAGATCCCCCCCCCTTCCCTCTATAGTGTTTCTAGATACTGCTACAGGTAGCTATTCTACACTGAGGTGGGAGGGCCACCGATCAGTGTCTCAGCTGTGAATGTCTCATGGAGGAGAAGCTGCTCATCAGGACCACTAAGGAATATGTCATAAAATAATCACCTATACAGCATATACTAACAAAGGGAACAAGGGACATGGGCTATTTAGTTTTGCTGAATACTCAGATAAGATAGATTTTTGGCGAGACACCCGAGTGCATGATCAGAAGTCAAAGAAATAATAAGATTCAGTTGCTGTCACTGAAGAAAGAAAAATTCAGACTGAAATGGGATGCAGATGTTTACGAGTTCAGTAAATAACCATGGGAACAGAGCATCTGGGGAGTCTGCGAGTGGGAACTGCGTAGCTTCATAAATCCCACAAGCTAGTTCAAACATAAGTTTAGATTAAAGAAAAAAAAAAAAAAGGTTATGTGATTGAGGAAGATAGAAGTAGTTATAAAGTTTCTCCTGCCTTGCAGGTCAGACCACATGATAAAAATGGATGTTCCTTTCTTTGATATCGATGATAGGAGCAACCATTTTTACCATGTAGTCTGACCTTGGACTTCTTTGATAACTATGATACCCTTGGTTGGAACAAAATTTTAGGGAAGACGTATGTCATTAGTGTGTCAGAGGCATCTCAGAGGAGGTGATCCCTGCCTCACCCGTGGCTCTGCCCACCTCAGAGCTGGACTGGAGGCGGCTGGAGAGGCTGAAGAACACACACCCACAGTCCTGCTGCAAAAGCCTTGGCAATGAAGGAAGCAACTTGTCCTCACTCCCAGCGCTCGGTGTGAGCCAGGGCACATCAGGGGCTTGATGAGACTTTGTGCTCAATGGTACTAAAAGCTGCAAAGACACCAGCATCCAGCAAGCATAGACCATCCGCCACTGCCTCAAAGCACATCCAGAACAGGTACTGCTGCAGATCAAGGACACCTGAGGACACAGAGGCCTGGATTTGCTACCACATCAAACCTTGTTCCATGTTTTCACCTGTGCAAAATACTATGCATAAAACCCTGCCTTTCTGGTTACCCAACACTGCATGCAAGTGCAGTACTTTCTCTAGGTGACGAGGAAACAACAAGAGAATGTCCTTCTAAAGGAAGATGCTGAAAATGAGAAATTCAGACCCTTCCACCAGTAAATCCATGGAAGACAAGGCCCTCAAATCCTCCTCTCCTTTCTCTGGGGAGAAGGAGGAACCAAAGAGTTTCATCTTGGTGAGTACTTTTGCAAGCACCTCTGGATTTCAGAAGTGTAAAGAGCACCAAGTTCTTACCATTCTGCAGAACATTAAGACAAAGCTTTCCAACGACCCGTGACATTCCTAACTTGCAAAGTTTTACTCATGCTCTAAACAAATTAAGTCCTTGCATCCAGTGTCCATTCTGCCCTGGTGAAAAGCAGATACAATATTTATTTACTTATGTAAGATTGTCTCCTCTGGGCACTGGGCCCAACTATAACAAGCATCCTCCATTGAGAGGATGGCTTTGAACCAAGCCATCTAGATGAAGTATTTCTCATAGCCTCATTTACGGCTGCGCATCAGCCAAACCACCCAGCTACAAACAAACTCCAACAGGAATTGCTTAAGTATCTTGGTACTTTGGAATCGAGTTTTGGCAGAAGAATGAACCACAAAGAAATATCCTTTGTGCTGCTGCCTTTTGAGCTTTTTGATGAAAACTGAGGCTTGCAAGGTAATTTCAAACCATCTCACACATAGCAATAGCTATTGGTTATGCAGACAAGTCAAATTAAACAAGCTAACCAGTGTTAGAAACAAAGACATCCACGGCTGTATTTCTTGTTGCTACAGCCATCTAGGCTTAATATCCAATTCATGCCAGAGCTGGAGGAGGAATCAGTATTATTATTTATTTTTAACTCTTATAGCAAGGTTCTTATTAGAATGAAATAGATATATGAATTTTCTAGGAGTTTTTGTCAACATTAGTCACAGAATTCATTTGAACCAGAGGGGGGGGGGCCCCCCGGGGGGGGGG
>JAVJGJ010000003.1:16011447-16061187 GCA_035590215.1 Microhierax caerulescens
ACAAGAAGCCCCCCCCCCCCCTTTTCTTCAAGGACATTTTAGGTTTTTAAATGAAGCAAAAATCTCTTTTAAACCAATATATTTTTTGATTTTTCTGCCAAAACTGAGGTTTTCCTCATATTTCTGTTTTGGTGAGCAGACACTGCAAAAGTTTAGGTATCCTTTTAGTTAGCTGTGGATCTTGGGCTGCACCACTCTGCAGATTCCTTGGGAATCTCATGCCACAGAGCCTGCTGAGACCCAGCAAGCATGCCTGAAACCTGGGACACAGGACTGCTTTCCACCTCGCTGTATTCCACCTTCTGGCAAGCCCACATTGTTCCCTGTGTCAGAGGTGGGGTTTTACAAAGGGAAACCAGAGCCCAGAGGCAGCGTAACACAGACCTGGCCAGGTACCTGATCTGGACTGACAGGAGGCCAGTACCTCAACCCTGCAGAATACTTCATTGATAGATGTAACTTAAAAAGCATCTGTAAATTCACAGTAGCACACACTACCTCTAATGCTAAGCATTTCCAGAGAGAAGTCTTCAAAGCAAGGAAAAGGAGCTTTTTACAGTGAGGGTAAAGATGAAAAGCTAAGAGCAAGATCACAAAGATGAAACCTTGCATGGGTGTTGGGTCCCAAAACTCCAGCTCCCCTGGCAGATACCATGCTTGGGCTTTCCTAGCTGGACTTTTTCCCAGAGGACCTTCTTCCCTGGGAGCTGAAAGTGCAATCAGAGCAGCATCAGATGGTGCCCTTTTCCAACCTCTTTTGCTGGAGCAGCCCTGCGTGGCCACAGCACAGTGGGGAAGAGGGAGCAGGCTGCTGCCCACCGCCTCGCTCCACCGAAATCCCTCCAGTTTGTTTAGCAGCACAGCAGCAGGTAGCACTGGCGGTGTCACCTGTGATGAGAATAGATGTTACTCATCGAGTGCTGGTGCCTGAGCTGATACAAGCCCCTCTGGGTTTCTGTGAAGCGCAGAGTGGAGTTTTTAAATTGCCTTGTACCTCAAGGACACCAGTCCGCACTCAAAGGTCAGAAGCATGGAAAAGCAACACATTCCTGATGCAACCCGCTTGAAAAGATGCAGAAAGGATTAAGCCACAGTGCCTGGCATTGACAGGCAGGGGAGGGGCAGGGTTGGGTAAATGTTTGCTGAGATGTAGCAAATGCAAAATTGATTTTCTTCTTCATTTAACACGTTTTTCACTCTCTTCCCCCCTTTCTCCTCCCCTTTGTGATTAAATTTAAAACCAACAGTGACTTCAAGATGCAAACACACTTAAAAGTTTAGAGGAGAGGCATGAGGAGAGGGGTTCAAGAGAGGAAAAAGCTGCATATCCAGCACTGTGGGAGAAACTCATAAATTAGGAAAGCTGCAGGGATGCAGAAATGGTATGAAAAGGGATTCCCTGGGGAAAGAGGACGGGGACGGTCTTGGTTACAGCACACTCCATAGTGTCTGAGTTCCTAACTCCTCTGGGAGAAGGATGACATGAACAAAGCTGACAAGTCAGCAGGGACCATGCTCACGGTTTAGTTTAAATTGCACAGCCCTTTCTTATGTTCACTTTAATTCACATATAACAAACAGATGAATTAAACATCTTCTGGAAGAGGAAAAACCCACTACAGATTTTAAATTTAAAATTTAAAAAAGACGTTAAAAAATGTCTTTAACAGACATTTCAACTGTCTTTCACCTGGCAAAAGGCTGGGAGCACTTTGAAGGTCTGTAACATTACCCTCATTTATTGCACAGCAGGAATGTCCTTGGGTGGGTGTGTAGGTGTGTGTATGTGAAATGGGAGGCGAATATTTTAAATTGCAGCTATGAAAGTGGTTCTTCAGACATCACACAGCACTTTCCAGCTTTCCCGTCTAATTCAACCTTTCACAGCTGGTCAGGCTTGCAAATCAGAATGAGAACAAATAGGGTGGACTTTAGGCTTTTATCTTAATTTTTTGGGTTTTAATTACTGACACACATCATTACTGATCGAAACATCTGGAGAACAGGAGAGAGGCTGGAAAGCCACATTCAGCAGCAAGCCTGCAAAGGAAAAAAAACCTTTTTCCTTTGCATCCAACTATTGTACTAGTGGGAACAATATCTTTTTAAAGCTTCCTTAAACTCATATTTCCACTCCTTTGCCTCATTTACAGTGGTTTTGCAATATCAGCTCTGCCAAAGCTTTTTGTTTGCAGTAGCTCTGGACACTCTCAACGTTATGGCGCATGGACCCTTAGGCATGTGCCGTCAGTGTGTATCAGTGCTTCTTCCCACACTTGGCATCTCTAGAGAAGCTCAGTTTAATCCAATGCAGGTTTTTCCCAGCCATCCAAATTAGCCCATAGCAGACAAGTTATGTGATGCTTATCAGTCATCTGAATGCACACGCACACTGCTAGCGCTAAGCTGAAAATCTCAACTATAAGGATGGCAAAAAAGCAATTTAGAGGCAAAGGGAAGTGACTGAAACTGTCATTCAGACTGAACAGATTGTCACAGGTCAGTTCTGACCAGCCAGGCATGCAGCAGTGCCTTAGACATGACTTAACACAGGTCTACCACCATTAATTATTACTTATTTTAAATCATGGTGGCTGGGGTAGAGCCCTCGTTGGTTTTGGTTCCACAAATCTAACAAACAAGCATCATGGCAAGGTTTTTCATGGGAACAGCAAAGCAGAGGTGCTTGTTAGAAAAGCCCCAGTTCCCATGCATTTAACACAGTGCTGTCCAGTTTTCAACTCCAGCATAACACACAAACCCTCAAACCTTTCATTTCCTTTGTTCAGCTGCAGCTCAGAAACAGTATTTCCAAACGCTCCTGCACCATATAAATCATGCATGAAAACTTACAGAAAGCACGTATGTGCTCCTGGGAGCCCCAGGACACAGCACCATGTCAGGCACAGCAGTCCTGGTGGCTCAGTTCCTCCCCATGGTCCTCCCTCCCTTTTTCTTGTCACAAATACTTGAAAACATTTGCAACTTGGCAATGGGAAAATGATGCAATCAGCTGTTTATACGCAGCATCATTCCATGCTTAACAACTCATAATGTCTTGTGTGAGAGCCGAGGTAAGGCCAACTTCCAAACCTTTCTTACGCTGTGGGACCTAAAAGTAAATTTATGTCAGTGAAAGTCTGAATATAGCAAGATATCACTCCATACCATGTACTCCACTCAGCCTGGTGGGGATTATGAAGCTAATCGTGCGCTGCATCCAAATCCGGATAAAGCTGGAGAGGCTTCCTATCAGTAGATGTGTAGTCTGAACTGGAACTGTCCATCTCACAGGCCTGTGGTGGACTACGCTGCACTGGGGTTTCCAAGTTCTGCTTTAAAAAATGCTGCACATCATAAAGCTTCCTGATAAAAGGCGCTTGCAACACTGCCCAAATTGTGTCAGTGCAGTTGCAAAGTTCAAACTCTACTCTGTCCTCTAGCTTGAATTTATGAACAAAGATCATCTTGGAGCTTATCTTTAGGCTTGGCTCTGCCTCAAGATTTTCCTTCAGGACTGCTCTGCCCGTATGCTCCCTGCTCTGTTCTCTTGAGAGCAGGGGGCACGCAGGAGACGACAACCTGCTCCACTGAGCCAGCAAAATCCAAATCCAGCAAGAGGGCGGGATATTTCTGGCAAAGAAAAGCCACGGCAAAGCACCCTCCAACATCCCCCTGCCAAAAAAGAATTTTGGTACCCCTCACCTTGCTCCGTGCTGATTTATTTCTGCAGCAAGGGGAGTTTTCCATATGCTTATTAACTATCTCCAGGAGGCTTTTGGCAAATTACATTGCCACCTTTCTCCTTGAATGTATCCCACTGAAATCTGTATTCCTGTCACCTGTCCCCACCTCTCTCGGTGGCAGCTACTCTGTTCAGCTGTTCTTCACTTTGCATTCCTGTTATACTAGCAGTATCTGCATATCTTTGGGGGAAAAAAGCTTTTGAAATACAGCTTTTGTTTTAATGACAGAAGAGCATATGCTGTCACTCCTCCAAGCATTTTCTAAGTGGTGATAATGCTCTCAACTTAAGTACAGTATTTTTCCACCAAGGCTCTTTGTGTAACAATGTTCCCACCTCATTATCTTTCAGTAGTGGTGCTAGCAAACAAGGCACATGGAAGCCAAAAAGGTTGCAACTCAGACAGACAAGAACTACTAAGGGATCGTAACAGACCCAAGAAGCTGAACATGAAAATAAACCAGGAAAGTCTGATGTTAGGACTTTTTTGGAACAAAGATAACAAACACAGCCTAGACTCACCATCCTTTCACATTTTTTTCACAAGAAATGCCTTCTTAAAGGATGCTGTTTGCAGCAAGCCACTGAAGCTGCACAAATGTCTTTTGTGCCGTGTGGTGGCTGGATATGAAAGTGCCTTCAGAGAACAGGCAGGTTCCCATTGCCAGCTTGCCATATGCTTCCTGCCCAGCCCACAGCCAAACCGAGATGCTCTGACCTGCAGACTCAGCCTCTGCTGCCAGCACACGGCATTACTTCCAAAAGTCAAGCGGTAGAGGTGTCCATGGGTGAAGTTAAAGGCTGTGACATCTGCCCTGCTGTTTCTCCACACCAGAAGACAGACCTGTGCTGAGGTTTGTACCGCTGACATGGGACACACGGTCACCCCCTGCCAGCATGCTTGTCACGTGCACAAGTGCCTGTGACCTGGAAAAAGACATGTGCAGCACAGAGAGCATAGGGCAGAGGGTTGGTCACAAGATGGAAAAGCTAAGCAGCTACCTCCACACTGCTGCCCAAAGAGCTTCCCATGGCTCACTTGTGCACCTTTCCTGTTTGACAGCATCTTTTTGCCTCTTCTGGCTGTGAGAGCAACTGTGATTCCAGATGGTATCTGGTCCCATGCGAGTCCCACTCAGCATGCTTGCACACATGTTTTGACTTGTTTGGTTTAGATTTGCAATATCATCCTTGGCTGGACAAATGCAAAGTGATTCATTGGCAAAGATTTTGTTTTAAATTATTGAATTATGTACTTACTTTAATACAGATAGGAACCTGCTCATTAGCTTTGATTACATGTGACAGTGGTTGATTTAAATCAAATTTGCCCTTCAAATTCCAAACAGAAATGACAGCAACAACAAATGCAACAACACTGTTGGTCAGTCCTAGGACTGACCAAAGGAGCACAGGGCATGGGCAAGCTCTCCTGGAAAAGGAGAGGGGCTGCTTGGAGCTTTCCCTTCCCATGTGGACAGTAAATGTTTGCTTCCCCACTGATTCCCGGAGTGAACAGGTAAAGCACGTGCAACAGCTCTAGAAAATTCCATTCTAATATGCACACAAAAACATCAGAGAGAAGGATATTTCTGCATTCCCTGAAAATAAAGCCAAAGAATCCCCCTAACCTACCACACACACTTTTATTTTATTCCCAAATTTGTTTCTAAAGGAAGGTGGGTGGCACCAGTTCCAGCAAACTACAAATACCTGCGCTCTGCTCTGCTATGCGGGTGACACCCATTCTCAGACATGCAGCTGACTCTAAGGTTATATTTCAGAAAATATTTGAAAGATGAAAGTGAAGACAGAGACTGGAGGAGTTCCAAAGGCCTCAAAATGTCACCCTTGTTATTAAAGGAAAAAGGGAATATGTAGGGAACTGGCCAAGGAAAGGACAAGAGGATTTTTTTATGAAAGAATCAAATTGCTTTTGCCTTCTCCAGCTGTTGCCTGCAGCTTTGTTGACACTTCCACTAATAAAATGTGAGGAACATGCTGGATGTGCCCCGAAGCAAATCTGCCAGTTGGGGACATGATGTTTCCTCCATCTGATGTCCTGTTAAGGAAACTTTCCCACCCAGTGGTTGCTTTTGGATGTGCTACTGACATCAAAGAGGATGACTCGGGATTGAGGAAAGGAAGGTGTGGAGGTACCAGGATTGCCACCCCCAAGGCTCTCCTTCACACACGGCTGTAGGCTGATGAGGAAAAAACAGCCACATCCATCCCCACAGGGGTGACCAGAGAGGCAGTTCCTCAGCTTAGAGGGACACACAGCTTGGGTCTGACAGCCAGAAGTAGCAGTTGGTGACACTAGAAAAAAAAAAAATCCACACTCTGGAAAGGGTTTGGCTGCTCAGGCTGGTACTGGCAGAGCTGCAAGACTCAGAAATAGAGCAGACAGGGCAGCTGGCTGAAGGCACGAAAAGATACTCTGAGTATGTTCTCAAACAGGGTCACTCAGCACTAACTTTTCCCATTTGCTCTGCACATGCCCTTCTGGGCTTTGCTTACCCCTCAGGAGTTCCCAGACAGATGCCAGAGGAAGGTGTAAGCTCTGCAAAGAAGGTTGCAAAGGGCCCGCTGTCCAGACCATCCTAAAAATATGCTTTATTTTTATCTTATTTATTCACAGTACTCCTCCCCCCAGGGTGGGAAGTTTCTCCAGCTGAGTAACACCCAGGCGGGACTCAGAGGTGGAGTAGATGGGCTCCTTTCCTCTCCTGACCATGATGCCGACTCCCTGGGTGGGGTGCACAGCACCAGCAGGTCCCGGAGAAGTCACGAGTCTGCATCGGCTCACGTCACAGCATAGAATTAAACAAAATAAGTAAACCATGCTACGATGGAAGCTAAAGCTTCCTAACGGCAGCTGGAGGTTGGCTTGAATCAGGTGGCAATGCCTGCAGATGCATTCCACCAAACCCACGCTGAACTGCCTCTTTCCACCCAGCCCTGCCACGAGAGCTTTCTGCACCTTTAGATGAATCCATGGACAACCCTGAGCAATATAATCATCAAAGAGACCATCTCTCCTATTCTTCCAGCAATACTCCTGGGCAAATCCCAGATAGCCAGACACCCCCGAGGCCAACCTCTGCAGATGTGGTTGGTACCTCACACAAGCCTGGCCCTTACATGTGTCCACGGTCCAGGCCACCATGCAACACCCTGAGAAAGGTTAGAAATACTTGATCTACTTAATTCGTGTCTTGCTGCAGAACTGTTCCAGGCCGACAGTCACAAGCAATGTCTAAGCAGGAGAGGGGGGCCAGTTTCCAAAATAAATTTTAAAAGCCTGTGTGTAGTAAAATGCCTCTAAACCGGATTTACACATAAAATACCCTTGCTCCCTTGAATCTGTCCTAAACGAGACTCAGTAAGAGAGTCCTAGATATTATAAGTAAATTATTATTCATCACCATAACACCAAAATACAGCAGTTTTAAATTAGGATTGCACAGTCCGGACAGTTAAAACCAGCTCCAATCCCTCCCCTGCAGCGTGAGGTGCCCCAGTGGCTCTGACCAGTTGCCCCTGTGTACATCTGAAGATGTACCTGTCCGGAGGGCTGTCTGTGGTCTTCACCCGTCTCTGCACATACACAGATTCCTTCTTAACCAACAAGCGGAACTGTTTGTAGGGGAGATGCTTTAGTGGTTGCAGCTGTAAGTCAGAGAAAATGTAATGTGTGGTTTTTTTCAAATATTGGAAAATGATCCCTGTTTTCCCTATACAGAGGTCTATGGCTCGCTCTGGGACTGTGCTTCTTGGGGGTCCTACTCCTTAAATACACGCTGAAGTTGCAAGCACCCTACACAGTAGGTGAGCTCGTTCTGCTCTGCTGAGGAGGGAGTGGACCTGCAGGAGCAGCGCCTCACAGGTGTCCGGTGGTGGGAGCCTGATGGGTCCCCGAGCTCTGTGCCTCGAAGCCGCATAAAATCATGCTTTGCTTGGGCTGCTCCCGTGGCAGAGGGAGAACAGGTTTACACAAAGCTCTTACATCAAGAACAAGTCACATTTATCTGCTCAGCCCCTGGGAAGCTGTCACCCAGGCGGGCAGTGCTCTCGTACGGAGCAGACAGTAGACAAGGGGCTCTTGCTAACCTGTTTCCATTCCCTGCTTCAAGTGGTCCTTGCTGGTTCAGAACAACAGCGGCTGAACAAGCAGCCGCACATCTCTGCCCGAAAGGCAAAAAGATAAATGCCTCTCAACTTGATTTCATCTCATCTTCTCAGTAGGCAGGAGCAGCAATTCCATGTGAAATTGCAATGTGACATTGTGAAGGGTATCAGGGGAGCTCCTTTTGTTTTTAAAGTGAAAAAAACACGTGCCAGGCCTTAACAGCAGCTTACCCTGCTGCACAGCCAGGCAAATGAGCTGGAGTGGCTCAGAGGAGCTCACAGCCATCCCATACCAAGAACAGATCAAACTCCCAACCTTGCTGGGACTCTCCTGCAGGGACTGGGTCTCATTTCCCAGCTCCTGCAGTAGAGACTGATTGCCCTCCATCACCCTCCTCTTACAATGGGAAACTGAGGCATGAAAAGACCAACTTTTTTTTGTTATCCTATAAGTCTGAAGGAAGAGTTGGGTTCTGCACCAGGACTCAGTTTTCACACCTGTGCCCTAGCCCTTCCACAGTTCTCCTGCAAAACATCACCTCAGATCATCCCTGTCCACAGGGAGTCAAGAACTAGACTTCACACTCCAAGCAACTTTCCTAAGGACACGGGTAGGATAAAAATTTTGAAAGGTGAATTAGCCACCTTCCTGCATCACATCAATCTCCTTTTCCTATAGAAGGCATCTGAGCTGTTTTCCAGCCTTTCTTTTTCTCCCTCTTGCAACTTCTGAAAAAAACAGGACATTTATTCAGACAGACAATTGGAGGAACAGCAAGTCCCCACTAGGTTATGTGACAATTTGCCAGGGTCCTGAGGCCCCTAGGAAATGGTGCAAGGATGATGGATGAAGGTGTGAAACAGAATTGTCACTCCACAGCTGAGGCATTAATCAACTGTCAGGATGGCTGACGAGTGTGGCAGGCAAGCCTGGAAAATGAGGCACCACGCTGCAAGCGAGGCCCCTGCTTCTGGCACCTCCTGCAGAAGGAAAATACTCTGGGAGCAACTTCAGCTATGCACAAGTAGCAAATGGTCCTGACAATTCCCTGGGTGGTTACTCCTAGAGGAAGCACTCATTCCTTGCATTTTAGAGAAATCTGTTTGCAAAGCCCTGCCGTGGTTCCCTGAGTCCATGACCAGCTGTGGCAAGTGACTACAACTCTGTCAGTGGTAAAGCTCATGAGCAAGCCCAGCACTCAACTCCACCCCCCATTCTTTTTTTCAAACATTTTTATTTCTAGTTTGCTTTAAATTGCATTTTGAAGTTATTAAATTCCTTTAAAAATTTGCTTTTCATTTTTTAAAAAACTTGGCTCATTTTTAAGATAATAAAAAACCACCCATGTTGCAACATAAATGGTCTTTTTCCTCTTTAAAAACAAAAAGTAGATGTTTTGTCACTTGAAAAATAATGCCCTTTATTTTGCAGTGAAATTACTCAGCAACAGTTAATTTCACAAAGTTTTGTTCCTCAACTCAACTGTTGGGACCCCTACATTGCAAAAATCTTAGCACATAGAGAGCAAAACCTGTAGAAGGCAAACTCAAGTCAACTTCTGTGGCCAAGGGGGTGGTATCCCAGATCACTATTAAGCTGCATTTTTCTGTTTCTGCCTCACTCGCTCCTCCCTACCATTCATTTCCATCTTTTCCCAAAGTTCATGCATCTGTAGCTGCCCTCAGAAGTGGATGGCTGAAGACTTAGATCTGTGGTACACGAAAACATAGCCTGTGATGGATATAATATTTGAAATGGTTTTTAAGACCAATTCACATTCAAAATTCCCCTTTGAAGAACAGGGGGACAAAACCTCAGTACATCAAATTCCAGCTTTTGTTTGGCAAATTTAACCCAGATTAACTCAGTTAATACCCACTTCTGCAGGCTCAGCCCTGCTCTCTTGATGTTAACAGGACTTCAGCGTGTGATTTCAGCAAGACCATAGGAACAGATGTTTCATATTTTTATAATACTAATCAGATCCTTTTGCACATCCATTAATAATAAGAAATTGCCAGAGCGAAAACCAGGAGTCATACTGCTGGTTCTGGGTTTCACAGCACATCTGGTATCTCTAAGCAAGGAGAACAAGCTTGACATCCCCTCATCTAGAAATAACAATTTTTCCTGCTGGACCTCAAAAGAGATTTGAAGCACCAGATCACCACAGCTGACAGGTTTAAGTCACAAACACCTGTTGAGCACAGCCCAGAAGGGACAGAGTCAAAAGTGAGAGATTAACAGCATCTCCTGCTCGCTGGCCTGGAGTTCTTGTTTGGTGCGGAAATGCTCCTGTCTCAGACGCACTCCGAGGACTACACATTCTCTTTCTGGGAGCTGTGTTTTGGAAGAGATCTGTGGCCCAGTACGGGAGTTTCAGCATCTCGGTGGGAGCAGGGAAGGGCAGCCACAGCAGCCACAAGCGTGCCATCTGCCCCTCGTTCATGCCGTGCTGCTCAGACAAGTCTGAACTCCTGAGTGACCTGGAAAACTTTGACAGGCCTGTAGCGGCAGCTTTTGCAGTGTCAGCGTCCAGACAAACTTAAAGCCCAGCCTGAGTGGAAATGCTGCAAGGAAGCCACAGAAAGTGGAAATCCCTCCCCAGATGTTCAACATGACCTCATAAAAGTACTCCAAGGCAAAAGTGATGGCTCCTCGCTGCTGCCCTGGAGAGCTAGGAAAACCGCTGCCAGATAGATGCAAAGCCTGTGAGGACTGCTGAGGTTCTGCTGCTGTCCCCCTCCTTCAAGTGAGCTCTTCCAGAGCAGTCCTATTCCAAATTTTCATTAATGATGTGGGTCACGACAAACAGCAGAATGATGAAGCTTGCAGACCACGCTGGGAGACAATTGCCAATTCAGTGCTCAACAGATTCCCCCAATAAGAAACTTGGGCTTTATACCTGGCCTTTACCACCTCACCACTCCCCACCAAACAAAACGCTATGGTTTGCGGTTTTGCCTTCATCATGCAGCCATGAAAGAGGTAGATCAGGGTATGTTTTGCATGTAGTATGCAACCAGGAATATTCCCGACAGTCCTGGTTCACTGTCAGCAGCCCTATCAGTGGAAGTCTGCAATGCTGCTGAAATATGTAAGCTTCACATGACAGGCTTATTCAATAACTAGAAGAGAGGTGGAAAATCCACATGCTGAAAAAATGGATTACATAGTCTTGAAGCAGTCTGGAATGGCTGAAAGGTGAAGGAGGGATAGTGGATGTTATAAAGCTTCCAACAATGTTTTCTGTGAGATATGTAAAATCAAAGATAAAAACGTGGAGCTGAGAAAGCGTGAGGTGCAAATGCCAGCATATGGTGGGGGAACCTCCAAGAATTCCATGTGGGATATGCAAAATTTGATAGGTGCGACCAGTTCTTTCTATTCTACCTTCAGCAACCACTTGCACACTATTCAGCATAGAGGTCTGCTCCTTCTTTCTTCTGTGCTCCCAGTCTTGCTATTACCTACAGTTCTTAAGCTCCAGGGTAAGAAGCAGCTGCAACAGAAGTTTCCCTTGCTCAGGCATCTTTCCACATCACACAGAGACAAAGGAAGTGTCTTTCTGACGGAATTATCACAGCAAGCAAGAGACTAATGGGGCCATTCATTATCTTTAATTATATTCATCATCTTCTGGTGATTAGAACACAGTCATAAATTAAGATACATTTAAATCTGGTACATTTGAATGAACTGGATATCCTTTGAATATCTTATGGGAAGTGAATTTGCTAGGAGTAACGATGCTGTCACCTTGACAGGGCAGAAAAGATGCTTTAGTGTGTCAGGGAGCTCAGAGGGCCTCACGGTACAATAACAGTGGAAGTAGGAGAGGAACGGATCAGCTTTTGCTTTCGTTTCTCATGGCTGAAGCTCCCAAGAGCTCAACTCCCAGTTTTCAGCTATTTCTTGAGTGCTGAAACACATAGCACAGCACCTTGTACTGCTGGAATATCTTGATTTTTGTTGCTGTCAACACAGGGGGTGCAGAATGAGGCTCTGTCCATGGGAGCAGCTCCCCTTGGGTCCACAGGGTGAATTTATACATAGATGTGTACTTACACAAGGCTTGCAGACATGGAGCCACTAATACACTAAACTCTTGTACCCTAGGAACGAGAATCTGCATTAAGGCCCAGCCCTTCTAAATCCCATCTTAGTGGTTGCACCATAAATTAATCTGCTGGGAAGGATTAAGAGGTTGTGGCTTTGGCTGGACCTTCCTGGGGGATGGGTAGATGTGATGGTGCATTCCTCCCCAGCTTTTACTCCACTTTTACACACCTCTAGGTCTTCAGAGAAAACTGAAGCAAGTTATTTTCTGGAAAGAAAACCACAGGCACAGCTACGCTTCTCCCACATCCCTACACTCCTCCAGCCACTAACTAGCAGAGCTCAGGCAACACACAGAGCTGTGGTGTGTCCTGCAAACTCACCCAGGGTGTTAGAGCATCCATGTTTCTAGCACCATGCCTATGCTGACCGCTTTTGTAGCTGGCTCAGAGACAAACTAACACACCTGCACCTTGGCATGCTCCATTTCTGGCATCTTAGTGAAAACCTGCAGGGACTGTAAAGAATGACCCCGTTTGCCATTAAAGAGAGCAGGTCTACAACACTACCAGTTATGCATTGCATCTAGAAGTTGGCCAAGTGTAAATATTGCTGGGTTTTAGTGTGGGTTAAGGTAGACAGAGAAGGTACTCCAGCTTAACAAAACACTCTGATGTCAGCTGATCGTCAGCAGTGTCAGCGTGCCTGGTTGTAACTCGCGTGTGTTGTGTTACCCTGCATTTGCTGTGGACAAAGAACATGCGGCCAGCAAGCCCCTGTGGCTTGGTCAGTCTTGTTTGGTGGAAAAGGGACCTGCTGTCACATAGGCTGTCCCAACCAAGAACAAATGGCCGCGTAGGTAACCAAAAACTCTACTGTTATTTGTTCCTGGATACAATTTTCTGTTTATCAACCCTTGGAGCACCACAGTGCTTTACACCATGATAAAGGCGTACATCAACATGTTGTACTCTGCTGAGCATGACACATGCAAACCACAGCTGTTAAACGACCCACCTCTGCCAACACAAACACCTCATCATTGGCAGCAAATAAACACCCTCTTTCCAGATCTGAATTTAGCTACGTGCCAGAATTCCTCCATGATCAAATTATTCTGAGCTGCTTTAACTATGTTTCCATTTTCATTGGGAAAAAAATAGATAGGAAAAGCTTAGCCAGTTTAGAAAAAAAAAAAAACCGACATGAAAAGTGATAGCTGGTACATTACTTCAGAGAGATAAAATGTTCTATCTGGCTGGAACTTTTATCTGTGAATACATCTGCAGGGCCAGGATTACTTTGAAACAGGAGGATTTCAGAGCAGAAGCAGTGCTCGGTCTTAGCAGCTGCTAAGAAATTGTTGAGTGCCTTTAAAATCTCCTTTATTCCTGCCACTGTCAAGATAAGTCCAGTGTAGGCTGCACACATAAAAGCTCATAACGCAATGAACAGAAGCCGAATAATGGCGTTGAATCTGAATTTAAATTATTTCAAACAATTAAGAAGAAAAACAAAGAAGAATAAACAAAGCCAACCTGAAGCAGAGGTAAAAAACAAATAAATAAAATCAACAGAAGTAATTCTCATTTGTTACCCAATAAAATGCACTAAAGAAAAAGAAAAACAAAGTAAAATACAACCAGAAGAATGTCCTTTTAAGAAGAATATGATTCCAACACATTTCTTAATAAAAGTATTTGCAATCAATTAATGCCTTCAGAGCAAACACACACTGCTTTCTGTACTGATTTATGTGGTGCACATCTGGCTTTATCTGACATCTCACATTGAGAGTTTCACTGCCAGCCCAAGTGGTACAAGACAGAAAAAGAGATTCCAGAATGTGTTAGGTAATGGGAAAAACATTAAGTCAAGACGATGCTTTAGTCCTTCAAAAGCCCCAGACAAGGCTGTACTCTAGGCACTCTGCAGTAGACTGTCTGTGCTTAACATCAACCCTGGATAATAAATAAAATTTATATATTTTTATTTCTTCCTAGTTACATCTTTTCTATATATGAAGCTTATTTCTTTAGATTGATGCTTCTAAATGAACAATAAAAGTATATTTTAAAATACTAAATTGCTTCTAGAGTAGGCTTTTTCTTTGTTATCTGCGTGCTTTTCTTTACCTTAAATCACAAGGCAGCGTCCAGTCCACTTACATTTTTAAGTTTAGGTTACAGAAGAAACAACAGCTTCTGGCGGGAGGAATGACATCCATTTACCTGAATCAGGTACCAGATCTAAATCCCTACCAGCAACATTCAAACAGCACCTTTCATTTATCAGAAACACTTGACAACTTACAGTAAAGGAGGTCGAGCAGCCATACTAAAATGTCACTTTTCACGATAGCATGCTGTAAAATTCCCTCTTCTCCCCATCCCAAAGAGGAAGGGGAGATCTCCAGCAAAAAGTGATTATACAATTGCCTAGCCCATAAACTCACGTATGCTGGGTTGTTTTCTGTAACTAAATATGCCCAAGAAAGTTTGAAAAGCTCCTGATTAGCGAGCAGCTCTAGGTAATGACTCTTTTCACACCCACAACTAGAAAACGCCACTTCATTTTCAATTCATAAGTAATCAAACCATAACTATGACCCAGCAATATCTGAAGATGAAAGCATTCAGGTGATGTAGGCAAACACTTCCTCGATCTAAGGAGGAAAGCACGCTTCCGTGTTATTTGTTGTTAGCTATGCAAATAAAGTTTGAGGCTGTAGTTTGGATCTGAATGTGCAATTTGAGAAGAACAATGCATTTATACTTCCTATTACACATCCTACATGCACTTAGCCTCTGAATGTGATGGCATCCTTAATTTTCTCTATTACATCTCATTGTTGGGCTGTTTAAATTCATTTGAAAAAGTCATTAGCTTTACATTAAGGATCGCTGTGGCATCTGGCAGATGATCTATAGAGGGAAACAGTGTTTGTATGGAGTCCTGTCATCAGTGCTCAGAGACTGAGAAACATTATTTAAAAGAAGGACTGAATTAATGGTATTTGACACATAAATACACATCTGTGATCGTCAATGAATCACACAGTGCATTATCAATGTTAACATTCATAAGACCCCCACAGAGTAGGTACGTATGATTACTGAGACTGCCAAGAGAGGGAAATGAGGCATAGATACTATAGAGAAGAAATCGGCTTACAAATAAATAGTACATCTAGACACATGAACAAAAATGGAAATTAACTCAAGTCTCTGCTTCTTGTCTACTACTTGAAACACAAGCTCATCCTGCTCATCCATCCATCTGATACCTGAAGTGCCTGAACCGACATGGAGGGGGGCAAGATGTTAGGATTCTTTCAGCTCCAAGGTTTTAGCTTTCTGTAGGCACCCAACCAGCAAGGCATTTCAACAGAGAAGACTAACAGCCACCCTCACCACGGCTGAGGCCAGCAGAGCAGATTTCTCTCCTTTTCCCTGGCAGCGAGGCAGGAGCTAAACTGAAGAAAAGGTGCTGCTGGCAAGGAGGCTATCAGCAGCACCGGGCTGATGAGCCTTGTCATCTCCATCCATTACTACTTTGATGAGGAAACAAAATCTGCATCCTCCAAACCCACAGACGTACACCAAGATGACATAGATGAAGGGTGGCAAGAAAATGTACACTTTTGCATTACGGGCTTTTTTTTATGCCCATTTCTCTATTTTTATGAGCACTAGGAAGATAATTCCTATTTCATTCATCCATACTTCTGTTTGTTACATATATTTTATTAAGTCAGCAGAGCAAAGATTATAGGGGAAAATGAGACAGTTTAGATGCTCCATATTACAGAGCACAATAAAAAAAAATGTTTTAAGTTTCCTGGTTTTATAAAACACAATGGACCATGTCTGCTCCTGAGAACAGCTTAAGCACACTGCACCCTATGAGATGTTTTACTTAATCATCCATGTTAAAAGTCCTATTGGTATAGCCAGGTTTGCAGAAACATTTTGCATTAATGCTCGATTTTACCTTCAGTTTGGGAAAGGCATCAGAGTCTCCTAGAACTAGCAATACTTGCGGTTAGAGGGTGGCACTGCTCCGTATCCAGCATAGCTGAAATAGAGCTGCCTCTTTGGAAACGCTGCCCAGCTTTGTCCCAAAAATTTGATGTCCAACCCATCTCTAAGGATGGGTCACCTGCTTTCAGCAACAAGTGATCTCCATGTTATCACTACCGCTTGCACATCATTTTCCACTGGGACAGAATTTTCCCAGCAAGAAAGCCAGAAGGATACAAGAACTCGGAGCAAAAACCAGATCATGCATATGCACACCCTGCCATGATGTAGGAGATTTTTCACCCACCCCCCACCCCAGTAAAACTTCTATTTGTTCCACCATCTAGGTTTAGATTTGACAAGGTTAATGTTAACTTCCAAAGCCCATCAATTCTTGATAGAAAGCTTCTGCAGACGAACTGTATTTGTTCACCAAATAATCAAGAGGTAACAGCGCTCCTCTGGTCTTTCAGTAAAGGTTTCTGCAAAGGAAACCATTGCAACAGCGAGTAACACAGGCAGTGAGGAGCTCCTCACCCATTAAAACTTCAGCCCGTTGGGCTTGCAAATATTATCAACCTCATCTCACATGCCTGAAGTCACTGGGTAGCTCTGCATCACTTCAGGGCCCTGTCACCAAGCTTCTGCTTGAAATGTTAGAGTGCTACAGCTTAGTCTGGAAGCCACGAGCTCAGCAGACCATTCTGGAAAGCTTGTGATGCTCTAAACCTGGCTTGGTACCAGTAGAAGAGACTTGGAAGAGAAGTCAAAGCACAAGCATTTAGGTGGTCAAACAGTAGCGTGCTACTCTTGAAAAAAGGCAGGATTGAGCGTGTTTGCCCATCAGTATTTGGAACTGGCAGGCAGAGCCACATCATAGGTCATGTAGCATGGGATCATAGGCCATACCTGCATAAAACAGCAAGCCAGGGTAAGCCCACCCAGGACTAATATTCCCTCCTGACTAACAAGGTGGCATAAAAGAGACAAGACCTGATGGAAAGCAATAGGAGCTACTAGCAATAGGAGTTAAAAAAGCAGTAAGTTGTACTATAAAAGTGCAGGCACCGTGTTGGTATCAGGGTAAATAAAAACAGAGGACTGCAGAGGAGCTGAGGCAGTGAAGGCTTTTCAGCCAGCAGCTGGGAGACACTGGCAATAAGCCGTACTTACTGGCCATTCATTGATGAGACTCAAATTTGAATGCCATAAATTCAAATTTGGATGCCATACAGCGTGTACTGCTGCTGCTTAGCTTAATACTGCAGAGTGTTGAATTAACCCCATCTTTACTTGCTGTATATCTTACAAACAACTTTTACCAGCAATTATGAAACTTGATCAAACATTTGAATCCAAATTTTGGATGCACAAAATCTAAACTGCCCAACCAAGCAGCTGTTTATAGTGAGCAAGTGGGGAGAAGCTACAGATTTTTGATTTTTTCTTTTAGACAAATGTTTTTATTGTGTGCACAATGGTCATGCTCACATCATCCTTACCTCCAAAGAGCTTTGTGCAAGCCTAACAAGCACCAGTTTCAAGCTGAAAACACCGTGCTAGATGAGACACTGTGGGGTATGCTGCCTAAAGGGCTAGGAAAGACCCTCCTTTTAGCTACTGCTTTTGCAGGGATTTTGGCATACATGCACTGCCCGCTTCATTGCGAGAAGGAAAATGTTTGCTTCAGCAACAACAGACCTTCTGCTGTTGTTCTGGGTCCAGGGAGAAGCAGAGGTCAAGAAACACAACAAAAACAGATACCCAGCGTTGCATCCTTTTAACACTGTAACATGGAAGAATACTACTCAGTTTTCATCCTTCCAGCCCAGCTCCTCTGCCTCCTCCCAGACATGACACCAGAACCAAGTCTTGCAGAGCACCTCCAGTATAGCAGCACAACAGGTTATAGGAGAGACAAAGAAAGACTGGACAAGGCTGGTTCATGGGTGTAATTAGGGGTTTTCTGCCAAGGGTAATTTCTACCAAGGTTACTCGTATGATTCACTAGTGCAAAAGACAAGCAAAAATTCAAGTTCTTGGAGGCCCAAGAGATCTTTTATTCTTCAACTTATTTATTTTTAGTTTTTTAAAAATCACCAAGGGAGGGGGAAGGGGATGTTTCAACCCTGAACTATAAGGCGGACATAGAGTTGGTGGCTCAGTAATTGCTATTTATGGTGCAGAATGCTTTGCTAACACACAGGTTGGAGGCTGATATTTTCATCACTTCTTTGCTCTCAGCTTTGCAGCTATTTCGTGCACTCTGAGTTTGTCAATTACCTTCCTGAGGTGGGACAGTGCGATTTGTTTTTAACTCACGTACAGCCAGTTTTAATAGCCTGTTTTGTTTTTTGCATTTGTAATTTCATGGGGACGGATTCGGGGACAAATACACAGGGAAGACCAAGAGGGCACGTGGTCTTGGTAAGCACCACAAAGACTTCCTGAAGCTTCATCTCATCCCAGCCTGTAAGGTGTTCGTTCCCAAACTGGCTTCTAAAACCCCAGCTAGCTCCACTGCCTTTGGTTTCTAGCCTTTGTTGCTTCTGGTATCTGGTAATCTATTATGTAGTTCTCACACTGTGGCTTTTCCTTTCTGGGGAGTGGAAATCATGCTGAGGGGTTGTACAAATATATTGCAATGCTGAAACCTGAGAATTGTAGGTTGGATGAAGAAGATATTATTAAAGGGGGTCACTGGATGGGCGTGCAAAGTCAATCCAGGAAAAGGTGTCTTGACCGAACCCTGTGAACACAGCATGAGATCCCAGTGTGAACCAGGAGGTATGAGGGCAGTTCTCATGAGACACATGCTGCTGGTTTTGTGTTCTGCAGCCTAGGTTTGGGGTCTGTGAGGAAATCAAATAGCATCTCATTTATAATTCAATCCTCTTTCATTTTGTTCTGGATTCCTAGAGTCCCAATTTGCCCATAAGATATCATACATCTTGCCTAAGGGCATACCAATAAAATGCAAATGTCACCATTTTGTCGTATTTGTCACTTTTGGCAGCAGTGTACTTAGAACAGGAAAAAGAAACTAGAGGATCAAGTGCTCAACCAACCAGAGCCCACAGCATGCAGAGGCCGGTTGGGATGATGCACACCTCTCGGTGAAATACCAGTTCCCAAAGCCATTGAAACTAGTCAGTCCCACACAGCACAGGTAAACTCTTAAATACACAGTGAAATGTAAAAGGCCCTATGTGAGTTTAATTAGTAAGCCAGAAGTAAAGTAGTACTGGAAAGCCAGATCAATCTGCATTCCTGGGATTTCTTGGTGCAAAGGATGGGAAAGGCCTTGGTATAGGAAAGACAGAAAATAAAATATTTCAGTGAATACACACACAATTCCCTGTAAGCGGGTTGCTGGAATGACCCAGGCAGAATAAGCTTCAGTTTGAACTGAAGCATGAAAGTCAATAATCTTCTCTGTAACCTTTCTAGACTCTTTGCTTTTCTATCACATATACTGAGGCTGAAAGGAGTTAATCTATTTGAGGTGTGTGTGTGTGTCTATGCTCGTTATATACAGCAGAGTAGTCCTTCAAAAAGAACTAGTTACTCAGCAGTCTGTCTCACGCTCAGCACTAGTAATATTTAAGGAAAGCATCATTTATGATACTAAGATTTTTTTTTAACAAAACCCAGGGAAGACACAGTTGCCCTTCAAAAGAAAACAAGCGGTTTAATGGTGAAAGACTGTCCAAATTACTTTTTATCTATAAATTATTTGTGGTGAAATACTGTCCAAATTACTTTTTATCTATAAATTATTTGTCTGTAAGGATTCTTAAAAACGGATTTCTCATACACATATTGCAATTTCATAAACTGTTATATAGCTATATGCACTGTACATTAAAAATGAAATTGGGAGTATTTCTTCCTAAAAGTATTTTTATAGATGCCAAACTCACCTATGCCACTTTTGTCCTTTAAGTTTCTTTGCAAGTGAAAAAGTGCCTGAGCAGAGCAGCTCGTCTTGTTCTCAGAGGGCTGTGTCTGGGTTTCAAGTCATGTAATTACTTCGGGTAAGTTGTTCCATTGCTGATGAAGTCAGTCTGTTGCAGTCCACGGAGGGTGCCTTTCCATCTGGGCATCAATTAATAGATACTCCAGGCTAAGACTTGTGGTTTCAGGACTGCTCTATTTTTTACTTGACAGTAATGAGACTGTTGGAGTAATTTGTATTTCAGTAGAAATATTCTCTCTTGATCAATGCAACACAAAAGGTAAGGCTGCCACTCATTGAGCTTCTCTCATACAAGGGCCAAACTGGTAGCGATAGGATTAAATAGGAAAAGATCCACTAAGGGCAGGCAGGCCTGCCCCTGTCGTTGGAGGGCTGTTTGATAAATGGTTTCCATGCTGTTATTCATCCTTTTAGCTACCCATGACACAAGCACTTCTAGCTCTTCCTTAGGAAGGCTACTTCAAACAGCAGTTTGCCAGGGACCTGAAAGGTCTGTCATGTACTCTCTCAATGAAGACAGTCAGGTTGACCTTACAAAGGCAGCACGATTACATGTTCTGATTTATTCCAAAACAGAAGCACCCAGCACCCAGCTTAAGGTCCGTTTATAAAAAGAAATGCAAAACAAAACCAGAAGTTATAGCCAGACACAATATCAGAACAACCCCCAGATTTCCTGGCTTTCAGGATGAAGAAATTATGAAGCTGTGTTTCTGCTACAGAACAGGGATGTTTCCATCCTCTCTAGAATACCGTGCAGATATGTTCCTTCATGTGTGGAAAATGCTCAGACATTGTCACAACTGGCTCGACATAAAAGAGAAGTGCATCTTCAGCTTATCAAGTTTATTGCCAGTTATTAATTTTAAATAAAGTAGATTAATGATAAGCAATACCACAGCAGGAAAAGATCACTGTTGCAGTACAGCATGCACCCACGAACAAGCTGCATTAGCAATAAAAGGGAAGAGACACCCCATGCCCCCCGACTAGGTCTCACTTGGAAAGGCATTTGTTTATGGTTGGGCACTACAGTATTTGAAACTACTGATGCAATGCATCAACAACACGTATCAACAGCGTTCACTGGCTAGGCTACCATTTCTTCTGCCACGAGGACAGAAATTGCAAGTTAAAAAAAAAAAAAAAAGTTCAGACATTTGTCTGGAATCAATTATTTCAGGACTTTGGGGCAGGAAGGGGGAAGAACAAGCAGGGATAAGCCAACCACTACTGGAAAATGCTTTGCACAAGATGCAGGGGTGGCAAATAGCCCATTTTCAGTAGACTAACCTACGATCTACAGATAAACATAGATTAAAAATACAACTGCACATACCATCAGATTTACAAAATAACAAACTTGAACTCATAAATGGCAAAGTATTCGTTGCTTTCTTTGTTGATGAGTACAGAAAAGCCGCACACAACCAAATTCTTTGAGCCAGTGCTTTTTAAGCATTGGTACTACATAGGAAACAGAAAAAGTAGGGCTTCCCCTCACCCCCACAGTAATCCACATTTGCCACTAATAACCCAGAAGAGAACATATGTAAATGTATACAGTAGAGGATGCCACATGTGACATACTGACTCAGAAGACCATTGCCATAACTGCCTCACTATACATCTCTGCAGTGCAACATGGCTAGAAGAGGCAGGGGAGAAGCACACTCCTGAAATCCAAAACAAGCCAAGAAATACGCAATTGCTCTTCTCTAATCAGAAAAATCAGAGCGTGTAAGCTCCACAGCCAAAGCACTGCTGGCCTGGTTCTGGCTTCTTTGCCCTGAGCTCACCTCTGAAATTTATGCATAAAGGTTTTTGGATGTTTAGAGCCTGATCCAAAGCTAGTTGAACTCAGTAAGTGCCTGTAGATCTGCAGCTGGGTTTGGGATGGACTGTGAAGAGAAAAGCATGTCTGTGCCCTGCGCCACGCACCCCAGACCCGGACAGGTGCCTGGCACTGCCGGTGTGACACACACAGCACACGCAGAGCAAAGGTTGCTTGTGTAGGGTCTATACAAATTCTCTGTTCTGTAACACCAATATAATTGCCAGTGCAATACCTGCGTGACACAGCAGGCAAGCAGAGCCCTCAAAGTGACAAATGAACTCATAAGTGATAATTCTGTCACATAGCTTAAATTGCTCAGCTGCTTTTTTTTCCCCTGCTTCCTGGTAAACTGCTCAGCAGGCTGCTCTTGCTGGGGTTTTGCCCAATTCAGTTTCCTCTAGTAAGGAAACAAATTAAAACAAATAGAAACTGAAAATAATGAAAAACACTTCCCCCAGTTTCCTACCTTATCGCTTTCAGCCTGTTTTACCAAGTACATTATAGATGATGACATATTAATTGCACCGCGCCCAGGACAACACAGAGCAATTAACACCTGTCATGTGCTTCATGGCTGCTCTCTGTGCCGTTTCCAGGGGGAGTTATGACGTGAAATCTCATGACTAGCATGAAACCAACTGTAGTCATCACTAAATTTATATCTTCCCGTGTCTGCCTAACACTCCATTTTCAGTGCCTGCTGGGCTTTCTCTTACAGGCAATCTGGCAGCCTGGAACAGCAGACCTAATTTCTACAGGCATAGCGTAAGACCAAGGTTCCTCAATTCTGCCAGAAGCAGAGTATTTAGAGGGAACCAGAAAAATTTTCAGTAACCCACCAAAACAAGAGGGAAGAAGGCAGAGTTCCAGTCCTGATTCCTGCCTTTGGACAATTCATTTTGAATCCCCCAAACCAGGAATAACCGAATAACCATGCATCCACCTCCCATGCCGTCTCCAACCCTTCACTTCTCTGACCCTTTCCATACCCACCATGCGCTCAGCCTGCCCTCTACCAGTGTGCTGAACTGCCCATCTCGCTGCTGTGCCTCTGTAAAACTAGTTAGAAGTATATAAAGCATCTAACACAACAGCATCCTGAATTTTATTTAGGGCTGCAGCATTACTGGAACACAATACAATAGCATTCTTAAGATATATTTGTGAATTAAAACATAAAAACCACATGGAGGGCTGAGCTTTTCTCAGATCTCCGAATCTAGAGCTCTCGGCATTACAAACAATTTGATTTTTATTAACGGCATTAAATGCAGGCATTAAATCACAGCTTTTGTCTGTAACTTGCTTTTTGCATTCAGCAGAATCCCCTGCTGGAATTGCTTCAAAACAGCAGGAATGACCTTGCTCCCATAATTAATCTTAACATCGTTAATGTTTGGGTTTAGGTATTGCAGCTCTTCCCCCAGGTCTACTTTCAGCCTGTTGTTCTTTGCTGCCTCCTACTCCTCCTTAAGAAGCTGGCACCAGGACTGAGGTGTTCAGCCACTAGCAAAGATAATGTCAATTAACCAGGTGATGGGTTCATTTCATTCATTGCACGGAGGCCCGAGGTCACCATGGTCTGCTTTTATCTGTAATAGTGCCTCTGCGGTGCTAACCAAACTCCTTCCAACTACACTGGACTATTTGTTGCAGATGGTTACTCTCAGCTTGCACGGTGGGAAGGATGAAGATAGACATATATATGAGCCTGTGGCTTGGCTTAGAATAATTAAGGCACTACCAAAGTCCTAGCTAATCCCCACAAAGGTGAAAATAAACAGCATTTGAGTGCGACAGAGGCTCTGGCAAACACGGGCACTATTCCCAGCCCCCCTACGTGGCTATTAACGAGCCAGGATCCTGGAGGTAACTCAGGGCGTTTAAAACAGCGTTTACAGAACATCCCTAACACAGCCCTGAGGTGGCAATCCGGGCTGGCTGCGGGGTCCCCGGGAGGCACAGGCACGCAGGCGATCCGGATCAGCAGGGATCACAACACCGCCTGTGAGGGTGCACCCCTTACTTAGCAGCCTCATTCTGTAGAAAATAAGTTACCTTGACGCTAGGATTCTGATTAGCAAGACTTGTGAAACTATAAGGGGCCAGGCTCCTGGGGCCTTTCCCTTCTCCGAGATGTATTTTAGTTCTAAAAGCTGCAAAGTTTTAAGCGTTAAAAGCAAGACTCAGAAATGTATCTTTTTGTCTCTGGTTTTGATGCTCTGCTTTGCTGTAAGTTAATTGGCAAAATCCTTTTATTTGCATATCTCAGCTGGGCTTTTATAATTTTCTGCATGAAATTTGATTTAGAAAGGAAAGCCTGAAAGCCTTGTAAGCTGAGCAGTTGGCAGATGCATAGGACTGTATATAATATATGCCTATACCTTAAAGACATACATCAGTAGTGGGTGGACTGTATGTCTCCCTGTGCACTTATTTCTATTTTATGGCATTTTAAAATTAGAAATACCATTTAAAGGAGTTGATTGCCTCAGGCTGGCAAGAAATTTACAAGGCTCTCTTGAAATGTTTTTGCTTAACAGCAGAAAAAAAAAAATAATCATGCATTTGAAAGTGAAAGTTTCAATCATCCCAATCCTGGTGACCTCTTCTGGGTATTAAGATGCTATTTGGAGACAGCTCTCTTCAAAAGATAAATCTTGGCTTTCCACAGCAGCAGAATGGTATTTTTTTTCATGTCAGGAGTAATGGCATTTCTGGGGGACATATTGATTTCATACAGATTTTACATAAAACAACAGCTGGCCACACGTGTCAGGGATGCCAGAACACCCAAGCACAAGCGCCCTGAAGGGAAGGGAAGCAAGTGTGTGAGTCTCGGGGCTATGCCTTGGACCTGGGGACCGAAGGCACCCGGGGTCTGAGGGTCAGAGGGCAGCAAGCTGCAGCCACACAGGGACGTTACACGAGTATTTTGACTAGTTCTGACCTATGGAGAAGGGCCAGCACAGAGCCCTGGCACTTACAGTGGGGCCACAAAGTGGGAACTTAACATCTGCATCCCTCCCTGACCCAGGCAGATCTTTAATTTATAAGGATGAGAGAGGAGAGTTTTACCCCGGGAACACGTAACAAATTAATGCTTTCTTGGAGGTAGACAAACAGTTCTAGGAATGCAAAGTCAATCAGCTGGGAAGACAGAGACAGAAATCCTCCTGGCTGTTCTCCTAAGACCAGAACTGGCTTTGAGAGTCATTAAGAAGGAAAAAAATATAGAAGAAAACATTATCATGTCTCCAGGCCACAATGAAGACACAGACAGATGGGGAGTTAAAAAAAAAAAAAAAATAAAAATATTACTTTGGGGTTTGGGGTTTGAACAGTGTCCTGAGCTCTGGATTCATAAACATCTTTGAGTTCTTTTTAATAAGACAACCTCTTATGGTTGCTATGAGCTTCCTGGGTTGGATAGCGCAGCCCAGAGCCACTTGCTTTCCCTGCTGAGTTGAGACCACGTAACCCCAAGTCCCAGCAGTGACAAAGCCAGGTACCACCCTGGGACCTGTCTGGGGCGCTGACCTGCCGCGGCTGTGGCAGGAGGCTGAGCACAGGCGCTCCAGCGGGCAGCGCGAGATGCTCACGGGAGAACAGCTGGTTTCAGCTCCTGTTCTGCAGTCCTGCATTTATATACAGGATGGGTTTGCGATATTAAAAAAGATGGGGTTTCCAAGCATGACTTCTTCTTTGGGGAATATTAAGGCCATTAATAGCATCCAGGAAGGAGGCACAGCTCGCCAGTGCTGAGAGGCCCATTTCAGGATGAAACAGACTCCAAGGAGAAACAACCCCAAACCTATTTGTAGTATCTCCCTGTTTTTTGGCATCATCCCCTTCCCAATCCAATTTTATGAACAAATATAATGACTGGGCAAATATTGAAATTAGTTTGCCAGCTGCTTTGAATATCTATTTCTGAAAACATCTTAATCTTCTGGAAAAGCCCATAATTTTTAATGCAGTTGGTGGCACAGTCTTTTAGAAATTGGTATGAACACAGGATTAAGGGATTTTTAATACTATTCTTCTCTTTCATTTCAGATCAGAGAGCTAGAATTACTGAGATTTTTAAACGTGACACTTATTTGCTTTTATAGAATGAAAGTAAACCAGGACAAAAAGGCTTAAAATATTAACGTGGTTGTTTTTTGTGTGGTGATTTGTTGGGTTTTTTTTGTTGTTGTTGTTTGGTTTTTGGTTTTGGTTTTTTTGTTTGGGATTTTTGTTTGTTTTTTAACAGATTGCAAGTGATGCAGTCATGACAAAACACCCAGGACTTTGCTGCATTCCAGATTAAGTCATTACCTGGGAGCCCTATGTCATATTTTAAAGGCATTTTGACTGGTAAGTCTGTCAATCTTGGACCAGAAAATAAAAATTTGTCGCTTACCTTGGCAAGAGCACTTTACTGATAACACCATTCATACCACGTTCTCATTCACACTGTTTTACCAAGCCTATCAAATCCCACAGCTCCAATACTGCTGAAATGAACCCTTAATTTTAAGGAAGAGTAGTTACAATAGGTGTTTGGGCCCTTGACTACAGGAATGTTTTATTAAGCTCAGGTAGGAGTAGCCCAAGGGACAGGAGCATCCCAAGGGTTTGGCATCAACCCACAGCACACACTGCACAGTTCTGAAAGTGTTTACAAAGCCATAGAAATTCTCAAGGACTTTCTCCAGGGCAAAAGGAGCGAGGACTCCACTTTTCAGCCACTTGATATAGAGGCCACCATCACCACATATCCTAACCACTGGTCTTAAACTGGTACCAGTCCCCTCTACTCAAATAAGCTTAACTCATATCGTCAGGCTCAAGAGGATAGCTCAGTCTCTCATTCACTGATATTAATGCAATTTCCAGTTAAGACCTCACCAAGCCTGTTAGGCAGCTTTAGATGGGTGTGCTTAGGACTGATTTAATATCAGTGCAATCTCAAAATAAACATACTGCTGGCCTTTCGGCTCCTGATCTCCTGCAGGACAGAGTTGGCATGAGGAGAGCAACCACTATGATCCATACTTCCCTCACCACTCTTTTATCTCGTGTGCTTGAAACATATCTCCTAGTGACAGAGCAAAGAGCAGAGCTGGCTCAAAACGTTGCTGTTTTTAAAGCAGGGGGGGAAAAAGCAACCAAAGAAAAAAACAAAACAAAAAAAAGAAAAAGCAATGCCAATTTTCCTGTCATTCATTAAAAAGACTACGTCCCAAAAATCTTTAATGCAAGAATCAGATTTGTTTTAAGCAGAACCAGAAAACAAACTTCCAAAGCAGTCTGTAAGAACAAATGTGATAATTTCATAAAAAAATAATTTCATTTTCTCAGGCAGCTTGCACTCTATATTCATCCTTGGACAAACCACACATTCCAAGGCTCCTGGCACCCCAGAAAAAAAATCTCCCCAGCTGCATGTCAGGCCTCAGTGATGGCCAAAGGGCACCAAAAGCAGAATATTTATTTCATCTTATTTTCATGGAAAATTTCTAGGGAGATCAGCTAATACAACCCTGAGGCATCATCTGCAGCCTAGGAGAGACTTCAAAGTCCTGTTCAGAGCTGGATGCTCTGGTATTACTGCCTGTCAGTATGTCAGAGCATTAAAGAGGCCATGTAGAGGAATGTATTTAGGATAAGAATTAATATAATTTGGCTTCAAGGCACGAAGCCAAGATGTTTTCCACTCAAACAGCAAGAAAATTTCCAGCTTCTGAAATAACCCAGTGCTACTGATCTACAATTGCACTGCAAGGCCCAGCTTTTTGCATGTGATGACTGGAAAGGATGAGGAACCACCTGGTTACACACAGCAGAGCTTAGCCTGCAGCGGTGGGGCTAGGTTAGACCAGCACTCTGCGGAGGAGGGAGGACGATGCCTGGGGCCAGGAGCTGAGTTTCACTCCTGCTTTCCTGAATGACTGTTACTAGCACTGAGACTGGGCCCAGGAGCCTGACTGTTGCTCAGGACTTCACCATGATTAGCAGCGTGCAAACAAAACAAAATTGCATTTTCTGAAGAGCTGTTTTCATGCTTTTAAATAAAGTCACAACTCTATACCTTTGAATCCCATTTATTAGTCAAAATAATTATTTCAGCAAGTGATGACAGGTAATAATTAGCACAGTCTCTTGTCTTTTTCATTGCAAGATGAACCTCTTATCCCTGGGTTACGGGATGATTTCCCTGCTACTCCATCCCACACTCACTGTCCCCTCACTCTAAAGATGGGCTGTTCCTCTTCCCTCCTGCTGCATTCAACACCAGCTGAGTACCGGGACCAGAGAACTCATGAAGGCAAAGATTACGCTATCTAAAGAGCAGTGAAGAGTCTCCTTATTGTCTATACATAAGTTAAAAAAAAATAAATCTCATTTGCTGCAGCTCACAGCTTCAACCTTTACAGATATGGCCTAAGTATCTGCTTGCACACACTTCACAGCAAGGCATCCAACCAGCCAGATACATAATCCTTGCATTTAAAACCACCCACAAAGGAAACAACTATTGAATCATTTTGGGGCTGGCACAAGAGATCTGCATCTTGCTGCTTTCATTACCTTGAAAAATAGCACAACAGATTTGTAAGTCACATTTAAATTGATTTTAAATGAATCCAAACCCTAGATGTAAACATAACCAAAATGTTGGACAAAAGCCTGTGTTTTAACCCATTTTTAGATTTCCTGTGTTTCTGAGATAGCAAGGACTGAAAACACAGATCTCAGATGAAGGTGGGCTTCAACATGTGAGCCACCAGCACAGTCTGAATTAGAGAGATGGTCCAGTCCCAGGAAAGAGAGAGGAGCCAAAATCCTAGATAGAAACATCCAGGCATGGAGGACAGACCTTCCTCAGCATTTAAAGCCAGACAGTTATTTAGGACTCCTTAGAACAACATATATTTATATATACAAAAACACACCATCAAATGACCCACAGATCTACTAAAGCTGTGCTAATACAGGGACTGTTCTCTGGCTGATGTTGGAATAAGGAATCCCAGTGGTGTCTGGGTTTGCAATTTAAATAATATGTAACATTATTCTTTCCTCATTCCTGCCTTTTACATACCAGAGATAAAATGCAACATATTCCTGTCTGTCACTGATAGAGAAACAGGGTTCAGATTAATCTCAAAGCCCGGGAAACAATGATACTCATTGCAAGAGCTCTGCCAAGGGGCTGAGGTGGGGTATAGGATAGCTCAGAGTTAAAAATGTTTTTTTCCAAGGAGATTAGAGCTGAATTTGACAGATATTCCTAATATTAAGTATTGAGCTGCATTTGTTTCTCAACTTTCTGGAAACGTAACACATACAGAATTAAACAAAAAAATATCACAATAAATATTTTGTAATGAAGTCTCTTCCAATGGTCCTCCATGACATTCATACCAGCTGACTGAAATAATGAAGAAAGTCAGGCTCTTCCTAAATAATCTTTCTGAAATATTCAACATTTTTTAGCCAAGGAATTATTCCGCCCCCTGGCCCTCCAAGACCAAACTGCTATGTGAAAACACAGAGACACAGAGAAAACAGGTAACAAGGGATGAACTGGAAACGGCACTTCGCTAAGTGGAACGAAGGCTCATATTCCTGAGAAATCCAGAGTTTCCACATCTCTAACTCTCAACTGATCCTACCCCTCCACCCTGACTGAGCACCGCAACCCAGCAGCAGTCATCAGCAGATGGTACCCAAGGAGCCTCCCCTGCTGCCTACATCCAGAAAGCAGACCTGTGGGGCGGATTTCTGCAAAGCCCACTAAAAAGCCTTAGTGCTACAGATGGCAACACTTGAAGATGTGTTCTCCGTGTCATTCTGGAGGCACCTCTTTTCAGTAAAGCACTGGGCTGTCTCCCCACAGATACTCCCTTGTGCTGCTGGTTATCGCCTGCACCACAAAATAATACTGTGAGAGAAAGGGGGGAGAAAAAAAACAAACCCAAACATCAAATCAGTCAGCTTTCAGCTGGCTCTGTACTGGTCTGGGAGCGAAGGGGTTACACAGATGAACTCAGCGGGCCACCCTGTGCAGACCCAGGCATCCCTCCTCCTGACTCTCTCCCCTCTGGCAGGGGCACCCAGCTGCAATTCTTTGCGATTACTAGAGGTAGGATATTGCTCCGACCCGTGGGGTTCCCCTGTGTGCGATTGAAAAAAAAATAAAAATCAAATAATAATAAAAAATATATAGCAGCAAACAAGATTTAAGGCGGTGATCTCCGCAGCTCAGGGGAATCACTCCCACGATTGAACCAGGGCTTTGCCATCAGCTGAGCTGAGCACCTTCCAACTGGCGCAGCCGCTTTAACCCTGTGTGTGCCGCAGCCCGGCACCGGGACGGGAGGCTCTGCCCGAACGGCCCCAGCCCCCCGGAGCTGCCCCCTGCACCACCCGTTACCGCGATGCTCCCTCCGAGGCTGGCGGACAGCGCTGCACCGGGGGGAGCGAGGGTGGGTAACACAGGGCAGGGCTGGCAACCGGGCACCGACCGGCAATCTGGGTGCCCGTGTGGGACAAGAGCAGGAGACACCTTGCCTGCTGTTGTATAAACTGCTACTGACACCAGCGCCAAGCAACTCCCCCCCACCCCCCACCCCCGAAAGATGCAACTAACTAGGCTGGGGAAGATCCTGCGGGTGTTGCAAAGTGCACCTAACAGTGCTAATTCACCCTCACAGGGCTAACAAACACCAGGTTTTGAAAAAATATTATGCCACAAAGGCACAGTTCAAACCTCTTCCCTTCAGTCAGATTTGGGACCACATGTCTTCATATTTTTAGCAACAAAATCTGCAGTCTTTGGGGGGTTTTGCTGAAGGTGTGTGCAAAACCTCAACCTCATGTAGGCTGTGCTCTCACTGATGCACTCTCAGGCTCAGATGTTTAGACAAGAAAATTCTTGCAAGTTTGGGAAGTCAGTTCTGTTGAGGTTTGGGTAGGTTTTTTTCCTTATCTGAAAAATGATTGTAGCAGTTGTGGTAATTTTTCATGTATATTCCTTCTCCACACACACACAAACAAGCCTTTATATAAGGTGCTGTACTACTTTACGCCTCATTTCCTTCACTTCACAGGAAAAGTGCTTTACAATAAAGTTTTAGTCTCATCCTCTCCAAATAAGTGTTTTGAAATAAGTTTGAACTCATTTATTTCTTTAAATGGTAGCCACTTATTTCTTCAAGACAGGGCCATCCACAGAAGCTACACATTGTACCAAAACTGTAAATGCATTTAGGGAGAGAAGAATGGTAGCTCTCCCTGGAAAATAATATTATAATAACAAAATATATGTCCAAGCAAGAGCAATAGACTGCCAACTGATTTGGAGCATTACTGGCTGTAAAATCCAAAAAATAAGCATTAAAGACAGGACAGGAATAAAACACTGGACTGGCCCGAGAGCTGAAGATTTTTCCTCCATCTCTGCATTAAAGTAGGCTCATTACAACCTTGGGGAAGTCACCCATGGTGGTAGCACCTGTCTTCCTTGTTGGACACAAGACAGACAAGAAAGGCTGCAATGTAGCCTTCACCTGGAGGATTTAACACAAAAGTATTTGCATGGGAGGGCTTAAAACAGTCTTGATCTTGCCTTTGTGGCAGAAATAACAGATGAGATGGAGTTGGGGGGGATTCCCATGAAATATCTTTTATTAATTTGTCGCTGAGAACCATTAGCAAATCTACCCTTACTTCAGATCAGTGGATGAAAGTGTTAATCCTTGTGGAGATCATGACATGCAATTTTGGGAAGTAAAAGCAATTACAGAATTTGTATGGGTAATGATATAAGCCACCTAAGCAAGCCAAAGGACTACTTGCTTAGATGAACAATAAAACAATCTTTGGATCAAATCAAAAGTTAAACCATCCCTCATACAAGTGCACTACTAAATGCGTATATATATTTAAGAAGAATGTCCCTCAGATACTCATCCTGTTCCTGCGCCAGCCTCGAGCCTGTGGCTCTGTACACCAGGAGGGACAGAAGGCAGGATGTGATGGGTCACGTCTATGGATCTAAATTGCCCTGGCATCTTGTGGTTCCTTCTCATCCTGGCACTCGCTGAGGCGTTGAGCCTGGCATGTGTGCAGGCAGGCTGCCAAACAGCTTTCCGTAGCACCTCACAAGTTGGAAAGGGGTGAAACCTACGCGACTTTTCTAGACTTGTCTCTGTTCACAAGGGCTTTTGCATCTGTGAGATGTGTTGTGCTCCATGTTGCAACTGGCAGCACCAACAAGGAGCTCCAAACCTGGCACATGGCACACCAAGGCAATTAACTTCATCTCTTCAGTGGGCTGCGCAGCCCCTCGCTCACTCAAGTCAGCAGCTAAGCCAAGCAGGAGCTTAGTATCAGCACAGAAAATACAAGGCTGTTTGGAAACGACCAGTTCAGCTGATTTTATTATGTGGATAAAGCAGAGATCTCAGTTTGGTAATAAATCTGTTAAAATCTTCTAAACAAATATACCCGTCTTCAGAGGGCATTTGTTCCCTGGATTAGGTGCTAGCCTGGGACTGAGGACGCTCTGATCCTACCCCCAGCTGCTACTGGGGTCCTGGGCAACCTTGGCTAGTAAGCTCACACCTCTGCTTCCCTCCTCTGCCTCCTCTGTTCAGACTGCAGGCATCTATAGGAGAAAACTCCGTAGGGAACGATTTCCATGACTCATTTTGTGCTTATTCAGAGCTTAAATGAAACCTGTTGCCCCAAAGATAACAATAACTTCTGACATACTCCGAACCGAACCAACCTAGGCAATAAAAAAAAAAAAAAAAAAAATCCCAAACGCTTTATTCTGATTTCATACCTGGTTATCACCAAGACACTGCTCCTGTTGGTCAAGCTATTCCTGATTTACACCAAGGAAAACATACTGAAATGCTGCTATGCATAATTCTCATCAACTTGTGGAAGACAGCTTTCCCCCAGCAAAATCAGGCTGAGACATGGGCATGGCTTTCCAGAAAGCCTTTCACTTCAATGGAAGCAGGGGACAGTGGGCTCATGGCCAACGTTGCATTTTTCAAATTAGGTGCTACTGTCTCCTTCCCCCCACTTCCCACTAGAAAGGTTTTACTTCATCTCAGTACTTACAATACATTTACCACTACAGTGGGTTCCTATTTCAAACATGAAAATAATAAATAAAAAGACATCACACACCTTTCCTGCTGGAGTTTAGAACTTCCTGGAAGAAACGCAAGCAGAATACCTTTCCGTTACCAGCCTACTGCCTGAATACCTGCTGGACTTGCAGCACATGCTGTGTTTGTGGGTTCAGCCTCATATTGTTAAAAAAAATTAAAAGAAAAATTCCTTGAGGCCTCTCTCCTAAAGATCAGGAGCTAGCTCCTGCTAAGATGAATGAACATTCACAGCATTTCTTGAGCTCCAGCTATGGAAACAATTCCTACAGGCAAGAGATGAATCACCCCACTTAACTCAGTGAAAGTTTTCTTAGGACAGAAAACTACAATTACAAAAAGTGAAATAGCTGTCAAAGACTGATTAAAAGCAATCTCCAGTCTCTCTGAAGACTATGGTGTTACTTGGCTTCATTTCATTTTTTTCTTTCTTAAAATAAACAAGCGGTGTTACTTATTCCCATCCTTTCTATCATCCCTCCTCTTCATAACGCAAATCTCACCCTGTTCAAGCCCCAGCCCAGAGATGAGCCCCGAGCTGCTGTATCAGCGATCACACAGCCATCGCTCCCCAGCGCTGCTGTACAAAGTCCCTCACTTCTTATTTGAGGAGGGCAGTAGGGCTTTAGATAGAGATAACAAGTGTTGGAGCATCTAATATGGCTTTAGGTAAATTATGCTAATACTTGACTCATTAACAATCTGTGCTTTATTTCTAGCTTAGATTTAATGGACAGCCTCCAGTCTTTTGACTACAGAGCCTAATTAGATCTGCTACAATCTCGAGTTCTCTTCTACACAGGAGTTTGTAAGCCATGATCCACCTCTCATTTGCTCTTGAATAAAGAAAAAGAAAACCAAACCCCAAAGTTTCTTAAATAGCTTTTGGAGACTTTTGGGAACACCTGAACAGCCTGTTTCTAGATGTCTCCTGGCTTCTCAGGATCCTTTGGAAACATGAACATCAGAACCAGAACCAGCCTTACAATGCTCTGCAGAGACAATATTGCTCAACACTCCCAAGACCATACATCCACAACCTTACAACAGAAGAATCATCTTACTCCATACCCAACTATAACTTTAAGAGATCCTTTTTTTTTTTTTCCCCCCAGCGTCACCATTTCTAAAGGCAGTCTCCCACTTAGCAAGCATGACCTACATACCTTTTTTCTCCTCAAATATTTGGCCTTTCTCTCAACATCTCTCAGGTGTGCTATTTAGGTGACCACACTTGGGCAAGAAGCAAAAAACCCCGTCTGTGTCTAATATGACAGGTCACTTTATCTCATTCTTCTAGAAATTTCCTGAGGCAGTTTTGCTGGTAACACTTCCCTCATTTTATTCCTTAGCCCTCCATACTTCCCCCAGGGTTTCTTTATGTACAAAGTCTAACCACATAGCAAACAAACCTGTCAGCCACCGCTGACCCACAGCTGAGCGGGACCGGAGCACGAAGCAGGGCAGCACCTATCAGCTGTCCATAGCTATTTTCTTCCAGGGATTTGGCAAAAGTTTCATCCATTTACCATGCAGGGAAACGCAAGGGAAGACGCAGGGTCCTTTATTTTTTTACTTCCCTAGAAGACTAAAAAGTTTTGCTTAGTTTTTCCCCTGGAGAATAATGAATAATCAGGAGGCGATGCAGTCATTTGACACATCCCTTGGTTCGCATGCAGACCGGGTATCGGCAGGAACAGCAGGCTTCCCCAGAACATATGTGCAAATATTCAAGAATAGCAAACAACAAGGATAAACATAGTTGGACCAAACGGCTTTGCCGAATAGAAGCGAATGTTTGCAAATGCTGCTTTACAAAACCTGACCTGCACTGATGAACCCTCTGTATTCAATAACCTGTTTTTTTTCACGCAAAGAAACTTTACTGATGAAAGGCACACACCTCTAGCTTCCCTGTGGGGCTTAAAAAAGGGTTCTGAACGAGCACCTCAAAGACAACGCCAGGTTATTTTATACATCTATATTGCATATAATTCCCTAAAGCAACCAGCTAAAGAACGTATCCTTGATGACAACACATATTTACTAATTATTGTCATTCATCAAATGGATCCACTGAGCCTTAATGCTGCATTAGCATTAGAATTTGATATTGAACTATATGTTTTTTAACTTCCATAATTTGAACCTGGTCTGACTAATATATATTAATTATGCATCCCTAGGGCGATCCACTGGAATCTGCATCAATTGAAGAATGCTAGTAATTTTGAAGGGGACACTTCCATACTTTCCACGAGTAAGCAAGAAAATCGAATATTATAATTCTGCAAAAAAAATTCCTACAGCGAGCACTAGAAATTTACCTTCAGTGAAAGAATAACAACGTTTATCTGGAGGAGCAGTGGCTCAGAACAGATGCTGCCAAGATGAATGATTAATGCACATGAATTGTGGTAAGGAGTTTTCAGTTTCAAGTGTTTTCAGATGAAGAAAATAGAAGATTTGATAAAAATAAAAAACCCTACTCTTTTCATTCAAGTGCCTTTTAAATCTTTTTTTTTGCCTTCTGAAAAACAAAAGAATTTGCATCTAAGTGACATTTTTAGTAAAACACATGGTTCACTGAGCTGGAGTCAATTTCTGACTTTTCAATTGCCAATTTATCCCCATTTAAACAAAAAACAAAAAATTCAAGGGAAGGGAAATAGGAAGGATACAGTCTGGGAAGAAAGCAGCTCCCAGCCAGCTCTAGCATACTAATAAACAGATGAAGCAACCCAGAAGGACTTTCCTCTTTGGTAATATTGGTTTGAGCAACATCAACAACAGTTGCCAAGGAAAGAAAGCAACATCTGGTACAGGAGGTTTGGAAACAGATTTCGACGATTTTCAGCTTTCAGAAATAAAAGACTAATGTTGGTCAGAAAAAGGTTTTCATTTGTGTTTTCTTTTATCTGCATGTAGATTTGCAGTGGGGGAAGAGACTTTTTTTTTTAGCACAGAAAATAAGACCCAAATATCAAAACCCAACCGTTCTCCTCATAGTTTCACATAGGATACAAACTCAAGCTCAAGACCCAGCGTGCCCTGCCAGCTGTTGTACAGCTGTAACCAGCACACCTCGCCGAGTACTGCTGCCTACATAGAGAAACAAGCTGGGACTTGTGCATCCCTGGTTTGTGTGCAAGGCACATCATTTCCAGAACAGTGGTGAGCAGCAAAATTAACGTTACATACGCACTGCTAACCACCCAGCTCTCCCTGGAAGAGACCATTCACCTGGGTGCACTTGGACACACAAAAAAAAACCCCAAACAACCCCCCCAAACACAGAAAAAACAGTCAACAAAAAGAAACAGGAGGCATCCTCCTTTTCTGCCTTTCAAGAATCCTCTCTAAACTCAGACATGAGAAATCTACCTCATTTATCCATGAGAGCATTGAAATTTATCTTGACCTCGCCTGTTCTTTGATTTTCCTTCAACAAAAGGCTCTTTTCTATTAAGTGCTTCATCAGACAGTCACACAAAATGCCGCATAAAAACAACCTACCTAAATGCATCTTAGAGCTCCTTCAATTTGTCAGGCTCCGTTTTTGTTCTAGCTGTTGTTTCTTAACACCCTGCTGAGATGCAGCTTGCTTGTTTGAGCAGGGAATTCCTCAATTTCACCTGGCTGACACTGTTTCTTCCCTTGGGACAAGCAAATGCTTCCTGACAGAAAATAGAACAGAACAAGAGGGTTTTGGGGAAGCTAGCAAGTGACATCCTTCTCCCTCTGCAAACTGAGCACAAGGTCAGAGAAGACGTTTCTGTTTTGATTTAGGCATCAGCCCCTTCACTGGGAAGGCGTTGGGAGATTTTTTAGAGGTCACTGATGCTCAAATCCACCCCTGGAGTCCGAAGACAAGATCCTACCATTATAAGCAAATAATCCAAACCCCCAGATCGATGGAGAGCGGTGAACGTTGGCGTAGATGGGAGGTTACCAGCTCCACTCAAAATAGGTAACAAGGAGACCCAAGCAGGCTGGCACGCTTTGCTTCCACAGACCAAACTCTGGTGGGGAGGAAGGCTGACTTTTGTCAGAGGAACTCTGATTTTTTTCATGCCCAACACATCGCCCATCATTTCCTTCATAAAAAGAATATGGAATTACTAAGGCTTTTACTCCAGCTCTGTCGGTAAGCTTTCCTATCCGCTCATTCACAAGGCAACGGGTGAGAATCAAACTGCCCATAGAGAGAGCAATAAAGCCTCAGACAAAGGAAGAGTCACAATTACAAGTATCAATCTCCATGAAAGATACCAGGTGTCAGCATCAACGAGAACATCTCAACAGCCTTGACAGGGCAGCAGGAAGACAGTGTCCCCATTCTCAATGCTAAATTTAATCAAGACACAATGTACCATGCAAAGCCTGGCTAAAGATTATATACAGCTGAATCTGCCAAGTTACCTGGTATGAATTGTGAACAATTAAATGAAGAAAACTTGAATTTACTTTGATATCAGTAGCAAGTGTTCCCTGTATGAGGTACAAAAGCTGAAATTGCCCCAGATTTCCTATATTTTGTTTCCATAGAGACTCTTCATAGCTCTGCACAAACCACAACGCTACTTCCTCAGCACAGCCTGTGAAGCACAGTGTTGATCAACATAAAGGAAGGTAGAGCTGTGCTCAATTAGCATAAGTCAGGAGAGCTCCCACTGATAATTGAGCTGTGTGGTCCCTAGGCCTGAATTTTATATCTGGGGCAAAAAAAAAAAAAAATTAAAAAAAAAAATATTAAAGCACAGAGCATACAGCATCAGGAGTTTCCAGCATCTGCGTAGCCCTCCAAAACACTGCAGGGAAAACGTGTACCAGAATGAGCAGCGAGGTAGTTTGAGGCTGGGAAAGCAAGCCAATGCCTACACAGAGGTTAAGCAGCAGCAGGTCAAAAAGAAAGGGTTTGAAGCAGAAGGATAAATTTAATACAAAGCTTAACTCCAGTATGCACCATTTCCAACTTGTCTAAATAGATACCTCTTACTACTCAGTATTTCTCCATAATTATATGGCTAGATATAAGGCCTGCTGGAAACAGAGGAGCCTGAAATCAGGGATCTAAACATCTACTAATTCAGAGCCAGGAACAGTTAACTTAGTTAATTAACTGCACCAAGAACTCTTCTTCCAGGGTGAAAACAAACTGGCACAGCTGGAAAAAATACCAAACTAATCAAGTTGGGAGGTGAACCCTATTTCACATTTATATAAAGGAACACATTTGTGCAAACAAACTTTTCTGTCATTATTTTCCTTAATAGTTTCCTTTCAATAACAGCAATGCAATAAAGGGAACAGAGTATGTTACACAGAACAAGCAGCATTCCTTACGGAGCAGCAGCAGCTCTGGGAAGATAATGTCATCGATCAGAGAGGAAACAAACATGCTTTGTCCCAAGTGTCAGCACTGGATCTTGCTTGATTTTTCATTTGAATATTTTCAAATTAAAGCTTCAAAGAATGCAAGTAGAATATTTATTGCAAGCATTACTCAAAGTCTATTGTGTCTCAAAACCAAATCAATTAGAGTGAGCAGCAACAAACAGATCAAGTAAATATTTTTTTATTAGAAAGAGAGAACCAGAAAGAAACTAGAGAAAAATAAACCTAAAATTAGGCTTAGAGAAAACCCCTTAAACTCTGTTTTAACAGTCAGCTCTTACTTCCAAAGCATTCTTGCTTTCTACAGAAAGAGATGATCATTTTTCAGACCCATCTCCTACTGGAACACACCATAAACCCGTCACGTCTAGGGAACTCTTTCTAGTTCTAAAGAGGCCAGGGCCAATTCTCTCACCCTCCCCTGAGCTAGGCCGTGCTCACAGGGCATGTCTTGAGGGATAATACCCATATGATTGTATGTTGGTTACCTCTGCTTATTCTTCACGCTCGGGGTACGTCAGCAGAGTTTCATTTGAATTACTCCCCCGTGTCTTAGATTGGTTTAAAGTCATAGTTTTACCAGCCCTAAATGGTATCACTGGGAAAGAAGAAAGGAAAAGATGAGTAAAGAGAGGAGCCAATAACTCCTCTTTATGCACCACAGCTGAGCTCGGTTTAGAGATGCATTTAACGCGGAAGATTAAACAGATAAGAAAATTCCCTTTAATGGAACATACTCGAGTAATTTGTGATATCCTTAAAGTCTCAGGACTCTGAGTTAAGCCTGGATTTTTAAAGCTCTCCAAGCAAGAAGAATCAATACTCAATTTCACAAAGATTTCAGTGTCCCCAGGCTCTGCTCTTCCAAAGACCCAGGGCATTGCACCTTACCCAAGCACATCAGAAATCCTGCACACACTAACGTATGGATTTCAGGCCTGAGTTGCAATAGTACGTTGCCACCAGACCCCAAGCATGGCTGAACCCCGAGTTACAGGAGTCACTCTGCGTGGGTTGGCCCCATAGGGATGGCACACAGCAGGACCAGCCAGTACCACTTTTCCACCCACCTCTGCATACCTGTGGGCGCATCAGAACGTAAAAGGAAGAGCCACTGGGTGCATTTAGGGTGCCAGCTCGCTTGCACCGAGCAAAAGATACACGATGGTTCTGTTGTTACCAGCTTGCTTTCACACAGCAAATAGATCAGATTCACCTGGCTAGGTGAAAGCAGATACGTATCTTCGTGCACTTTGCTCAAGCAAGAGACCTTCGATGCAAAGCGGTCAGCCATTCACTGAAGACTTTCTGACCTACTCCATATGGGACTATTCAATTTCAGTTGTCGTTTTATATGTAAAAATACCGTAACAGAGAAGATTGCTAAGCCCAGCAATTTTTTTGCTGCATTTCACCTGGATAGAATAAGGCAATTGAAGTGATGTTGATTTATTTCTACTCCAAGCACACAGGTTAGCACCTGAAAAGATTGGGAAAACATCATCTCAGAACTACACTTGCTTTGGAAGAGTCTTACTTTGATGTCTTTTTTTAAAGGTGTGGGCAAAAACATTATTCTTAATAAAAGCTTTATCATTCTAATTAAAGAGCTTTAATCTATATATAGTTGTATACAAAGGAGAAAAGAATATTATGAACACAGTCTGACCACGCAAAACACCTGGTAAGGGGAATGGGTAGCAGAGGGGGTGCAAAAAAATTACAACTGAAATTTATTTTTTTTTTGGGGGGGGGGGAAGTATCTTAATAGTCTAGTGTCATAGGACAGCCATCCCTCCTGAAAGCAGTGGCAGGAAAAGATGCAAATCTTCTAAAACCAACTTTCAATAGTTCTTGGGTTTGCAGGCATAACTTTATAGCTGTAGAGAACTGTCTATAAGAAACCAAGAGGAAAACCACACTAATCTGCGTTGACTTCAATAGCTTTCAAGTCTTTGGAACAGGTTTTGAAGCAAAATATATTGCGAGTGAATGGAGACCAGGCTGAAACATGTCTGTTAGCTACAAGGAGTCTGAATCTGACTGACTCAACAACCTTCACCTCTCAGGAGAGGCAAAGGAGATCTGGGCACAGCAACCTTCACCAAAGCACTAGGTTAGCGTTTGCAGCAATTACTTCCCAACCTAACTTCACAATTACTTCCTAATGACGAGAACAGTTGTACAGAGATGATATTTGCAACTTTGTTGGCTTTAGCAGGACAGCAGAGGACCGGAGTATCATGTGGGTATGGATGACTGACTACTCAATCAACAGAAGTGGTATTTTTAAATTTTTAAAAAATAGATCAATTTTGGGATAAAAACCATTTCCATTATAAGCTACATGCTTGTATAGTTGGAAATGTTTGAGCAGGAGAAGATATGGATCCTATGACAAGTGAATTACCATAGTGAAGCCACGCAAAAGGTCACCACGAGCCCAGAATGCTTCTGAGGACATCCAGCCCCTGGAAATACGGGAGCACCAGGCACCGCATGCAACGCGCCTGCAAGGTGCTCATCCAAGATGCATGTAGTTCAAGCACGGTTTAGAAAGCATGAACTCATTCTAGAAGAGGGAGGAGGAGGAGTTTTAGCACAGATTAAGTAACAGAAAGACAGCTTTATGAGAATAAACGAGCTGGGTTGCTTTAGCCTGTCAAAGTGAAGGCTAGGAGGGAACACAATTCCTTTGCTTCAAGGCCAAGCAGTAAGAAGCACTGTCTTTTAGCTCCAGCAGTAGTTCTGTGTGAAACAGCCACAGAACACACCTGGGCTGGAAGTCAGAGGACAGGTTTTAGCTCTCAGAGGACAGGGCTCAGGAGTAACTAGTTCCTAATAGGACAACTGAGGAAGGAAAATTCAACCTACCCAGTGATACAGCCTGCTTGCTTGGCAAAAGGGCTTATAATGCTTGCCTGTGCTGGTAGGGAGACCTTCTCATGGGCATCAGTTCCCAAAACCTTTTCAATACAGAAATTTTTGGAGAGTGCACTAAACTTTTAAAGAGGACTACAAGATAGTTACTGAATTCCCCAGACAGCAATGTGCATCACAGTCCTGCAACCAGTGTGGGCAGCCTTAGAAGTAATTTTATTTTTTTTTCAGCTTGCCTGAGCATCCCATAAGAAGAGGAATTACTACAGTGAAAGAGAGAAATTGATTATGCAGATAGTACTGTCAGAGGCAGGAAGAAAACAAACTAGAGAAAAATAGAGCAGAATAAATTGTTTCTGCAATCTCAGTGAGTTACACTTAAAAGAAAAACCCAGGAGAAAAGTAAGAGAAGGGCAAGATGTTATTTTAAAAAGTTTCCATTGTTGTTTTACACAAGAAGACCCACTTACACGCTTGGTGGGGTTGTGTGTGTGTGTTTTATTTACACACACACACACACACCCTGCAGAAACATGAATATCCTGGGAAACCATCAACAAACTACCCAAACAAGAAGAAAGCTGTGAAGACTGTTTAGGTGAAGAACGATCAATAAAACTGCTCAAAAGAAATACTTATCTGCATGCTGTTTGAGACTGACATGGGAGGTATTAATATTGTATGCGCTTGTCTGGTGGATAAGATAATCGAGCACCATCAAAATGCAAAGCAGCTCCTGCAAGTTCTCCACCAGCAAAAACCTACTTTTCCATCTGAATTCCCTTTCTCCTGCAATGCCATCTAGAGGAAGCCAGGCAGAGAAAGAAGGGCAGAGACAAAGGGATCAGAAGGCAGCAGGTACCAGGTGAAGCCGAAGTTGCCCCCAGACCTAGCTAATGAAATGAATTAGGCTTTCCAATTTATGAAGCCGTTAGAGGAAGGGCAAGCCTTGGCTCCAGTGCCTCGCTGGTGCTTGCATAACAAATCGCATTTGAGCAGCAGATGACTCAGCAAGAGGATTCCCCACGACACCTGAGAAAGACACTGTCTCTGTACTATGGAGCTCTGGCTGCTGAAGAAATCCTCATGAATTGCATCCCTTCTCCTACAATTCACATCTGCAAACGCGTGAAAGAAAAATCTAGAAAAATCCCAGATTTTCCAGGGGGAATAAAGGAAAAAGAAAGATCAGGAATTTAAATTTTCAGTGAGTTGCAGGCACCACCAGGCAAACCAGCACAGCACCAGGAGCCTGGCTAGGGAAAAGTTGAGACCCCAGTTTGCACCCTCATCCATACAGTCTCCTTGCTGGGACATGGGCAGTCACTTAACTCACTGTAATTCAGCCCCCTAATAACTTCTTCTGAGAGGTTGTAAGTGCTCGTGAAAGATTACAACTTTGAGGCACCTGGAAGGCAGGCTCTTCTGCACACTCAGCGTTACATTTTCCAGCTTTAGGTGTGTTTGGTACAGCAGTGGGGGCTGCAGTCACCACCTCATAATTCCACAAGGACTAACACAAGATCAAGTGGAGTTAAAATCTCAGCAATATGTTTGCCACATGCAATATTGGAAATGCACCTCTTTTTTAACCTACACAGAATTTAAACCGTTTCTCTCAGATCACAGCTCCCAAATACTGCTAATATAGATGTTTCTGTCTGAGGGCTCAAGCTTTCTCCTCAGTTCCCCTGGCCTTTAAAAATTAATCACAGTTAAGCTGAAGGGGGGGAGGGAGAAGAAAATAATAAAAAAACAACCGACCACAGAAAAGAAAAAAAAAAAAGAAAAAAAAAAAGAAAAACCTTCAAAGGTTTAGGGAAGAAAACAGATCAGAATATTTTGTTTTGACAAACACTGGCTGCAGGTTTTTCCCCTGAAAGTTTAGAGGACATTTTAGAACTGTAAGTTTGATGAAACTAGCAATAAATAACGCCACTAACAAGTCTTGATGCTTTTATTAAAAGGTCTGAGCAAAAGAAAAGAAAGAAACATTATTCAGGCCTGGACACTGATTTTTTTTTCACTGGTAGAACAACTTTAGAGGACCTTTTAAGTAGCACACATTTTAAGTGGATTTGCTTTTTTAGCAAAAAGTTAAAGAAAAGATCACTTCCCTCTGGCAAAGGGAAAGGAATAGAGCAAGAGCTTTGAACACACAGCTCAAACACAGATCCTTCTGACTGACAGAAATCTCAGTTCTGTATGAAATCTATTGTTTGAGGTTGGGCTCGCAGACAGTGAGCTTAAAAGCAGAAAAGTTTTATCTTCTATTCAAGAACAGGCACGAAGAACTGAGGGAACGAGCAGCCCTGGTACAGCACATCCAGACTACAGAAGGCTGCTGGGGTCTGTGGACGGCTATCGATTTTAGAAAGATGTGTTGCATCTATTTGTACAACGATTTTCAGTGCTTTTACAGAAATAATTCATGCTTTCTGCCAGTTAGTATATTTTGCAAACGGTTTTGGTGGAATGTATCAGCCTTTAACAAAAAAGCTCTTCTGAAGGTCTACACCATAGCCATACCTAGGCAAGGCTCCATCACAGAGGTAACTAGGATGGATGGGGTATCAGAGATAAAAATATCACTTTTATAAACAAGACCTTAGAAAACCCTTTGGGAAGTCCTGGTCTCTGCCAAAGGTGTGACAATCCATTTCCCAAGGCTCTACTTAGGAAAGACTGTTTTATATTTCAGAAGGTAAATGGAAAGTATGAGTCATCCTGACTTGGCCCTACTTTTCAAGAATAGTGTCCTGAACGGTATTTTTTTAGTAAGTCACCAAGGCAGTCCCTTGTTTCTCCTTTTCCAGGTGAAACTTGAAGCAGTTCAATTCATTAGTGCTGTAGAGGACTTCCGTACCTACTAATTATGAGCACAGACAAATACTATTTCCCAATTTTTCTTACAATAATCTCTAGAAATCTTTCCCTCCTCTAACATGGAATTTTTGCAGTTCTTACAGAAACGTGCATCAGGAATTTGAAAAATATATGTGGTGAGAAAGACTAGCTAAACCCCTCTGATTTCTAAACTCATATAGTAGTTCCTTGGTCACTTCCAGTTCCCCACCAAGCACACGACAGGATCCCTTTGATGCCTCTCCCTCATCCTTGGCCTTTATTGACCAACGTGCAACCAGGAGATATCTGTGGGCCAGCCCCATCAGCTTCCAACATCCACATCCCTTACCTTCCCATCAAAACCCAGAGTTCTTTCACTCTGTACCTTGAAGCCAATTCGAACCAGTGACACATAAACAGGCACCGGGACATCTCTAAAGTGCGGTACAGAGATGGGTAAATCTTGTTTCATGAAGCAGCTGCTCTTCTGCACAGACCAGACTGTGAGCTCTCCCAGCAAAGCAACCCCTACACGGAAGGAATCATCTCCTCAGCTTGGACCCCAGGGACAGCAAAGGCTAGTTTCTGTAGTTACACTCGGAAACTCACAAGGGTTTTTTGTTTAGCTTTTTGTTGTTGTTGTTGTTGGTTGGTTGGTTGTTGGTTTTTGGTTTTTTTTTGTGTGTGTGTGGTTTTGTTTATTAAAAAAGCACAAAACAGGTAATCAATTTACAAAGAAAAATAAATAATGCCTTATCCCCAAATAGCCTGTGCTCTCCTGAGCTCATAGAGGGAAACAGCGTATTTGCTGCCTGTGCATGAGCGACTCCGACCTACCGCTGCAACCAGGCTTGGGGATTTTAAATCTACTGGGACCTGATCATATAGCGGCAGTTCATTCAAGTATGCACTACAAACTAGTGCTGACAGCTCTGTGGAGACCTAAATATTTAGTAACACTAGTACATCACAGTGCACCGCTCTCGGAATGAGCTGAGATACTGTTTTGATTTGTTCTGTCGCAAAACAAGGGAAAATCAGAAATGACTATAACGAGAACACACCAGAGCCACTACTTAGAGTGGATAAAATTGGATCAGACTTTTATCCTTTGTAGAATGGTTCTCAGAGATTTTCAGAATTTAGACTATACACGCCATGGTTTTTAAATCTGTTCTAGAAACTTTTCTATAAATATAGGAGTGTTTCAGCCAAATACAACAGGCAGGTAGATGAAAGAGTGGCAACCGCTGCAAAGTGGTTATTATCTCCTAAGGGTTGCAGAGAGGTTAATTTGCCAAAAAGCTTATCAGAGGTAATTCCAGCTGCTAAGCCAGAGAAGGGTGGGCTCTGTGAGCGCTAAGGCTTTGAGGCAACTTCAAAAGAAACAGGTTCTCCAAAAAGAGAACGCAGAGGTTCAGCTGCAAGGGCTGGGAGAAGATTTGCAGCTGTTTCTCACCCAGGGCACAAGGAGCAAGAAGCACGGCTGCACTGGCAGGCAGGCTCCCACCTCCTCCTGGGTACAAAAAGATCGGAGAGATGCCTTGACTCTGGGGACACTGTACTTTTTTTGGTAATCCTTTATCTACTAGGAAAAAAGAAGGTTGTATTCCTTCACTGGGAGCAAGAGGGATAGCAAAGAAATGGGAAATAAATCATACCTGACACTACTTGCAAGACATTCCCCTGAAAAGATGGCTAGACCAAAAGATGTCCATGTACTAACCTATTTGTGCCCAATATGCTAAAATAAATATATATTTATATAAATGCAAGAACAGATCATCCTTTAAAAAAATATTACTTTTGTTAGGCTGCCAACATCAGAACATCCTTTGGCTTTTAGCTAAACCAGGACAGAGGCAAGAAGGAGTTTTAAGTCAGTCAGAGCATAACTTCCTTTTGGAAAGTTACATTAGAAATCAAAGGTCACAGTATTGTCCTAAGAAAAAGGTTTCTTGTAACTTGTGCTCAGTTTTTATTCCATGAGCCTTTAGGCACGAGATCTCTCTAGTGGCTTACGTTATTGTCAGTACATCTCCACACTCTCTAAAATAATTCCCAAAGCGCGTGGGGGGAAGATTAACTTCGAAGGATGTTGGCAGCCACCTTTCAATAACTGCTTGGAAAATGGTGTTTTGCAGGGCACAAGTGATTGCAAATCTCTGCCTAGACAATCCTTGATGGCAAAAAGTATTGAACAAAACTTTGCAAAGTGACTATAAAGGGGACAGACTATCACAAGGCACAGGCTTAGGGATTTCTCGCCTGGTATTAATGCTTTCTTGCAAGGTCCCCTGGGGAAACATCAGCAGGTTTTGCAAGCATTTCCATTTCATCCTGAAAATGCTTTCCACTCCCCACACCATGTTAGGTATTTAAGGGAGGGGGGGAAGGGGTGATGTTTAAGAGCAAGAGGGAGACAGGCGTGCATTTTAGCACTAGAGAATGTAGAGCCAAGTGAGAAGAGCTACCTATTTAAGAGCTGCCCTAAAAAAAATTAAAAAAATTCTAGGCAGTTTTCTCTTGAAGGATAATAGCTCAGCAACACTGTCCTGGGTTGATATCACTGTAAATCTTCCTCGGGGCTACCCTTTCTATCAGCCTATATCCTAGTACCAAGGAAGGGCGGCTGATATAGCTGTACTATTAAATTAGTGAGCATGACGTGACGGTGGTAGCAGTGGCAAAGGAAGTCCTGGTCCAGTCATCTCAGTGCATAGGGCTTTGTACCTATGCTTGGGAAAGGGATCAGTACAAGTATACCAATTCCTGGTCACTAGCTACCTCAGAGGTCCCATAGGGCACACAGGTAAAGTACAATGCAGAGGAATTTCTTAGATCATTTGTTGCTATAGAAAAAAACACCACCCCAAAACCCACAAGCACTGGAGATCGAGGGTCAGTGCAATGCCAGCTTCTCCAGCCCAGTACCGACCCTGGAGTAACAGCCCAGATTCAAGACTTGTAAGGTTTGTTATTTTTTAAGAACATATTAAAAATACAAAAACCAAGACGGGGTGTTTGTATTCCATGGTGTGAAATTCAAATGCAAGTAGCTAGAAAAATGTCACAGACTGTAATGCCTTTGCAAACAGCCCCCAAGTTTGATTTGTCACACATTACTGGTCTAAAAGCAAGCTCGATTCAGAAGAGCTATTCCTTAGGGAGCATAATAAAAATTGTTAGCCATCTCTGATTCAGTGTGCTTTTAATCCCATAGGAATGGCTGTCATTTCAGGAACACGTAATGGATGATCAGAGCGCCTATGCCCCATCCTTACAGGGCAGAAAAACACCCCACCAAAACCCAAGGGCTGCAATTCACTCGAGGTGGTGCCTTCACTGCTCTTCATTGTCATTGAGAACATTTTGAACATTTCCCTCAAACGCCTCCTTCTAACAGTGATTGTTCTGGACACAAAATACATCTTCTTGTGGTCATAACATAGCAAACTGTTTCGCCTCCAGTTCCTCAAAGCTCCCAAACCAACCTGGGCATTCAGGTGTAAGGAGGGCAGTGTGTCCTTCAGCACAAAAAATAGGCAGCATGCAAATAAATAAAGCAGACGCAATATAGCTCCTATTCCAGGTAAAAGGTAGCAGCTGGTCATGTACACAGGGGATTCTTTTTCATTTTGGGGCTGCCTGAAATGTTTCAAGACTTAATTGATGCTTCTCCATTAGTATTTTAGTTCAGAGAAGAGGTATGCATTGGAAGCAAATCTCCCACTGATCCTTCCTTACTACACTTTGATCCATATCACAAAATAGTCTCTAAGTGCAAGAACTTGTTTCCTTCTAAATGAAACCAGATTGCAAGATGCTCTCCAGATATACGCCAGGGAGCTTCACCTGCTTATGGATGTTCAGTCCCTGGGATTAGGTCAGAGCTAGCACAAAGCAACCGCTGGACACGTGCTTGCTAGGAAATGCATGTGGTGTAGACATCAGCTCCTCAGCACAGTGTTGCTCGACAGATCTGCTCCCATTGGACTGCCTGCTAGGCAGAGGGCAAAGAGTAACTGTGATTAAACTGAGCTCCTGTGAGGTTGGATACTGCTCCACGGGAAACTCCCACTAGCAAGTGGCTGAAACTCCATCTCCTATAATCACTGGGAGATCAGTGGAGATTATTCCCCCATGCAATCTGCTCAGAGTTAATTCTTTCCAAGATTATTCTTAAAGATCTGGTATTAAAAAAAAAATGTACTGGTACTGCACACATGCATCAGGATCCTGTGAAACACAAGCCTAGCAGGTTCAGAGCTCATGCCAGTAACTTTACAAACTTTCAGTCTATATCTGTCTGGTAGCTGTATATCAGGGTGAATTTCAGCAAGAAGTAGCTTTATAAAATGAAGGAGTGAAAGTTAATGTCTTCTAACTGGAGGCAACAGGGCAAACCCCTTAAAATTACTGTTTATTATCAGCAATCTCCACCGTCAGAACAAATTGCCTATTGAAAAAGTCACGTATATACATATTTCTATCACTCACTCATATTGCACTCTGAGGCTGTAGCTTTTTTGCCCTTATTAACAGGATATAACGCAGCTTTAGGGCATGTCCTGCTGTTCAAACAAAAGAATTAGTTTGCAATAAGCTCCCATTACCAGAAGCCAAAGCCGCAGCCCTTCTCTGCAGGACAGCTCTCAGTGAGGCTGTGTCTAGACTGAGCCCGAGAACCTCCCCGTGGGATAAGCGATTTTAAACCTGCTGACTCCAGGGAAAGCTGGGGACATTGTCCCCCCAGGTGTCTTGCCTTTGCCACTTTCCAAGATGACTTCACTTGTTTGATGGGTGTGATTGTGCTGAGAGTTCCCTGGCTGGATCCTTCGTGCAAAACCTTTCACAAACAAACCTGTCCCTTTCCTACCTGGTCAGATTCACCTACAGAACAGGCAGGGATGCAGGGAAAGAGGACACAGCACAGCACCAGTGCTCAGCAAAGGGTGCACCGCATGGTCTGACTGCCTGGGGTGGGCAACTGCAAGATCCATGCACGATTGCCAGCTCCCAACCACTTCACAGGGATTTGGTATCCAAGTCAAAATACTCAAGATGCCACCAATCTAAAGTTTAAAAGGAGTGACACACTCTTTCTTGTATTTGCCTATGCAATAGTCTCTTGGTTTGCTTGACTTACAAAAGGACATTAACATTATCTCTGAAGCATTGAGAAAAAAGTTAGTGGAGTACAAAAACCTCAAGTAGCCACCCTCAGCTGAGCTATGAAAGTAGCAATTTAGCTCAGCCTGAGGGTAGCACATATAATAAAACCCAGAGTTTTTCCTGTGATACAATTCAGACAGCCTTAACGGATTTTCCTCCACTTTATAAACAACTGCAAAGTAATTTACAATTATCATACCTTCAATTAAACACACTGTGGGGCTTTTGGGGGATCTAGCATGAAAATGTTGTCTGGAAAAGAGAAATTACAAGCTGCTAAGAGTTAATGGTAAATTAATTAAGTGAAGATTGCCAGATTGCAACAAACCGGCATGGGATTTGTAGATCCTCTTCTTTATCTAAAGTGCTCTAACCAACAACGAAGGTAACACAAAGGAGAAAGAATCAAAAGCTGGCATACCTGGAGAGCTTGTGTCATATCAGGAGCTCTGTCAAATGAACCAGTGCCCTTGATCTGCTGTTAAAT
>JAVJGJ010000003.1:16061287-16082958 GCA_035590215.1 Microhierax caerulescens
GTTAGTAAAGTTATGCCCTTAACAAGCATCATACATTGTAAGAGAGAGCAAAATGGAAGAGTTTTGTGCAGTGAAAAATGAATTCCTGAACAATTCCTTCCCCCACAGTGGTGAGAATAGTGTCAATGCTTAAGCAGGTAGAAATTTCTTTAACGATCAGTTTCTACAAGATCCTCTTGCTCTAAAGCGCTTCAGCTTGGGTAATCCAAAGAAAACGGTTGGATGCGTTGCAGTGGACTGCACTCAGTGATCGCACCCTTTCAAGCCATAGTCGGCTCCTGAGGGCAGCAGTTTATGAATAAAACCTGCGCATAAAGAAACTGTCCTGCTTAAGACCAGGTTATTCCCATGTCAGTAATAAACCCCTCCCTGAGAATCCAAATATGAAGAATCTCAGCTGTGCCATCTCTTAGGTCCTTAATTTTCACTTTTTCTCCTCTCCTTTCACTCAAATATACTAAAAAAAATATATATTCTTTTAATTTAATTCAGTTTTGGGTTCCCTGCTATGCTCGTGAGCTTGCAAGGCACAGGCTGCCCATACGTCCTGGACAGACAGGTCCACTCCACCCTGGGCATAAGGTGGAAAAATGGGCTTCAGCACCTCCTCCCTTTCCCAGAGCTACCTGCAGGGAGCCCACTGGAGGAAGGGTTCCCGTTTAACACACGCTACACACAGGTTACGTAGTCTGCCTTACATTGTTGAGCAACCCCACCTTTAGAGGATGTGCAGGGTCAGGCTTTATGCCAATGAAAAGCAGCCCCCAGGGCAGTGCCCCACCTCTCCATTCCCCTTGAAAGCTCTGAGATTTCTTTGAGCAATGTGTCGTTGCTGAGCAAGTGTTTGGCTTTAATGAAAAACTAAGGGGAAAAAGGCATAAACCTGTCAAACAAACAAACCAGCTATCTAAGGGATCTAGCCAAAAGGAACAAGCCTATTAAAGGAATCGTTTTCTGCACCAATATGTCACTGCACTATACTCTGTGCATAATTATTACTTAAATCCAGTCATCCCATGCATTATTAATAGGACCAGCCAACATCAAGTCCCCATGCAGCCTTAAAGCAGATACATTAAATATTCCCAACAGGAAACAGGCAACCATCCGTTATCAGCAATAGACTACACAGTTAAGTCAATGCCTTTTTCAAGCAGGTTTTGTTCTGGTGTGATCAACAAGGCTGCTCTCCCCTGTCCTCCAAACTGCCTTTACTGTCAAATCTGAGCAGCATTTCCTCGTTTCTCCACGAAGCATGCAAGTTTGCCCTTTATTGCAAGCAACAAAACCTTGTGTAGATGCTAAAATGCTCTGGGAACAGAGAGCAACCTAAGCAAATTGACAGTAGAAAAACAAGGGGTAGTGCAGAGTCAGGGCTGAAGGATTAATGATGGGAGAAGGGGGAGGAAGAACAACACTCTTCCTGCTGCTGAGGGCAATGGAGACATTTGTATGCTCTTCATGCATCTGCCATGGCTATAAACTTGCTATTAAACTGGTAGATTGGCATATGCCTCTGTTTATAATTCAGCATTACTCAGATCTAAGCAATCATGATTCTTGCCCCTCCTAGATTTGCTCTAGTCAGTATTTCTAACTGTCTCGTGTTCAGTTGTCAAGTAGTGGGCTTGTACAAGGTCACACCACTAGTAAAATCTAAGTGAAATGCTGTTTTTCCACAAACAAGAGAGATGGTCTTTTCTCACACAGGGGCATGGACCAGAGCTAACGTGTTCCACTTATGCTTTTGAGAAAGAAATTCCCTTCCTCATATCTGGATCCAAACCCTCCCCTCAGAAAGCACACAAGTTTTACATAAATATATATATTTACATATTTATATTTAAGATGGTGCAAACTGTAGCTCATCTTGCATGCTCCTGTACCCCATCCTCTCTCTTTGCTATTTCCCTGCATTACTGTGAAGTGATTCACTGGCATCCCATGCAAGGTGTGATTAGGGACTGATCCAAAAGAGCAAGCCTGGAAGTTTAAATGCTTCAGCAGCAAACCAAGGAAATGGCCACAAATCATTACGTTAGGAGAGTATTTGGTATGAAAGTGTTTGGCTAGAGATTTACAGCAGCAAGCAGCAATAGAAATGTGAGTATGCCTTGCTAAAAAAAAAACAAACAAAAACCACCAAACAAAACCCAAAAACACAATATGTGAGGAAAGGGCACAAAACCTAAATAATAAGCTGTGGTATTTAAAAATGTATTCTTATCACTAGAGAGTACAAAGAGTAGGGAGAGCAAGAAACCCAGAAAAGATGCCTGGGCCAAAGAGCACTGGGAAGTTTACAGCCTCACTTGACTGACTGCTGTCAGAGGAGCACTACGGTGGGTTATTGTGCACTGCTGTTTTTGTCTAACAGATACAACACGCCTGAAAGACAAAGATATCAAGCCAGCTGGTTGTGAAGGTAGCCCCTTGGGGTCCTGTTTAGTGCTGGGGAGTCTAGAGTGTTTGACATTTCTTATCAGTAAAATGAGCCCAAAAGGTTTCCAGCTCATGGGGGGAGGCACGGCAAGAGGATGAGTAGATTCTCTGTAACATAAGGTTTGTTGGAGGAGTGAGACACTTAATGTAATAGATATCGATACCTGCATGAGTACTTAAAATAAGATAAAAGTTAATTAGCTCCAACTTCAGTCCTTCCCTTCTGTTGATAATCCCTTTTTTTTAAATCTGTCTGTAAATGACCGGTACAAATCTAGCCCCAAAATCAGGCTGTTTGAGAACCTGCAGTAATTCCTCCAGTGGCATCCCCCACAAAACAGCTATCTTGAACTCCTACTATCATCTTGTTTATTTACAGCATGAAATATAGTTTTCTGAATTCCTCTCCCACACCATGACAAATACCCCATTTCAATATTGTAAGGATGTATGTGTGTGTGTGTGTGTGTGTGTGTAAGGTAAGCAATTCAAAATAGGCTGTTTTTAGTATCAACAATCTAAAGATGCTATTAGCAGATTACCTCAGCAATAATATATTGTTCAACCAAGATGTGTTAGAAAACACTGAGTCATGCCACTGAATTAATGAAATTAGTTTGAAATTATAAATTTTCCAACTAAATTCCAGCACAGCTTGGGTTCTTTATCAGTTTCTGTAATCTTCCATGCCCATAGCCAACATTATTTGTTTTCACCTTGTTCCTTGCATGAACAAAGGGTAAAACCTGAAAGTTGGGGATCATAGAGGCCAGGTTTTGGAAAAATAAACCAGCAAGTATCACAGTAACATTAAAAGCTGCACACTTCCCTCACCCAAGACGATTCCTGTTCAAAGATCTACTTTTGGGGGGTCTTAGTTCAACTTGTCACTGATGGCAGGGGCTTAACCTGCAGAGGGTTTCAAAGGTTGCTTGCTGGGATGTATAGCAAAATGGGCAAAATCAAACATCTCAAGGCAACAACTACTTGCATGACTGAAATAAGCCAGTTTGCAAGCATCTTGAGGTTTACTGCAGGGATCTTAAATCTTGAGAGTTACCCTTACTTTTCAAGTGTATTTTTAAACCCAAGAGCGTTAGACAAAAGAAAAACATTATTTTGTTTCTGCTTTTATTTCTGTGGTTTGTTAGACATTGCAAGGGTCTAGAGAGATAAAATAAGCCATGCTCAAAGCCTCCTCTTGCTCCAGCCAGAGGAATATCCAGCCAGACCTACTGCTTACCACTGCCATTTAAATCCCTTTCTATTAACCAAGAAGAAAAGATGAGGGAAGAATTAGTCTGGCTGACCCCTGAACTTCTTCCTGAGAGGGTTGTGGTGCAGACAGCAAGGCGAGTTGTTTAAGGGAGCACTGTGAGCTGAGCTACTTATTGAAGGTAGCCAAACCTTTGGAGGCTGAGGAGCAGGGCTGGTTATCACAAGAGAGCAGCCTGCCTACTTTTGTTTCTCTCCTTTAGTTTAGCTCCTATTTTTGAGCTTGGAACCCTGTCAGTGTTCAAAGGATGGTACACGTTTTTGTTTTGATGGTCATGATGATTTGGATCTCCATACCTCTCTAGGTTGTCTTGCATTTTGGTCCAGGAGCAAGGTCTTGAACACATGGGGTATCTCTGCCTGCGTACAGAAGAAACCACTCTTTTGGGCATGTTTCTCTGTATTTTGCTGTCCCAACACCCTTTTGGCTAAATCTCAGACATTTCAGGAGAGATGAAAAAGCTTTGGCACAAAGCCAGAAGCTGTTCTAGGAACAGCTTTATCCTGAAATGCATCAGCCTTTTGTAGCAGAGCTCAGCCCTTGCATGGTGAATTAAAGTCTATCTCCTCACCCCCCTGTCCCTACTCAAACAGAAAGGCACGTGACCTTAATGACACAAAAGCGTGGTCTTTGACCCAAGCTATACTTTGTATTTCAGCCATGCTGTTAAAAGGGTAACAAGCAGCAGGGAAGATGGTGGGCTAGATGCAGGACATGGGAAAGACTGACCAGGTAACTTCGGTGAGCCCCAATTAGGAATTCTGTTCCTAAGAGAAAGATTTAACATAAAGATCCTGTTCATTTCTCACGAGTACTGCAGAAATACACAAAACTTCAGTGGACAGAATGCAAGTACAGAGAACTGAGTGGAAACTGGGCAGATAAGGTAATACACATTAACCTTGGTCCCCCTATGATTGCTGTTCACTAGCTCTGCAATGCACTATCTGTTCCCCCCAGCATTTGAGGATGGACACAAATGAGCAAACAGGGGCAAAGAATGGATTTTTTCAACATGCATCATTGCTCTTCAAGAATTCATGACATCCCCAGAAGCAGCAGCTTGCTACAAATGTGCTCTACAACTTCAGGTCTGATCTAGATCCACACACTGGGGTGCAGAAGTTACACCCCAGGCTTGATTCCTGTTTTCTCAGATGTGAGGAATAACGAAGCCATCCTTTTTGGGCACTGACACCAGCTGTATCCCCAGTACACCTGCTGGTATTTGCAAGCCTTTCTTCCTTCCCTGCTTTAGATTTTACTTCTCCCACAGTTCTTTGGCTTCTGCATCAATCAAATCCCTGCTGGCAATGCTGTGTTAGACTGCATCCCTTTCAGGAGAAGGCATGCTAGTGTGGTGGACTGCGTGTCTTGAAAAAGGGAGTTCTGGTAGTCCAGGGTCATTGCAACCAATTACACCATCCAATTCTTCACTGATCCTGTCCTTGACACTGAAATAGTGACTGGTTTCATCCTCCTACACAGTCTCCCTATGCCACTTGGTTTTTCAGAGGCAAGAATGCATACAGCATCCCTGTATTATAAAAATCTTTTTCATGCTGTGCACACTGAACTGCTCCAAGTTATTGTGGGCTTCCACCTAACCCAAATCACTGAGGCACAGTCTGGGGAATGGGAATGAAGCTGACAAAAAACCTAAGAAGAACGCTGTCCAGGGGAAACATTGTCTCCAGCTTCACGTTTCTAATTTCTCTTTTCATCTTAATGGGAGCAGTGGGGAAGAGGAGGTTCTTGTTTCTCACACCCTCTCCAACTATAATAATTTCCTCACAGCAACCTGAAAGTTTCAGGCTGTACTATTAGAAAAAAAAAAAAAAAAAAATCAAGCAAGGATGAGTACAACAGTTCCTAAAGCAGCTAGCTCAGGTATTGTAGCCACAGGCAATAAAGCAACAGAGAAGACATTTTAACCGCAGTGTTCAAGCACATGCCTTCTTATTAAATAACCATCCAGAAATCACAAATGCCAACTGAAAAAAGCTCAGGATAACTGTCCACAGGCAGGAAAAGGAAGGGTAAACCCTGGCCGCATCACAAAAGGAGAAAGCTTTAAGTCAATCATGCCAGGACACACAGGCTGGGATCAGGGGCTCTGAGGATTTCAGTCTGGAGCCTTCAGCCCCCTTGGCCGCTCCTGGAGCACACTCTGACCCCTCTCCTGCCCTCACTCTTCTCACAGCAGTGGAGAAGATAACCCGTGTCAACAAGCCAAGCAACCCAGCTTTTGTACACTGCAAACAGCCTCCCACATTCAGAGAGAGAAAATATTTATCTCAGAGACACATTAAAAGGGGAGAAAAGAATCAGCAGCAAGCTACACCTTCCAGCATCTGACTGGGCTTTCCGCCCTTCTCGGGGAACCTCTTTAGCTTTCTATTGACTGACAGGCCATCTGCCATACGTATGCTTCCTCCAGATCAAACAGCTCGTCAGAGTTTTACTTGGAGGGCAGCTTGAGGTGGAACCATCTAGCATCTGCTACACCCGCTGAGCAGGGCTGGCTGTGGACTATCTCTACTGCACACTTCCAAGCGCAAGGTGCTAGAGAGCCACACGCCCTGCTTACCCTGGCATTAAAGATTATTCATCTTCTAAGCAGGAATCTCTCTGCAATTCCCAGCCTAGGCATATTCACAGTTTTATACTAACACTATCCCTCAGTATAAACCACTTTTTCTCCTCAGTTTTTCCCCCACCAAATACGATCACCATCGCTTTTACCCTTCCACTTCTGACAGTCTCTCTGCCTCCCAGCCTCCTTCATCCTTCTCTGTCCCACTCCCTTTTGAACAACTGGCAGAAGGAAAAGGAGGTCATTCAGTTTGGGTTTTGGGGTTTTTTTGCCCACAACAGCCTAGAACATCTCTGAGGATTGGTTCTTACCTTTGGCTGACTCAGTTCAGCTATAGAGCTCTCAGCTGCGCAGGGCTCTGGCCAGGCTGGGTAGCAGAGGACAAATCCCACCCGCGGAGTTGCAGCACTTTCCACAGATCTCAGTGAAACATCCCCACCAAGCAAGTTCAAAACACAGAGGAAAGGCAGAGCAGCACAACTACCTTTTGCACAGGGAAAGCAAGCTGCCTCCAAGGGGTTTCAGACTCCCAGCACTGAAAAGGTGATTGAAAGCAGCTGAGAAAGCACAGCCAGGTGCATGAACAACCCCACACTCAACTCTAAAAGGGACATGATCCTACTTTTCTTTTCTTACAAGGGCCCTGGCCTTCCAATGAATGTTTTTCAATGAAATGAAGCATTTGCTTGAGTTTGTAAATCTGCTGGACTGTGGTAGTTAGAAAGGCCTGAGAGCACAATAAGGATGGTTCAGGTTTTCTAGGTTGCATCGCACAGGGTTAATATAGGGCAAAGGAGAGGGGTCAGCATGCAAGGCTGTATGGGGAAAAAAGTAGGCAAACTTGTTTAGTGACTACCTTTATTCTTGGCACTAGTCTATTTACCTTCAACTTAAGGAAGTCAGCAATCTGCGCTTACTGTCACTACAGACAGGTTCCTAATTCTTTCAGGAACAACTTTAAGTAATTCTAAGCTCAATTTAAAAGCAGAATAGGAAAGTCAAAGGTGAAAGATAAGGCAAGTCTACAAGAATTTGAAATTCAGCACCTTAACTTTGGCTGTTTTCAAAAAGTTTTGACTACTAAACCCATGGTGCTCACCCGGCCCATGCACCCTTTTACTAGAAAAGCTGCATTTTAATCCCTCTCCTAATTTTTTCTTTTAAATATCAGGTCATATTTCTAGCTTTTCAGGACTAACCTCAGGCCCAGCCACACCTGAAATAAAGACCAGAATGTTAACGACAGTCCTGTGCCCCAGGTGCCTGCTATTTAACTATGTGCACCTGGCTCCATCTCCCAGCCAGCACAAATTCCCCACACTGCAATCAACATTAAAAGTAACTTATTGAATTCACCACCACCCTAAACTGAATCACAGGCCAGATTTTCTAAAGAGATTTCAACATTTTTATTTTGAAAAGTATTTACAAAAAGGTAGTTCTTTTCCTCTCCCACAGTTTACCAGATTAGCTCTCGACATTACAGGTATCTCACGCAACTATTACCCTGTATCAGGATTTTTAATATAGTTATCCTTCTGAGTCTTTCAACTTCTTTCTATAACACAAGAAATTTTGGTGGATTTATCCTTCACAATATGGAAATATTATTGTGAAGGAACTCTGCAGTGGCATTGTTCTGGATTTACACCACTGTGAAGCAAGGCCTGTCCCATTAATGCTGGGGAGCAAATACCAGCAATTATCATTAAAACTGGGCAGACTAGAGTGAATTGAGTGGAGTGTCCTGTGGGTCAATAGAGCATTTTAGCAAGATGATATGAAGCTGATACGAAAGAAAAAGTGCTAATTGAAAAAAAATTACAGTGATCATCAGAGACTATATATCCTCATAAAGAAACTGGAGGATACTCTACAAACCTAGTCCAAATTAATATCCATGTCAACACACGGTGAAGATGTGTGTGTTACACAGGCCCTTTTACTTACTTCAGCTGGCTGGATCCTCACTGTCTGACCATTTTGATTTTATGCTACACATTGCAACACAAAAGTAGAAAAGATTTCAGTTGCTGGGATAATGCTCAGTTTTTTATTATACATGCAGCATCAGGAAGGAAAGCAGATTTAGTGGGAGAGCAGTGAATGATGATCTTAAATAGAAGGCAGCTGTGCTCATGATGCCATGGCCTCAGCATTGCCCCATGCAGCGTGGTGCCCTGGGGGTGCTCTGTGGTCAGGGCTTTAACTGTTCCCAGATACTGCACTGCTGAAGTACCCACACCTGGGTGAGGATGGGAATGCTTTTTCTTTTGGATTCACTGTCCCAGATTCAATACATATCCTATTTTTCTACAGTTTTGCCCCTGTTTGACCTGCATGAACAGTTCAACAGATGAGTTATGTTGCAGATACAATCACTGTGACTGGTTCCCCACCTGCGCTGCTCATCACTGTTTGCACTCCCATCAGCATGGGTTTGCATGGACCTGGGCCAAAGCAGAAATCTCCCAGCCCTGGACCTACAAACTAGAGGGACAGTTTTGCCTCATCCTCACAAAGCATCCTCCTGAGTCCATCGGGAGGCATGATGCCCAAGGGAGGCTGGTTTCCAGACCAGTTCCAGAGGTTACTTTCCAAAATGCAGCTTCTGCTGATTCATGCCCTACCAACACTGCTGACTTCCTGTAAACGTCTGACCCAGGAACATAAATTACCATTAAGGCTGACAAGGATATACCCTCTGTGACAATAACTCACAGGGTTGCTGTTGCCTAGCACAAAAGAACATCCCTTTTGCTTTGGCACAGTGAGTACATCATCTGGGATTATTAATGTGAGCATCTCTCGCTGACATTAATGAGGCTGGTGCACTCTTGACATAGGAGGACAGCCATACTCACACCACGGAGCTCAGACGCAGCACAGTGACCGTTGTTCTCTGGGGGAAGAGTAATTTGTTACGAAGGACCCATTTCTTAATGAGCACAACCTTAGCACAAACCTCTAAATGGCATTACTCATCCCTCATGATCCACGCGATATCCTAGAAAACAGCCACTGCTGCTCGGCAGGATGGGAATTATAAGGGCTATCAAATCCGTCCCAAGGCTTCAGGGCAGGAGCTGGTCACAGGTAGAAGCGGGAAGGAATCTCTTCTCAGCAACAGTGTTACTGCAGAAACGTAGGGATTGAAGTGATCGTGGAGGTGGGAAGGCAGGGAGGGAAACTGGTTTTCATAGATGCAGTGGGGCAATGGTTAAAAAGGAGCAGTTGTGGGGAACAGCCACAGGAGTCCCTTTGAAGGCAAGCAACGAGCAGTGTCTTCACCCTTCCCAGAGTAAATTTCCACAATGCTCCACCTATCATAAAGCAATCATATAATTCAAGGTTAATGCTTCAAGACACTCTTAAAGGTACAAACTTGTTATAATGTGCACTATGTTAATTACAGCTAAAATTATTCCCAGCATTTTTACTTTGGCACTGAAACATCTGTTTGCATCTGCCACAAGCCTCTCTTATCCCACAGCAAATTGCATAATGTTTTCATTAGCACCATCTAGCAAATGACAAGACAATATTCCAGCAATGTTTCTCCCACTAACAGATGTGATCTTGTTGAAATCTCTCCCTTTGGTTCCTTTTAGCTTCTTGCTCCCCTGGAATGAGAGGATATAGAAAAAAGGGAGAATAAAACATTATAATAAAGGGTAAATTAAGCAACCTCATTACAAACAACGTAGAGCAGTAAATGATTTGAGGTTTGGAGAAAAGGAGCTTGCATGTTACTTGAACTTGTTCTTGCAGAGGTAATGACCCACAATGTGCCTCAACTCCAAAACTTTATTTTAAATGAGGTAAACATAGCTGTCGCTTTTAAGTGAGATGACTGGTTGCTTTATGAAGCTGTTTGCTGTGTAGATTAAATCACATCTTGCCAAGTATATTTCTTCTTTCAGTCTGATTTCTAGGTTGAGGATGGGATCTCACAAGTTTCTGTCTCAACTCAGTCTTTGGTTGAACCCTTTAAGCCTTTGGTACCTCACCAGGATCTGCATCCAGACATGTCACTGTCGCCTCTGGATGTGGTGAGAGTGCTGCCCAGCGACCAGAATCCTATATCAAATCAAAGCATATCAGGACAAAAGAGATCCAACACCGAGCATACAGGATGCTAACACACTTTGTTCTCTAGATATCAGACAATTTCTCAGTAGGAGTCCTGACACAGCTGAGCTCCACAGTCCCTCTGAAACTTCTAAAGTCTGGTACAGCCCATGTTTCTGCACATTTCTGAACCTTTTGTGTTTTGGGAGAGTCTCCTTAAAACTCAGTGTTTTTGACAATGCTGCCACCCTGGGAGCTGTCATGCTACTTGTGACCCAACTGTCACTTGAGCTTAAACTCCATCAGCCTCCTCTGTGTGATGGCCCAGCGTCCCGGCTCAGGTTTGGAGCCAGATGTCTAGCTCGCAAGTAGGGAAATATGAACATGGGTGAAAGACACTGGCTTAGTCCACACCTTGCCCCTAAAGGCAACATGATGTCCTGATCACCGTCCTGCCAGAACATGCCTCACCCAAAGTCTTCATCCTCCAAGAGTATTTCAGAGAACCTGATGAGCTCAGCTACGCTTCCATGTCCTTTTGTTCTGCTCCTGCACTGCCCAGCCCTGACGGCCTTTCATAAAAATGCTGTATAGCAAAGGCACTTCAGGGGAAATGCAAGGATGGACAAAAGGTAGGGAATGAAGGTGAACCCAAGCTTGCTTCTACTCATGCATCATGGACGTGTAACTGGAGTAAATCATGGATGAACTAAGAGAGAACAGGTAGATGTGCCTGACGGCTGGGGCTGAGGTAGGTAGTCTCAGTGCAAGCACACAGGCACTGCTGTCAAAAGCGGAAGGAAAATATTTCTTCAGACCAGGTCATTTTCTTGCATTGTTTATAGTCTGTTACCTGGTAGTACACAGATTTACTGGAATAAATCTTGTAACCTGCTTTCAACGGAATTACATTTGGTGTCTGGATCCTTCCTGTTGCTCTCTCCCCCTCCCTTATTAAGCAAAGGCAATTAATCTGCACAAGAAACACTGATGACGGATGCAGTAAAGACTAACTATGCTGCCAGTCAAACACTTACAGCATTCCTAAAATTTCAGCACAGCAGTTCCACAGCTGTAAGAAACACTTTTTTTTTTATTTCTCACTTAGCCTGAGTATATCAGGACTTCATTTTCTAAAATCAATAAGTGAGAAGAAAGTCAGATTTAATACATGAAAGCAGCAATAAAGTGCAAGCGCCTCTTACCAACCTCTTCTTGTGTGTCTTGGTGTTGTCCTTCAGGGATCACTCCTAAAGGATTTACCATCCCATTTTCAGTTTCTGATCAGCAACTGAGCAAGGTTTCTTGGGTGAGTTGATGGTCCTGGTGAAGCCACTACTGGTTCACAGATTGCTGAACTGAGACTGAAGTGAACCTTTGTACTGCAGAGGTTTACTCCAGCTTTTGCAAAGGTTGTCTGCCTCAAAATATCCCAGTGTATTTTTTACTATACATGAAGTCGGGTTGAAAAAGTATAGAACCGTCACAACTGTAAACAGTTAATTTTAATCTTTTCCTGGCTTTTTAGTCTTTAGTACTCTCTTTTAAAAACTTTGCTGCCCCATTGTGAAGACTACAAAATAAACAAAAGCTGAAATTCTCCCTTAGTCATGCGGGAAATTAAAGAAAAATTATTCTTGCAATGGGCAGCAATACTTTATTCTCACACACCATCAACAGACATCCAGTAAACAACTCAGGTCTCCAGGCAAAATCCTTCTTCCTTGCTTATGTTCATTCCTGGAAATTCCTTAAGCAAGTAAAAATCATCTTAGGTTACCCTGCATGTGCTGGTTGCTCTGTGGATGTGTCCTTGCTGTAAACACCATTTAGCAGATGTTGCTACGACTCCTCACTCCCTGTTCCATCCATTTGAGCATCCTACTCACTGTCTTCCTTTATAGTACAGAATCCTTCAGCCTTGTGGCTCATGCAACGTATCATAACTGTGTTTTTACAGGACACACTGCTAAACTTCTGCCCACTTTGCATCATTGCAAAACCAGCCAGAAAACAACAGATCTGTGCTGCATTTTTTATAAAGTTCTTTGAACTGTATTTGTCTTATGGTTCAAAGACACTGACCAAATGATAAAATTCTTGAACTAAGACTTGAAACAAATATGATAAACAAAAAATATAATTCTTTCAGTTTCAAACTGGGCAACTGAGGCACAGGAGGGTTGAGAGTCATCATTATACTAAAAACCTGAAGCAAATATAAGGTTTGAATCTGACACTGCTTTTCAGACTTTACTCAGACTCTCTCTCACCCTTTTGTCTGATTATCTCCTCTCAGAGCTTTCTATACTCTGCTGCTGAATCAACACTCATTGCCTGTCTTTATTTTCTTTCCCTTTCCTTATAACCTAGGCACATGATCGATTAACCATTCTTTCTTCTGTGAATGTTGCCAAACTTTCTATTCACCCATAACTATGTTCTTGTGTTTCTGGATCATTAAGCATGTAAATTAAATGCAATTGAAAATTGAATATATAATTGTGCATATGCAGGGTCTTGAAGAATAGGGACGACTTTAATGAGAGAAGATATTCCCACATCTGTAATTCTGACCTACTCAGTCTTTCAGAAAGGAATTGCTCAACAGATTTGAAATTGCATAATTTCAAATCATTTTGGCAGCTTTTATAGTCAATTATTTTTCTCTCATTTAAGTTTTCCTGAAAAAGAAGGGCAACCCTTTCATCCCGTTTCTGGTTGGGAATGTGTCTACTGCTAGACTGGAATCCCTTTGACTTAAATTTAGATATTTAAATTTAGGGACCTGAACTAAATAGATAATACACCTTGCTTTTCAGTGGAAAGAAATGCCAACATTTGGATCCTTGAGTCCAGGCAAGGATTAGGCTTTGCCACTCCTGGTGCTGGATAGAGGGGGCCCTGCAACTGGAATACCTCAATGCCATAGCTTCAGAGATGTGATTTTTTCCCTGAGAATCACTAGAAAAATCAGGAAAGGTCAGATGATCTAGTTAACCTTTTCCTCTCTGATGCAGGATATCCTTTTTGACAGGATTGAAACCTATGGCCATTCATGGCAGGTAGAAAAATCACAAAGACTCAGAAGGCCAACTTTTGTACTTTTTTTTTCCTCAAACACAAAGGAAAAAATGAAAAAAAGCCCAGTTACAATGATTTTTTTCCCAGAACGAATTTGCTTTAATTTTGAATCATCCGTGATGCAACAGCATAGGGCTTTGCCAAGGATGTTTCCTTGTCGGATCAGATTTACATACACTGCTCATTTCTGACACCATACTTCACTTGTGGTCCCCCCTAAACATCAGCCGAGCTCTCTGAGTGCCGAAGTAAATGGGAAAATGAGATCACAGTCAGCTTCTTGGGGATTAGTGGTCAATAAGGGCTTACTGGCACTTTTGGCAGGGAAAGAAGCTTTATCCTTCTAACCTTCCAGGTGCAGTGTATCACTTGCCTTGTACATTTTTTGCATTATTGTTAGGCCATTTTAAATGCTGATGAGCAAGTTTGATAAAGCAGCAGTTACTTAAGAGGATCAACTTACTCCAGTGCCAAAGCCATAATCACCAATACAAGTCTTCTAATAAACAAATACATCCATCATGTCTCAGCCAAATTCCAGCCATGTTAAACAGTCGTGAGCTGAAGAATTAACTTGCAATAATTAGTTTATAATGCAGCTTTTGCTGTTTTTCCTTTCCAAGGGCTATTTGCAATCTGATATTGATTGTTTCATATATATTTACTATTTGATTCTATTCAATGAATCTACTAAAATATTTTATTTCTTGGTATGTAGTTTATGGTTTACTTGCAAGCAGGTAACCATGAGGGTTTAAAATCCACAAAACTATTACGTGCTGTTTTGTAGCCGCTAGACAGAACTGCCCACAATGTGGTTTTTATGTCTTGGGGAAAGAGGATGACAATCACCCTGATAGAAATTTTAATTTCAGCTTAGTAATATGTGCAACTCTAAAATTTACTTTACCAAAATTTTTATGTCAGTAATACAGAATATAAGTATAAAAGGTTCATAAGAATTACTACAGTAATTGCATTTTAAAATTAAAGAATCATAACAGACATTTTCTAGTTTGCAACATTTGTCCAGTAATTATGCTGTACTTGCCTAAAATTATAGTCTGCTAGACAGCGAGTGAAGTTATTCTTGACACCATATCTACACTTCAAGTAATTCCTCAGTACTGCAGACATCTGCTCATTTCACTGCTGCATAGCGCTTCTTCATTATCTGTGAAACCATTTGTGAGCATGTGGTCTGCAAAGTGCTCTGGGGGTATGGGTATTTGTGAAAGGTAGCAGCAACCACAGCCACTTTCTAGTCCCCCTTTTTCACCAAAATATTTTGAAATGAGCATCATATTTGACTGTTCAGATTGCTTTTCAAGGCAAAATATGCAAATAGCCTAGAATTAAGCAGCACAGAGGATATGTATCTTTTCTTTTAAAGATATCAGTTCACTCAGCTTGCAAACACTCAATTTCCAGCTGTCAATTCCGAAGCTTTAAAATCAACAGCCTTAATTATTTATTGTTCTCTATACCTACTAGTAGCATCTTAATTGTTTTTTGGATAGGATATTTTCAGAGGGAACCATTATGTTTTCATACTCTGTCATTGTCCCAGACTAGAAAATTAATGAAAGGCTCTTAATTTAGCCATAAACAACCAACTTTATTTTAAACATTCCAATTTCTTATATTTATTTGATTACTTTAATCTTCATATCCTGTCCTGACACACTGATGCTTCTGGCTGTGAGATCCTTACTGTATCTCCCTAGGGATATCCATGGTCCATCTGGTCCTGCTGCTTCCTGGATCTCAAGCGGAGTGGGGAGTTAGCCTGGGGTGCACCGCTGAGGGTGCCAGCGGTGGGGTTTGGTGAGTGTTGTCATAGCATTTGCTGCCTGTCCTGAAAGCCTCACTCAGCTTTAGCCCTTTGCTTTCCCCACTGGTTACCCCTTTCTCAGCCCGGGCACCCTGTGGTCTGCAAACACATCTTTAGGCTTGTTTCAGCAGAGGGGCTCAGGGACAGACCGTGCCGATGGCTGCAGGGAGAGCCCGGTGCATCCATGATCAAGCAGCCCTGCAGGCACCCTACAGATATTAAATTACTTGTACACATGGGCAGGGGCTCCAGATATCAGCATGAGAGTTTCTAGTGAATAACAGGGGTATCTCAGCCCTGCTTTGGTCCTGGACTAGCTTAAAAACATAGTGCATTAGAGAGGTCTGTCTAAGCTTTACCATGCAAGTGATATAGGAAGAATATAGCTAGAGAGATACATAAAAAGTGTTTTCAGCTAAGCCTTGAAGCCAAGCAAAGCTCATCTGACTGTCCCATGTCTTTGGTCCCTGCTCTAGGATTGACTCCTTCTCTTCTCACCTCCTCCCCCAAACCTTCCCAAGTTGCTCTGCCAGGTGGTTTTTCTTTTTGACTCTGGTATCTTATTTTAAACTACCACTATCACAATCACTAAATACATCTTTTAATTTTCTTCTTCTAATCCCTCCTAGTCTAGACTTTTTGCCCCCCCAAAAGGAAAAAAAAGCTCCAAGTGAAGTCACTTTCTAGGGACTGCAGAAGAGCTGCTTTCCTGCCTTATGCCTTTTTCCTGGGACTTTCTTCATTTAAAAATAAACAGAATGGTTCTGAAGTAGTCACCAGGAGGTGCCAACTGACAGAAATAAAACACCTTCACGGGACCCGTTACCAGCATTTCCCTGCAGAGATCCACTGCTCTGAGGAGAGTTGTAAGATGCATTTAAAGAACCAGCTCTTCAGGGCTCTGCTGGTTCAAGCACTACACCTTCTCTCATCAGGTGCGGGGAAGGGTTTGGGAGCAGCGGCCACACTTTACACTTCCCTGTTTCTGTTGTATTCAGCGTCTACTCCCTTCCCTCAGAGCACAAAATTCAGACAGGGGACTGCTATGAAGAATGCAGATGAACTGCCTGCGCTGCCCCTTCAAGCCTGCTTCATTCCTTTCCAGATAAATGTCAACTCCAACCATGTTCAGCGGAAAAATGGTTGGTCAAGAGCAGAAGAGACAATTAAGGACCTCTCAGGAGATCACTAACCTATTTTTCTACAGTAAGGAGAAGCTAGGATAAAATTCATAGCCTTTAACCACATATTTCTAACTAAAAAAAGGTATTAAAATATTAATTTAGTACTATATGCAAGGGCTGGATTGAGGTCTTAGGAGAATAAGGCCTTGTCCTTACTCCAAACACCAATGTGATCCAGTAAAACATGGAGAAAACCCTACTTCACTGCTTCTACAGTGTGCATAGCCCTGTCCTAGGCTGACCTCTGCTGAAGGTTAAAGCATCCCTCATCTCAGAGCACTGCTGAGCCCAAGCCTGGGCAGGCATGCCACACCACTGATTAATTAAATCAGTTCCCCACGTAACAGCTGGTGGAGTCTCTTTCCCATTGGCATACCTATGCCCATGCCAGGCTTTGGCTGACATTTTGATATCAGACAGACCATATGATTATTTTCATATCCTTAATCAATAATGCTAAACTGGCAAAGGAGCCACCAGGTACTGCCTGGTACTATTCATCTGCTGTGCCAGGCACCGTCCGCTGTCTTGGGTGTTGCATGCTTGAAAGCTACAGAGTCACTCACCTCTCAGTCACCTTCACTCCCATACAAACAAGGATGAAGCTGAAATTTCCTTTTTGCAAAAGACATGTGGCAGAATCAGAGAAAAAAGAGCTTTAAAAACTATTTGACTATTTGGTAGGGGCCATCCCGTCAACACACTAAAATATTAAGGCAGGCAGATGCAAAACCAGGAGGGAGATTCTTCACGTACAGGCAATGATGGGGAGCACAACTCAGAGGCAGGGTAAAAGGCTGTGTTCAAGACTGATTATTGCCATCACACACATTTATAACTCCCTTGGTGCTTTCTAAGAACAAGGTGGTTGTGAATAAGAAAATCCTGAAAATCCTTGCTAAGACTTTGGCTCCTTGTTGGATTTCCATATCGCACGTGTGGCTATGACTACAAACCCAGTGTTCCCAAAGGGGGTTGGGGGTGTTCATTTCATCGTGTAGACACTGGAGAGGAAGGTGACACATTGTCTATATGGAGAATTTCCATGCGGGGAAAAATTATGTATTTGCAAGTACAGTTCATATGTTGGGAAACAGATACAGAAAACCAGAATGGCCCTGACTCAAGAGCTGAAGCAAGGTGGAGAGGGACCAAAGCATACATCCTAGTGTGCATTTACAGGGGAGGAATAAGTCAGTTTTGATAGGTGCCATGACAGCTGTGAAGTCCGAGAATGAAGTAAAATCCAAAGAAGTAAGTATTTAATAAGAAGTTGTCCCAGGTTCTAATGGTTTCTGTAAAACAAGCATTTTAGAAAGCATAAACCTGCTTATCTCAGGATCGAGACCATCATAAGGATGACACCTACTGAGGAGCACATGCTGTCTCACATCAGAGGGTCTTGAATCCTTCTCAGGTGTGTGGGTCAGTGCCAAACTGTCAGCTTGTTGTGACTCCAGTGACAGCTTGCCCTCCTGGCGTCATGCCATCCTCGCATGAGCCACACCAACCCTGTCTGCTCCAGCACTATTTTCACAAGGTTATCCTCCCTGGCCCATGTGTGAAGCCACAACACAATCCCCTTTTAATGATATTCCAAATCACTGCCAGCTCCCCCTGGTCTCCCTGGAAGTCACAAATCTGATAGCTTTTCTGGCTGACTTGTAGGCCAACGCAAAGTTTCTACCTCAGAAGGACAAAATAAGGAAATCAGTAATCCCTCCTCTGCCTTTCCCCCCACTGCTTTCATCAAGCTGGTTTTCATAGGGTTTGTGATGAGTGAGGCAGGCGTTTAAGCATTGTGTTGCAGATGCTCAGGTGTAGAAGAGCAAAGGTCCCAGATCCCCTCCTGGCATTGCAGGCTAACAGAATTTCCTCAAGGTGAGGAGAACAGGGCAATCTGATTAACTTCAGGTAATAAAGTGACACATTCATCCTCTACCCATCTATTCTTGCAACCCTTAGGATTAATAATAAAAACCAAAGGAAGACTTTGTAGGCTTTGTTGGCAAATGTTTCCCCTTCAGCTAATGGCAATATATCTTTACACCTGCTCAGTCGATTTTTAATCAAAAGTAAAAATACCTGCTTTGACTTTTTGTTCAGAATATCAACGGCAATTTTCAAAGGTCTTAATATCAGTTAAGCACCCAGCCTCTGCTGAAAATTCATGTACATTACCTATTGAATTGCTTCTATGTATGTCTTCAAAAATCTCATCATACATCCAGAGATACATTGTATAATGCAGTAAATTAGCTGGATATAAGCAGGAATGTAATGTTAGTTCAGAGCTTCACCAGAGCTCATTTATCCTCTTTAGCAGTGTGTTTGTATGCTTCTGGTATTCCACCTAGTTTGGATATAATATTATTCACTGAAAATACACCCTGCAGATAACAGGAAACACACACAAAGCAATTTCACTATAATTGATTCTTCTTTCAAGATGATATAAACCCAGAGTAACTTCATAACCATCTGTAGAGCGGATCCATACTTAGTCACTAAGATCAGAATTAGATCTCTTGAATTTTTGAAGATTTTTTTCGGATATATTTAAAAAATCAGAATCCAATGATCAGTATATGTGTCTATTCATGAATACAGACTGATTATGCACATACATAATGTCTTACTTGTTAATCACCGAAGGTGTCACTGTCTGCAATGTAATTCCGCAGGACTGCAAATGCCTGGGTTGTATCACCGAGATGCTCCGTAAATTATGTTTCAGGTGTTGTGAGTTTACCCCACATCACAGTCGGTGATGACAGCATAGCTGGCTATGTTTTCTCCATCATGCGTGGACACTGGTGACATGGCCTGCCTCAGGAGCTGCTGTTCTGGGAGGTGAAAGAAGTTCTGGAAGAGTCTTTCACTTTTTTTCTTCTTTTTTTTTTTTTAATATTTTTTATTTTTAAGATCCAGTCCTTTAAATATTGATCAGGAATCTCCTGTCTGACTTTACTTACAGTAGCATCTTCACCATAACCAGTAACCCAGTTGAGCGAATGATTCCCAGAAGCAACAAAGTGTTGCCAGTTTTCTTTCTTGGAGGTCAGTTGTTTGTTTGTTTTAACAGAAGGTGTTTAGAATTGAGTGCAAATTCTGGGCAAACAGGCCTTGCTCTCAGAATCTCTTTCATCTATCACTTCTGCTTATCAAGAGGTAGTTATTTAATTTCTTTAAAAGATTTTAGGGGAGCATATTAAAGAGAAAACCACAACTACTTCCACACTTACTTTTATTCATTAAGCCACCAGCACACAACAGTCATCCTGGCTCTACCAAATGTGTAAACCAGAACTTTTCAGAGCTTGGAGTTCAGAGGTTTTCTAGGAAGTCTCCTGCAATTCTAAACCAGCTTTTCTAAACCTTCATCTTGATCACTCTGCTTGAGAAGTTTCAAAATTCTTTACATCTGTAAACCCCTAAAAATGTTCAGATGCAAATGTGGCCCCCTGGGGCCACCGATTTCAGTCTACAGATGGGAAGCTTTTGTTTTTCCAGGCTATTTTCCATAGGCTTGTAAAACCTAATCCTTAGATCGACAGGGTTCCATGGACCACAGCTTGAAAGCCTCCGAAGTAATTCACATAAAAATTACTCTCTCCTGGCGTGCAGGAGCAGGTGGTGCTCTGCAGAAGTAGGCTCAGTAAATTACATTCTTACTGTAAAACTGTAAAATGATACAGAGGATCATAAAAACTTCCAGGACCACAAATCCATAGAAAAGGCAACAGAGATCAAACTTGTGCCAGGTAACAGACTAATGTCTCAAGCCTTGCAGTTATTCCCACAAGAAACCGAAAGCTCAAGATTTCCTTGGCACCTTCAGGACGTCATTTTATGGAGTCCTCAGAGAGGAAAAGGGTATTTACATAGGAATACTTTTACAAATATGACTTCCATGCAGGGAAAAATTAGAAATGCTTAGAATTGGCTCAAAAGGGAACTAAATCGGAAGTTCCAGAAGGAAAATGTCCCTTCTCCACTAAAAAATTAAAATTTCAGCTATTTAAAAGGTACTGGTTTTGACTGTCTGTAGGGTTGCTTGAAAACAGATGATTCCCTATGTCAAGAAAAACACTCCTTTAGAATTCTAAAATTTTAGACATCATGAAATATGGGAAAGAAAATACGAACAAACATACAAAGCCCATTATCCCATCCTGCTTGTCACTGATGAGCCTTATGGCCCTGTCATGAGAAAGATAATAAACCAGTGATGTCCAAAAGGTACAAAAAGCACAGCTGAAACTAGCAGAAATTCCCATTTCTCAGAACTCCACAGCACCAGTGTCACCTTCTGGTTGGACTACCTGGGTTCTAACTCACAGCTCAGAAAACTATCAGCTGGATGATGTGGGCCAAGACACTTTATGCCACAGCTCCCCACCCAGGTCCCCAGGATGACACCACTTCCCAGCCTCTCCAGGAGGGTGTGGGAAGAATAAACACAGGATGATTTTTGAGGTCCTCAGAGCCTACACTTAGTAGGGGCATGCAAGTTCAATTCATAGACTGGCCCAGTTTCTCCAAAATATCACGGTATATGTTCTGCATCCTTCCTCACATTTTCTTCTCTCTTGCATTCCCTCACAGCCTAACCCCACACTTAACCACATCTTGCTTCCCAAGAATGGGGCTTCCCACAAGCACTCAAGCTTAGCTTGGGAAGGTCCTTACTGCTCCTTCTCAAAGAGCCCTCACAACTCTGGAGCTTTCCCATTCATTGCTCAAGGATGTCACATTTCTGAAGGGAAAACCCAACGTGTCTGAGATACAAATGACACACCTAACAGCTCTGAAAGCTTTCTCTGGTTTCCTCCATCCCTGTTCATTATTTGGAACACATTGTTTGTTCCCTTTCAGAATTAACCTATGTTAATCTGTCGGTCATCTCCCATCCTGTCCTGCGTTGTATCTCCTTTCCAACATTTCCTTTAATCAATATTCCCTTCAGACACACCAAGTGCAGTTCTTTTTAAAAATAAATTGGTTGCTCTCACCCAGGAGATCTGACATTCAGACAAACTAAATGTCCCTTTTCATCTAAATAATTTAAGGGATCTGCATCCCTTATCAAAGACTAATATATCAGGCACTGCCAACAAGACACCTTCATTGTTCTTCAGTGCGTATTTAAAGTACATTCCCTGCTTGGCAGAAGCACTCTGC
>JAVJGJ010000003.1:16083058-16118295 GCA_035590215.1 Microhierax caerulescens
ATGTTTAATAATGCAGCTTCTTACATTTAAATCCTTACCTTGTAAAATTTCTTAAAATAAATGACAATTATATGCAAGCACCTGTAGGAAAATTTTGCTCAAACTTATGACATTGTTCATATTCCAGTCACATCTTTCAGATAAGGCAACAAATGCAGAAAGTTTGGGCTACTTGAGTAGTCACAGCCTGTAAGTGGCAGAAGCACTCTGCCAAGAGCCATGGAGACTCCAAGATCTCTCCACAGAGCTGTTGCATTATAAACAACACCAGCACAGGACTCCCAGGCCAGAAGTAGCTGTTGTGATCATCTGCCGCAACCTGGAGCCCAACAAAAAGGAAAAACCACCAAGAATACCCATGACCAGCCCTTGTCTCTTAACTGAGCTCATATAAAACTTCCAAGACTTAAGACTGCCCTCATCTTCAGATAAATTTTGAATTATCCTCCCTGATGAGCTTACATTTTTCAGTTAACCAGGAATTTGTCTTCAGCTTCCAGTCACCAAATATTTTATCTGTCTGTTAGTGATGCCTTTGTTCTGAAAAAAATCTCTTTCCCATTTCAACTCTGAGAACATCACCTCTGACCTCTTTTTTTGAAAAGTTTAAGCTTGAGGCAGGTTTTTCTTGCTTGTATTTCTGCACAAGCTGTCTTTGGAAGTGTTTCTGAATGCTGGATATCAGAGTGGGAACAAACTCTCCTTACACATACACTGCCCACAGAGCTTTTCTGATGTCTTTCCCCCTCTCCTGCAAAGGTCACCTCCAGGGCACAGCCCTCTGATCCTCTGTCCCTTCTGGTTCTGGATGGCCACCAGCTCTGCACGACTGCTGTGTCAGGGGAAGCTGAGATCTGCAACAGCTTCTAAGGGCTGAGACTGGTCTATTGAGGATAAGAAAAAAAGCCAAATCTTACGACCCAGACCGCAGACTTTAGATCTGAACTTTGCAGGCTGGATTGATGTCCATGGCCTCGTCTGTAAGGTAAGGTTTCCAGGAAGGGGAGCCCATTAGTGCTGATCAGAGCTGTTTTCTGTACACAGTGGTGCTAGTGAAGAAAAATTAAACCATTTCGCCTTTTAGATGCTGGTATCCAGGGTAATGCCTCTTACTTATAAAAACAACTTACAAAGTGCTGAGAAAATCTTCCTGTCTCCTCATCACTCCCCCTGCCTGGGTGCACCACACCTGCCATAAGAGCATAGAATCATATTGGAAAAGGTAACCACAGAACATTTCCAGTCTTTAATGACAACCTATGTAATTGTTGAGGAAGGTAGTCAGTACCAGTAACTTCAGAAGAAACTTCAGGAGATGTTAACGGAATGAACTGTACAGAAAGAAAGCTCCTTCTTCAAACCTTCTACATGACTTGCTGAAGCCCTGGAGTGAAAGGGTTTGTTTTCTCTCAGAACTACAGGGCTGAAGGCAAGTACTTTCCAGAGTCAGAACAGCCGAACCAGACAAATGAGAAAGTTTTGCTGCATCTTCAGCTCCCTCAGCCATCCTACCCCACCTGAGGCCTCTTACTTCACATTTCTTTCACTGAGACCACAGCTCTCCCAATCAATGTCTTGGAAGGAAAGACTGGAGAACAAATCACTCCACTTGATGCTACTTGCATCCTTTTCTCTGCTGCCAGAGAGTGTCTGACGATCCTGGCATGTGGAGATGTGGCTTTTTATGAAATTACCAGCTCTTAATTGAGAGGGAGACCTTCTGTCATGACCAGGCAGTACAAGGACAGTACAACTAATTTCAATCCATTACTGTTAGTGAAAGAGAACTGTTGCTGTCTAAACTAATAAGAGAATTTTTCACTGTGTCATTTATATAGTAGAAGGAATTGTAAAATAGCTCCATGACAGATAGCTGTACTGCTGGAGTTTCTTTAGTTTGTCATTGCACACAAAAGGATCTCAGCCACCATAAAATTAAATTTCTCCACATTGCAATTGTTCAGCATTGAGACAAACCAAATTTTCTGCTAATTGAATGTGCTGAGCTACTTATATATTCATAGCGAGCTGGTGCTTTCAGCACCATCACATTTCGCTCTGCAGGAGCCTTCCAAACAGCAGTGTCAAATGAGCAGAGCTGGTGTGGGGCTGGCACAGCCACTGAGTCACCCGCAGAGCCTTTGGCATGGGCTGGTAGCCCAAGGTGCCACCTCGGTGCTGTTAGGGGCATGGGTCTCCTTCCCCTCCTTGGGAAACATAGGTGTGCTGTCCAGCTCCAGCCTGTTCTCTCGGGCATGTTTTCTGGAGACTGCTCTTCCTGCTTGCCAGAAATAGGATTAGATGCCTAAACCAGCCCCTGAATCCTTCAGTTCACCCATGGCTTAATCTTACTTCTTCCTAGCTCATCAGCCTCCTGCACTTTAGATCATAACTCTTCAGAAACTTCTAACATACTTGGAGGTTTCTAAACACAGGTCCCCATTACCTGGAACAACAACAAAAAAAAATACCCTGATTCAAGGTAAGACAGCCTTCACAAATGCCTGTGGTCTGGTTTCCTTGTTACAGTGGGGATGCTCTGTGGGTTGATGTGAGCATCTCACAGAGCACCAGGATCCTCTCCCACCAGTCAGTCATGAAGCAAACACCTCCTTAAATGACAAATCTGAGTCTCTCTCTACATGCTTGATTATTTTTTTCCAATCTTGCTGGTTTTCAGAGAGCCTGTGATATTAACTCCAGGCACCCTTGCTCCAAAATCATACCCTCGAGTCCTGTGACATGTTTTTCTGAGTTTCCTAGTGCTGTATTCTCCTAAAGAGCTGATATAACAATTGGTGTCTGCAGCCAGACCCCAGTGCAATATCACCGTTCCGGTCCTGTTTCCTTCCAGGCTATCCTGGTTTGTTCACCAGTGAATTACCCTTGCAGATATGCGTCTCTAAAGCAGAAAACTTGACACTTTTCATCTGTTCGATTATGCAAGAACTAGGCAGTAATAAACAGAGTAAGACAGAGACATAAGAAATACAGCCAGCCTGCAGCCATACAGGGGAGTTTGCATACTGCTGGGCAACAGGTAACCAGGGTCACACAACTGCATTCTGCAAATCTATTTCATATTCACTCTTGTCAAATTTGCCACATCAGTATAAGTGCCAAGACTTCTTAGTGTGCCACCTACAACCCCAGCTACTAGAATTATCCTGTTTAAAAATTTCCAGCTTTCATTTTCTTACTTTTCTCATCTCTGTGGCTGCACAGAGCAGCTGGAAGCAAGTATATATTCAATTCAAAATAACATATGTTTAAAAAAACATTATCATTTCAATCCTCCTATGATCTCTGAGTAATAGATTTGATATTTTTTAAAACTTGCATTTGAGCAGATTGGATTTTATATATGTGTCTGTGAATCTGTATATATACGTGCGTATGTACGCATACATACACCCATCTTTTAGACACAATCTATCCAAAAGGGCATAGAAGAAAATGAAGAAAAAAACGAGCAGTGATTTCAAAGATTAATTTGGGAAGACACCCATTCCTGTTCCATGTATTCAATTGTTAAGAATAGAAGCATTTCACAAATACCTGAAATCCCCAGAAAAACAGGCTACTAAGAAAGCATATGCTGTCAGCATCAAGCAGAGCAATCTCCAGTAGGCTCAGTATGTGAGGAATCAAAAAACAAGGGTTAAAGGCTGTTAGAGGCCGAAGCATGAGCTTTCTATCCTCTCACAACTATTTTGGACATCACATTTGAGCTAGGTATCTACAGGTACTAAGGTATATATTTTTTTTCTGTTGTCAGATTCCCCAGAAGGATTAATATTGCTGTGGATCTACCCCTACCCTCTGCATTTCGAGAGTGCTGGTACCAATACGATGCAGTTCCGGTTTCCCCCTCTGTTCTGGAAACCATACCGCTCCTTGGTCAACGGGTTCCCAGAAAATGAGTTGAGTTTATCAGAATGGAAAATGTGGGTCATTTATTAATGATGGAATTGATTTTATGCACAATATTTCAGGGAAGTGCATTCAGACATTTTGCAGCCCTCCACAGCAAGGTTAGGTTTATTCTCAATATACAGCAGTGAGCTCTGCTGGGGCTTGCGTGGGCTACCAAAAGGGGTCCATTCACACTGGTCATGCATTAAGCCGTTGATTAGTTTAGTCGCTCACAACATTTTATTTCCACTGCATACTTTTGCTATTATCTTTTATACTTCCTGTATTTCAGGAGTATTATGGGGAACTTTTATTAACACATATACACTGGGATGAGATTTAATCTCTTTAATTTACTATCTATTGTATTTCTAGTAAACCCTTCTCTGTAATATCCAGGCAGCACCCTGATGGTAAATCTCCACTGCTGAAAGACATTAAAGAACTGCAAATTATTCTTTATTAAATGTTTTGTTTTATTACCAAAACTCTTCAAATGCCCTTAATATATTTTCCAAGCAGTTTTCATTTGGCAGTGAAATGACTGATCCTTGCAAAGCTTTTGTCTTATGGCTTTAACAAGTGAAATCTGTATTCACTACAAAGTACACAACATCCCATGGTTCCCAGCAACAGAGGTTACCCACATTTTCACTGCTTGCTATGCAGAGGGTCCCTGAGATGCATTTGGTAGCCTAGGAATGGAACACGTCCAGAGGATCTCATGAAGAATGGCTGGGTCTTGTAAAAGGGGTTCAAGCTTTGGCAAGGTGTCACCTAGAGCAGGATCTGTCATGGAGGGAACTGCAGCTTCCCAAAGTTAAGAAGCAAATGAAGCAAAGACTTGTGCAGAAAGTCATGCGTTACTTGTGAAAGCTGAGACACCAAAGCCAGTGGGGTCTTTTGGCTCCCAGACACCAAAGGCAGCTTTACTTACTGTAAGCCTGGCTCAGTATGAAGCTCTTGTCCAGGATGTAAAGGAACGTCCAGGAGGGCCTCCAGCTGCAGAAGTACAATTTCACTGTGGCCTGACCTCATGTGGGGTGTTATACAGTGCCTGCCCACAGCCGTTTGTGGTGTGCAATTCCTCAAGCGCAGTTTTTAGAGAACCATCTCGGCTGGAGCCAGAGCCAAGCTGCAACCCTGTTTATTGATAAGCTGTTCCTCAGAGGGACTAAGTGAAATTATCCATTGAGAAAGATCTCAACAAATGTAAGACTATCAGCTGGGGTCAGCATATTTCTTATCCCATCTGATATCCATTCTGACTGTCACTTTGCCACAGTGCAATATATTACTGATGTGTTTCTGTAAAGCAAGCTGAAAAATATTGGCATTATTCTATGCTGGTTTTGGATTCTTTGGAGTGGAATTGTCTTTCCAAATTGCCTAGACCTTTTAGTTTTATTTAGCACCATTTAGCAACCCTCAAGATTAACCACCTCACAAAGGAACCAAGCCTCCTGTATCAATGTCTCTAGCTTTAATAAGCTTTTTGGACCAGGAAATTTTTTGAAGAATTGGCCAGTGTTTCTTACATGATAGGTGCACTGCCAGACCAAGTCTTTCTAACCTCGTCAATCTTCAGTTTCCTAGTGAACTGTTTACTTATTATCCAACACGGTAATTTCTCCTAGATCTTCTACCACTCTTATAATTCACATATTTTACTTTTAAGTGCTAGAAAGAGAATAAATGTCACTTATGAGGCCTACAGGGAGCCAGAAATTTACAGGATGTAAACCCAGGAGTCCAGAGTCTCATTCTGTGTCTTCAGCTCCAAGACCACAGTGGTCAAACCCAAGAGACTCCTTTGCTGTCAGCCTCCCCATGAAGCTGGCAGCTGTTCTATGATGCCACATCTTTAGTAAGTTTTCTTGCCAGTGTGCTGTCTTCAAAGTTTCAGAAAGAAAGCAAAAGGCTCATCTTTTGCCTCCCAGGGGGATCCATATGGTCCTTGCCCCTCTGCATGCCTCTGCTAGGAGTGAGCGAGCGCAAGCTGTCAGCACTCTGCCTCTGAAATTCAGCAACAAGCCTCACTTTCAAGTGATGCAACCACTTCTAAAATGTCAGAACAACCCAGGAAATTAGCTTTTGGATAAAAAATATCCTCTGAGGTTGAGCCCCTGCAAGGCTGAAGCGATGGCGCTCAGGACTAAGTCATACACCAGAGATACAGTGAAGAGTTTCTCCTTTTCCCTACAAATCTCATAGACCCCATGGGTCAGAGTTCCAAGAAGCACTGGTATCCAGCAGGACTCCCCTCTGAGGGCAGCGAGCAGAGCACCTTGATTTCTGACTTGGGCTTTTTCATCACTATCTTCCTGTCCTCTTACATGATAATCTAAGAAAATGCTCATTCCCAGGAGAGGGTTCTCCATAGAGACTGGAGCATGCTAAGGAGCGGTTTGCTTCCCCTATTTCAAGCTTTGGTCTCACACTTCTTTTCTGTGCCCTGGCAACCCTGGTGCTCTCCACTGCAACCCTGCAGGTCCAGTCCAGCCATACCCTACCAGCAAGCAGTGAAGTGGGAGATGGTACCTACCATGGGAAGCATAAAGTCAAATTGCAAGTTCACCCCTGCCACGAGTCCCTGCCATGGTATAATGAGACGCAGGCATGAATGGGTGATGGCAATTGAACGTCCTTTTTCCCATCGGGGCTGTGACTGCTGGTTGTCCCTTGCAAGCCAGGTTATTGCAGCCATCTCTTACTGGCTGTAGCTGTATCCTAAACTGACTGGGACACATGGGCACCAGCTGGTGAGAAGCATAGCTGTCTCCCCCCTCCTTGAATTGGGCAGCTCTGGGTGCACCAGAGCTGGGAATAGATTCCCTTCCCTGCCACCACTCTGAAATTGAGGTCCTCGTTTTCCAAAAAATCCACAGATCAAGCCATGGCTATGTCAACACCTGCGTCCCTCCGGTGAAACGCACACTGTGCTCACAACGGCTCCGCTGCCCTAGGGCAGTGCAGACCCCAGGCCCCCAATGCAACCTATGGGAGCTGGGGAGAAAGGGTTATCCAGCCACAGGGCCAAGTGGGGACTGACCCCCCGGAGAAGACCAGCTCCCCTGGATGGCTTTCCCCCATGTGAAAAACCTTTTCCCTGAAACGTGTCATTTCCAATCCAAACAGAGTTCCTGTCTATTCTCATTTCTCCCCACCAGAAAAGCTGTGCTTTTCACAAAGCCTTGGAAAGAGAGAAAACAGCTGGGCATGTCAAAGGCTTCTATCATTACTGCCTTTATGTGACAGGCATGGAGGAAGGTGGCTGCTCAAGTTTCTAAGACAGACAGACAACGACAGGTAGCAGATGGATGGACAGGCTCGTGCTGGGAACAGGCAATGAGTTTCATTTTCTTACGGCACCGTCCACTGCAGAATGGGGATGATACTGCAGTACGTGTGCCAGGTCCCCTTCATGGACCGGGCTCTCGCACATAGCATAGATCTTTATATACTAAACAGGAAAGAAAAAGGGCTGACTTACAGCTTTTGTCTTCAAAATCCATTCACAGTAAAAATCTAACAGGAAAAAGAAGACTGTCCCACTTTTTGCAGCGCCAGGAGATGCTTCGATATAACCAGTCCCTCAAGACACTTCACAGGTCTGCACAGAAATTGCTTCTCATCACTGAAGCACAAGTACTCATTAAGAGAAAGTTAGCAAGCGCTGAGCAGCACACGCAGCCGCAGCTCACAGCTGACAGCACAGGAGGCATCACCTCCCAAAAGGGGACACCCCCACGGCTCCTGTCCCCAACCCCCCCCTCCCAGCACAGGGGTTCCTGGGGCTCCTACAGCTGATCCACAGGATCCCAGTACTCTAGGCTGGGGACAGCTGATGAGAAGCCCTGGCACTGCAGCCCTGCCGTTTGCCAGCAGTGCCCTTGCTGTCACAGCAGCCATCCCCTGCTGTCCCCTTCCTCCCCCGCACAGCCACATCCAGCCACCTGCAGTCAAGGTGAGATGTGAGAGACAGGGGGAAAGGGGGGAGGGAGGAGATTTGCTTGAGTCATCCCACGGACTGAAAGGACCTTTAAATGATGTTGCCAGTTTGAAAATGGGTTTAGAACCTTTCAATGGTAAATTTCAGTCTAAGCATGCTGCTTTCTCTCTCTCTGAAATAATGCATGTACATACACATAAATATCTCCAGGCTGCAGTCAACCCCATCCATCCCCACCCTGGAGCTCCCTATTAGCTCCAATATCCTGGCATGCAGCCTAAGACCTTTCAAGTGATGCATTTGGGAATGAGCAGTTGTTTTACTATAAGAAAAATAATTCCCTGGGCTGGCGGAAACGACTCAGCAATGAAGACTAACATAATCCATTTTTGCCTGCATTTCAGCTTCAGGTTGTTTCCTAAATGAAATCCTTGCAGGGTACAGAGATGGTGAGTACTCCTGACCAATACCTGATCTGAAGAGCACATCCTCCTCATCATGGCCAGCTAGACTCTCCTGTTGGGGCTCTCCCTTCTCATATAAAAGCCTTTAAAGCACTAGGGTTTCTTTGCCATGTGTGTTGTGCTGTTAGGACTCAAATCACCTGTGTCTCACCTCAAACCTGAGAACGAAATCCATCTTCCACTGTGATCCTTGCAATGCCACCGATTGCCCTCAGCACTGGAGACATCCTACCCAGTACTTAGGACCAGCTAAATATCAACTCTGAGACTCTCAGGGTACTCCCTGTCACTTAAAAAAAAAAAAAAAAAAAAAAAAAAAAAGAGAGCACAGTTCTCAATGTAAGCAATGAACTCTAACTCCTTCAGCTCTGGAAAGAATTTTAATTAGGCAACTGATTCTAATAAACCCAGAAATTCAAAAAAGTGTGTAAGGTTAAAGGCAAGATGTGTGATGGTGCAGAGGTAAGAGAATTAGCACAGAGTCCCACCTGAGCTCTTTTGCAGCCTGTTCTGACCGTGACATTTCTGACTGATCCCTTTCTTTCCCAAGAGAGGTCCAGCCCTTCTTTTTAAGCCTCTGGATCAAAACACATCACAGAATTTGAAATCTCCATCCCAGTCATCGCACCTGGCCAGCCTGGCAATGGTAGTTTTTAGTCATGATTCACACCGGTGAAGTTAACAGGATGCTTTCTACAGGGAGTACTTACAGGGGCTAAGCAAGGTGAGCGAGTCTGAGCTTGGAGATGCACTTACAACACTATCATCCCACAGTAAGGGACAGGAGAGAGTGAGCATTCACTTGAAAGGCTCCTACCACATCACAGTGTTCTCTAGGCAGCGCAGAGCTGAACCCTGAGATCTTGGCTTGCCCCATTTGCAGGGACAATGCTGCAGGTCTGTGCTTAGTGCACTCAGCTCCCTATAGACACATTTAGGGGTACATTTGCAGAAGCAGTCTTAGCTAGGGTCTGGTAACTCACCACTGTGACCTGCTCCTCTCCAGTGATAGCTTATACACACCACAGTTCAGTTACCAACAGACACATTGTTCCTTAGAGATCAAAGCCATCTGCTAATGGTAGGGACTGCTCTGGTTTGCAATAGAGTACTCCATGTGTAGGTCCTTTGAGCACAACGTGTCCTACTTCCCATGCCTTTGCCCACACTCCCATAGACACCTTCCAACAAGTACCCAATATCAACATTTAAAACAAAAGAAAGTCCATAGCTGCTCAAAACTGTTTGCTCTTTCCCTTCGCACATTGCCTGATCATTTACTCCCACTTCTGCTTTGCAATAAAGAGAATAAGGACAAGGTTAAAGAAATGAGATGTGAAGAGTGACCTTCCCTATAAACTCCATAGGCAGAAAATGAAGCTGAGCAGTAAATTAGAAAGTACCTGCCAGAGCTGCCCTCCCAGGTCACCTGGAACCACAAGGGAGGAATTGCAGCTATCACCATGGCAATTCTGCAGACTCTATTTTATATTGACCTCAAGGTACTGCTGAGTGTATAGTGCTAGAAGTGAAAATGGGTATGGATGAAGTGGAACCATATGAACTGCCACTGATTATCCTTCCTAAAGAGAAGCTGAGGTTCATTGGGGGAAAAAAAAAATAAAAATCTGCATTCTTTGAGTGGCAATGACCCCTAAGGACAGGAGTGCCTGGATTCTCCCAGTAGCCCTCATTCTCAACAGAATGACAGAGAATTTTGGTGTAACCCTGCAGTTTAAATCCTTTACAATACACCCATCACCTGCCAGTTATAAGTGCCTCACATTTTCATGCACAGCAACTATTCTCATAAAGGAATTGGAAAATATTAACTGAAGTTGCAAATATTGTTTGACTTCTGGAGGGTTTTTTAATTTTCTTGCTCAGTACAAGGAAGATCTTTAAACTTGAAAGTTTAAGTCATTTGTCTTCATGATACCAGCTGCTGACCAGAGGGAAAAGGTCACTGCTGTTACCAATGACAGCATCCCAGCAGATCATCCTCTCTTAGCATTTTCCCTCCTTCAACAGAAGGTCAAGCATCACCTCTCCTCTAGGGAGGAGAAACAACTAACATGTCCTCTTTGCATTAGGTAAAGTTAATGGAAATGGCAGTAAATCACCCTTCATGTTCTCACACAGACACTTACAGAGAGTAAAGACCATCTGCTTGCATGGACTCCCATGAGGAGCTATAAGATAAGGGAAAGAAGTTTTCTTCTTCACATAAACCTCAGGTTTGGGTCCACAGCATTTTTGAAAGTCATGGTCCAAACTACTATGCTGTTGGAGTCTTTTGTGTGGCATTGTTGGCAACGTCATGCCAGCATTTAACTGCTCTGAGCACTGCACTAGGTAGTCTCACAGAGCCTGACAAGAACAGAAAGAACTTTATCCTTTACATTGAGACTGTATGAGTGGCAATACCCAAGCCAAACAGTTGACTGAGACCCCAGGACAAGTCCATGCCGCAGCTGGACATGGTCCAACGACTCACCAGCTGCATTGCTAGCTAGCCCCAGGACATACTGCCACCTCCCAGATGTGCAAAGCTCATCAACTCTTTCGGGCTTGGATCTGTAACAGGGTGTGGGCAGATGGAACAGCCCCTGCCTGTGCAAGGAGACCCAGAATAGGATTGTCCTGTTGGTCTACACCAGGTTTATGCAGGAACATGGGGCAAGAAAATGGGAAGTGATTAAGAAGAGATATATCCTATATCCTGTCCCTGCTTCCTTTTCTAGATACCTTCTGAACTCAATAGATAATATGGAAGACAAATTCAAGCACATGGTGAAATGAAGGGGAGGTGAAAAATTTTAAAATCCCTGAGGAAGAGCAATGATGGTAGTGCAGCACAGGGGCCAGCTGTGGAGCTGTGTTAATCAATTTCTTTCTCTCTCAGAAGTTAACGTATGGCACAGGCTGGCAATACAACGTATTTGAAACCACATGTCACTGTTCATTACATTTTTTAAGCAAAGCTGATAGTTATTTTATCCCCTCAGTTTTGTTATTATAAGGTATTTCATTTGCAAGGTATGTGGCATGAAACAAGATCCACATAGACTTAGATGAAGGCATATTTGAATAGGTTATGTTTGAATAGCATCTAAGCAGGTGACAGGTTGCATTTAACATGTTTAAATAGGCTATTTACTTTTTATCAAGTTTAGTGCTTAGTCAAACCTTTTGCTCGGCAAGTATAGAATGAGTGTCCCCAAGGCAATAGGTGTCATACGGAAGGTAGAAGGATTACCTTTTCTGTTGCTTCTGTGGTGATAAAATGGCACACATTTTTTCACACACACATAGCCCATTCAAGCAAATCAGGAACCTCATTTGTCCTAGCACGTTTTATTAATTTATATACTTTTTTCTATGTGGCAAACCATTTGGAAAGCCAACTTCTAGCCGAGTGCCTCAGGGGGTCACCGGAGCTGCCCCACAGCCTTGCTGCCACCCGTGCCTGATCACGCCCCAGGCACAACGCAGCTTTAGTGCGTGTTACCTGTCCTCTCGGCTTCACCACTGCTCTGCTACATCTAGGGATGCACAGCAAAAGTATTGCTTCTGCTTTTCTGATTTGCATATTTTTCTGATGGAGAAGATAGTTGCAAACTGCCTTGATTTGGAAAGAGTAGACTCCAATATTGAAAAGATACAAGGCTATTCAGGATCTTTATATCTCCCATCATAAGATTCCCCCAAATTTCAGCTCATCAGGAATTGCATTGTCACACATTAATGCAACCTACCCCTTGTTTTATCAGAAGTGTTTGCAGACTTACTATGTTTATCTACCAGCACAAATGAAAAATGTGGGACTTAAGAAAATTAGTTTCTGAGCAATGCCAGCAAGTGAACAGTGACTCTAGCTTTAAAGACATGGCTCACTTGTAGGATGAAAGCTATAAATGAGTGATCACTGACCAGCAAAAATAATACACATTTCTTTCCTCTCCATTTTCTGACTCTTCTCAGAATTCTTTGAGACAGGACTGCCACATGAAGAGTAAATGAGGTTGGTGGAAGACTAATACAGATATGCCTCTCAGAAATATTGGAATTGAAGGTTACTGGACATTGATATGTGCTCAGGTCTCCTAAAAAGATGTTTATTAGATAATTCAGCACCTCCACCTGTCTAAGATCAGATGACCTTGTGAATTTACAGTTCCTCATTCTGTTCTAATATTGTTTTCCTTTCTTCTAGGCATAAGAGAAGGGAAAATAAAAAACTTGATGATTTTCAGTATGTGCCATAAAAATAAAGAGAACTTGTTGGCTGATGCAGCAAAGTTTGATAATTCTTCCTCTTTTTCCTCCTTTCTTCTGGGCTCCCTGTGCCCTACTCAAAAGGGGCCATTGCCTTCCCTTCAATTCCCAATCCATTCTTCCCTGACATTCCATGTTCAAAGACACAGCTGTGCCCTCTAGGCTGAGGGAAAGGTAGGAAGCAGGATATTTTGACTTACTAACTAAAGAGGTAGAATTTCTGTGAACAGCCTAATTTCTCTTTCTTTGTGTCTCTAAGAAACCAGTGAGTATTCCATAGTGTTTGCTTCTGTCAAGCTTTGAGGGTTGACATAGGTTTCTTCTTGCTTTCCTTGAGGAGGCTTTGAGGGCTTATACTAAAATAATGAGGCATTCTAAAAAACTTTCAACCTACCTGAACTCATCTATTTTAGACACTTAGCTAACTGTGTGCCTTTGATCCCCTCTCACTGGGAGGGGAAGTGGATTTGAAAGACAATGTAACTGTTTAAAAAACCAAAAAAGTTCCTTTGTTTGAGGCCAACCCACTTTGTGTTACACTTTCTGGAGAAATAGCCTCTAAAATGGCAGGTAAGAGCCTGAGCTTCCTGCCTCTCTCAGGGAATTCTGGTTTTATAGCTGCCTTATTAATACTTTTTCTTATTTTAAAACATGTGAAAGCCACCAAAGAGACACAGCCAGTCGCTCACAGTCCCTGTGACAGAAATACAGTTAGTAAACCAGATCTTTCATGGACTAAACCTCGGTCACTCAGGCACTAGTGGGAACCAGGGCCCACCTCAGCACTGCCATGCCGTGCGGTCCTGGGCCAGCCATTCCACCCCCTGCTTCTTGCTTTTATCTGCTTAATGCAGATCGCTGTAACTCTCCATTTCAGGGAGGAACCTACACAGCAAATTTGTAAAAAAAGTTGGCAATAACCTCTGCCATCGAGGGACTGCCACGCAGGGTGAACAGTCCTCTCTGGCTCTGTAGCTTATCTTCACCTTTGGGCAGCTCCTTTGGGAAGCTGATCCCTGCCCTTGCTTGCAGGCTTTGATTTCGCCATCATTCCTCCTCTCCAGGCTTTGCCTTCCCTCCCTCTCACACAGAAGAAAGGGCTTAGAAAAAGAGACAGCGCCCCTCATGAAGCTGCAATTCACCCTGAATATCTCACTCAAGACACTGAGTGAAAGATGCTGAGGTCCCTGGCTAAGGTCCCCCTGCCCTGCTGAGGACCTCCACATGCCGGAGGGGTGTCAGATGCCATCACCTTCCTCTGTCTCCAATCTCTAGCCCCTGTTACACCGAAATCCCTGCAGGTGGTGACACACAATTCTCCTGGGCATGGAGGCAGGGGATGCTGTGCCATAAGATGAGAGCAGTGCGTTGCTTGCTTTGCTTTATTGCTCAGAGCCTGCGGCACCTTGGAAATGCAGTTTGTAGAGCTGCCCTTGGAAGGTGAATCAGGCAGAACTGCTGCTTGCCAGTACCTGTTGGGAGGCATCTCCCTTAGTCTAAACCGTCAGACAGTGTAAGAGCTATTGGACATCGGGCCAGGTTTTGGCAGGATTGCTGCTGCTCAGGCCATAATCTCTGCCTCTCATTTGTTCTCATTTGCTCTGGCAAGCAGCGTTTGTGACAACTCTGTGGCAGCCCATCCTTCAAAGGCCAGCAGCAGATAAACAAACTGGACTACCAGTTTTTTCAGCAGCAGGTCTTAGCTAAGGAAGGAAAGCGCTTGAGTCCTTGGAAATGCTTGTTTAATTCCCAGGGAGGGGAAGGGAAGGTAAAACTACTTCCCTCTCTGCAAAGTTTCAATCCTCAGAGGTAGCTGCTATCTCAGAGAGGAGCCAAGATGTCTGGGACTGGCTAGGGAGGAAAGAGTGGAGCAGAGTAAGCAAGCGTGAGCACTAGGGGAATGGAGACAATGCAGAAAAAGGGGAAAAAAATAAGAAAGAGTTAAGTGATGGGAAATGCCCTTTTCCAGCCCAGCTGTTAGATGAGGGTGACTCAAGGAGAGAAGAAGCATGACCACTGGAGAGTTATGCAGATGAGCACTGGACTCTAAGCTGCTTGGGAGTCATGTCCAAACCACCTCCAACTTTATTCTAGCTGCAAGTTCTGCAATTAAAGTGTGAGGCTTCCCCGGTGAAAGCTACCACCCCTATCTGATGTGATTTAAACTACAGAAACCTCTGCAGCTGGGTGTGATCAGTGACTGAGGAAAGGCTTGTTTGCAGTTATCTCACTGCATTCATACAAGCTGCTGCAGGATTCCTCTCTTCCCTAGTTGGGCTGTTTGTGGTCATCTTATTAATACAGTGCAGACATGGGAAGATATTACGGTTTTGCAATATGACCTGTGCCTGATTACAAAGCAAACTTGGCCTTTGTATCAAGGTAACTAAAACGCTATAAATTCCTAGGTGAAGAATAGGCCCTTTTTACAGCAAAACAAGGGTATTCATTTGTCCCAGTTTAATTAGATTTCAAAAGTGGGTTTGAATGAGCTTTAAGCCTCTAAACTGCTGGAGAAGCCCAATATTTTACCTCTGTGCCATGTGACAATAAATAACCTTAATGCCTATTCTTCTGCATAGAGTTCCCACCTTCTCAGGGCCAAGCGAGCAGTGTATTTATGTTATTGATTGAAACAACAGTTTAGTCTGCCACTTGGTTTTAAAGAATCTGCCTGAGAGCAATCAATCCCGTTCAGGTCCATCTCCCAGCCCGCACGTGACTGCCACCATCACCTCTCTCCCTGGATAGACGGAGACCTTTAAGACAGCAATGCAGATTTAGACACTTGTCCAGACCACTCCATTACTCTCTCCGGGCCACAGGGGAGCTCGGCGTGATCTTCATTACACACTGGGGGAAAATGATGATAAAAGAGAAGCAAAGGAGCTGTTCCTTCCCTTCAGAAATACCCTCGGTGCAGGCGCAGAACAGCTCACGGGTACCTCCTGACACTTGAGGGGGAGAGACGCAGAGCTGCACGCTCGTACTGCCAGGCAAGTCTCAGAAATGAGATTTTGATGGAGTAGGGGATGCCTCTGAAAACGCCCATTATGCTCCCCATTTCATTATCTAATGGTCCCTGGCTGTGCAGCAGCAGTATAAAGAGTTTGGGGGCTGATAATTTGCTGGAGATTTCATCTGGGTAACTGCAAGAACAGGGCTGTGATTTCTATTACGTGACACAGAAGCAGCTTCTCAGCCCAGTTCTGAGATGGCTCTAGCCCAAAAGAAATATGAGGGACTCATTTACATTAGTTGCATTTTTGCTTTGGAAAGAAAATAAAGTCAATAAATACAGCAGGACAAATCCTCCTGAGACATACATAGAAACGGCTGCCCAGGGAAAAAGGGAAACTGTACAGTATTGTGAAGGAATAGAAAATATTTCCATGGATTGGCAAGATTAGTTTGCCACCCCTTAAAACCAAGCCAAATTAAGTCATTCTAGTATAAAATCCTTATATTCTAAGTAACCAAAGCACTTTGGCTGTATATTACTGTTCTGACCTTTAAGACAACTCACACAGATGTACATATGCACCTTTGGGGTCTAATTCTGACCAGGTTACACCTGCCTAGCTTAAATGCTGATCTGTGCAGCACCTGAAAACAGTCAAAGTGAGTTAATTCCTTCTCTTGAATCTGAAGGTCAGCTACCTGCCAGCCTCAGAGAGACATGTCTAAGTGCAAGTGTCATCCCAATGGTCTGAACTGGGCCATAAATTCCTAGGTGAGGAATAAGTCCTTTTTACAGCAAAGCAACAGTGTTCAAAGGCATTTGTCCCAGATTAATTAGATTTGAAAAGTGGGTTTAAACGAGCTGTAAGCCTCTAAACATGGCAAATTGCCCTTGGTCCTCAGGCTGTAACGTCCACTGAGAGCAAGGGTGCTGAATTCCTGGCTCTCCTCACCACCAGCCCTCAGAGGCATGGATTTCATTTTAAAAGAGGGGGAAACTGAGGCACAGAGGCAAAGTACTCACAGATGTTTAAGAGTAAGGAGAGGAGCACTGATTTCAGTTAACAGTCTTCAGCACACTACACAAGATTCACTCAAGAAGATGAGTTCAGAGTGCCAGGTATCTATTGAGCCCTGCTGACTTTTCTGTTCTTACGCTTCTGCCCTCCCTGAAAGCCTCAGCCAAGCCCTCACCGCTCCTCCCTCAGCTCCCTCTTAGCCTTAGGTCAGAAATAAAAAAAAAGGTGTATTCCTGGGGAGTGGCAGGGGCGAGCGGAGAGAAGAGAAAAACAATGAGGTCTTACTGAGTTTGGAACTCTTCAGCCTTTATTTATTTGATTTTTCACCTGTTATCAGCTCTTGTGGAAGTCAGCCCTCATGAGAACACCCTCAAGTGATTCAGTGCAGGTTGAAGGGTCACCCCCAGGACTGGGGTGGATGCAGCAGGGTCCAGCTCTCTGCGCAGGGCAAAGCAGAGAGCTTAGGCTTTTGAGAGGGGTAAAGGAGGAGCTGTGGTGTTAGAGACCAGCCAGCTTCCACCAGACCACCTAAAAATTACAGAGCAATAAGAGATGGGCAACACCCTGTACTGATTTGTTGAAACCTAATCACTTCATTCTAATTTCTTTTTAATGGAATAATAAAGTCTTGTGGGTAAAGAAGCACAAATATCAACGAATTCTGATTTTCAGAGGTGTCTGTCACTGTCCCATTGATGTTGCCGTAGACAAGCTATGGAAGCATGAACAGCTAGAGCTGTGAGGAGGCAGAAGGGGCTGGAAAAAGCAGGCTCCAAGAGTAATTTTCAATGGCCTGCTGACAGATCGAAAGGCAGTATCTGCAGATGGCAGCCCTGGTCTGCTACTGTTGGAGATTTCCAGCACAGAGCATGAGAAAAACATGCTCACTAAATCTGCAGGTACTGCTAAGCTGGGAAGAACTGTGAGCATGCTGTGGGACAGAAACAATTCAAAATAGTTTTGTGAAAGATTTAAGCAATGTAATCCAATAAAGGATAAGTAAACAATCAATGCCTGAATTTCATTTGTAATAATTCACTGGCATCTAGGCAAACTGGAGAGCCACGGGCCAGGCAGCAGAGCTGTAGCAGGTAGGATGCTGAGTTAGGGAGGTTGGGCAGCTGCTGTAAAGCCAAAAGGCAGGCACTGACCAGGGCTGCAGGAACCCCCGGGCTGCCCAGAAGACAGAAAATCTTCCTCTTAACCAGCTCGGCTAGAGTCTTGTGTCCAGCTCTGGAAACACAGCTCGGAAATACGTGGATCAACTGCAGACAAGAATGGTCAGAGGTACAAAAATTGAGGGTGCTAGGAAAGGATGAAATGGGAGCTGTTCTGCTTAGAAGAAAAGGTAGGTGAAGCAAAAAAAAAAAAAAAAAACCCAAAAAAAAAGTTACTACAGAAAAGAAGTTACCGGTTCTTCTGTGGTGGTCTGGGCAAGAGGAAATAGGCTTGGACTGCAATGGAGGAAATTCAGAAACTATTCTTAATATTTAACCAAGCAACATGGACAGAGAACTAGAATTGCTCGTGCATGAGAGGTCTGGATTCTCCAGCCATAAAAATCTTCCAAGAACAATTTAGAAAGGCATCTGTCAGGGCACAGCAAGGTGAGTCAATCCTGCCTTTGAACAGGAAGAAAGGCACAGACTCGTGGCCTTTCCAACCCAATTTTCTGCAGCTCCTGTGACTTCTATTGTTAGTACTTGCCTCACTAAAATGGAACAGTTTCTCATCTTCCTTGGACATACTTTGCCAAAGACAGAGCAAAGAAAAGAGGCATTTTAATTGGAATCTTCTCCATTCACCTCCTTTCTATCTCCCACAAAACAGAAAAACAGTCAAGTCATCTCTTCCTAACCACGTTCTCCCATGAGGTTTTTGCAGAGAGGAAAAAACCTAAATCCATTAAAAAGTAATATTGCTTTTTTAATTGAAATGAAAAAAGTTCTTTTCCCCACTGAAGAATAAAGAGGTGGAGGGAGGTGTGAGCAGCAGACAGGCTTTATGGAGGCATTTATCTCTGAATTCATCAAGATACCAGTGATGGTAACTTCAGGGAAGGACATAGTCCTGTGTGCTTAACAACCCAGAGCAACACTGCAAATTGGTGAAGGCTTTGAAGTATAGCAGACTCCTATAACCAGTGGAAACTCTGGTGGGCATGTGGGGGTGGATTTAGGCAAGCAGAAAGTAATTTCCTTCTCAGGTAAATTCAGCTCAGGTATTTCTTAAGACTGCAAAATTGGCTTCAGAAAAATCTCATGAGTAGCAGCCTCAAATGGATTATTCAAAAATTTTCCATTTATACTACAGTTTGCAACAAACAAGGACTGTTAATAATGTATTTCTTTATCCCAAGAAGAGAGCTGCCAAATTCAAATTGGGGGCTAGATCTTTGTAAAGGAAGCCAAGAGCTGAGGCTTTTATTTGAGGCCATACTGAATTAATTCTGAAATCTAATCATGCAAATTCTTTGCAGACATTGACTTCATGTCTCTATTCTGCATCTGGTCAAGAAGAATGGTCTTAAACTTCTATATGCATACATACACACCAGACAGTTGTGCATTTGTTTATAGCTTATTCCACATAAAATCCTTTTTGCAAATATTGATCATAGAATTCTGGCAAGAACCAAAAGCACTAAATGAGACAAACTGAACTGTAACAGGAAAAAAAAAATAAAAATAAAAAAAAAGAAAAAAGAAAAGGAATAGGGCTGGAATCAAAGCCAAATGAAAGTTTGTCTGCCATCACTTTCAAACTCCTCCCAAAAAAGTTCATGAGCCTGGAGGATATTGAAGACTCACATGCAAGCACAGTCCACAGTCATCAATCACATTATTTTCTGGGCTAGGCAGAGGCCTGGGCTGGAACGTTTTTCTCCTCCCACCCATGTTTTGGATGACTGGTGAAGCTATCAGACTTCACCTGGTCTTCCCACTGCCTGGCAAAGCCCAGAAAACAGCTCCAGCCATCAAGGAAGTCAAACACAAAATAGAATTTGCCTTCATGCAGTCAGATCCTGAGGAGTTTGCATCACATCTCACTCGCCAAGTCCCTCTGTCAAGAGGTTACTGGTACAAGTGATAAATAGGCCTTTACACTGGTGTTTATAGCCACCTGCACACGCAGCCCTCACTAGTGCAGTCAGGATCACGCAGGACTGAGGAGAACTCCAAGGGCCAGAGCACACTAATTACTACTCTGTTTCCTCCTCGTTATTTTCTAATAAAGACCACAGGGAAAAAAAAATGCTGCCACTTAAGAAATGTTATTGACAGCCAAGACCCCAAGAAATCCATCTGCAGGTTCTCCTGAGGGCTCTGTGCTGTTGTAGCCGCCCAAGATGAATGACATCCTGCAGAAAGACACAGGAGTCCTCCAGACAACACTAGAATATCTTTATTCAAGAGAACTGAATAATCTGTTTGATACAATAAATTTTGTAATGAACTGCTGAATCACAAGGAAGGACTCTGAAGCATTCCAAGAGAAAGGGCCAGGCAGCAGCTGACTTACAGCTGACCAACAATATGCATCTTCTCAGGCAATGCTTATTCTGTTTGCAACTGTCTCAAGAGGTTTATCATTCAATTTTTTATCCTTTTCACTAGACACATTCCCAGCTGGAGCAAAATGAATTATCCTTAGCTATCAAAGTGAAAATTAAAAAGCACCAGCAAGACTTGCCTAACATATTAACGTGTTCCACATCTCTTCCAAACCCATATTACCGTTCTGAACAAGAACAACATAATCAATCCTCCTACATTCTTTCCAGTGCTCTAACAAGTAGCTTCTTTGTTTACTTCTCATAGCTGTGATGTTGCACACTTGCAATCTACCAGAAAGATCTCAAAATGAAACAAGGGAAATGCTTTTGTCTCTTTTTCCCTGTGCTCATCTATCACAAAAACAGCATCAAAGAAATCCTGCCAAGTCACCATATTCATGTGCCCTCAGACTGGTCTGAACGGTCTGGATATCTGTTACCCAAAGCTCCATTTTCTGAGGAGAGCATTGATTCCAGTAAGCCTGTTCCCACAAGTCAAGGACAAGCCAGAGAGTTTGAGTGGCAGTTCCTTGTACTCATATCTTCATCCTGATGTAGCTGTCAAAAATAGTCAAAATGGTTCCAGTCTAAATAGATTAGGCTTCTTCAATTCTGGAAAGAGACAGCTAAGGGAAGTGTAAAAATATCTGTAAAATCAGGAGTGGCATGGAGCAAAAGAACAGGTACAGACTGCACATGCACTCTCTCCAAACCAGAACTAAGGGCTATCAGACAAGACCATAAAAACAGGCTCAAAACAACCTAAAGAAGGTGGTTCCTCATAAATGTGTACTGCAGCCAAAGAAATCTTTGTTCTGGATGTTGTGGGTGACAGAAGCTGAGACAGGCTAAAAACTGGAAAATTTAACTGAAGAAAAATGTACAAAGACAGACACTGCCTTTGTTGTGTGAAAGCCCTGCACCACAAACTGCTGGAAGCAAGAATATTCGGAAAAGTACCACTACGCTTGCCTGTATGCTGCTGTAATGAGACACTGGGCTACATCCAGCACGTTTATTCTTACAAGAGTTTTTTTGGACAAGATGAAACATTGCTGGGAGGAAAAAACAAGGTTAGGAAATAAAGTTACTGAACGATTTCAGCATCCTGATAAAACCTGAAGAGAAAGAAATACGACTGTTCCCAAAACTTAATTGAAAACAGTGTTTACAATGCCCTTCCCAAGGCGTAGTCATACTTGTTCCAGTAGTTACTTTGGTGTCATGCCATGTACTCCTCATTACACTTTTGAGTGAAGCTTGCTCTGAAGTGTTATTATGCCACACAATACATGCTTGTTCTTTATGTGTGTCCTCAAACAAATTTGCCAGCTTGAGCAACAGAAGACATTTCTGCTCCTGTTAACTCCTGCTTGCCCTGAGAAATGAAAAGCTTTGTGCTCTCCTGAGTGTCACCAAGACAACTGATGGCAAAATTCAGTCAAGTACCCGAGGAAAGCCTTCCTGAAGGTGTCAGGGGTTGTATGAGGAGTTTGTGCTCAGCTTGCAAGAATTTTCTTAGTAAAGAGAATTCAAAGGAAGGAGGAGACTCAGAATGGCTCTCAGAGCCCTGATACCTCTTTGGGATAACAGGCTAGCACATCGCTTGTAAGGAAACGTATTTCTAGTTAAAAGATCAGGCATCACTAAGAGCTTGTTTGTGCATTGAGAGTTCTTGCTAATTTAAAAGCACAGCAATCAAGTGAACACACATTCAGACTTGCGATGGCACGTACAGACCCTGCTGAAGCTGGAGCGCGCCTGCTGCTATCCTTCCTGCAACAACCGGTCTCCCGGGATGGGTGGGAACTGCCACCTCTCCATCCCTCGCCATTCAGCACTGGCAAATTGCTTATCACCTCTTACATACGAGTGAGCTACTCGCAGGTCAGCAAAAAACAAAGGGAAATAAAATACATATGACATTTGGGAACAAAATCTAGGAGAAAAATCTCTCCATTTCGTATAGAGGAAAGGATCAGTTATATTTGGAACTGGCTCCTGGCAAGAAGTCAGAATTCTGGCCCACTATTTCTCCACGGTATGGATGATGGAAAAGGTGAAATAATCCACAAGACTTCAACAATAATAATTTTCTATTAATACAATGGGATTTGGAGAACTTAGCCCAAATCTAAGGTGTACAAATAAAGCTTCATTTCTAGCCACAATTTTGCAATGTAAATGACACTCACAACCTTGCAAAAACTCTCTCCACTCTTCATCTGATTTATTCCTAGGAAAACACTTCAGTCATCACTGAGCTGTGATTGCCTCTTGGGTGGCAGGCAGAGCTTGTTTAACTGCCTAGTGCTTGAGGATGCAACAAGAAGGGACACAGCCAAGAGAATTATACCTGGGCAAAACAGCCCAAATCCTCAGGGGTACTTTGCCTCTAAATCTTACTGACACCCATGGCAGTTTGGCCCTAAATAACCGCAGGGAGCTGTGACAACGCAGTTAATCCAGACAGAGTTTGGTCAGCACACAACAGTAAATGCTCTGTCCTCAGCAAGAGTGACGGTCTGTAATGGGAAGTGGAGACACACTCCGTTTCACCCCTCCTGCCAATGCCCAGATAGAGCCATTGAGACAACCATAACGGAGTTACTAGTCTCATCACTGTTTTGCTGGGTGAATTGTAATGCAATAGGCTACCCAGTGTCCATAGCAAGTCTAGGGATTAGCATTTGCACGTCCCTATCCTCACACTCCAGATCTGAGTAATTCGCAGCAAGCTGCCAGCCCACAGATCGCTGAGCTTCTACAAGTCTGAAAAACTAAACTAACAGAACAAAGTATATAGACAGACATTATGGGAAGAAAATTATCGGGATTACTATGGTAACAACGTGGAGTGAATGATGACTTCAAGGCCCTGGCAACATATGCATTTTATAGGAACAGTTAATTGTCTGACTCTGCTCACTGACACCACAACATTTTCTACTAAATACCTTGGTATTTGAATTTTTCTGCCTCCAACTACTATTAACATATTTTGCATTCATGCTTTGTATAAATCCCCAGTAACATTTCTCATTAAAGTTCCCAAACATACATTCAATGTATATTTAATGAGACAGTGTGAGTTAAGTAAATGAGTGCTAATTAATTAAAGCATATGTAGGGTGGGCTGTGAGGATTAATTAGTTAATGTTCGCAGAGAGCTCTGAAAAATTTAAAGAAATGTATAAGCATGAATAGTGCTTTGGGAGAAAGGAGGAGAGGGAGGAGATGAAGAGATACAGTACATGATACCTAACCTTTAATGAACACCTGTTTAATATCACACATGGTTTGTCATACAGTGTTAACTGCAACCAGAAAGCAACTATACTTCAGTTAAAATCTGTTTTAGCAGAAGAGTAACAGCTGATAAAAGCAAATGGTCCAAATTCTTGAGCTCTGTCTCTTTTGGGACACAGTCACATAACATGCTTAGCCCAAGCTATCCAGAGTTACTGGGTAAGCGCCAAGAGATGACAGCACGGGCCAAGGGGAGGAACGGAGTTTCAGGAGCCCCCGGCGCTGGCTTGCTGAGTCCCAGTGGTCTCCAGCTAGATGCAGAAGCCCAGCTTTTCTAATGCTCCCACCCACGTCAGGCAGCTCCACTCCCAGCTTCACTAGCCAGTGTCTCACAGCCAGAGCTGCTGAGCCCCCAGGGGCTGGGTGGGCAAGGACAAGCCCACCCTAGCACAGCCTGGCCAGGGCCAGTAGCCTGCGTAGCTTGACACAGGCTGAGTACTCACCAGAGTCTCCCATGGGGTTTGTAGTTACCACAAAGGTACGTTGCTGCCATAGCTGGGGGCTGGCACTACCTGATCATGGCCGAGATGGTGACCGCGGGGCTGGCCTGCCCTGGCAGAGGGTGGCTCTGTGTGTGTGGGGACATCTCACAAAGCAGCCACTGTATAAAGGACCTCAGCAGCTCTGCGCCTCTGCTCCTCCCTCCTATCCTTTCTGCAGGGCACAGGGGCACGTCTTTCTGCTCAGCTCTGGTGGAGCTTCACCAGTTCCCTTCAAACAGAAAAGTTCATTAATTGTTGCTCTAGCTTTGTTAATGGTGAGGGGGGTGAGGAATTAGGAAAAAAATCAGACTAGGAGAAGCTACCCGGGTTACCAAGTTCCACTCAGACAGCAACACAACTCAGGCACACCTATGGAGCCCAGGCCATTTCCCTCCTCCTGTGGGGAACTGCAGTTTGCCATGCAGCGACTCTCCCAGGCAGCTACACGCCAAAAACATTCAACTTCTCATGAGACCTCACCTTGTTCCCACCTGACAAGGGCACCTACCTCCTACATGCCCCGTCCCATTGCTCCCAGAGCAAGCCAGCTGTTCCCATCACTTACGTTCTCTGCTTTGGGCAAAGAGCTGCATGGCCTGAAGAATGAGCTCACTCAGGGGCGTGAGGGCAAAGGACAGCAGAGAAACCATCTAACTTCCAGCCTCAGGACAGCAGCGGTGGAGGAGGTAGGACATCTCAGATACTTTAAGACACAGGTAGCTTTAAGCTGGGATTTGTCTTCTGAACGCATCACTGCATGAGAACAGCAAGGCACATAGGCATCTAGCCCGTCTCTTGTGGCTCCCGTTTCCCGTGGCATGCAGCAGGTCCCAGCTCCTCTCTGGCCTCAGGGTAGAAATCTCTAACACTCACATCTTGCTGCTGCAACCCACAAACACCACTTCCCTCTCCTCCCTCCTTCTCTTAATCATTTCAATTCTTCTTGGGCCCTGTCTGTGTACTTGGAGACCTGCCTGGCAGCGTGAGTGAAGAACGAGAGCACTAAGAGCTTTTGCAACGAGAAGCCAGCTTGGTCAGTGTTCACTCCATTGCTCCCTGGACTGCCTGCTGCAATGGCTCACCCTCTGCATCCCGGGAAACCACCGTCGCACAGCCCCATCACCGAGAGCACTGCTCTGTGGGCAGCATCTCAGGGGGTGCTGGACGCTTGGGCCACACACCACCAAATCTACCTCATGTGCTTTCACTAGCCCTCCTCAATACTCAAGGCATAACTAGGGATTTTTTTTGGGCAGCCAGCCAGGAAGATTTCAGTGCAGTTTTTTTTACTATTGCCAAGGTATTCCATTTTATACAGAGCTGGAGAGAAGGGGCAGAAAAAAATAAGCCACCCAGGGAAGACTTCTTTTGACAATATAATTGAGGTAGGTTGCATATGAGCAGAGCTTTCCAGGACAACACACTGGTAAACCTTATGCTTCTGCGAAACAACCCTAGAAATAAATCTGGCTATCTGCGAAGGTAGAGCAAGACAGCCTGCCTGACCTCAGGGTGAGTCTTACAACCAAAAAGGGATAAGGGATGCGCTCCCACCTTCACCCCCTGAAGCCAACAATAAAATAGGCTGGAGCAAGTGAGCCTACATGTGACAGGCTGCGCTACATCCCCAGCAGGGCCAGGGACTGAGAGTGCTGGCGACCAAAGTTCTTCCTGCCTCCGTGAGAGGCACTGAATAAGGAGAGGGAAAAAAGCACAGCATCTGTGAGGGCTCTCACCGTGGTGGGTGCTGCTGGGGTTTGGGTGGCACTCCTGGTGCCCTGGGAGGTTTAGGGATGTTCTAGTTTGACCAACAAGGGGTTGTATCTGGAGCCTACCCTACATCCTTAGGACACAATACCAGCTCCTAGGATGTTCCCATCCACCCTCATCACCTTCTGGTGAGAAACATCACCAAGAAGTAACAATGTGCCTTTGTAAAATGACGCGCGAAGGAGCAGTCAGTAGGCAGGAGTCAGAGTGGAGAAGTGCTGGAATTGTACTCATGGCAATAGGGCTGTCCTTGTCCCCAGGGCTGGATGAGAGGACTGTAGAATCACCTGAGCCCCAAAGGTCTCCCAGGTCCCCTTCAAAGAGCTCCTAAAACAGCAGTTCAACATCATGACTGGGCAGGGGGGGGCAGGGACAGGAGCACCACATCAGTGAAAAATTTAGGGCTATATTCAGGGAGCTTTCATGCAGGTTCCCTAGAGCCTGGTGGGTGGAGGAAAGCCATGCTGGTGTCCCCAGTGTCCTCATACACTGGCTGTGCTGGGTGTTGTGCGCCGCCAGCGTTCCAGTGCCACCAGACAGCCCAGCATCCTGGCAGCCCCTGCTAACCCTCCCTCTCCTGCCTGACACTCAGCCAGCCTGTGTCAGTCCCCAGCAGAGAGTGACTGAAAACCCATCCGATAACCTGTGCTCTGAGGCACCAGAGGAGTCATCACCCACTCCATTTTCACCAGTGTCCTGACAGAGACGAAGGGTTATCAGTGACAGAGCCAGCGCCAGGTATGGACAGGTTTCCATGGCTGCTAGGACGGAGATATCTCTTTCAGCAGCCAGTGGCTTCAATCTGCACGTGTTCCCTAAAGGGTGAGCACCCAAAATCCTGAACCCAAGACAGTCATGTACCTGTTCACCCCTGAAGTCAGCAGGAAGCTCCAGCTCTAACCCCCACAAGAGGGGACGGTCTGTTTAAACAGGCTCTGTGCTGCTGGAATCTAAAAGTCCAGTATCAAAGCAACACATCCCTGAAAGTATTTGGTTAGTTACAAACTCTGATTTGTTGCAGCCCTCTGGTTGAAGACTGCTTGCATTTAAATCCCATTTCCATAGCTGCTACCTGGCTGCTGCAGAGAAAAGCAGCTTATTGCAGTCCTCTTGGGGAGAGATGCTGGCTGCTGCCCCAGGTTAGGAGATGCTTCTGCAGTTTGTCTGGGTACTGCTAAAGTACTGCTATATCAGAAGATGACTTTTCTCTTTCTGTAGCAGTGCCAAGAAGAGGAAAGCTCTTGTGTGGTAGGGTCAGAGAAAGCAGAAAGCTCAATAGCCAGGTGCAAGGGTGCATGGGGAACAAACCAGCACAGGACAGCTTAGTTGCCAGAAGTGCCTGCCACCAGGCTCCGTTATCCCTCCAAAGAGGACAGTGACCTGCTTGCGCGATGTTTCTGTTGTCCCGCCAGCCACACTGCCAGCTTGCAGGGCTATCTGGGCACCATTCCCTGAGCAAAAAGTCAGCAGCTCACAAGCCTCCAAGCAGCTGCTGCTAACATGCCCAGTGTGCTGCTCAGAGGAGAAACACCTCTCCTTTTAGGAAAATAGTCTTCAATTGTACACTACACTTAGCAAGGTCTTGTTGGTGAGGAATGCATGATGTTTTATTTAACGGTGCCTTTCTCCTGGAGGGATATGAGCCATTCCCTTAGGAGACCTACAAAAATCACATTAACGCTAACATGTTCTTTGATGATTAGAGACTTTCCCTGGCAACACTCTATCAGTGCAGGCTGGTGAAGTATATTGCCATAATTGGAGATAGACTTTTCTCCCTTTCACATTACAAAGTAATCCAGGCAAAGGCTCCATATGATGCCATGGTATCAATTAAAACCATCTCCTTTGAGACGATGGAAGTAGCACGTTTTCAGGAATTTTCCCATACTGTCAATTGTGTGCTCATGTGGTTCTGTTTAACACAGAGCAAGAAATGGATCCCCCATCTGGTGCTCAGTGGCTTATGAAATATTTAACTGAGTGTTTTGTATTAATGGTGGTCACTATGAACAAAACAGTTGGTAGATTAGGAATTTATCCCACCTTCTATGCTTAATAGGCAGCTCTTGCTAATCTCCTCTGTGCAACTTTCTGTCCTAAATTCTCAAACCACTTTTTCTTCCTGTCTAGATCTCACTGCCAGGCCATAATCTACCACAAACAACTGCCTCAACTCCTAACCAGGGAAAACTGGAGACATGGCAGGACACCAGCTGGTTTAACTATTGCAAGAAATCACAACTATGAGGGTTACTGAGGGAGACCACAGCAACTATTTGAGTAGCTGTTGCATCAAACAAACTTCAGTAAGTAAGTGCAGTCAAGACCTCTAACATTTGCTAGAAGTATTGATTAAGTTTGCAAGTACCAGCAGCCTCTTGGGAAAGCCAACCTGGCCATGCTTGCCTGCGTAACTAAGTCTCAACAAACACTTCCCTGGGAAAAGATAAGAGGGTTTAGGAATTGATACATGCCAAGACCTGTCCCATATTCCCAGTCTGTTGTTGTTTGTTTTTTGTTTTGTTGTTTTTTTTTTTCCACTAAGAAAATCCAAGCAGCTTCCAGCCTCAAAGATAACTCGTGAAGCAATCACCAGTGAAAAGACAAAGCCTGGATCTCTCCCCAGAAGCTGGACTTGAAGTCTAATAAATGGACCTGAAGAAACACAAAGCATAAATTAATTCTGTTAAAAGTACAGAACTAAAGTTATGTTAATAGAAGTCACTCGGCCATCTGAGCAGTCTCCTAGCAATTGCATAAATTACTGACTGAACAAGGAGTTTCAACCGGAACATCATTTCATGAACAGACCCTGACTGATTTCCAGGCAAGCAATAACAAGTACTCTGGAGGGAGCTGCACTATCCTCAGATGAATGGAATTAATAAGTCACAGAAAGATGTTTAATAAACAAATTTCCCCTTTTTCTCTTGTGAACTGTACAGGAACAGAGTATATGAACACAGAAGCCTTTGCTATTTCTGTGTATTTTCTATTTGTTCATCAAGCCCTTGCGCCCCCCGTAAGCCCATCACTTCTGAGCCCTAAGCTGCTTTGATCTGCAGCGCAGACCCCATGGCGCTGCTGCCATTTCCTCAGAGGGCTTGTTGTCACCTCTATAAATCCATACGCTCCACTCAAAGGCAGTTAGTTTTTCCACTGGTCTCTGCCTCCAGAGGCAGAGTGGCAGAGTTTTGGTTCAAATCTGTTCTTTCCCTCTAAGATTCAGCCATTTGTAGCTCTTAAATTGCTGCTTAGCAGATAGATTGAGATGTTTCAAGTTTATCTTCCCACACAAGTAACAGCAAATTGTAGCTCGAGCCTCGTGTACAGTTTTGCTCAAGTGCCCTGAGGCTGGGAAGCTGCTCAGGGAAGCTGTTTTGCTGGGGATGCACACTTCCCCAGTCACCATTTTCCCAACAGAAAGCTCTCCTCCCTCTGAAGTGGCTCTAGGAAAGGCAATGAATACACTGCAGGAAGAAGCTTTATAAAAGGTCCAAAGTGAATACCCATGCAATGAGCTAAAACTGCTTGTTTGAGGCAAACCATAGCAGAACCTTTCATTGTGTCGGAAAAAGGGTCATTCAACTTCTTTTAATTGTACCTGATTTATATATGGCTCTGTACATTCCTAGGGAACAGCAACAGTCCTGCTGAATCACTGTGAGAAAAAGCCTGTATCTAGGCAGATCTGGGTTTGCAGAAGCAAGGTATGGAACTCTATAGGACTAGAAGGATTGGAAAGAAAAGTTACCTGTGCACATGCACAGCATTTAACACAGGAGAGGTGCATCATCTAGCTACTACTGCAGTGAGGTTTAGCACCCGGAGCAGAAATATCTCTGAAAACTTCTTTTCCTGAGGCATTTCCACGTGCAACTGTGGCTGTAATCGCATCCAGTTTACCTATATTGTGCCCAAAGCAATGTCAGCCCCAACCATCTCTCCACAGAGTAAGACACAGAGTTATCACAGCCCAGCTCCAGCAAAGGCTAACCCAGATTTTCATTGCACATAAACAAAAGACTTGTGGCAAGCACTATCTTTAGGACTGTAATGGTGTCAGACTGGAAGGAGCATCTCAGTCCCATCTGAATCCTCAGCCTGTGCCCAAGTGCAACCAGTCTCAGAGGACAGCCTGGCACCCCTGCACAGCCGTGGGAACACCCCACATCCCCTTACCACCTGCCCCACACAGAGCTGGGGGTTGTGGTGTTGGCAGCACACGGCAACTCCCCAGTGGGTGCAAGGTGGTGAAGATTTTGGACTGGTATCTGCTAAGCCTCATCTTCCCCTGCATAGAGAGACTGCAACAGCCTGGCTCCTTGGCCCCTTTCTGCCAGGGGATGTTGCCTAAGGAGGCAGCAGGGAGGGCCGGGGGCTGGCCAGGACCCCTTGTCCCACGTTTATACCTGCAGCACCCATGGGTGCAGAGCCTCATCAGCTCCCGTTGGAAGTTGGTTAGCCGAATCCTCCTGGCTTTCCAATTCGTTTGAAAATCTGAAGCTCGTCAAAAGCAACAAGCAGAGAAGGGGCATTGGCATGCTGCTCCAGCACGCCTCGTCCCTCGGCAGCCAGCGCATCGCCGCTGCTGCTCCCACCCAGCTCCCGGTCCAGCTCCACCGCCGATTCCGCCCCCCCCCCGCTCTCCGCAGCCCACAGAGACATCAAGCGGCAGAACGGCCTCGTTGCACGCACAGGCAGAGCGCAGGTTTTGCTGAGGCAGGCGGGGGGGGGGGGGGGGGGCGGCATCCCCCCTTCAACAAAGCTGGGCCATCCACAGCCCAGCAAGAAGCTTTCTTTCCTTGTCTTTACTGAATATGTTATTTTATTCTTCCTTTCCCTCTTTGGATTATAAGCCTAGCAAAACCAAGGCAAAAAAATAAAAACAGAAAAGAAACTAGACTATCCCTGAAGATGGGGTGGTTTGTACATAGCCCCCACACACACTTCACACAGATGCTGGCCCTGCAGAAGGGTGTGTGGCAAAGTCCCTCGACTCCACAATCTGTAACAGGAGGCCCAGGCACTGGAGCCTGTGTTCAGGCAAGAGAGACCCCCAAAGTAAATAAACAGGTTGTGTGACTTCCTTGATTTTGCCCTTTCTCTCCTTTGCCCTGTGTAAAGTAAATCAACATTGGGTTGGTTTTTTTTTTTCCCTCTGAATCCCTGATGTAAGGTTATCAGCAATACAAAGAAGAATGGAAGACAGCCTAGAAAAGCTGGAAATCATTTGCTATTGTCAGTACCATGGGGAGAAGCCTTTCTCTCAGAGAGCTGAAAAAAACATTTCAAAGCTAATCCTAGCCCAAAGCTCCCATCAGCTGCTCCTTCTTCCCACACTTTCCCCTCTGATAATGAGGGACTCTGGCTGAGGAGCTCGGCAGTGAGCCCAGGAGCCCCAGAGATGCTGGTAGGTACCATTCCCAGCTGATAATGCTGTCAGGAACCTGGCAGTACCTTAAGGGAATCGACTTACTACATCTTGTATTAAATAAATTGATTCAGAGGGGGTTCCTTTCACACCAGAAGCTAAGATGGTGAGAAATTACGGGACAAGCGTTGTGTGCAGGTGTAAGAGGTGAAGGACAGTTACAGCTTTTGCAAGCCCGGCTGACAGGTTTCCTGGGATTCAACTATTAACCACCACAGCAAGGAGCAGTCCCAAACTCACTGCTCCCTGCAGTGCTATTCCAGAAGAGATCTTTGCTTTCCCACTCCCAAGCACTTCCCTTCACAGTCTGCACAACAGCTGAGAACCAGAGGTCAACAGGTCGGTGTAAAGACAAGACTCTGTGCCTCGAGGTCTGCAGGTTCCCCAGGTGTCATCTTAGATGGGATCAGCTCCTCCTGCTTGGAGCAAATAACTCTTCATGATTTCCATTTTCTAGAAGGAACAAGAAGAAAGGGTCTCGGGACAGAGACTATGGACACCTGAATGGAGAGGCCAGGCTGGAGCATGAAGAAATCTTGCCCCAGCCACAGAGGACAGGCTGGGCACCAGGAGACACCAAGCACATGGCTAATTCACCTCTCAGTCACCCTGCTATAAGTTTGTCACTACAAAAAGAAAGCACATGTGATGGGATACAGTCAGGGGTTGTTACAGAAAACCTATATTAAACCTGCCAAGCGACCAGTGTTTCACACTGAGGTTCAGGCACCCACTTGACAAGCAGCTCTTGCACCCCTGAACCATTGAATTGAGTCAAATTTCCTTCTGACACCCAACTTCTCCTCTTTTTCTTCTCCTAGCATCCCACTGATGTCCGTGGAGGTTCGCTACTCTACTCCAATTCAGCATGCTCCACACAGCATCACGGGAGATCAGCTGCCTGGTCCCTGGAGAGAATCAAATGCAAGCTGTTTCCTGAGCAGCAGAACATGCAAAGCCCATTATCTTCCATATCCACCAGTGTGGATTGTCTAGTTGCTAATTAGTTGAGCACCTGCTGCAATACCTAGGAAGCCTTTGGCTAATTTCACAAAAATTCACCTGTAGGTTCAAAGGTTAGAGGAGCACTGACAGAGTTTCAGTTTATACCACAGGAATCCAGGCAAGGAAAAAGGTATATCCCAAAAGAATTTCCAACCAGAAGTTCCCCAGCTGAAACCAACACCTCCTCAGTAGCTAGGCAATAACTGCGTCTTAGAGAGAGCAAAGCTTGTTTTACTAAACTTCCAAAGTCCTCTCTGGGGAGAGCTGAGCTCCCCAGGGCTCTGAGCAGTGCCCCTTCATACACATTTGAAAAAAATAGCATCAAGATAAACTCCTTCAGCTAGTTTTGTCTTTACACTGCAGGTTTAAAAGCTGTGCAGACTATACAGCGCTGACGTGGCTGCAGTTAGGGATGCATGAGGGAATTCCACTTTTTAAATCCAAAGTTTCTTTGCAGTTACCCTCAGTCCAGCACAGCAACCAGGAGTGCAGCTAGGATAGACATCACCCACGGCTGGTCCCTTTCTGACAGCAGCACCTCTCTCAAAATGCCTTCCTCATACCAGTTTTGAGTCAGGATAAAATGCATGCAGCTGCTCTAGCTCTGTGAATATCAAAGAGACAGCTCTATTAAACCCAAAGGACAATTGTCCTCTCTGTATTTCAGGTTGGTCTAAAACTGTGCTACAGGGGACAATTAATCTTCAAAATCAATTTTTTGTCAGGAGGCTAAATTTCTATTGTCTTGGGAATGGTGGTGCTGGGCTGGTAATTACTGTCTGATGAGGCAGCCACTGAATTCACTGCCCAGGAGAACACTTTTTATTAATAACTTTTGTCACAAACCCCAGGTCCTTTTTTGACTTTGAAAAAACATGTTGCCTTATTTACTGTGTTAAAAACCTCAAGCTGTCAGGAGTCAGATGATTTGCTTCGGGTTTTCATTGCATTGTGAGACGGTGAGTAGCTACTCTCTTTTCCCCAGGAAGGCAAAGCAAAAACCCCAGTTTGATCTAGAAGAAACATGATAAAAATGCTAATTTGCTTTCCTTTGCATTTGTGTCCTTTTTCCCTATGCCTCACTCCACGGTAATCCTGACTCCCCTACATCTTCCTCCAATTATTTCCCACACAGTTGCCTGTTGTTGCCTTGCTGCTGCATGCACCCGATCCGTTAGGCTCCCAGGCTCGCTGCTCGCCATCACCCACAGGGGCTCCGTGCCCAGAAGAGCCTTGGAAGCTCCTCCACCACCGACTCTATCCACCTACTCAAGGTGAGGCTGCCCCAGGACTGTGCACCCTGCAAAAGCCAAGCTTGGCTCTCTACAGCCAGGATATTTCAGGATTTAATCCAATGACTCTGTCGATTGCCTAAATCACTGCAGAAGCAGGACAGGTCCGTGTTCCCCTCTTTCTGAGGGACTCCCAGGGCTCCCCCTTGCACCGTTCACTTGGCCCGGGGAGCTCAGCTCATCACAGAGCAGCAGAGCTGGAGCACCGGGGCCTGTTTTGTTTGTTTTTTTTTTTTACCAGCTTTTACCAGACTAAACCTGTGTAGCCAGCACACTCTCCTGGCACAGTGGAGACGTGGCTTTGTGTCTCAGTGGCCAGATGGAATAAACCCCAGGGGTTTAACTTGCTAACCACCTATGTTTTGGATGCGGAAAACTAATATGCTAGTGCAGTGGATGCTGCCTGGAAATGTCTAAGTCTCCACAAGCCATGAAAGCAGATGTCAGCCTGCACCAGGCACACCCCCCAACACTGCATTTGCTGGTGAAGAGTCCAAAGGGTGTCGATATACCGGTCTTCTAAATGATCCTTCCAAAATACCAGATTTCCCCAGGAGAGGTACGGTGCTGGCAAGGCATTTCCTATCCCTTGCTGGGCACCAGCACCTCCCACTGCAGAGCTCCAGCCCTTTGTCGGTACCCTCAGTCCTGCCAACACTGCACTGGGAGCTGGCATTGAACGAGGAGATGGGCCCAGCTCTCCTGACTCCCAGTGCTGCCCTTGCAGCCACGGCTGTCCCTCGCAGCGCAGGACTCCCCAGCGACTCAGGGAACCGGGCTTTTACAGGAGCTACTTCTTAGTAACGAAGGGATTCTACTGAATTGAATCACCTTTAAGTCCCTCCATGCTCTTGTTTTTTCCAGCTCATTTGATTTTAAAGATAATCTAATAAGCTTCAATTAATAACATTAACTTTGCAAGGATTAGATTTCCCCAGTGCATGAGACAGTGAGATTAAGGGACAGGCCAAAACGAAAACAGAGCTGACATTTCTGGTATAAAAAGGTATTTCTGTTAAATCCTGGACATCTTCATACAAATGAAGGTCCAAAGAACTGCTGCTCTGCAGAAGGCCAGGCCAACACTACACATGGGTGACTAGATTCCTGCCAGGCATTGAAAGAGGCACTGCACTGGTTTTGGAAAACAAGCTTTGCCCAGGCTGGTCCTGCAGGCCATGAGAAGCAGCGATGCTGCTGCAAGTGTTCCAAGCAATGCAGACACACCAGGTCCCAGCCCGCTGCTGCGGGCTTTGCGGTTCCCAGATTCGCTCAGCCCATCCTACACAGGCTGGAGCTTCTCCATGGAAGCACAGAGTGATTTGTTTGGACGAAACAAACAGAAGGAAGACTCCAGAAGAGAAAGGAATACGCACCACATGCTTGGAAGGGAGGACAGCAGTGTCTAAAAGACCTGTCGCAGTGTTTCCCTTTGCATTCTGTAACATTTGTATTAATATTTGCATTAGCTGGTCACAGCTGGAAGAATTAATTCTCAGTTACAGAAGGCCAAATTAAAGCTTGCTAAAAGCCCTGAAAATGAAGTTTTCCAAAAGAAAGAAGTCTGGTAAAAGCTCTCTGCTGTCTAAAACATCTTTGAGTGGTTAGCACCAAATTAAGTTCTTTCAGTCCTAACCGCAGAACCATTCTCTTCCCACAGGCCGGGATCTTGCACGACAGCTGACGTGTACGTAGCTAAAGGCAACGCACATCACAAGGACCCCCGAGCTGCAGGTGTCAGTTCTGAACAGGTTTCCGTCCTAGCACTGAAATGGGAGGGAGCGACCTGGTTGGTGA
>JAVJGJ010000003.1:16127817-16157894 GCA_035590215.1 Microhierax caerulescens
AATAAAAATCCTTTTTTTTCCCCCCCAAGTAACAGAATGTTATTAATCCTGATTCAAATCCTGACAGGTGGGAATGCAGAGATATAAAAATACTGTACATACAAGATCCCGTTCACAGAGTGAAGCAGACTGCAGCATTTGTAATTTCTATTCTTCCTCCCCAAGAGGAGAAATTCATTGATGAGACTATTCCCCAAGAGCTGATATTTTCCCACCCCATTAAGTTCAAAACCATGAAGTTCTTTAAAAAACAGATGAGATTAACTTGTTGGATCTATCCGCATGACGACAACTGCTTCTTGCTGCAGGAAGCTGTACAGTCCACATTAAGACAGTGTTTCATAGCAAGGTGACTCACATCAGCCTGCTGAAGACATCGAGCATCCCTGCATATAAGGCACGATCACTCCGGTTCGCCTAACCTCTCTTCTGCAAACTACTGTGCTTCAGACGGATGCGAGGTGGCGGCGAGAGCTCTTGCTGGTGAGGTGTGCCTACTGTGAAGATTAGGAGGTGCCAGGATTTCATGGTGATGAATGTTCCACTTGGTGCCTGTTGCCTTGTTAATGCACAGAGTTAGAAAGGGATGCAAGAGATGAATGACCTGGGCAGGGGTCCCAGCAAGTGCTCTGACATGCTATTAAATCCAGAGCAAACTCATAGGCAAAGCTACTAAAACTTGGCAAGAGAAAACAAGGAAAAAATGAAGTTACTTAAATGCTGTTCCATCATAAAAAGGAAATGCTGCTCCGATTGTTTCTTTTTAAAAGATCAACTTCATTGTGCCTCTTTCCAGGGCAACAGGTGCAAGGTGCTGATTTTACATCTTGCCTACACAAGCTGCATCTTCTTGACTCTCAGCAGAACTGTGGCTGCTGAGAGTCAAGATGAGTTGGCTCCTTGTTCATCCATGATGTTAACTCTTGTTGACTTCAATGGGACCATGAAATCTCCTTCCAAAAGTGGTTACTAAACACGCAAGTCCAGCTGCAACTTTTGCCTCAGGAAGACTCTCACCTGCATGATGGCCTGAGACCCACAATGTATGTTAGATGAACAATTGCTCTGTTTATACCCCATTTCCAACATGCTTTCTTCAGCTACCATTCCTAGCATTTCTCTCTCTCTCAATAGGCATCAGCCCCTTCTAATAAAACCTTAGGTCCCCCCTTTCTAAAGGGCTATGGAAAAATAAAACAGGAGAAACACTTACAAGGCCCAGCAAATGAATAAAGGTGAGCATAAGAATAAAAAAGTATGGTCTAAGGGAGTATATAGAGCAAAGCAGCCCATAGAGCATTCAGCACTCCCTGAAGGCATCCAAGGAAGCAGCAGATGCTCCTGGGATCCTTCCTTTGGGCTCTCGTCTCTTGGTGCCATGGCTGGAGAGCTTGGCTGGCCACAGGAGGCCATTAAGGAGATCCTGCAGCTCCGCAGAGTAGGCACTGAGGTGTTCCACAGACTTTACCCAGCTTCCAAACACCATCAACAGGAGTTTTCTCATAGCATTTCCACTCACTCCCACTGAAGTCAACAACTTGGATACTCCCACGCATCCCTCCTGAATTAATAGGTTCTCCACATGTCGGCAGGCTCAGGGCCTTTGCGACTTTTTCCGTCGGGGTAAGACAGAAGTTACACCAGCCAACTGCAGTGCAAGAAAGCCCGTCACAGCCAGCTACAGAGGCCCAGGAAGGGCTGAATTCCTAGCTGGCAACCTCCCCTTGCCTTTTGCAGAGGGTCACCATTTTTCCCCATGAACAATTAGTACAAAGCACATCCACTTTCTGATTTGGCAGAACTTTTCCCCATCCAGTTTTTACAAGCGCACCAGATGATACAAGCAGCAGGGCCTGGACTGGGGTGGTTGTAGGAAGTACTTGTTCATAAAACCCCACCAGGCACCCATTTCACAACAGTGAATACTCTGATGGCAATGGAGGGGAAAAATCCACAGGAAAAAAAATAATAATAAAAAAAAAAAAGAGGCATTTTCAGCAGTAGAAATTTTGACTGTTACATGAAATACAAAAATAATTTTTTACAAAATAAATTCTTTGCAGATGAAGTTGCCACATTGGCCCAAGTTATCAAATAAAAAAGGAAAAAAAAAAATAGGGTGGATGTGGTTCTTTTTCCAGATCCTTTAAAACAACATTAACACTTCTGAATGGACAGATGGAACAAGAACAGAGAACAAGCAAGGACAGTACAATCTAGCCAACAGCTGGGATATTTCCTGAGAAGAAGCAGTAAGCAAGCAAGACCTTGCAAGTCACTTAAGGGTTCATGCAGGTGAGCAAGCTCACAGTCTGGAAGCAAGGGTATGCAGCTAGCAGGACGCTTGCCACTGCACCGTCCTATGTTAACAGGATTTTTGGCTAGCGTATGCCTGCAGCAGAGGTCTACCAGTGGTTATATGGTTCTTCAGAGGTAGAGAACTGCTGCCAAGAGGCCAGCGGGGTAAGAGATGGTTGTTTCTTGAGTTGTTGGTCAAGGCAAGGCATGGGCTTGTGCTGTGGTATTAAACTTGTCCCTACAACTTATGTGAAAAAGGAGTTGCCTCTTCCTAGCAATTTGCCTCAGAAACTATCCTGACCAAGGACAAGAGCTGAAGTTAAAGCCTTACAGCTGCCTTGGGGATTGAATTGTGTATTAGTGGAAGGTGCAGAGTTGTGATCTCTTCAGATTTCTTGGTGCTCCACGCCAGCACATGCTCTCCACAAAGCTCTAGAGCTGTCAGAGCTCCTTTCCCAGGCAGATCAGTGGTGAGGGCAAGCACAGCCAGCAGCAGAACTGCAGCTGCCAGAAGACGACAAAGAACATGGTGGGAGAGCCTCAGTGCTGGGCTTTATGGAAGCTGGGCTGCAGGGGCAAGGTAATCAGGCTTGCTGCCATGAACCAGACTGGCAAATAACTAGCTTGTACTGGCTGAACAGAATCCAAGCCAGTGTCCAGATGCTCAGCCTTGTAGTTTTAAAATGCACGTGAAAAAAAGTGGCAAAAATATATTAAAAAGACAAAAGAATTTAAATGAAAGGAGGCCAAGGGAAAAGGCTACTTGTTTGTGTAAGAGAAGAATGGTTTTCAAAGACTGGAGGGAAAACAAGCCATTGAAGGGGGGGCAGGGAAATCAAAAAATCACTGCATGGGCAGATCTACACAGACAAACTTGCAGACCGTGCTATACCCTAGAGAGCAATAGTTTTATCCTGACTGGAGTCTGCCTGGGGTGCTGGACGGAGCAGCATAGAGAGGCAATCAGCACAGACATCGTGTGAACTGTTCAGCACTGCCTCGCTCGAAGCTGCCTGCAACTGTAGATTTTAGATGCAATGCTCAGTGCCTATACGGCCCTCCTTCAGCCTCGTGTTTCCAAGACATATGCAGGGTCAGACAAGTTACTGTACTCAAGTGCATCAGCAACTGAGCTAGCACTTGCAGTAGTTCCTACTCTGCTTCAGTCAAATTCCTTGGCTTCTGCCACACTGAAGCTCAAAGCAGGTGACCACAGAGGTCCCTTCAGACATTTAAATTTTTGTATGATTCTTCCCAACCCACGAGTCACAGCTTCACTACCTCTCTGGGATGTCTTAGAAGTCATGCAGACAATGTCTAATTTCAGCTGAAATTATCCTTTAACTGTTCTATCCTAGATCCTGGAGCCAAATGCCTGATAACACACTCTACCCAGAGTGCTGGAAACCCTAGAAAGAAACACAGCAGTTAAGATATTTTATTCTATAGACAATTTCCTCCTCACCAGTCCCAGGTTCTGGCTCTTGCTGGTGTATGTTATGAAGATGCTCTCTCCTTCCCGCAAGTTAGCATGACTGTCAGGTTGACTCAGCTGTCTTACCCAGCACAGGAAGAAACACATTTCCTCTTACGACTCTCTTTGCTAAGTCATCCTAATATGAAAAGGACTTGTACTTCTGAAGTTCTGCTGCATTGCCATAACCCAGCTGATTTCTTGGGTTGTTTTCCCTGCTGTACATGCATCTCTATTTGTCCTATTTGTCAAAGCTCCAGCCAAAGCTTAACAATAAAAATAAAAATAAAACCTCAAAAGAAAAAGGGAGCTAAATCAGCTAAATGATTCACACAGCTCGGCAGCGGCTAGATTGTACTGCACTGCTTAAGTCATCACATATGAGTAGTAAGACATTGAAACAAACAATGTCACTTAATATGATGACACTTAAAGAGGAGATGTTGGGAGCAGAGGGTGGACCTTTCATTGGGTAAGGAATCAAGAAAGTTGCCTGGCAATTCCAGTAATGTTTGCTACAGAAGAGTCAGTACCAAAGCAAAGGCTAGCACAGTTTACTGCTTCCTACGGGAACCTAGAAAGCAAAACAGAAAGAAAAAAAATCCATAAGGACACATCCAGGTGAAGAAAATACTACCTGCAGTCATCTTTTACTTGTCCTGCCCTCTTTGAATGTCTGCGTGGCTTCCCGGGTACTGGTAAAGTCAAATGCCAAAATGGGAACCATATGTTGCATGACTCAAGCTAAAGGAAGGAGAGGTCCACAAGCAGGCAGACATTCGCATTTCTTCTAGGCTGTGAATGGTGCCGCAGCCGCAATGCACAGTCTCACTACAGAAAGTGGAATGCACACTGGGCTAACAGACTCTATAAAATGTCATCATCTTTCCAGCTTATTTGATGAAAACAGAACGCAGAAGTTTCCCAAACTTTAAATTTTGGGAAGTGTCCACATTAAAGTCACAATCAGTAGAGCTGGAAGAAATCTGAGCAATTGAGTCGAACTCTGACTGCTCCTTTCCTCCCCCAGAGACTATCTACAGATAACTCGGACAATTGGTATTCAGATTTAAAAAACTGGGGGGCACATCCCTAACCACACTTCTCTTGGAAACAAGCCAACAAAGCAGTGCTGAGATGCTACAGGAACAGAACAAGCCTGTTCTCAGGACAAGCTTCTGTCTGATCATCCCATCCACCCACCAGACAGGTGCTACTGCGAGGTTCTGTCTTGTATTGGATTGTTTGATACTAGCACATCACCTAAAATCCATCATGTCATTGTCTTCATGTTATTTCTCCTTCATTTGCTGCCTGAATTTACAGTCATTCATCATTAAGCGATCATGGAGGACACGCAGAGAGCAGTTTGACAAACAAGGCAAACCAACTTTTTAGTGCCTCAGCCTGCAACCATGCTCAGCAAATACAACTCTAACACTGACTAGCATCACCTGCCTGCTTGGGCAGTAATATCCATTCCTCCCCTCCATTACATCCCTTCCAAACATCCTGTCCTGCAGGCTGCTCATTTGAGGAAACCAGCCCGCAATAACCCAAGTGCTGGGGCAACCATGGGCTCAATCCTACCTTTAGGAGAGTGCTCAGGTTTGGGGATCTGGCGCAAGGGGCTGGGCTGGCTTGTGTAATACCGAGTGTGTTCAAAGTCATCGAGAGGAGGCTGTGACCTGCTAAGCACAGTGAAAAAGAAGTCTTGGGAAAAAAAACTCAAAGGGATAACTGCATGGCAAAAGCAACATCTCAGCTACCTGGTCTGTTCCCTGACAGTTTGATGCAAACTGTGTCTGGCCCAGACTTTCCACCTGCACACCAGCTCCTCCGAGCACAGACTGTTACTGTTTCTGTGGTGAGAAATGCACAGTATTTACTACTTCTCACGCACCACTTTCTTTTAATACTGGTTTCAAGTTGTCAGGAAACAAAATCCCCATTATGAAGCTTGATGCAAACTTCACTCAAAAGAGCAACATTCTGAAGTGTTTAATGCTTGCCAGTTTTAACCCCAGAGTGTTTTAATATGGTCTCTCCCAGTCAGTCTCCACCTGCACACCAGATTTGTTGTTGATTTTGCAAATTCAACAAGAATTTCTAGGCTCATATCTGGATTAGAAGTCAAAGCCACAGGGGTCACTTCCAGGGTTCACACCCTCATGAGAAGCATCAGGCCAGGATACCAAATGATTCAGAAGCAGCACTGGGCTACAGCACATTCCCATCAGCTCTGGGATGAGGCACCCCAAAGCACAACGCATTTGCTTACAGGGGGGTGTCCACACATGGCAGTGGGAGCAGTGTACAGGGTCAAACTGGGAGCAAGGACACAAGGGACCAGCTGTGCAAATGCATCGTGATTACTCCTTGCTGCCCAGAGATGACATTTTGTTTGACATCCCCAGAAGCTCTTTAACCCTCTCAATGTTTCTCTGCCATTTAACAAATGTCACTGCACAAGCTCATCAATCTCTGTCAGCGCCAGGCAGGGAGACCAATATGGACAAATGCCACAAGCACAGCAAGTGACGCGTGTCACTGAACACTAGATGAGCTCTGTGCTCTCCATCTCTTTTTGGTGCTAAACCCTCTGCTCTCTACCAAATCCCTTGTAAGTGGGTCAGGCTGGTCACCCCACAACTCCTCCCTAAGACTCTGCTTCTAAGCAGCTTCCCGACTGCATTTCCCCATTCTTACCAGCCAATTCAAGCTCACCTTGAAGACCTGTCGCCTTTGTGCCGCTGAGTTTCAGGCCCTTCTCTTGACCTTGAGCGTGTGGACTCACTTGCATCATGCTGATGGGAAGAGAGGAAAGCAGCTCGCCTGCATGCCTTGCAAGACACCAGGCTGCCACAACTCCATGCAGTCCCTTCGTGCTCAGTTTGTACACACAATTAACTACAGCCAGATACACGTGAACAGCAGTATTAGGACTAGTCTCCAGTAAATGAAACCCAACCTTGCTGAGCCAAACTCCGTTTCTGCTCTAAATACGAGACAGTGCTGGGGGATTCATCCTGAAGTTGGGGTTGAATGCAGTCAGTGTGTAATAACTGCACACAAGGCTGGGCCGAGTATGAGGGACCAGCTGCACACAGCTGTGCTTCTGCAACCACTCAAAGACAGTTAGGAGACTGAAAACATCAGACCTGCCTCCAACTGGCCCCCAAGATTAACACAACATCCCCTTAATCACCTTACCAGTGCAGACCACGAAATCTGTTTCATGTCCTACATCAGCTAGCCAAGGCTCTGTAATATTACTCATACAAAAACCTAGGTTCGATACACTCAATATTTTTCATTATAGAGCCAATGTTAATATGAAGCAGCGTGAGAACCAGAGCAGCTGTGCTGTCCTTATTATACCTGTGGTGCACAAACAGAACCAAGTACTGCTTTATTGCTACAGTCAGGATTCCAGCAAAGGAAAGGTCCTACACCAGGAGGACTGACAGTGCTTGAGGGAGGCCACAAGGTGCTGTGATGTCCAGCACCAACCTCCAAGGCCAGAGCCCAAGCCTTCCTTTCCTTGAGGCTAAAGTCAAAGAGCATCTAACAAAGTAGGTGGCTCCAAGAGGCTTGGGAAGAAGGTGAATAACAGGCAGCAAGACCCTTTGGATGCAAGAGTCTGCATCATTCCTTTCGCTGTCACCACACACTCTCACCTCCCTCTGGAAATGAGAATAACATTATAGCACTTCATTTGTGGTGACTCCTGATGTTTGACATACCTTCCAGTCTTGATCATGCCTCCTCCTTTCAAAGGAAGACTTTTCTCTCTCCCTCCCTTTCTTGAAAGCTTTTTTCTCCTCAGCCATCAAAAGTCGGGCAATTTCCTAGAAGGGAAAATACAGACAGAATGCCAGATGGCTTCACTGCTCTTGTGGGTTTGAGATTTAAGTCCTTTCCAATGGCCAGCTACTGAATAGGAAAGGTGCAAAACCTGGATTTCATCTGTGTCCGAAATCAAGTGAAAGGGCAGAATTAACACTGTCTACATGCAGCATGACCAGTGGATCCCTGATTTTCCAGAACTGTGTTTGCAGAGCCTTTCTGCCTTTTACCCCTTTTCCTTCAGCGGAGGGGGTTCATCTTGCAGCATCGCCAATAGTCTCAGTTACAAGAGATGCTCATACACAGCCAGAAACTTCCTTCCTCTGCCACGGTTGCAACAGGCAATGCAACCCCCTGCTTGGCCAGCCTGAACATACCATGAAAACCAGCTAGGAGCGAACCCCACCAGGCCCTGAGCTTTCCCTAACAAGGGGGGAAATGAACAACTAGAGGGTGTTTAGCAGTTTCCACAAGTAAAGGAATACCACAAACATTTCACTTCTTCCTCACCTCATCTTGGGCTACTTGAGCTGCTTTCTGATCTTCCTCATTAGCCTGGAGAGAAAAAGAAAAAAAAGGGTGGGGGCCGGACAAGACACAGAGACAAGAGTAACACCTCTGAATTATTCATACCCATCAACCTACTGGGCAGGGTAAGTAGGTGCCCATACAAATATGCTACTACCTTCTCCAAATATACTTAGCTACCTCAATACTTACAACCCAACACTAAGCTGTCATTTCAGCTTTTCAGCCAAGTTTCATCTTCCCTGTCAGGCCACACCACACCGTCCACCCTGCTGCCCCCTCTCTCAAAGATGGACACTGGCCTGTCTCACTTCTGGGCTGACCACAGGCCATTTTTTACCTGCCTGGAAATGTTCATTTAATATCACTCTGCATTGGTCATTTAATTTTAGGTGTTTATTTCAGCAAACGGGGCTCTACCGGCTGGATGCCAGCTGCCACTCCATACATGTGTGTACGGGAGACAAATGTAATCACCCAAACGCACAGTACTACCACATATAATACATTTAAAAATTAAAGTCGTCATTGCTGGCTACCTTAGTTCCTTCAAGCTGACTAATGCAACCTCTCTACTTACCAGGAGCTCTTCCTCCTGCAGCTTCCGAGCAATCTCTGCATCAGATAACTCCTGCTCCCTTCGGGGTGTATCATACATAGCTTGCTTCGTCCCCCTCAACTTAGTGCCTACAGAATTGTGCGAGAAAATCAACTCAAACATTTTTCAAGTGCTTTGGTAAGGAAATCCCCACCATCTCCTCAGCCATGTGCAAAAGCCCCACTCAAGGGAACCAGAGACACGACAGCATACCTGCCAGACAGCTGAGTACCTTTAGCTGAAGTGCACCACGCACCTTAGGGAGGTTTCTTTATGCATATAGAAATATCTGATACACCATGTCTTACACAACAAATGCAACTATATGGCAAAGAGGTCATGCCCCTTGAAGCCATCTTTGCTGACACAGTGAGGCTAGCAAAGGAATCACTTTTTCACACTGTGTCAACACAGATACACGGGCAAAACCAGGCAGCAGAAAGCAGCCCAACATCTATGACAAACACAGCAGAGTCTGTGAACACCCTGCTGGAACGGCACAGGCTGCATAAGTTGCCTGGGACAGGCTCACATGAGGTTTCAGATAATTTCTTCCTTGGGCTGACCCACGAATTTTATTAATTCACAGCAAGAAAACAGCCAAGTAAATATTTTTGAAGTTCAGACAAGGTTCAGGCCTTGCTTTGAGTACAGAGTTGTATTTGTTTGTTTATTTTAAAGTTAACCTATCTCCAAGTGATCTACAATGTTGCATTTTGAGTCTCTCCATAGCCTATTTGCACCAGGCCAAAGGAGTACCACTGTATCCCTGTTATAAAACACATGACTGCACTCACATGCAATGAATGCCTTCTCCTGCCATCTGCAGTCTGACCTGTATTGTTCAGACATCTCAGACATGTACGTGAGCTTTCTGCTTTATGTCATAAGTATACAAACACTCCCGATGCCTGTGTCTCTTCCACCTCAAACCCAGAAAGTTTCGCTCAAAACTTCCGTGTCTCTAGCTACAGCATCTACACATTTATTTTAAATACCTGTTATGTCTTACTGGGCCACCTATCAGTTTCCTTCCCATCTTGTAAGACCAAGGGAAAAACATGAAGTAACCAACTGACTTTGAAAATTTTTTTTGTGCATCTACCAACAAGCTAGCATCATATTCTACCAAGCAGCCAGAACACTTCAAACTGCAGAGGGCCAGAGATCTCACACATCGACCCGGAATAAAACTATGGAATAGAACACCACCTCTTCTACAGGTATTAAAAGTGGTGTGTGGGGTTTTGGGTTTTGTTTTGTTTGACTCAACTGATCAATGATCACAAGCAACTAACACCCTTCTTACAAACCTTTGAGTGTTAAGAAGAACACCAGCTTTTGCACTTCATGGTCAAGTGTATGGCCTGGCCTTTCCCAGGACACATCACAGCTTGGATTGATCAAAGAGCTGCAATCTCTGGCCAGCACAGGAACTCTGGCAAAAAGCACCAGCTTGGTCAGAGTTAAATTATTCAGTGTGCTTCCAAGGTCAAGGAAAACAATTTTACTGTGCTGGAACGAACAACAGCATGGCCAACAGGCTCCTGTACAGCATTACCTCTATGAAGTATAAAAGTAAGTTTCCAGGAATTGTTCGCTGGCCAGCCCGAGGCTGAGCTTTTTTCTTCACACACTGATCGGTGCCAGGCTTCATTTGCTCAGACAACAATAAATGTTACTTCCACATCACTTCTGCTCACTCTCAGGGGAGCACAAAGCCCACCATGGCCACAGCCCACAGGAAGAAGAAGTGAGCTTCAGGCTATTCTGCTCTATGTGATGGGATACTGAGTCACCCAGAACCACATTCTATCAGAGCAAATCACAACCCACTGATTATGTACAAAGACCTAGTTAACACTTTCCACCTCCCCAAAGAAAACTTGTACATGGCAGAGATGTAAAATAAATCTACCAGTGTCTCCAGAGACAGACACGATCATCCTCACCTTATCCAAATGAACACAGTTAGAGGGCTTAAAGCACAAGTTTCCCGTGCTGTGACAGACACAGATCCAAGTCTGTAAACTCTACTTCCACCACGAGGCAGGTCATCCCTACACCCCATGTGGTTTTAAAAGCAGAAGGATGGATGTGGATCTTTAAAGCCCACCTGTCCACAAGTATTACTGAACAAACTGCACAGGTACATGCTTCCCAGAAAAATCCACTTGTACAGAATTTGACAAGACCTCCACATTACAAATGGAGCCCAGCTGGACACCTAGAACCACTACTGAATTTTTACCAAAGTGAACTGATTATGTTGCCAGCAGGGCTTTCGATAAGAAGTGGATGGAAATTGCTGGCTTAGGTAAGTAAGTGCGTAAGTGAACTTGGCAATATGATCTTGCAGCCCACAAAGCCAACCGCATCCTGGGCTGCATCAAAAGAAGCGCGGCCAGCAAGCTGAGGGAGGTGATTCTGCTCCTTTGCTCTGCTCTCACGAGACCCCACCTTGAGTACTGTGTTCAGCTCTGGGGCCCCCAACACGAACAGGACATGGACCTGTTGGAACAAGTCCAGAGGAGGGCCACAAAGATGCTCAGAGGGCTGGAGCACCTCTCCTATGAAGACAGGCTGACAGAGTTAGGGCTGCTCAGCCTGCAGAAGAGGTGGCTCCGGGGAGACCTTATAGTGGCCTTCCAGTACCTACAGGTAAAGACAAGAAAGCTGGAGAGGGACGTTTTGCAAAGTCATGTCATGACAGGACAAGGGGTAATGGCTTTAAACTGAGAGAGGGTAAATTTAGATTAGATATTAGGAAGAAATTTTTACTGTGAGGGCGGTGAGGCACTGGCACAGGTTGCCCAGAGCAGCTGTGGATGCCCCATCCCTGGCAGTGTTCAAAGCCAGGCTGGACGGGGCTGGGAGCAATCTGGGCTGGTGGAAGGTGTCCCTGCCCATGGCAGGACGCTTGGGCTAGATGATCTTTAAAGTTCCTCCCAGCCCAAACCACTCTATGATTCTATTGATTCTATCAAACTGTCCTCGCTTACAGCCCTGCATCCTAAATCAAAGAAATACAAGTATAATCATAACATTTTTTTTTCTGGGTTGTTTTCTTTTTTGGTGCAACCACAGCACAAAACATATCATAAAAAAAAAAGTTAAGTTGTTGGTTGGTTCTTGGGATTTTTTTGTGGGTTTCTTTTTTTTTTTTTCCTAAACACAAGACACTAAGGGCACCATTTCCAACAATACCCTCTTACTCATCCTCTCTGACGGCATGCAACATGTCAGAAAATAAACAGAGCAAGAACATGAATGGATAAGAAGAATCTCACTTAAAGGGATTTTAGTGAGATTTAAAAGCTGGCAGGATTTACTACATACACGTTGTAGTTGGATATGGGAGATAAACACCTCCAAAGGAAACAACACAGATTTCAGACACCAAGACGGGGCACACAAAGGTCCATCCCCACACGTACGTACACCTTCCCCATCACTTGGTTACCTGAGTCTTGCCGGCAGTCTCCAACCTTCCCCTGGGTCACTGCATGTAAGGAGGGGGAATGTCTCTTGTGTCCTGCCCTTTTGGAGTATCTCTCCTCACCCCTCCTACGATTATCTCTAGGTTCAGTATCATGGCGCTTCTCGTCTTGCACCGTTCTGTGTGACAAGTGGCCCTGATGACGAGATTTGTGTTTTTCAGGATGCACCAGCTGGCTGCCACCCCGATACCAGGTTTCCTGCTCAGCCTCCAGTTCCACCTCAAGAAGAGGAAGGTGCTTTTCTCTGTCTTGCCTTGTTGCCTTTCTGCTGCACCACGCTTGGTCTGCGAGTCTGTGCTCTGACTCCAGGTCAAGACTGAGAGGTCTCCAAGCATTCTCTCTGCCACCTGCCCTCCTCTCCCGCAGCTCCCAGCTGTTGCTGTGGTCATGGGTGCCATGTTCAGACTCTCTTTCTGGGTCAAGGCTGGGATGTCTCCTGGACCTCCCCTGGCTGGCTGGTTTCCACTCGGGCCAACGGTCATCGCTGGGCTCACTTGGATGAGGAGACCTCCGACAATCCTCCAAGGTGGAATGCCTGTGTCCACAGGCACCATCGGACAACGATGAGGGTGCTTCTCGGTGCTCTCTCTGCCAGCGTGTGTGCCTGTCACCACTACGTGCCCTGCGAGGCTCAGAAACCTGCTCTCTGGGGTCACCCCAGGGGTGCTCTGAGCAACAAGGGGGACAAACAACGAGCAGGTTAGTGGGGTGGGGGTTAACAGCAGCTCAGCGAGGCCAGACTCACAGCATGCAGATGAGGGAGCCTGATGCTAGGAGAAGCTGGAAATGCAGGCGAAGCATGATGGGGTCAGAAAGAATAACAATGGGGATAACCCACTTGCAGGATATAACATGGGACAGCGTGACATGACAGCCCGGCTAGAAGCAAGGGCAGCGTGGGAGGCAATGGGGTTGGAGTAGAAAGCACACATTCAGCCTGAAAGTGTGTCCAAACACCTCCTAAGGACACGTCAATATGGAGATGAAGGACTTATAGTCATGCATTATTGGGGCTGAAAAACCACCAGCAGAGCAGCTCATCTCCTGGTGATGTGTCATTGCTGCAGGATACTGAAACCACTAGAGAAAGGCTGGCAAAGGAGGGCACAAGATACAGGTAAGGCTGGGAGGTGACGTAGGTGGGGGCATAAGGCCAGGAGGGGCCAAGCAGAGGGTCAGGTTGGATCCTGGTTCAGAGCATCAGTGCCTTGCCCTGGCTTCAGGCACAAGGGTTTTCATCAGAAAAGAACAGCCTCACCTAGTGAGGGGAAGACCCACATAAAGCAAAGAGAAGACGACAAGCAGGATGGGATTTTTTTTTTTTTAAAGCAACAGTATGATGATGGATAGCTGCGGCATCCAGGTATCTTCCATCAGACTGTCACATATCTATTGCAGACCCAGAAGTTTCAGGGCCCACACTTACTCAGCGCCTAAATAAAAAGTTTACACTCTGTCTGCAGAGAGGTATGGAAATTTAAGGGCAGGATAAGACTTCACAAAACCCTGGCTCCTGACCTCAGCAATGTAGCTGGAAAAGATGCTTACTCAGCAGCTTGGCAGAGTTGCTTCCTCTGTGCTTTCCAGAAAGCAGGTGGAAATTTTCTTTGCTCTTAGTTTCAGTAATAAACCTGATACAGCTATGAGCATGCAGTAGTCTGTCTGTATACAATCTGCTGCTCAATTTATTTTTCAGTCAACCTATTGGCTAAGAAAAATAATTGTACTGAATGAACTATTATCTCTCTACAACAGCTTTTCAGAATAAAGGTGTATTTCTGAAAAATAAAAAAATAATAATAAAAAAAACAACCACCCAAACCCTGCCTTGAGGCAGAGGCTGACTTGAAATAGAACTACAAAAACACACCCAAAACCCCAAAACTTTCCTTCTCCATGGGTCATAGATTTTTTTTTAATAGTATCTAAAAATATTTAAAATCTATTTCACTGCACATGAACTGCATCATCCTGTTGTAATACATAGCTCTGCCTTCCTTAAAATCATCTAGATTTTGGGCAGGCGAGGTAGGGAGCTGGGGAAACAAACACACCAAAACCGAATGTTCTCTTCAAGTCATTCTATTCAGAAAAATCTTTTCCAGAGCCAGCAAAAATACAGCCTATAGAAAATCCACCTTGGAAATAAATCTGTGTGACTTTTATCCAGAGCAGGTATATTTTTAAAAGCCCAAGAACTGTAACAGGAACTGCTGTGGTTAGGAGTAACTGGTTGGGTTTTGTGTTCAGTTTTAGATCATTCACATGATTTACAGGAAAGAAATACCCAAAAAAAACCCAATTTAAGCGACTTACTGAATAACAGACACCAGAGCCTGAAAGCAAGAGTCAGTTTTTGAACAATACTAACAAGGATCTAAGAATTAATTCAATTTTGTCATTAAGCAAAGCTCATACAGCAGCAGAGAGCAGGAGATCACAAAAGAGCAAAGCATGGGCTGCGCTGGGAAAGGATTGCTGCAGGTAATGCAACCATGCCAGACAGCCTGAGCACAAGATTTGTTTTTGGGGTATCTCAGGGCTATTAACTCCTCAGCAGGCACCGGCTCCTGCTGCAACTTCCACAGGGGCCGCCCAAACACTCTTTAGGTCCTGGTGTTACTTGCTCAAGCAGCAAGTGACTGAGAGAACACAGAAGTGTTTTTCATGGCACAGACACTTCTGGAAGGAACTGTCTTTTTTCATGCTTGTTTTTGTACTTTTTCAGAGCTCAGACTGCTTTGGAGCAATAGCCCTAATCCACATTCCTCCTGGATGTGGATAAATTTTTATTCAGTCTCAAGACAGTCTAAAACCCAAACAAAGCAAGGGCTATTTTGCTGTTGTTGTTGAAGTTTGCAAGGAATGACAATGATACAAACCAAGGATGCTGAAGCCTAACCAAATGGTGCCCAAGCATTTAAGAGGTTCCAGATCTATGAACTAGATCCAGGCACCAAAATCAACTCCAGTCCTTTCTAGTTTTTAAAAGCATGGATCAAGAGCAGCACTACTATGAATGATCAAGCAAAACACTTTCTACCCCACCTCCGAGACTACTGATTACTTCAGGAAGGAAAATCAGACCCATGCAGTATTCTGCTCTCCAAATCCACATCAGGGTCTCGGTTCAGAGAGACACAGGCTTTTGTCAGCTGATTTCTGTGACAAAAATCCATTCTGTCGTATCATCTCTTCATGGCAACACTACTACCTATATTGTATTTTTTCCAGGGACTTGTCCCACTTAATTCTGAAAACACGAAGCGTGGGTCAGCCATAAGACTCCAAGTTCAAAGACTTTCCCAGCTCTGCACACATACCAGGACTTGTGGTCATGAAGTTTCCACTGTTACTGTTTTGCACTTTGTGCTTTGTGTTTTCTTGGCCATCCTTGAACTTCTTCTGAATTGAAACTAAAATACTTTGTGCGAGTTCAAATAAAAGACATTTAAAGTCACCAATGGCATTGATGTTAAAATGAGAAATAAGAGGTCTGATCTTCATCTTCACAATCTGTTAATCAAAAGCAGCCCATCTCTTCCCCACCACATTTTTTTAAAGAAAGAACACAAGAACCACCACCAGTGCACCGCAAAGCCATCCCCAGATTGCTCCATAATTAAACACACCCTGATTCTCTCCTCACAATTTGAAGATGATCTGTATTCAATCATAAAAGCCGACCAAGAGAAAGCAATACAGCGCTGTGGGTCATATCTTTTCCACAATGTACAGTCCCAGATGATAATCACGGCAGAGACATTCTGAAGAGATGACCTTGTTATTCAGCAAGTTATTCAAAGCAGTTGTGCTAATTTCAATGCTTGGATACATACCTGCAAAGAGTTATTTTTGAAAGGCTCTTCCATGAACCAGCATTTATTCCTTTTATGCACGTAGCCATGCCAGCATCACAGATGAGCACATGGAACTATTTCTCTTCAAATGCAAGCATGAAATTGCATCTGCATTTCGACCCCGCATGCTTGCGGTATTACACAGAAATAACCGTAGCTTATCAGCTACGTTTTTTTTCCACAAGCCCTTTTAAAACATGCATGTGTGGGTGTGCTTGCACATACACACACCACACACCTTACCCCTGTCCTTTAGGCCATCTTCTAGGACATCAAAAATCCTAAAATTGTCTTCTCCGCTGTTTTTTTTTTTTGCTTTTTTTTTTTTTAATATTTCCTGATTCTGGAATGAAGTCTGATCCTGACCCTGGATACTGATGCAATGCTGCATGCAGAATGCAGGACTGTAGGATAAAGGAAACCTCCTGTATGGAGTTGCCAGATAACCAGGTTCACCTATACTGCCATGATCTGATCTTCTACCTAGCAGAAACATACCTCCATTTTCTTCATGGACTGTGTGTCCCTGGGATTCTGGGTAGCGCTTCTTGCGCTTTTTCTCTTCCTGCAGTTCTCTCTCTTGAAGAAGACGGGCGATGTCCTGCAGAAAAGGAAGAAAACAGACATTACCTTTCCACTCTGAAAAATATCTCTAGATTCTATTTAAATTCTTCATTCAGTTACAGAAATCAGTAGTTTAATTTTTCAGACATGGCACTGACAAAGTTACACTCAAATTCAACCCCTGGGCTGGACAGGGCTTCCAGCTTAGTGGCTGACACAAGGGACCATCTCACCAACCAGTATCCAAGCTCACACAGACCCACCACTGAGCTTCCAACCCTGCTGCAGACTCGCAGGTTCCCGTTCCGCCAGTACCTAAGCCTGCAATGCTCCAATGGCCAAAGCATGGCAGAAGGGACTGCACGTGCGACCTTGGGCTTTAGAGACTGGAAGTCACACAAGTGCACGCACACTCACATGAGTGGGCTTGACCTCCCCCCTGGACTTCACCAGAGGAAGAAAACTAGGAGCATAGATGTCTCCAGCTGAAAGTGCTTCCGACTGGAAGAAGTTCCCAGAGCAAGTTATGAACTCGCTTCAAACTGGCTATAATTTACAGGGACTGTAGGATGCCAGGCAGGGAAATGCATCAATTTGACAGACAGATGCTGAAGGAAAAGAAAATCAAAAGGGACGTTAAGAAAAGCAGACTAGGTGCAAGGCAGAAGCATTGCAGGGACTGTAGCTGTTTATCTTCTGTCACAGTTTTGGTAGATATGCCATCCAAAAGAATAGCATTCCATTTGACTAATGGATCAAGACACAGCAACAGCAAACAGCTCCCTGGGGCTTGGTCATTCATTTAGGGCCCTGAAGCTTGTAAGTGTGGAGCTAGTCTGAAGCTAGGAAGAGAGGCTAGAAGATACCAGCTGGGAATATTAGGCCTTTGGATACTATTCATTTAAGCTCTTCTAATCCTCAGGACCTTTACAGAGCCATGCATGTGGAATGTATGTTGCAGGCAGGAAAGGCATCACTGAAATGCAAACTAAGAGCCAACACCCTCCAGAGCAAAGCCAGCACTGGAGGATATTGGATGGGTGTTCAAGTACAAACTATTATTTCAGGACTCAGAACAGATCTGCTCAGCTTTGTGGAGGACCTGGGGATGCCACAGGCTTGACACACATACACGAACAAACAAAAAAAAACAAACCAAAAAAAGATTCCTTCCCCTGACAAGATTAACCTCTTTTAGCAAGTACAGTAAGTCTATAAATATATGGGCTTAAGCACATTATCTCCAGGACAACTCAGGACTTGCAAATCCACACAAACCACTTCTTATATTATCTCCAGGGCTGAGACAACTCAGGACTTGCAAACCCACACAAACCACTTCTTACAAACTGGACTTGTAAGCAGATAGGCTTAGTGGTTTATTTAAAATCTCTGTACACCAGACTGGATCTGCCTCAAGCACGGTACTGGCATAACACTGCTAGACACAGCTGATATCAGAGCACTATTGCATATGCCGGGCAGCTACTACACCCTCACATGTGACAAATACACAACTATTGTGGCGTGTCCAGCATTGGTGTAATGCAGAGTGTCCTACAGGGTATGTGTATAGATGCTGTGCTGAGGCTACAGATGGAGCTCTGATGTTTGTCACTGCCAGCTGACAAAGCTGAGGCACTGCGCAGCCTCACTCGCCTTGCTCAGGCTCCGCATCAGCACAGAAGCCCACCCATAAGAAGTAATACTGGTGGGGACTTTGGAAGGAAAGCAGTCTCCCTTCAAACTCTCCAGAAGTCCTTTTGCAAGGATGGGCAGCACTGCCACACCCTGGTACCCAGATGCAGCCTAACTCAGTCCACAGCTATATTTCAGCCACACCTGGGAACTTCCCATGTACCAGTTGTAAGACAAAGGATATTTATGACTTCTCATTACTTTGAGCCACATCAGTCTGAAGATTGCTCCCAACAGCACAAGATGGTCAGCACGCTGGTTTGACAGGTTGCAGGGACCTGTTGTCAAGACTGCTGACAGCCTAGCCACACTCTATGCAAAGCAGGAAGGAAAGGTGCAATTCCCACTGCCAACATGAACAGTATTGCATCCCCTTCACCTTCCTGATAAAAATAAGACAGATAGTTACATTTATAGCACAAATCCTTCAGCTAGTGTTCCTCCCACCCCTGTTACAAGCTCCTTTTGGAAGCCTTCCACATCTGCCAGGGCAGACCTTCAAGCTGAGGGAACGTAATGGAGAAGCCAGACATGGATGGCTGGACTGAGGGTCCCGCTGAAGACTTTGTACCAAAAAGGTGAAGAAATTGTGACCCAGGATTCTCCCAAAAGCGGTACCTGTCTTCTTGCATTTGAGAAAGCAAGCAAGCAGGTCTCAGAGTGCATAAACAATTACAACTTCCTACACCGGGGCAACAAACACCTCAACAAGACCCACCCTTGCTTGCCCTCTTTGTTAGCAAGGCCACTGGCATCAGCAACCCTTGTGACCCTGGAGTGTGAGGACTACGATTATATCTTATTCCTGTAACAGGACTCCCCAAAATAGCTGTGCATACAGAGATCTGGGAAGACCAGAACTGACACCACACAAGCCAACTCCTGTGGCTAATGACCAAGAAATGCCTGCACTGAAAGGGCTGCTACAAATAGCCCTGCCATCCCTGCAGCTTTAAAGGTTACCTCGTCTTTTTCCTCTTGCCTGCGGCGCTGCTCTGCTTCAAATACGAGCTTCACTTGGATTTCCTGAGCGATCTCGCAGTCCTGTCGTTCTCTAGAAGGTAAGGAGACAAGGATTATAGGCAGCTAAAGTCGCAGGCATCAGTCAGCCTGGAGAAAGGGATAAAAGAACTAAAGAACCCATCTGATTTACACAGAAGAATTATTACCCAGTATTAATGCAGAGCCTAAGAATCCTCAACAGGGACTAGAACTCCCTGTACTTACTGCTGGCCAAATTTAGAAAAATAGGTCCCAAAACATTCACAATCAGAGTATAAAGCGAGCGAGAAAACAGATTCATAGGCAGTTTGCTAAGAAAGGAGGTACGTACCATAGGATAGGGCAGACCAAGGTAGCACATGCAAGTCTGCAAACAGCCTAATTCTGCTGAGGAGTTTCTGTACACGTGGTACCAAAGGAGGGGTTCAGGGGTATGGTTAACATGGGCATTTCTGGGCAGTGGTTTTCACATGAAAGCCAAGCACAGAAATGCCAATAGAAAAGCCTGGTACACAGGCCAAGCTGAGGCTGGAGGTGGCAGTTCAGTAACGTATGAGAAATGCCACTGAGGTGGGACAAGACACAAAAGCAGAACTGGTGCCAAGAGACAATACAGCGATGTGTCAAAACGAGGGGCGAGGGAGTCATCATCACAGTGCCAGCGTGGCTGCAGCAACAACACAAGATCGCATTAACTGGGGACAGACAGATACTAGAATAACAGAGACATGAAATGACAGTTTCGTCTGTGTGGACAGACTGGGAAGGTTGTATTTCTGGGATGTCATTCAGAAAGCATCTTGTGCCATACTCAGCAATGTGCTCTGATGCCCAGCAACAGGCTGGAATGATGGCCAGGGGTTCCTCAGGGCAACCCTGAAAAGGGCTGAAGGATTACAGAAGAAAAATTAAGAGCTCACTCTTTCAGCACTGTTGAAATTGAGCCAAACACTAGCTCAAAACAGGTCAGGGGGAAAGGGAAAATAAAATAAAATAATAAAACAATAAAAGCTATCTCTGCAATTGAGACTATTGAAAGGCAATGCATAGAAGGAGATGAAAATGGGGACAGCAATAGGCAAAGCTTACTTTATTAGAATATGGTCTTTTGAAGAAAACACTGACACTGATCAGACAGGTGATGGAAGGACTACCAAGAGCACATTACAGAAGTCAAGCAAGTATTTCAAGAGAAGCAGGCTCAGCTATGCCAAAGTTGTGCTGTGTGGGCTGGAGCAACTAGTTCTAGGCTCGATCAGTGATCGGGGTATAAATGACCTAGTGAACTAGGAGGCAAAGGACTGAAAGAGAGTCTAGGACATGAGTGGAGGAAACTAAAACAGTAAAGGCAGACAAACTTTTGGTAGCAAAACAGAGAAATGTGGAGTAGTCGGTGGCACTGCAGAGCCTTCTTTCACAGAAAGTGAAGAATGAGAGAAGTGGAAAGAGTGGTTATGTGGCTTAGGGTGGTGAGGAAGGACACTGCAACAAGAAGAGGGTTTAGAGGACAAATGTCACCAGCAAACAACTAATCTGTCATAGGGAATGAAAATGAACACACAGCATGAGGGAAAAGAAGTTTCTTTATTTCTGTCAACTGCTCCTTGGAAGCAGACATGCAGTTGAGTACTGCATGCTATTTACATCCCCTTCCCCAAACACACACGAACCTCCAGGCAGTGTCACAACATGACATTTCCTTCCCTTTCCCAGACCACCGTATTTGCAAACACTTGTGCATCTCCATAAACTGACCTACACCTAGAGACACCCTGGAAGGCATTAATGGATTTCAGTGTTTGTAGGGGTGGTGTTATCAATAGGTAAAGCATCAGTTTCTTCCATCCAGGTAATAAAACCTGGCATTGTGTGTGCGTGCATGTATGTGTTTCACCTGACTCAAGGGACAGAGCTGTTCAAAGGCACACGAGCTCACGCAGCAGCAAATCTAGTTTTTGAACCTGCTGTATAAAAAGGGACCTTGGCAAACGTCACACCAGCAGGGAACCGCAGTCCCCAGCAAAACAATAGCTGAATATGCAAATCCTGGGGAGCAGGCTGGCAGTGGGCCTAAGAGAGTGGATCCCTTATGACCCCACTCTCAGAGGACATGAATCCAGGTAGAAAATAAGTTAGAAAGGTCAGACATATCAAGGCGTTGCATGTCTCCAGTTCCCCCGGCACCTGTGAACAGAGCTAAGGCGCCAAGTTCAACAACACCAACTGACTTGCTAAATGCTTAAAATACATCTTATCGCAGACAAACAGGAGACAGAAACAGCTAATCATCTTTCAGAGCCAAGGCAACAAGGTCATTGCCTCTCCATTTGTAGCAAAGAACACCAGAAGTAATGCAAAAGCAGAAGCATTTTCTTGTTCCTGATGACACACATCTCAGAATATGCCATATCAATCTCTTAAGAACCACTGAACAGCAACAGAGGATTAGATTTTAGGTTTTATTGCTCAGTGATAATTAAATACTGAGACTTGATTAGTTAACATAAGCTAGTGTTTCAACTTGACTAAGCATAAGAAAACAGGTTAAAGAACTCTGACAGCTCTTCTTATCCTTCATTTCTTTAGTGCAAGTTCCCACCAGTCCCCAGAAATCAGCCAGAGCAACATAAATGTCACCTATGACATTTATGAACATCACACCTATGTGTCCTTCATTCCCAAGCAGCCAGGAGTGTAAAGTGTGCCAGGGAAACAGTTTAGGGAAAAAAAAAAAAAAAAAAAAAAGAGAGAAAAGAAAAAAAAACAAACCTCAGTGTGATCAGAAAGCTCCCATTCACATTGCCAACTAATTGTTGCCAGATGAGGAGGGGGGGGGGGGGGGAAAGGGGGTTAAAAGGGAACTGTTCAAAGGAACTGTTCACATTGGTGTAACAACAATCACAGCACTGGGAGCGAAATGAGGAAAGAGCATATTTTCACAGTATTTCCAACAGTTATTTTAGCAACCTTGCTACTATGCTTGGCAGTGTGCAGGCTGCTCAGCTAGATGTGAGAGATACTTTTAAAGCAGCATGAAAATCAGGTTTGATGCTTTCCTAAATTCTCTTAGAAAGAGAAGAAAAATTATTCTCTCATTTATCTTCACAAAGTCTTTCTGAGAGAATCTAGGATTTGAAAGACTAAAGAAAGCCCATAAATTTGAAGAAATTTATATGTTCCCTATTTATAAAGACCACCCAGTTCTTCTCCTTTACTTCTCCCATCACCTTGCAGTGTCAAACTGTCCTAGACAATACAGAAAGCAACAACAGCTAGGATCATTCTGTTGCCAGAACACGCTGATCCTGCACAAGGAGGAGACAGTGGGAACATACAAAGAATTAAGGAAGAAAAAGATTCAATTACAAAAGGATGCCTCCAACTTTTTTTACTGTTCTTGCAAAAGAGCTCAGGCTTTCAGGAGCAGAACTGCTGCTGACACAACATTTTGCATCAGCATTTCTGCCTGTAACTTGGCTCAGAAAGTTCGTAAATCCCATTTTACAGAGCCCTACAACCAGAATATTGTTTGCAGCTCCCAGCAAGTAACAAAAAAATAATAATCTCTGCCATACAAAATTATTTTTTATGTTGTCGTTTACATGCTCACATCTCTAATTGGTAATGAAGGCAAAACTATTGAAAGAAAGCACAGACTTGAGACATGCACATGCATCTACCCAATGCTGCCAGAGTACACTGGGAACATTGAAAACAGTGGCTGATCTGTCACACCCCAGCTTCACATCTTTCATGAGGAGCTCCTTTGAAGCCAGTTCTACATCTCACACATATGCAGTACAGAGCTCTTCTGCTCCATCACTGTCTCTGCCAGATGAGCCACCCAGGGTTTGTAATCCACCACGAACTGTACCTGGTGGGTGGCATCACAGAGCATGACAAGCCAGGAGGCAGCACAGCTGCCAGGAGATGCATCCTGCCTTGCAGACCCTGCATTTGCAGGGAGCCCTGTCCTCCCACCTCTCATCATTGGGATCTGACTGAGCCCTGTCACATGACCCATTTGTTACACTTCTCACATGGCAAGAGACTAAAGGGGGATGGCATGCAAAAAAAAAACAACCAAAAAAACCCACAAAGGAAAGAAAAAGATAAAAACACCAACATCACCTCTGGATTGGAAAGTACAGTTTGTTTTGCCCTGCACTGCCACATTTCATTTCCATACCAGCTCCGCAGCCTGAGAGCCACAGCACACAGAAAGCCAAATCACAGGCCACAGGGTTAGGTCTGGTGTGTGGGGCCTGAGCAAACCCGCAGAGCAAACTGGATTGCTCATTAGGCATCCTCCCCCAGCCGCTGCAGAAGTCAACAACTGCAAGAGCAGGCCTGTCCCCCAACACCAATCTCCACTAGCTGATGCTGGGGCAGCAGCTCCTCTTCCCACGTCACCTCACACTGCACCATCTGCAAGCACAAGCAGGGGCTTTCAGCTGCTCAGTGCAGCAGGACACCAAAAAGCACTGCACCCAGCTCCTCAAAAGCACTCATCAGGCACAGTGCAAATGTGCCAGTATCTGCAATTTCCACAACAGTATTCAACACAGCAGTGTATTTCTGTGGTACAGTTTCTTCTTTCTTAGACTTTAGCCAGGGACAAGGTCAACACAAGTGGCCAAGTTACCCCCTTTGCCAACAGGCAGCAGAACAGGAAGGTGCCTTCCCATGGTCAGGCAATAGAATCTAAGCTGGGACAGGCCCCAGGACCACCTGCTTCCATTACTATGTGACAGAGCCTAGTATTAATACTTTTTACAGCAGCAGATAACCAAAGGAAAAAGGAAACAAAAGCAAAAGGCTGATCAACCTGAACCCCACGTGCTGCCAAACAACTCAAAGGAGCTGATTTCAGGGCTCCGATCAAATGGGACTTGCATCTCCACAGCTCCATCCCAAACTCACAAGTCTTTTTGGTGTTTTTGGATTTGAGCACGTGCTTTCAGATCCTCCTCTTCCTGCAGTTGCTTGGCCACCTGCAAGTCATGTTGCACCAGACGATTACGCTGAACATTTGTTGCCAAGTGATGCTCAACTGGAAATAAACACAGACAAGAACCCTCAGATGAGCCTGCAGAACTCCACACTATGTGCAAGACAACGCAGGGTAGGGGGGATTCCAGGCCAGAAAGACAGATAATTCCTGGCAGGGAAGCATCATGTAATATCTCTAAAGGTGGGGAAGTCCTGATCTGAAGTTACACTAGCAGCTTGAGATTGCCTTGTCTCAGCGCTGAGGGGGCTGTATATGTGTGCCTGTTACCAAAACTAGATCTGCATATCTTATTCGCATGCAGGTTTACAGGGAATAATGTTTTTTAGGCTTTGGATTTCATTTTCTGGCTGTGGGAAGTTACTCTAGATTAATAAAGTGGGTCTGGAAGGGACCACCAGAGGCCAATGAGGATGAGCTGAACCTAAACCACTTCTGATGGATGCTTCCCTGATTTGTTCTCAAGAACCTCCAGACGAGGAAACTCCTCGCTCTCAACGTAATCAGTTCCAGAATCTCACTACCCTTATATTTAGCAACAGAGAGCTAAAGCGAGTCCTTTACCATACAAGGATACTGCCTGCAAGAAAAGATGGCTACATGAGCTGCAGCTGAGAGCCATCTTTAATTCAGTGGTCTCAGGTTCCAGCAGCAAGGGCACAACTTCAGCAGAACCTGTGCTCTTGGCAGAGTATCTGGAACAGTATTAGCACCTAGTACTGGTAGACACCAACAGTCTTGGCACCCTGCAAAGCAGATTAGAGGCCACCACACCTGAAACTGCAATGCAAGCATACCTAAAGTAACAGATAAGCATGTAAAAACTTTTTTTAAAAAAAAAAAAAATAAAAAAAAATTACCAGTCACTTTGAAGTTCTTGGCTGTATTTTTTTTTCCCCCTTTTTAAACCCTTGTAGTGTACAGCTGCCCTACCTCAAAATGTCTTAAAAGGAAGCCTCCACTCAAAAGGCAGGCACTAGCAATTCTGAAGTAAACAAACAGACCTCTTCTGGTTGCACCTCAGGTCAGCCTATAAAACTTGAAGTTTCCAAATTCCAAAATTGCTAGTCATTTCTAAAAACCTTGCACAGCAACAAAACCTAAAGTGCACCCCTAGATGCAATTTTATCATAAATGGCATAAACTCAGCTCTAAAGGCAAACACAAAATTGAAACATTAAATGCAACCTATCTCTAGGGTACAATGTGAGCTGGGGCAGAATGCAGAGTAGCGTTACAGGACAGTGAAGACAATAATAATCTGTATTCCACTGAAAAGAATAAAAATGAAATAAAAGCAGAGAGGATTTTTCTTAGCAAAATTAAACAAAGCCAAGTATCTTTTGGGGAAAATTTGCTTCAGCTTGTTCCAAAGATTATTGCTACTTACTCTCTTGCTCTTGTAAGTTATGGGCCAAGGTGTGATCTTCCAGAACAGCAAAGTCTCGACACACTGGACAGGGAAACAAAGCCAAAATAATTAGTAGAAGGGGATTTAATAAAACCAAAACAAACAAACAAAAAAAACCCCAAACCAACCAAAACACAACATCAGAAGAGTGGGGGCAGGGAAGCACACATGCAGAGACTTCTGACACACTTTCTACCAGTCAAGATCTGGATTTTGGACTTGGGTGTTTTCCCCCCTCCCGCACTTGTGGCTATTTTTGCATGCACTTGCTTCTTTGTCCCTGTTTGCATAAAAAGCCTTCTCCACTCCGCCTCCACTTCTTTAGTTTAAGATCAGGATTGCCCACACCACTACTGGATCAGACCTTGCGTACAAATCCCTGTACTCCTCCCAAATTTATAATGATGTCCACGCTGACTGTGTTCAACTAAAACCAACAGCAAGTGTTTGTGCTTACTGTGACTTTCCTTGCCAGGTCAGAGTCCAAGAATAGTATTTTCTGTGCACTACGGCAAAAGCACATACACCTCTCCAGAGCTGAGCAGACTGAGCTCCATGGCTCTCACTGCAAGCCATTTCTACCAGGCTCAGGCATCATTTTACAGTTGTCTCTTGTAAGCTTCATTGACTTTAAGCACAGATGCCAAATTTTACCTAGAACCCAGATATGGGATCAACCACAGCATTACCAGCAGAGATAAGCACTGCTTCTAACATGATGAAGATGACCCACAGACGAGGTAAACGGGAAGGGGACAAGCTCCATTTGGCACCAGTCTGAAAGCAGCAGATTTTTGCCAATGCCTATCACTTTCATGCTTGAACTTTTAAAGGAATGCTCTACCCACACTGTAGAAAAACACCAGTGTTTATTTTTAACTTGCTATGACAGGCAGCAGGGCAACAAAACACAAGTCACACGCATATTGGGATAGGCACACACACACAGAGCATCTGTTTTGGTCCTTTGGTGGTAGGTATGTATCAGCTTCCTTGTGAACCAAAGAAAAACGGTGACCTGCACCCCAAACTGCAGGATGGGGCCCCGCTCCACACACTGGCCATACATGGGGTTCCTCCTTGCTTCTAGGAGAGTTTAAGGCAGTTTAAGGCACTGGAAACTTAACACTGCAGAGGTCTATCACTTTTTTCCCCTCAATGTGACAAGCCGAACAGCTGAAGGACCATGTACGGCACAAAGCAGAGAACAACAAAGTACTTCCAAAGCTGCAGAGGGAGGTACAAACTGCTGCTGCTGTGCTCCACCGGTAAAACCTCTGGAGAAGACCAAGGTTTCTCTTTAGCAGAGCACAGCAACAGCCTAGAAGAGAAAGTGAAAATAACCCCAAAACTCCCAGAACGTACCAAAACTACAAGGGAAATTTATGAGGAACCTGTTTACGAAAGAGTTTAGAGTCACAGAAGATAAGACATTTCCAGCACCACAAAGGGTGGAAAATAAACGGAAATGAGAAGGTAGCCGCATCTTCCTGAGCCACTATCTCACAAGCCTTCCCTCTTCTCACACTGACACATATGGTCTGCTCGAGAAGCATTGAGATGTTCCTCTGCACCCAGATACCTTCACAAAATAGCTAGAACTGTTTCTGATACTGTGTACTAAGAGGTCAGATGAATACGATAAAAGATGAAGTATTTAACAGAATTTTTGGTTGAGTCTTTCTGCACTGGAAGGTGTTTTACAGATAACAAAAGCTTCTGAAAGCTAGAACAGCACTTCAGGGAAGGAGAGTGACAAGCAGCAGGGTGGAGATGAGGACAAAGATTACGGTTATATGATCCCGTAGTGACTCACTTTAAACACATACAATTCTAGATGGTGCAATTAAGGTTTAGTTGTTGCCTTTTTTTTTTTTATTATTGCAGCTTCTTTTAAAAAAGGCAAGAGGATACAAAATGCTAAATAGCACTGAAACACTTCCAGTGGGCACCTGTGTATAAAAAAAGAAATGCTGGCTTCAGCCACAGATCTGGAAAACCCACAGCTGAGTTGCAGGCAGCAGTGCTATTCACAGGTGACATATGCAGGGTGCTTGGTGGGCACAAACCCATGTTTTTATGGGATAGGGCAAGAGGACCTTGCCCATAGAGACTTTAATTCTGTGGTCCCTAATACTACTTCAGCATCATAGAACGGTTGTAGAACAACCACCTTCTGCTTACAAGAAGCATCATCTGGCCTGCTGGAGGGCACATCCAGCTGCGAGGTTTGAGCCCTCCAGTCAGTTCAGAGCCAAGCAAAGATACCTGAAAACAGAGCTACAGTCTGCCCAAATCTAGGGGCTGGGTTTTACCACCACATACTCAAGAAGCAGCACTTGCTCCTGATAGTTTAAAAAAAAAAAAAAGTGTGGGGGAAGTGTTATTTTGTTATTTTTAACTGCAGTAGGTCTCTGAGCAAGTCCACTCACAGCTGCCTGAACAGCTGTACTGGCAAGACAAGGCGGGCAGCACAGGAGCAAGAATGAACATTTCAGAGCTGCATAATTTTTGCATAAAGATTGCTGCTGTAAGAAAAGCTTATGAAACTGCATCCCAGCCCTTCCCAACTCCTTTCTGCACAGGCTTATACACTGCTCTGATCCCCACGGCTCAGGAGCTCTGCCTGGTCAGTCATGGTGCTGATGGTGTTGGCAGGCCTTTTTGCTCCATCCTCCCCAGAGACACATGTGGGGAGGAGGACTTCTGTTTTGGTTTGTTTGGTGGGTTTTTTGTTTGGTTTTTGGTTGTTTGTTGTTGTGGTTTTTTTTTTTACTCTATTCTACCCACATCCAGACACACTTTTTCATTTGTTTGGGGAAAAACATGTTGACAGAAACATGCTTGGCATACAGGCAAGAAAGTGGGAGAGCTGCTGCAGAACGCTGCTGCTCTTCTCCTGACAGTCTTGCACCAACTCCAGAAAAGTCTCACCTCCTCCAGTGAGCTGCTTTCCTACAACACAGCAATGACTGTTTAACCCTCCTGGACTGATGGGCCACTAAAAAAAATTTCTAAAGAAAGCATGGACTCAAAAAGGCCAAGTGCATATACTGCTCTGTGTATAGATGGGCCTGCTTCTTCTAGCTGCTCCGCCAGAAATTTGTGAGAATTAGTCCACGGGTCTCTGAAGTTAAATAAATAAGCAAAAATAAAGAAAAACAAAACTCCTCTGGACTTCACTTCCTATGGGCTGCCAAGGAAAGCTGCTGGATGCCAGAGACATAAAGCAGGGACCAAGGCTCTTGTCTGGGTCATTCTGGCTCTTCAGGGCAGGGCTGTGCCACCCAGAGCTCAGCGCCTGGGCCAAGAAGCACACAGAGCCCAGGATACCACCACATGGACTTCCCAGTTCACCACCCAAAGCAACCGGTCTCAGATCCAGTGCCACCCCTAACATGGCCACACAGCACCCTGACCCAAGGCTGTGCCCCGCCACCACCTGCCCAGTCTCTGTGGGCAGGGACAGAGCATGTGGGGACAACATCCTGGGACAAGCCACCAAGTCACAAGGCCTTAACACAAACACAGGGACTGGGTCTTAAAACAGTGATGATTATCCCATCAAGATCCAGTACAGAGAGAGGAAGCTGGATGGTTTATAATGGTTATGCTCACAGGAAGCTCCCCAGTGTACCCATCTCACAGAAGACAGCACAGAGCAGGCGTGCGGGGCAGCAGCAAGCCTTAGGTTTGCTCACACATTTGGATTCATTCATGCACTGGTGAAGAAGCCACTTGGCTGCATATATACTCCCGTTAAGCTGCTCTTACAAACCCACAAACGGATGGCTCGAGCACACAGCCCTCACTTTGTGCTGCTGGAGCTGCTGGCAGGGCAGATGGCACAAGAAGACCTTTCATCAGTCAGAAACTTGGCTGGGCTGGCCACCTCCCAACTCATCTGAGCACATTATTCCCAAGCCCCATCAGCCTGAGGACAATGTGCAAAGGAAGATGAGAACATCCCATTATGAACACAAGGAAGCACTGTGAGCCAGCCAGGTGGCAAGAGATGCAGACACCTGCAACTCCCTAGCAAGTGTGCGGGCGATAATAAGTGCAGAGCACTCCCTCAAGACTAGACAGACCCAGTGCCCATGGCACTGAGTCAAGTATGACCGCAGCTGCAAGTGAGGCCAAGGAAACCAACCCTTCATCCTTGAGGACACACATCCAACAATAAGGCAGCTATGAAATAACTGGAAATGTGCACCAGCCAGGCGTGGTCTGAAATAAAGCTTCACTGGCGCTAGCCCTCATCCTCTGCCCAGCCTCAGCACA
>JAVJGJ010000003.1:16157994-16171277 GCA_035590215.1 Microhierax caerulescens
CTCATCCTCTGCCCAGCCTCAGCACAGCCCCAGCACACTCATTACCGGGTATTATGTGCACCAGGTTTGTGCTGAGAAACAGGATGGCCCCAACGACAACAGAGACACATTCCTCCTCTCCAGGAGGCTCCACACTGAGGGGGAAAGAAATCCATTTCCTTATTCCCTAACTGTATGCCTGAAATATGAAAGGTAATATTAATCTTACATTCACTGCTGCGAATTGACTTCCTGTCCCTAGGCCCTGGCTGCGAGCCATCAGACAGTCAAGCAAGCAGCAGGGGTGCAATCAGAGAAGCTACAATTGGCAAATCCACTGAAGTGTGAAACATTAACAACAGGTTTACCATAGTCTGATTAAGCCGATCTGCCTTGGCGCAGCAGGGAGCAGGCCTGAATGCCCGTGCAGGAATCCCAGCCACTGCCATGGCCAGCAGAGGTGCCAGCTGAGAAGGATGAGGGCAGAAGCATGGCTGGATGCATCATCCTTTGCAGCAGTGGTGGGCTGCAGTGGCATGAAAGAGGGAGCTGGCTTGCTTGAGGGATCCTGAAGAGCCTCTCTACAAGCTCCAAGCACACAGGTCTTCTCCACTGGCAGTTCACCCTGGAAATACTCCTTTCCATGCATCTGAATCTCTGAGGCTCTTGCCAACCATGGTTGCAAGCCCTGCTGTTAGGGCTGAGATAAGAGCATCTCTAGGTATGACAACCTGGCAAAATTTCATTAAATAACCTTTTCCTTTTTATAGTCTGCAACCTGCCTCACTACCTTACTCCAGCATGACCTCAGCTCCACAGCTCAGCATTTCTAACACCAAACTGCTTCAAAGAGAGTGAGGTAACCACAAAAGAGGAGCAAAGGCAGCCATAGATGTTGCTAGTGATACTTAGGTGTGTGACAGAGGTAGGTAACACACAGCAATGGGTGGAGTGAACATGCACCGTCTCTACATGAGGTCAAACCTCACAGGCTTCTCAAGAAAACCATACAGCAAAACACCCCATCACACTTCTGCCTGAAGTCAGACCACATTTTGACATCTGCTGAAGGGCCCAAGGGTCCACTTCGTTCACGTGGCCCATACACTATGCTCTGGGACATCACCAAGTTCAGTGACCCAGGGGCCACACATGCATGTTCCAAGCATTTCCTTTTGCGTCTTAAAAAACATCTCTTGCTCCCTACCCCCTCCACTCCCAGCATTTTCCTGTCAGCATCATGTGCTGGATAATTCACAAAATAAGCTAGAAGGTGTGAGTCATGCTTTGTTTAGACCATCTGCAGTTTTTGAATCGTCAACTGAAGGGCAGGAGGGAGAAGAAAGACAAAAGTGACACAGGAAAAACACAGTTTGATCAGCTAAAAGTCACTTTTTAGGGCCTACAGAGCTGACAAATCAAGTGTCAAGCAGCAACCACAGCCTGCTAAAAGCCTACAGTCTCAGGCAGATGCCGAGTTATGAAGAACCCTGCAGATTAGAAAGCAAGCTTGGACCTCGTAGAGACTCTCACCAGCAGGGACTGGCCGGGCTACTCCAAGCCAGGTAAACCCTCCAAAATCCACAGATTGTTTCCTTGAAACAAAGCCAATGTGACCAAGCAGCCACTCAACCGGAGGTGAGAGGCTACCCCGAGGACAGTTTTCAGAGGAAACATGCAACTAGGACATTTCCTTTGCACCCCCTGCAAAGCTGTTTGGGAGATACATGACCTGACCTCATTGTTTCTCACTTCTGTCCTGCCTCTCCCATCGCACCAGATTTCCCGAGTTTCTGCTACTGCGCATGGGCGCCGACGGAGGCTGGCCAGGACATGCCTTGGCTGCTGCAGCTGCTGTTACGCAGACAGCATTCCTAGGGCCTTGTTCACCAGGCACTGTCAGTGCCAAGGACATCAGAAAACTCATGCAGGGAGAAGGTGGCTCCCAGGTGGAGGGCAGGGCTTGGCTGCCTGGGGAAGGAACAATTGCTGCTTCTCAGCCAGGTCCCACGTAGCCAGGGGCTACAAAGCAGCACAAGTAGACTGGGCAGCCCCATGGGGAACCAAAGTGAGAAGTCTTAGCCTAATTCCTAAATGCATAAACATGCAAAACAAAAAAAGTATCGCCAAAGAACCACGAGGGTTTTATTGGCAATCTTGGCCTGGCAGCTAAGAACAGCTTGGGATTTGGGAAGAAGGTTATCCTCTCTGCACTAAGCTAATGCCTTGAGGTCAAGGCCACGAGAGGTTTGTCCTCTGTCTGCACCACTCTCCAACAGTAAGCTCTCACCGCCCAACAACACTTTACAAAGGAAGACTATATATTTTGCAACCAAATCTTCAGTACACCTATTTTTTAACCTGGTTTGGAACAGAAATCAGCAGCACAAAATTCACAAAATGCCTTCTCTGAGGTTACTAGTTTGGCATTCTTACTTCTGTAAAGAGGACTTCAAACGGTGCCACAGAGCAGTCCTCAAGCTGAGAGAGCATCTGCTGAACACCTCAAAGCAGGGGTGAAGTGCTTGCACGGTATATAAACATGAAGCTGCAGATACCCAAGATCCCAAAAAAGCAGCACCACAAGGGACATCAAAAGGTCATTCCTAAAGCATACCCCAGCCACAGAATTTTATTGTTTATCATTCTGCCTTTATTACAGAAGGCTGACATTGGATAATTGCACCTTATACTGCATCCTCTGCAATTTTTCTAAATAAGCGCAATTCTTCTTAGCCCCCAAGATTAAAGCACAACCCATAGGTTGAGAATGTTAAAGATCATGTCTTTGACTTCCAGAAGAAAATGTTGAGTTGAAGCACTTCAATCATAGAATCATTTAGGTTGGAAGAGACCTTTAAGATCAAGTCCAACCATTAACTAGCACTGCCAAGTCTACCACTAAACCATGTCCCAAAACACCACATCTACACATCTTTTAAGTACCTCCAGGGATGGTGACTCAACCACTTCCCTGGGCAGCACGTTCCAGTGCTTGACAACCCTTCTGGTGAAGAAATTTTTCCTAATATCCAACATAAACCTCCCCAGCATAACTTGAGACCACTTCCTCTCATCTTATCATTTGCTACTTGGAAGAACAGACAAACACCTATCTCTCTAAAATCCCCTTTCAGGTAGTTGTACGAGAGCATAAGGTCTCCTGAGCCTCCCATTCTCCAGGCTAAACAACCTCAGTTCCCTCAGCTGCTCCTCATAACACTTGTGCTCCAGACCCATCACCAGCCTCATTGCCCTTCTCTGGACATGCTCCAGCACCTCAACATCCCTCTTGCAGAGAGGGGCCCAGAACTGAACACAGCATTCATGGTGCAGCCTCACCAGTGCCGAGTGCTGGGGGACAATCACTTCCCTTGTCCTGCTGGCCACACTGTCTCTTGACACAAGCCAGGACGCTGTTGGCCTTCTTGGCCACCTGGGCACACTGCTGGCTCATGTTCAGCCGGCCATCAACCAGCACATCCAGGTCTTTTTCTGCCAGGCTGCTTTCCAGACACTCTTCCCCAAGCCTTTGTTTAAGCTTGGGCACACAGACACACTTAAAAATGGCACTAAGCCTTAAGGAGTACTGGCACCCATGCTTTGAAAATTCAGCCTTTTCAGCCAGGTCTAGCTGGCTCCCCAGATATGAAGTATTCTGAGTCACAAGAACTTTCCAAAACCTCTCAGTCCTATAGACAACATTGCTGCTATAGCTGCTGTCTCCTATTCCAGAAATGTCTGTGCATTGACAGGCTGAATAGCTACAGTATTTTGCTGCTTTAAAGCAGACAGCAGATATATAAACCATAATACTTTAATAATCTGCAAAGCCATTGTCTGCCAAGCTCAGAACACAAATCTCTGTAGCTCCTTCCTGAGTGCCCCAGTATCCACCAGCTGTACAGGACTGCCTATACCCAAAAGGTCACCAGTGAGCTCACACTGTGGACCCGTCAGTAACATCCAGGTGGACAGGTATAAAAAAGCTTTAAGATTACATTGGCCAGGGATGGCTAGTTTGACACCACAGCCAAGCAGCAGGCAAACCCACACTTTACTTGCAATATCAGAGGCATAACTGGGTCTGTGTGTGGAAGAAGCTAATCTTAATCATCAATGAGAACAAAAGTTGCTTGTGTAGTTCATTCTCTCCAGCATCTGACACAGCTTCAGTTGACTCAGCTAACACCACATGTGCAAAATGAGCAACCAACAACAAAGACAGGGAGAAGCTTTCTTAGCAGCCAACTTTCACCACTGTCTCCCAACCATGGATTACTGCAAAACAAACAACACTGCCTCCAACAGCTGTGTTTTACCCTCACTTTGCTCAAGGGCAAACCACCACACACATCACTAGAGAACAGGGCAGGAGTTACCTTTAGCAAGAGAGGTCAAAATTCATGCCTGACAGATGTCCCCATGCACCACTGTAGCTGTAAAATATGCCTTCAGCAGTGTCCCATGGATCACATCACATGTCCTTTTCTGGAGGTTTTTTTGTTTCTTTTGCAGACAGGATGTCATGGCAGTTTTAGTTTTAAACCCAACACTACTCATTTAAACTGGTGTAAGGGTGGGGGGAAAGAAAAACAGTCTCACCCACAACTCAAAACAGCCACCCACTCAGAAAACTGCTCAGGCATGGAGTCTGCATCTCAAGAGATTTATACTACATATGCTCCCCCACACCCATCTCAACAGTGATCACCACATTTTCCTTTCATCTGTTTATTTCAGCTTTTATTTCAGCATTACAGGCCATTTTATACTACACAAAACACTTAGAAGGACACACTCAATTTCCCAGGTAGGCAAAACTTCTGTTCTCTGCTAAATGCAAACCTAAATCCCTTGCTCAGTTCAGTAGTTTCCCTGCAGAGAGCTGGCACATCCACTTCGTGGTTCAGGGTGGCTTTCAGGAGCCATGGCACCCTGGGTCTCAGATGCTTCACTAGCATTTCTAAGCCCTCAGTTTGAGGCTGCGATGAATAAGCTCACACAGCAGCTCCAGAGAGGCAGGCAGGCAGCCGGGAGCAGAGATAATTCAAAGTGTCAGCTTTCCCAGGCTTCTGCTCCAGCTTAATCCTTAAAGATAATGTAGCAACATACAAGGGAGGCAGGATACAGAAAGTGAGCTCCCAGTGCCCCTCTGGTACAAGTTCATGCACTGACTCAGTGTGGTGACTACGCAAGGCTGACTGCTGGAAGCCTGACACCCACGCAGAAAGTGCCAAGTGCTAAAAAAAAAACCACAGTTCCAGTTCCTCTCAGAACCCCGCAGGGTGGTTTTACACCACAGGGACCCGCAGCCATATGGAGGTACAAGCATCTCTGGAGAGAACAAGCAGAAGACAGATTCCCTCAGAGAAGTCACCCAAAGGCTGAATAAAGTGGCTAGAGCCAAGCCCCAGACTGCTCCAAGGCTTGTGGCTAAACCAAAGCTGCAGCTGGAAGGGTGGACCGCAGCACCAGTACGCTTGCAAATAAGCCAGATTTTATTCATCCAGATCAGATACCAAAAGAAGCAAAGTTCCAAGCAGGGTGGGCCCCAGGGCAGCTTCACAGGCTTGATGGAAATCTGGCCATCTGCTGCATTCAAAGGTGGAGGTGTCTGAACTGATCCTGCTCCGATTCTTGCACAGATGCCTATCAGGTTCCTTTTTCCTAGAACGGTGGCTGCTAGGCTGTGAGGACTCCTGTCTGCCACCCGTTCAGCTGCTGCCAGCACTGCCAGTCTGCTCTGCAAGAACAACCTTCCTCTACCTAACCAACCCAGGATGCTCTGCTTAGTTTCAAAATGCCTTTTCTTTGCTCCACCAGCTCCTCATGGCCACTGTCTCCTCTCCCCCATCACTTCCCACCTTTAAGTTCTCCAAGTTTATTAGTCAGCTCTGAAGAACACAAAGTAGCAAAGCTGGCCCCAGATCAGTCAAACCTTCACATCCATCTACAGAAGAGTCACAAATCAGTAAAATTGCAGCACTAACGATACATGTCCCCCCCTTCCTGTCATAGCCTTGAGCTAGCACACTGCCCTCAGAGCAACTACAGATTTAAAACAGTGGTATAACAGAGTAAGAATATGTCCATCTGGCCCCAGAGCCCAGGTAACAGGAGGCAGAGTTCCCCACATCAACCTGGAGCAAATGCTTTGTAGCACCTGTGCTCAAAGCTCATATGCATTGCAAAGCACAAGGAAGAAGCAGGCTGGCAACCTTTTAAATGCCTCCTCTCTGAGAGCATAAAATGAGCTCCAAGTCAGTCAGAAGTAAAATTTTTGCTTTGGGAGTTAAATCACCTTTAGGTGATATTGTATACCCAGAGCTTCTTTAAACAACAACAACAAAACCCAAACCAACAAAGAAAAAAGAAAGGACTATTAAAATCGGGATCTATGTGGCCAGAGCTGATGCTCTACATAAAGCCAACTGCCTGGAGTACCAGGTAACTGAGCACTGTAACAGGAGCCAGAGGCAAACCTGCCTATCCCACCTTGTGTCAGGGATGCCCAGAATGCAGGCAGGGCTCTGCAGCCCTGGCCAAAGACCCACTCCTGCCAGCGCTGCAAATAAGGTCAGGAGAGCCCAGCCTCTTCCCAACACCAACCTCCTTCGGAAACCTGGCGCCGACCGAAATGCCTGCAGGAGAGCACAGCCCTGCGAACAGCAGTGCTCTGCGTGCCACAGAGACAGCCAACACCCTGGCGGCCTGGAAACTTCCCAGGTCTTCCCCTGCCACCCTCCACCACTTCACCCCAGCCCCCCGCAGCACTGCCAAAGCCTCCAAGAGGCACTGGTGCATTTAGGACATAATCATCCCAATCCCACCAGCCAGAACCCCAACAACAGAAGTAACTTCAGAATGAAGGGAGAAGAATTTTCTTCCCACCAGGATCCCACAAGTAGTATTTACCATGCCCTTAACAGACACAAATGATAAGCTCAGGTGCTTTTGCAGTGCAAAGCCATTCTGTCACGCAGAGAGGGAGCAGCTTTCCATCCACAACAGGGAAGGCTGCGCCAAGCGAGGTTAGCGCTTCCCCAGCCCATGCATCAGGTCAGTGGTGACAGTCCCTCTGCAAGGAACATTCCTAGCTGGGTCACATTCCAGCTTCTTGTCCTGTTTGGCTGTAAACAGACAAAGCTATACACACTGTGTCTTTTGGACTGCTTTCTGCAGAAGAAAAAAAGAAAATCCACCTCTCACTGTCTAATGTTTGCATAAACTTCCTTCCTCTTGTCCCATCACTTCCCAGGTCAGCATTGTCAGTATTTTCAAGGTATGCCTGTCTCTCAGTGTTTTCAAACATTTGCTTACTTATGTCCTGTTCCCCTTTGTCATCACTTACCGAACACCACATATTGAGCCCACGAAACATTTCCTCGCAAGCTGATTCCTAAAGCCACCAAGCCTTGGTTCAGCAGAAGGGCTGGGAAAAGAATGAACTATATCCATATGCGCACAGGAACTCAAAGTTTTACCCCACAGAGCTTTTTAAGCCTCCTTTGAAAAGGGAAGTGAGGAAGAGTGACTCACGCACAAACCCACTTCAACTTTCTGTCCTGAACAGCATTCACCGCAGGCTGGGCTGTCAAGGGTACACAGACCAAACCCCCTACCCACCCAGGCTGGAGTCAGAAAGATCCCACTATTTTTATTTGGCTGACCGAGCACTGTGGCAGTGGCACCGCGGTTTGGCATGCTACTAAAATAAGCATCGGTTGAGCTTCTCGAGCCTGTCACAAAACCCATGGGCAGGGGCAGAAGAGTTGTGCCAGGCTTCTCAGCAGGCTTTCACCTACACCTTTCTCGCCAGGGAAAGTAACACTTATGGCAAGCTTAATTACAAGGTGCCCGGGGTTAGAGGGTAGATTTTGTGGGCACCCAGGCCCAACAGGCCTCCTTTGCTCTCAACTGCCCTGCTTTGCATCCTTACACATGCAGCGTGATGCTGCACTCCCCTGCTCTCTTTCCAGCCCTGCTAAAAGTCTCTCCCCGCTGCCATACAGTGCCAAGGCCATATGAGCTGTGTGGTGTCTTTTCATGTACCGAGAAAGAAAACAGTGGGAAGGCTCCAATTTCTATTTTTAAAAAGGAAATATAAATGAAGTGTCAGGGGACTTCCGTAAGTTCCCAGCATGTGTCCCATGGAAAAGCCAGCACTGTAAGATGAACATGGAGCATCCCTGACACGCAGCAGGCCTCCGGGAGACAGCAGCCCTGCTCTCCTGCTGGAACTGCCCAGCAAACGCCCTTTGCTCCCCGCAGTGCAAGCTACCAGGCCGCAGAACAGCAAATACCTTTATCACCTTCTTGGAGACAGACAAAAGGACAAGCCAGCAGCAAGTGCCACACCAGAAACTGGACCTAAGCTTCTTGAGTTTTAAGGCAGCTTTAGCAATAGACTGGCCTCCCTCAGCCCTTCAGCCTTCAAACCAGCACTATGCAGAGGAGTGGCAGCGAGTGAGGAGGAAGCCAGCCAGCTGGGGACACTGGGAAGGGGACAAGAAAGCAGGGAGGGAACACGTCCTTTCATCCTATAAATCACTACATTCCTGTGAACTGGATGACTCCAAGCAAGGAAAAGAAAGCTTATTCCAGCAAAACAGAGAAGTTTCACACAGCCTCAAGGCACATTCCATTTCTTCTCCAAGAGGGATTTTCCCTGTGCCCAGAGAGCACACAACTGCCCTCTCCTGCTCCTTGCAGCAGCCACCTCCAGCTCCTGCCAGGCATGCGCGCACCTTCTGACGCTGCTCATGGCCACAGGAAATTAAAGATTAAACAGAAGCCCGTGGTCACAGCAAACACAATGCCATCCATCTGTAACACATTGCTCAGCTGGGATCGTTCCTCAGAGAGCAGCAATGGGTGATGGCTAATGGATGTCCTGGCACCACAAATAGGGGAAGCTTCCTCCCAGCATCCCCAGGAATGACAGCAAAATAGACTGTGTCCCCTCTTATCACCCAAGCTACTTGTCAGTAAGGAAAAATCTCTGCAGAACACATCAACCTGAGTCTGGAAGTTCCTCTCTGCCAAAGACTGCTTTTGGAGCAATCTTTTTGCCTTGGTGCAACCTCCACAGCAGCTCACAGAGGACAAGTGCTAAGGATTTAAGGGATGGGAGGGGGCAGACCTGCTAGCTCAGTTGAGTTTCAAAGCCCAGAGCATGAAATATGCTAATCCTGCCCATCTCCTCTGCCAAGCACTGCAGACCCAGAACAACTGAATGCATAATAAAACTTTCACCCAGCTTTAACCAGAAGTGAAATGACTACCACAGCCTCAGCTACTGAATTCATGCATGCTGGAAAAACAGACCTCCTATCACTCAAAAGAGCTGGACATGAACCAGTGACCTAGAAAGAAAAGCCTGCATTGACATCCCATCACTCTCCACCTCCTTGTTGCCCTTGAGCCATCCAGCTTGCTTGAATTTTTCAGAGCCCTTCTCTGAGGAAGTCACAAAGCAGAAGATCATGACACCGCACATCATGCTGCAAGGAAAAAACCCAGCTGGAGCCAAAGGGCACGGGACAGGTGGCTTCACAGTGACCTGACTAACCCTCAGCTGCTCACAAAATTGTTGCCCTGATTATACTAATCCAGTTAAAGGCCAACCCTTCCTTCACATGCGTACAGCTGACAGATCATCCTTCAAAACTAGTCCCCTGGAAAATCCCAGACCAGAATCCCTCCTCATCAGACACTGTGCCAGCCATCAATACTTTCCAAACCCACTTCCACCTTTGACAGACATCAAGTTTCTCTTGTCCATTGTGGTGTGGCTGAGCATACACAGGCACCAGAAGCCCTGATACAAGCCAATAACATCAGTCTGTTCCATGGGAGCCTGAAACACTGCACCTCAGAGCTGACCCCCCTCCCCAGTCGCTTGCAAAGCCAGCTGTCAGGAGGTTTTTATTGCAGGAGTCTCAGCGAAGGTCATGTTAAGCTGCAGAGGTCAGAGGGAAGGTGCTGTGGTTGGAAGGAAGAGAAAGACTGATGCTTACAGCAAACTCCTATTCAATTGATGTTAAGGCAAAAGAGAGCCAGCCAGTCTGCCTGCCCCAGAGAACGCCTTCCAAAGGCAGACAATAAGGATTCAAGCCCTCCCTGTTCCCCAAGGATGCAGTCAGAGATGTGACTACCACGTTTGGTAAATTGGCCTCTCTGACAGCAAACTACAACTAGCAGCATTTGAATGTACAGCCCAGAAGCTTCAGAAAGTCAAATCAGGTATTTAATGAAGAGTAGAAACCATAGTGTGAGCATTGTTGTGGTGTCTCTCCAAGCACGGGTGACACAATCAGCCTTTGTCAAGGCTGGAGCTCCAGAGACAGCACTGTGGCAGGGTTGGTTCTAGTAATTGGCACAGACATATAAAAATAAAATTAAATAAAAACACTTAAGTCACTGCAATTTTGCACAGTTCCAAAGAGCCATATACTCCTGGGACAGCGTTCAGGGTCCCTCTACGCCCCACGCCCCACTCCCCACCTCTCCCCACTGAGGACTCAAACTGGCAGGAAAATCAGAAGCCCCTACCTGGGTTTTACCCGCCACTGCTAACAACTAATAGGTTTCAGAGACTGCGCTGGACAAGGGACTGAGCCTCAGTCTTAGCAGACAGGCATCGACTTCACAAAGCTGTAGCCAGACTTCAGCCTTTTGGCAAAGGCAGCAACAGCAGATGGGACCACAGGTGCATCCTCCAGAGAGGGGGCAAGGTCTGCACAGCTCCGAAATACCTCCCAGGAAGGCCCCCGTGCAGCTCTGCCTGCAGGCAGGGATGCCTCCGGGTCCAAGAGGCAGTGCACAGTGCTTTGAGATGGCACCGGGAGCTGCACCAAAGAGCTCATTTAAAACAGGCAGCCAAGGAGAGGGTGTAGCCTTTCCCAATTTTAGCTGTTAGTAATGTACCAGATCAGAAGAGACAATCGGAGATCAAGCCAGTTTCTTTTATTTGCTTTATAAGCAATTAATTAAGTTAGTATTTTCAGTATGGTTTTGCCCCCAAAAGGCTCACAAATGGGACCTCAGTAAAAAAAAAAGATCTATACACATAGAGCTGAGCAATCCCCTGGGGTGGGTCAAAAGAGCACAGAGCAGAAGCTGCTTTGTGAAAAGAAAACGTCCCAGACACTTGAGACGCAAATAGAAATACAGGCAAACTCAGCCCACAGATTGCAACTAACACCAAAACCTTCAGCAAATAACTTACAAGAGCTTTACTGACCACAGTGGTCAGAACATCCACTTTACTGCTCAAGGAAAAACAGCTCTGTAACACCAGGCTGCAGCACCAAGGTCTAGTTCGTACTAGAAAAAGTGTTTTGAGAGTGCCTTTTACACCAGTAACCCCTTGCCCACAAAATAAGCTGGACCAGCTGAAGCAGTATTCACCAACAAAATGCCATCTATACCAGGCCTCCCAGCTAGCGTAGGTATTTTTACAGATAAAAAAAATAAACACAAGAAACAAGGCTTCCTGCAGCATCTAGCTAGTTACCAAATTTTCACCACCATCACTACACAGAAATGACCTCGCTAGTAGAATTTTTTGAGACCACACCAGAAGAGGAGGATGAGGCTGTGTCACAGCAGTCCCAGCTGCCTGCAGCCAGGGAGAACCTGGACACAACACTTCTCCCTCCCCAAAGACAGCTGGTGAAGAACAAAGTATTCAAAGCAAAACAATGTTCTTCATTGTTAATGAACGACTAAGCTGACCTTTACCCGAAATGAAGAAAGGGAACGTTTTTCCAGAAGGATCGACAGTGATTTCTGTATGAGGAACGGTAATTATTTCCCAAGGTATGGAAGGCGAGGCATACTTTCCTTGGTTGGCATTTACACCGAGCATGAAAAGACCTAATCCAAAGCATAGCTTGGTTTCAACACTTTCAACAATAAAAAACAAATGATGCCACTAAAACTGAAAGTGTGAAACATGCCTGAGGCTTTGCAGAACATGGCTCAGGCCTCATCTACTTTGCATGTCGGAGCTGCTCTGGGATGCTACTTTAATCCAGCTACTATCAGGTAACAACAGATCTTTGCACCAGGACACTCTTGAAACTTAATCCATGCTAACCACAGGTGCAAATTAACCAAGGACTGGTTAAGCTATGCTGCAACTCTGTAAACACACTTTCATTCAGCATGAAAGTGACCTCAACTCACTCCAGGTAGTTCACTTCAAAAATGAATCAAGCAAAATCAAATCAAGGCTACTCAAATTCTGAATAAGAGAGTCTACACAGGGATTTAATTCACTTTAATCAACCCACTGGAAAGGTTAATCGGGTTACGTTTCTTGAGTAGCCACATGTGGACAGACTCTAAGGATGAGATCTTGGCCACACTAAAATAACCAATAACAATTCTTAACAGGAGCAACATTAACCCCTAAAACTTCAGGCACATGGATATTACTTTTCTTCCAGTAGCAGTAAGGAGTGAAGCATTTAAAGGATGACAAGAGGTCAAACGGAACCTCCAGCTCCCTGCACAGACATACACCTTCTGCTCTTAACTAGCTGAATCGTCAGATTCACACTTGCTATTTTGTAAAAACCGAAATTTTGAAAAAGAAATGGTCAGCGACAAGGAAAACAAGTTAAAGGAATTTTGGTCGTATTTAGACAGGTGTGCAGTGCTCTGTGAATACAATGTAAATTCAAAATAACTTGATTTGGACAGAGCTTCCACAGTTTTTTATTGCTGTCAGAACAGACTCCAGCTTGTACAAAGCTTTTTAGAACAGAAACAGCTCCCGGGCACCTTTGTTGGGCTCAAAGGCACAGACAGGTGAAGCGAGCACCCAGCTAACAGGCCAGCCTGGCCCGGCTGCGGGGCTGGGGGCCTGCCGCGGCTGGACCCCAGAAAGCAGGGAGGCGCCTACAGCCCTCCCCTTCCCCTGCGCTCTTGGGGTGCACATGGATTTCGCAGGGTGAAGGAGGCTGCTTGGTGCTCTAACGCTCCATGCGGAGCTTTTGCAAAAACCCCGCAGCCTCAAGTATTTTTAACCAGGACCCCGACATCGCCCGTCCCCCTCGGATCACCCCATACACGGATATTCGCAGTTCTGCTCCCACTTCCCAGCGCCCCGAGCGGAGCCTCCAAACCCAACCGAGCCGTAACCGCCAGGCACCCGTATCTGCGTGCCGATCCCCCGGGGCCTCCCGGCTGTCTCACAGCCCGGCTCCCCACGGCGCCCGCAGCCCTGCCCCGGCCCCACCGGCCGGGCGCGGCGGGGGAAGCGCGGCAGAAGCGCCGGCGGCGGCCTCTGC
>JAVJGJ010000003.1:16180237-16219888 GCA_035590215.1 Microhierax caerulescens
ACTACGCCTCCCCCCCTCATTATGCAGTCCCTCCTCTCGGGGAGCTGCAAGGGGGGGCTGCTCTCCTGGCTTGTGCACAATATTTTAATTCCGTTCTGCAGTCAAGCTGCTCTGTCAGGAACTTTGCACTAACATCAGCAGAGTATCCGAGCGCCTTCCAGTGGTGCTTTAAATAATGGGACTGGGATGGGTTTTGTTCTCTCAAGTTCACCACAGGGTAGGAGTGGCACAGGCAGAGGCAAAATTAGATATTAAATGTGTACGGGACCAAGACTGAAGAGGATAGGGTGGTTTTCAGTACCTTCTTCTCTGATTCATACCTGGTGAATCATAGCTGGAGACACAGAGGAGCAGATAAATGCAATAGGAATGTAGACAGCAGAGACAAATGGTGTCAAGTCTACAATGGTGATACAGGCAAGAAAGGCAGACGCTATGGAAGAGAGAAAGGACTTGGCCACAGAAGATAGAAACAGTTCGTTTGGCATGTGAATAGGCAGGAGTGAGAAGCACGTGAGGGGCTGGGGAGGGACACCGTAAATCACTGCCCAGGGTGAGGAACAAGATTACTCCTGCCTTTCTGACACTGCTTATGAAGCACACTTCACCCCTGCATGCGAGGGCAGCTCCCTTTTCTTGCCTGCTAAAAGCTCACCAACTTTCCCCTGCTTTGTTGGGGCTGTCAAGCCTCCACTCTGTCTTTCCCTCTATAAGAGATGTCCCCTCCTCATTTCCAAATGTATTTGTTATTCCCCACCCTCACCTTACTCTTAGAAACACTCTAGGCAAGAAAACAGTAGCACATGAATCTCCGCGTATGTGCTGCACAGCACCCGTCCCTGCCATCTGAGACTACCTGGCTGCAGCCAAGTCCCACCCCTGGTGAAGAGGTTGCAGGACAGTTCATACGCCTTTTCTCCCAATCTTAAGTGAAGGCTCTTCCCTGACAGGTCCTCCCACAGCAGGTTATTTGCTTTGGGACTAAGCAAACTATGGTTCAGTGGGGACCATAAGACCACAGCAAAACTCATGGATGTTGTCGAGACTCACCTGAAATACATGATGTTTTCATGTGTTCTCAGGAAGCTCTGGAAAATAAATGAATATCCTCTCTCTCTCCAAATCCCAGATGTGCAGCAAATAAAGTGGTCTGGAAACCCGCCACTCCAAGCTGGCTCTGGAGAGTAGCCCGTTCGTGTTCCCCTGCCTTCAGCAGCTCAGCACTGCCTCCTGCATCTTACAAGTCACTCAAAACCCACACTGAATTCCTCTTGTCTAAGGCTTCCTCTGAAACAGTAAGGGTTACTGCTTTATTTATATATATATTATATATTTATATATATATATATACACACACACTGTTTTATTATATAAGTGTTATTTTGGGGTTAAATGAAGGTTAGGTTATTTGGGACTGCATCTCTTCTGGAGGCAGCCCTAGCTTTGTTAGGGCTAACAGAGCTAACTCCTCCTGACAGAGGAGTCTCTGCACAGAAGGAAGCTGAACATTTTGAGGAACATGATGTCCGAGAACAGCAAGGGCCAGCCACTCCCAAGGGAACAGGAGCCAAGTGCAGCAACGCTGTCAGCAGTTCAGGGATCCATCCCCAGGGGTGCAAGCAAGGCAGACCCAGAGACAGCAGCCTTCTTCAGTCAAGGGTCCCAGTGATCAGGGAAGACCACAGTAATGGGGCAGATCCAGGATCAAGCTGAAAGTCAATCCACTAGTCAGAATCAGGCCTGACAATAGCAATCAGGATCAAACACAGCCCAGCAGCCACCAGACATGTCCACACTGATAGAACATGTCAGAGGTCAGGCAGGGAAGTCAACCTGTAGGTCTGGGTGCAGATCAGCAGGGGCCACAGGCAGGAAGACACCACTTAGCTGCAGACCCGCACTCCTCCAACACAGCTCAGGTGAAAACAGAAAGAGCCCAGGGCTGAGTCTAAACGGGGCTCCTCAGCCTATGTGCAGAAAGGGTGGTGGAGACCCCAGCTGAGGCTGCTCCAGCCTGTTAACACCCTCAGGGCCCCGACACATGTACTCGTCTCTCTCACACCCAGAGCTGGAGCAGCTGAGCTTAATGGCATCTGCTTGGGCCAAGTCTTCTCCTTTCCTGCTCCGTGGACTGGTTGACTTTGTCCACCCCTGTCAATTTTCCAGTTTGATTACCTGAAGTCTGCATGTCTATATGAAAATGGATACTTCTACATGAAGAGGCTTAGACAGGCTAGGACCACAGGAGGTGGAGGTAGAGCTCATATCTTCATGCTCTCACTATCTTTGAGCTCTCCACATGAGTTCCCAGTGGATGACATAGAAGACGTTATCACTGAATAAAGTAATGGGGAGAATATGGAGAGTATGTTTTCCTATTGAGAATAACATACATAAGAACAATAAAATGCAATAGCATTTTCAGCACCTGGACAAACAGGCTAAAAGTGAAGGAATTTCCCAGGTGCGAGTCTTACAGAAGCCCAACACTGCAAATCAGCCATATTGTAACTGCAATAAATGCATAAAGACCACTAGCATCTGGCAGCAGCTGTCAGGCATCTATTCACCCACTCACCTGTTGAGAGCATCCAGCCCTCACAAGATCCAGTAATCTCCCTTCTAGCATGTAAATACAGAATGGCAGTGTGTCACCTTCACCAGGGCCCTCATTTGAAAGGACTGGCACACTGTACATGAGTTGTTTCGGGGGCTGAACAGTTGCAGTGACCCAGAACTCTGCAGTGAAAGAGGAAATCCCAGGGAATAGCCCATCGTCCTGAAAACTCCAGCCAACAGCCCGTGATGCCTGATAGACAAGGGTAGAAAAAAACAGTCACGAGATCTGCATAAACTTAGACGAGATGGGGAAACCCACCTTCCATAACAAGGCAAAGCCAGTCTCACAGCAGATCTCAAGACAGACTGGTAGGGGTCTGGAAAGTCACTTAATACCAAGCAAAAACGGACCTGACCTTTCGTTAAGAATATAGTTTTGAGTCAGAGCTACTATTGCCCACCCTGGACTCCTGTGCAAGGTGGTGCTCATCAGCTTATGGCCTCTGCTTCACAGGGGCTGCTCACCTCTGACCAATTTGAAACAGGCGGAGGCAACTGGAGAAGTGTTCCCAGTAGGACACAGGTGTCCTTCAGTCCAAACAGACTTTGTGAAGAAGGGGAGTACTTCTGCTGGTTGATCACTGGTTCACCAGACTCAGGGAAAAGGCAAGTTTGGTTTGTTTGTATGTATTATATCTTCAGGGAAAATTCAGCAATATTTCCTCAGTGGAGGAGTATTCCTTAATGGAATCACACTCATTTTCACAGGTACTTCTTGCAAAGAATCTGAGCCTCTCCCCCTCCGTTTTTTAGGGAAAAAAAAAAAAAGTAAATGTTAAAAGTGATATTAAAAGGCTAGTTATTCTATAAATATTCAAAGCACACAGCAAGTTATAAGGAGAGCTGGAGACCAGAAGCCAAAAGCCCAAACATGGAAATGATAGTGTCTTTTAGCTAAGATGAAGTGCAGGTACCATCAGATGAAGCTATGTTGGGTAATCTGGCATGATGTGGTGTCAAAAAAGCACATGAAGTGAGTCACTAGGAGCGTATGTACAAGTCAGAGAGTGGCCTGACTCTCTCCCCCATCCCACTGTGGGGGGAGCGAGCGAGTGGCTGTGTGGGGCGTAGTTGCTGGCTGGGGTTAAACCGGAATAAGTACAGATCATTCAGTTCTGTAGAAGAAGCAGAAGTGAACAACAAAGTTTAGTGCTGTTACTATCACAACGTTTTTCTTGGTAAGGTGGTAATAGAAAACTAGTAGCAGGTCTCTGGTCAAGAATGATGGACAGACAACAAATAGAAGCCAAACTAAGATGTAGTCATGACCTGAGAAGCCATGCAATATGTGCAGTGTGTCTCAACACTTTGCTCTAATAAAAAATGTCTGTGCAGCCAGAACCAGCATCTGACCTTCCACTTCTTTTATTCCCCAAGAAAAAAACTGAAGGCAGTTGCCCATCCTTGATGTATTCCATATCTGCTGCCAAATCTGCACTCCCCCACTCAGACATAATCCCAAAATAGGGTGTGATGCCTTTCCCGTTGACAAAGCCATAAGTCACGGTGAGCGAGACACTCTCAACATCCTCCAATCATTTAAATGAAAATAGCTCTCCCTCTCTGTTTCCCACCACTTCAGCACTCATTATATCTCACATTAATTAATATAGGCACTAGGAAGTAAGATGATAAATTACAAAACCCCATTAACCTGATTCTGTCCAAACCGATGACATATGGCAACATGTACATTAGACAAATCTTCCTTGCTAATGTGGGAGTCCTCATGTCTGAACTCCAGTAAAACAGCAGCCCCCAAAAATATTTTTAATGTTTGTACATATGGAATGTATATCAACATGCATGGACGGTGTATGCCTGCGGAAACATCAGAATTCATTAGATCAGTCTGATATGAGATATATTGAACAGGTTCCATCTGACATCTGTTACTGGGTTGTTCTGTCCACTCCCAAAGGAGTGAATCATATTGACAGGTTGAATTATATCTCAAGAGATATTTTTCTCCCCTCCTCCAAAGGCCATTTGCAAACACGGCACATCCACTGCCTCTTAAAAGTGAGCTCATCTGGCACGGGGTTGCATTGAAGTCCTCCACCGTGCCTGAAGGAAGAATGCTTTTGGGTGGTGGGAACACGGAGAAGATGCAGTCTGTCCCACTGTTCCTTGGAATGCTAACCATCTTGACCATAACTACGTGCATCCCATCTACACATGGAGAGCCTTTTTTACTACAAGGTAAGCTGGCACACAGACTAGATGACACAGGTAGGTGGTTATCTTTCTGCTTTGCTTTGCTGCTTGTCGTGGCCAATGCAACACTCGCACGTCCGTGCAAGAAAATAAAATGAACCTTGAGCTACCCAAAACTATCAATTAACATGGGTGCTATCCAGGGACTTGTTCATATTAGCATGAGCTAAAGCTGTCCTTCTGGTCTGCACCTTCTGCTAATCTGTAAAAATATCGGATCTGGTGAAATCTGGTAAGGGTAGCTCTTTCTCTCTCAAAAGAAAATTTCCAAAGAAAAACATTAAAATACCAGAGAGTAGCAATTCTAGTATGTACCATATGAGATTTGACAGTTTGTAAATGTCAGTAGTAGGGTGCTGCTGAACTTTTCTTACCCACAAAACTTCTTTATATATGTTCTTCTCCATAATTTAAATTAATCTTAGCTTGAACTTACTTTGCAGGGAAATGTCAATCATTAATCTTCTTCCTTAAAGAGACTTGGCAGCGGAAAAAAAAAAAAAGAGCAGCTAAATATAGGCTTGAAAATACCATTGCTTTTCAAATGATTTTTCCTCTTCTATCAACTATTTATTTTCGTAATGACAACCAAAACATTCCTGAGGCCACTCTATCTAAATATTGCTTCTGTTTAGTTTTATTAGAGTGTTTATAGGGTTTTTTCTCTGTAGCAAATCCCCCAAAAGACTAAAAGTAGCTATTTTAAAGTCATAACTGTCTCTCAGACCTAGGAACGAGGTTTATAGCACTCCATGCTAACTGCAAGTTTCACACAGTGCGCAGCTCTGCTAACTCCCTCGGGTTTATTTCCAGAGATCACAATCAGGACCAGCAGCTCCAGCCGCAGCGTGAGGCAGGGTTGAGTCTGGCCAAATACTTGGAGCATCGCTTTGGCCAGGGCCCCTCTGCTGCTGCAGATTTATGTGACTTTAGCTAACGGAGCTGATTCCCACATACTCTTGAGCATCCTTAAGGCTCATTTGGTACAATGTTTTGTCTCGTGTGTATTGAAAATAATTGCATTCATTGCATCACAGCTATGTAAGGCTGACGGCTATATGAGAACATTTTCCCCTTTCTCACCTCCTTGAAGGGAGTGAGTGAAAGTCCTAAAGATCTTGGAAGAAGAGAAAATAAGCCTTTCTGTATAATTTCTTACTATTTTCCATAGATTCTGTAGGCATCTTCCAGGGCTTTGTAGCGTCTGGGTGTGGGGCAGGGGTGTTCAGAGCAAAGATTTTGGGGAATGGGCATTGTCTCTGTCAAGTCTAGCTCCCATTCTGTCATTCTCAAAAATGAATCCAACATGCAAGTTTCAGATGATTCTGGAAATCTGTTCAGCAGAGCTGGGAGGGTCTCAGAGCTGTCAGGGCTCTGCTTAGTCCCGTCCCTTGTGCTTGCTGGTTTCTGCTGAACCCTTGACCTTCACAAGCATTCATTTGAGGGCATAGCCACAACCACTAAAGCAAAACAAAGCCACTGAGAAAGCTCCCTGAAGGGGCCCCATAGAGAAGGCCAAATTGCTTCAGGACAGCAGCTTGGGGAGGTTTTTCCTGGAAAACAGAAAAATTCTGCATGGTCCACAGCTACTGTAAGAGGTTTCCTCCAGGAGAAAGAGGCTCACTTTAATCTCCTGCACACGCTGGTTCTGTTCAGAGGAATCCTTTAATACCCCTGGCAGTCGGAGCAGCCCCAGGGCTGAGGGAGCACCAGAGCAGACTGTGGGGCTGAGGGCTCCTCAGCACGGCACCCCCCCCCCCCCAGCCCTCCTGAGGGGTGAGCTCCCACCTCTGTCAGCCCTGGCAAGGTCTCAGTCGGGGGGGGGGGACACGCCTGCAGTTTTGAGAAGAAAGGATCTCACGGGTTGCTACCTGGCTTTGCAGAGGCATCTGCTACATCTGCCTTGCAGAAGAGGTCAGGGCTGTCCAAAGCAAGGTGACGTCTCCAGCTCCCTGCAGCCAGCCTTGCTGATGAGGCTGCAGGGGACTGGCCAGCAGCCCAGAGCTGGCAGGGAGGGCTCCCCCATCCTGCACCCTTTCACCACCCAGCCATCGCTGCCTGGACTTTCTATTCTGTGCTCATACCTCATTGCTTTCCCCCAAGCTCCTTCCACCCTGACAAAATGCTGACGGGAGATATTTTCCTTCCACTTCTCAGCCTTCTTAAGTTTTGTTTTAATGTTGGGGGCTGGAGGATCCATCCTTTTTTGTCATTAGAAATCAAAAAAGGTGCGTTTTATGTGCTGCAGAGAACCGAGTGCTTCCGGAGAGAGAAGACACAAATCACGAGGACACACTGCTGACTCTGCTTCTTAATAAGAAGCTCGCGTGGCGGAGGCCAGAAAATATTGGTAAGCAAAGGGGATGGGAGATCTCAGCTTCCTGAATCTGTGTTTGCATGAATGCAAGGAACCTGTTCCCCAGGTTTTTCAAAAATACCAGCTGCTCAGAAAGTGGAAGCACCCAGTATGGTGCCAACGCATGATTAATGTCAGATGTTCTCCATCATGGGGCTCCTGGACCTGCTTTTGCAATGTGACGTGAAGCTGCCCAGAAACACGTGCCCTAGATCCTCAGACACTTGCCACTGAGCTGGCAAAGCAGCACATGTGTGTACATAAGTAATAACAAGAAGAGACGCTGCCGTGTCCCTGTGCCCCTGCTCCTCCTGAGACGTTTTTGTACCATGCCTGGAGCATGAGCCAGCCTTGGGAGTCAGCTCCCCACCCACACCCCATACAGCCCCACGTGCTGTTGAGGGAGAGCTCCGTGTCTTGCAGGCATGCTAAAACCAGCAGCATCTTGTGAGCACACCAGAGAGCATCTAGATTTTGCAGAGAGCATATGGCTGGGATCCCCTGGGGTCAGGTGTAGGTTGGGACAAGGGTAGTGGGAGCTCCTGTCTTAGCTTAACCCCCTGCTACTGCTGGCAAAGGTTGAGACAACAACCTTTTCCCACACAGCAGAGAGGACAAAGATGGGTCACACCGAGGCTTTTCCTGCCTGTGCTCTATGAACAGACACCAAATTCAAAGCCACCCGCATGTGGCTAAACTCAGACCTCCTGAAGAGAAACTTGGGCTTTCCACGACCCTAGGCACAGCTATCACAAGCGCCATATGGATCACAGGGGTCAGCTATTCCCACGGCCGCTGCAGCCAGGGGAGTGTTTGGGCTGTATGTGGTCGTCTCCGAGCGGGAAGCTGCCTTCCCTGTGAAAACAGGCAAGAACAGGGCCCAGCAAAAATCTTGTTATGAAAATCCATTTGTCAAAATCACTCAGTGCTCTTCCCCAGCCCCTTGTTACTGCAGTGAGGCAGTGGTTAAACAATGCTGGGACAAATACATAAACACAAATAAATCAAGTCCTTCTACTAACAAAGGCATTCTTCTTGCAAAGGGGATGCATTCAAGAAATAACATTTTTATGATTGGTTTATGGATTATTGCACTTATTACTCCTAGAGGAAAAGCTGCATTTTATGCCAGACAATTGAATATAATGAATCTCTGAGCAGAGCACAGACAGAGGATTTACAGCAGGCAGTTTCTCAAGGCTTCATCCATAAATTAACTTCCTTCCCCCTGCTTGAGATAATCTGTTCCAAATTTCAACCGCTGTTCATTTTCTATACATGGCAATCATTGGCCAAGATTACGGTTTGCGGAAAGTTGAGCCAAAATAGGCACTTGAATCTCTGAACGAGGTAAAAGTGTGTAGAACAATAATCGTCATCATCACCATCACTTTTGACTTGTAGATATGCAGACCTGGCTTTCTCTACCTTACGGATATGAAAAGACACACTTAAGAGGAATCTGCCTGAAGTCATTGCTGGCAGTGCCAGGAACAGAGCCCCCACCTCCTGACTCACAGCACATCCCCATCCCCAGACCATGCCTCAAACCAACCCCTGATGTAATGGACTTAAGAACTGCTGCTTTTTCTGTTGGATGAGTATCTGTCAGAAAATATTCAGGATTTTTCAACAGAATTGTTCCATCTTGAAGGAGAAACTGAGAAAGCAGTCAGCTCTTTCTTGGCACCCTCCTGCTCGGTTTCAAATGTTTAAAAAAAAAGCCCAAGTCTGGTGATGTGTCTCTGTGCTGAAGTTATCTGAAATCAGGGGGAATTATGTCTTAAATCCCCTTGGAGATGCAGACCAACTCCTGCTTCCATGTCGGGAGCAGACAAAGGAGGCAGCTCCGTGGCTGGTTTTTGGCTTTCTTGTGGGGCCCAGCAGAGACATTCTTTAGCTCTTTCCTAGTTCTTCCTGCTTATTTTAGCACATTTTTTCCCAAACTGGCACTTGAAACCAGCTGATCACTTTGTGTTCCCCTCTCAGGAGAATTGCTGTAGTCCAGTCGCTCAGCTTTGACTGAGCTCATTTTGTTGTGATTGTTTCATTTATCATTTGTCCATTGTTTCATTTATATTTTAAAAAATTAACTGCCTTTGACATCATTTTGAGTCTGGAATAAGGTACCTCCGTCCTCAAGAGGAATGGGATTTAAATCCCCCAGCCCTTCCTGCAGCTTTCCCTGCTGCTAGCTCAGGCCCTTCCCAATGCAGCTGGAGGTTTTAGGTCCCATTCATAGGCACCTAACTCTCCGCTTGCCCTGGATGGGATGTCTCAGGGCAGGTCACTCATCCATCTGCACAGGTTTTTGACAGTCCAGTCCAGTACTGCCCAACCTTGAGATCTCCAAGTCTGATCTATGCAGCTGGTCCCCAGGCCCCCGTGCTACCCCAGCATGTAGAGGCGTGGAATCCCTGCACTTGCTGCTGTGTTACTTTGCCTGTTGCTCCACTCTGCCAGCTCCAACGTTCGCTGACTTAAAACGCTCTCAGTTATGCTGGGCTAAATCTGTGCCTTTTGACTTCTGCCTGTATGGTGATGTGAGGATAAACAAGTCTTAAAGGAAGCAAAGGGAGTTCATGTAAATGGCCAGTGACAGAAAAGGCAGCATTAGAGATTTGCTATTATCAGGCTAAAAATTAAAAAGCAGCAAAATCAGCTCACCTGAGCTGGTATCACACAGTCTGTGACCTTGTTGGGCCAATTCCCTTAAAGCCTGCTGAATGATAAGGAAGCCTCCCTCATAATGGAGAATTAGGGCAAAGTCCCACAGAATTCAGCAGAAGCAGCCCACTTTTCTGTCCCTGTTTCTGCTACCATAGATCGGAGATCACTAATAAGAATTAAATGATAAATAGGTCTTTTCTTGTCAGCCCTCGAGGAGGTTAACTGTAGAAAATGTTTTTGATTTGAGCTGTGAGAAGCAATGCAGATACTGATGTTACTCTCTCCCTTCTTGCAGACTGGGAGCTGGCAAAGAAATTTGAAGAGCTTGAACAGGTGAGGAGCAAATGCACAAACACACAGACGTGTGCTGTTGTACGAACAGCTAAACAGTCGTGCATACTGTCTTTGTGCCCTATCCTTCTATCTTTGCATCCCACCGCTCTCCGTTCTGCTGCTATAATGTGAGCACGAATCGCACTAAGGGGAAAAGCAGAACCTGGGCTAAAGAGCTGCATGCGCTGGAAAAGATAAAAAGAGAGCAAGGCTAGAGGCTGGTGCAATAGAAACTGAGGCAGGTCCTGCTTCTGCCACCGGTGAAAGGCCAGTGAAGGCCAAACCAGGAAAAAGACAAATGCTAAAGGAAATGTCCATGGAGGAAAAGGGAGGGAGAAGAGAAGGTCATGCTGCCTTCCTAGGCATTGGATCAGCTGGCTGCATTGGGTAATGGGTTGGAGCTAGAGGAATAGCCACTGCACACCTAATCCAGAATGATTCTGTCTGGGCTCTTTACCAGTACGGGAGGCTCTAGCCAGGGTCAGAGCCCTGCTGTGCTGAGCAGAGCACACGCTGGTAGCAAGAGGAAACCCCATCCTACACCCCGTGCCCAGGAACGAGGAAAGCTGTGCAGCAACCTTGACATGGCTTCTTCTATGTCCCAACCCCCACAGGCAGCAGAAACCCTTTTTCCTCTTTCTCAGGCCAGGTCCAGCTGTTCGTGGATCCTGGAGGTCCTGCTGGGTTCCACTTGGCACTTTTCACTTCAGATAGAAAAATCACTGTACAGCATGCCAGATGGGAGGCTGCCAGCTCCTACCCCAGCCCCTTGCTCCGGCGCTGAAAGACATAAGGCTCTGGCTTCCTGGAAGCAACAGTGTCAGAGCAGAAGTCTAGATGATGGCCATAGGTGTTCCCAGTCTGTTAGAAAAGGATAGCTACAGATGGAGGGGAAATACCATGGGCTCCCCACACTACAACCAGGGGAAGTTAGCAAGAACTGGGGGAAAGGGAGGGGAGGGACAACCCAAAGCAATGGAGAAGTGATGTTCTCTGCTGCAGGGGGTAGAGACCTCCTGCCCCAGCAACGACTTGGCTCTTAGTGGTGCAATATCCTTCCTACACAGCCTCCTCTCCACAGGGGTTTGCACACTGGGGTGGGGGGTGGGGGGGGGAACCAGAGAGCTCTGGCAGCCCACACTGCTGCCACCAAACAAGCAGCTTGATGGGGGAGGACATGAGGAGGTGTGAGTGCTCTAAGGACAGATCTTCTGGAATGGTCCTGCTCCAGGGAAGACCCTGTCCTCCCCAGCAATGCTGTCAGCCAGGCTGCCTGTACCTCCTGCCTCTGAGCTGCCCTGCACTTACTTGCCAGCATGCTGTGGAGCTCCTCATGCTGGGGCATTGGTTTACTGCTGTGTTTGTGTTTAAACAGCTGGAGAAGTTGAAGGATCAGCTCTCAGCTGAGGAAGGGTCAGAGGTGGCCTATGCCTTGGAAAGTCTTTCAGCATCTCAGCCCAGAAAACGCGGTAGGTTTTGGGTAAAGCCCTGCAGCCATCCCATCCTGCTCTCAACTCCAGGGCTTTCTTTCTGCAACACAGTAAGAGTAAAGAAGTCCCAAATATTCTGAGAAGCAGGTTGGCAACTTTTCTAGCAGTCCTGGCCTGTTAATGGCTGGCTGGTTTAGCAGCTGGTGAGAAGGACTGCATACCCAACCCGGTCTGCTGTCAGAGCAGATAGACTGGGTCTGCACAGCCAGGACCTCACGGGAGGCAGTCAGCATTACACCCCTCTGTTCACAGGGGAACACGGGGCCTCATGAGCAATGAGTGCCTGTCCTGCATGAACACATCCCCACAGTGCACCCATCGCTTTGCTCTGGGCACAAAGCTAGTGTTGAACGCGTAATGAGGCATGTGGACTGCATGCATCCCCCTCTGCCAAGGTCACTGCCTCCCTACAGAGAAAAAAGGAGCATTTGTTTGCACTGCTAAGAAGCAGCTATAAAGGATGTGGAAATCAACCAAGAATGCAGGGAACTAAGATCTGGTAGGTCCCCCAGTTGGTCTCCAAGCTTTGTCCTGTCTGTATCCAGTGACTCAGGAGCATATTGCACCAGTGCTGCTGCAAGGCTGCTCCTGACAAGCGCAGGGATGACACCACTGACGCTGACTTCCAGTGGATTCCTCCACCAAGCAGTGGCAGCTGTAAACAAGAAGCCACTGATGACAGATCTGGCCTAAGCACAAGAGAGCTGGTTCTGCCCTTACCCCAGGGGCTCTGTGCACACACAAGCTGACAACCTGCCAGACAGCCAAGGGAAAATCCCTTTGTGCAAGGCTTGCTTAAGTGCTTAGGTGATCCTTAGACAGTCTACAATTTATAAGCAACCCTGGAGGCTGTCATTAATTTGCCTAATCTGATTAATGCCCCCACCAATCTGGAAGGTTCAAATGCAGATAAAACTACTTCCCACTGCCAGGTTTGTATCAGATTCTGCCAGAAAATAAAGCAGAGAATCTTTGCCTTCATCTAAAGCCCTTCCAGCCTGGGAGGAGCTGTGTCTCAGCAGAAGCACTGCTGATTCAGTAGAAGCTTTCTCCCAAGATCCTGCCTTCAAAAAACAGGTAGAAATCTCTGCTCATACTTGACAATAGGAGACCCACAAAGGATTCAAAGAACAGGGCATGCTGGTGATACAGCTATTTTTTCCAACACCAAAATGTGCATCCTTCCCTAATCTAGTCTTCTTAGAAGATCCCGTAGAGATCAATTTTGTTTGGAGGACAGTTAAAGCAGAGTGATAGAATTTTAAAAAAATAATAATTGTAGGGTTTTAAAAAAAATTATAAGGACCAGATCTGATCTCTCCAAGTCAGTACCCTGCTTTTCCAGGCAGCCACAGGTGAAAAACCGCACATACACCTCTGAGGCAGCAAAACTGCTGGCCAGTAGACAAGAAAGAAAAAGCTGCTTAGAAAGAAAAAGCTGCTTCCTAATATTGCCGAAGTAGCGCAAAAGGAAAGCCAACCCTTATAAATCAAGCAACATGGAAACAACTTTGAGACCCCTTATTTACACAATAAGCAGCTAAAAGAAACACCTTCTAAAAGCGTTAAAAGAAGTCAAAGCTATTTATTGAGATTTGCCCAGAAACTACAGTGCTGGCTTCACACCTCAACTCTCCCGAGACACAGAGCTTTTGAAACCCACTCCAGGGCTAGAGCAGGAAGCTGGAAAATGGATTTTTGGATGCTAACATCCTTCTCTTGTGTCCCTTCCCAGCCTGCTTTTGGAAATACTGCATCTGAAGGCTCGCCAGGACTGGAGGATGAAGATGAGCCCTTCCCCAAACTGCCTGGCTGGGTATTAATGTGTTAAGAGTTTGTTCTGTTCTCTCATTGTGCTGCTAACTTGGATGCCACCCTCCATGACCACAGCCAAGTCTAACAGGGACTGTGACAGGAGCTGGTAGCCCACTACCACTCTCCACTGTTCCTTCCATGTTTCACCTATTGTGACCTACTGGGAAGATGCTTCCCAACTGTCCTTGCTGCCCTGCGTGCCCCGTTCAGCCTGCTGCCACTGCTCACTCCTCACCTGTTCACCGGGTCCCCCGAGGCACCGCGCACTAACGTGCTTCCCCTGAGCCTTGGGCCTCTGCCCACATCTGCAGACGTTGCTCATGGTGGTGTCTGGGTTTCCCGTCACCTCCTGCGAGCAGGTCTGTGATGACCCCACACCCGCTGTTGGGACAGGAGGGCAGATGGAGTGTAACGTGAAGGGTTTGGGGCTGCCTTGGCTTGCTGAGCCAGAACCCTCCTCAACATGTCCCATCAGCATACGCAGTAGGTTTGGGGGAGGACAGGCACAGAAGCCTGGATCCTTTGGATATCAGTCCAATAAAGGATTTCTGTTGCACAGAAGTACGTGCTGCTCTCTTTCTCACCTCGTGCAGAGGCCCGAGGGGCAGCACATTTCCCTTGCTGTAGGCTGTTGTTACCTTGACGGTTCGTGTGAGGTTTACAAGGGAAAAAAGGCTCCCATTAAACACCTGGGTTATAGCACCTTTCCTTTTGACCAGAACTGGGAATAAGAGCTGGGTCATCCATCACATCATCATCTGGGGCATCCACCACACATGGGTATGTGTGGGCTGCTGTCCACATAGGACTGGACCAGACCCACTGATTTCTACCTACTCACCCCAAAGAGATGTTTTGAGCAGAGATTTTTGGCTCGCCTGGCTGTCAGTGCAGGTGCTAGCTGGCTTTTTCTACTGCAGAATTATGTCTGCCACTGTCCAGAAGGAAGAGTCCATCGGTGGTACATACATTCATCTTAAGTCATGTCATCCACCTTTATTTGCAGAAACAAAGGACTATGTTCCCAAAGGTGTAAGTTCAGAATAAATCCTGATGTTTCAGGTTTCCAACAGTGTAAATGAGCAGAATCTGGAAGCCGCTGTGAATGTGTGGACTGATTTTACTAGAATTAAACTCTCTCCCCAGCTCTATTGAACCATGCTACTTAACTGTAGTTGGACAGTACATATTCTCCAAAACTTTACCTCTCCCAAGGCTGTAATGACCATGCCACATTCACTGCCTTGGGCTTTTAGCAAGAAGCACACGCTTACCTCAGCACTACCTCGTATGTACTTCATTAAGAGATCTATTCACCCTATTACAGACCAAAGCCAGCATCTGTGGAATAAAACCAGCTTGATTATATCAGTGAGGTCTAACGACATGCAAAATACAGTTTGCTGTTAACATTTAATCTTTCTTATTTCCTTGGTAGTGATTCAGAATACATTTCCCATTTTCTGTCGCTTTTGTGTAAGTGAAAAGGTACGTGGGAGCATACTTTCACATACCCTCCCAACAGCACCAAATCCAGGAAAAAATTACAGCCTATTGCCAAGAGAAGGGCCTCTCTTTCTTGAAGAGTTTGGTGCTCCAGCCAAAAGGGAGGTACATTACAAGAGCTGCAATGAATGCCTCAAGCTGGTGTTCAGATCAGATGCTTTCAGCTCACAGGAAATCCCAGTGCAATGACAGGCCAGAGCAGCAGGCTCCATCTGCTACCTGCTACCTGCAGCCGTGCCTTCCCGACCCGGCGTGACAGCTCATCAGCAAGTCAGGAATAGGAATGTGTCCGTGGCTATTGAACAGCTTGCTGTGATCCTAGACACAGGAATTCCCTGGAGTGCAATGCACTATGCTGCTTAGCATGCTTTTGCCCACATGGTGTGCTACATCCTATCAGCGTAGTTAAGTGCTCACGGTACCCAAACTACCCCACTATTTCCTCACCGGCACTATATGCTGCCGAGTTAGCTGCTTCTGCTGGAGTAATGAGTAAGTGTTGAATGCAATTTATCTACTAATCTCAAGCAAAGGCAGTGAGGCTCTCCCTGGGCTTACCCTCCATATGTCACTGTAAGGATCCTGTCCTTTCTCCTAAACATGCAGAACACGAATTCTTCTCTACCTCAAGTGTCACCTCCACATCATTGCTGCTCACATCTCACCCATGGCTGGGCAGTCACTCTTGCTAAAGTTAATAACCCACGGGCAATAATTAAAGGGCTTTCCCTCAGACATTCTAGCAGACCACGTTGATTTATTAGCAGAAAATCCTCACAGGCATGTGAATGGATGTACAAAGAGGCAGCACAGGACAAATCTAGTGTGCAATGGATGCTGCAGTATATCCTCTTTTCATATTTGTTGACCTCCATGCCATGCACAATAACTGAAGCTATCCAATATCATCTACAAAAAAGTTTTTCAGCTTTTCAGCCATCATCGTATTTGAAACAGCACCTGCCAATTTATGGAGTGTAAAAAGTGCTTTTTGAGCCACCCGAAGTCTCAGCGTGCTCTCTGGTGGATTGGGCAGAGGAACAGAAAGGCTGTTGCTTTCTCCCAAGTAATCTGTGCAGTGAGGTGGAAGCCAAGAGTGGGACTGAAGCTTCCAGCTCCCAGTCCCAAGCAACACCACCACAGACACCCTTGTCCTGCTTTGCTTTGACATCACCCTTCAGATGTGATGCATTTCTGCACACAATTTACAGGCTTTAAACCCCCTCTTTATTGGGAAGCCCAGGCTAATACCTGCCAACTGTTAAATACTTTTATGATCAGAAGTATCTCTGCAAAGCTGCTGCATTAGCACTGGATTCCTCTGATCTCAGTCTACTAAAATATGTCACACAATGTCTCTGTCCATGCTGCTTTTGACAGCCAGGTGTATGAGTGGCCAGGTATCGTTTCCATCATCTGCCCATGCCCCATACATGTGGCTACCTTGCAAGCAGATTATCTGCAGACTGTCTGGATGAGCCCAGCACAAGAAGATAACTGCAGGGCAGGCTCTGGGTAGGTGGTGGCGTTGCACTGCAGAGGACAGGGTCTGGGCTTCTCTGGGTCTGTGTTTGCAGACTTGCTTCTAGCATGAACAGAAAATCTTGCCTTGAGTCAGCCAGTCTACATGCACTCACTCAATCCAGCTCCCAGAGCCTTTGCCTTGAAAGCAGAGAATAAACACAGTGGGACCAGGGGAAAAGCGGGGAGCAAAAACCCCCAAATGACCACATATGGACTTAGAGCCCTTCTTCCTTGCTATGGCCTTCAAGAGCTTGGTCTGGAAAGCATCTGTGGTACTCCACCTCACACACGAGTACTGACACATCACTCACCAAAGGAGGAATGATCACCTAACTCAGCTAGAGGGGCTCTGCGTGCTGTGAAAGATGGGGGCACCTCTTGATGCAATTCACTGGCTTGTGCAGCTGCTGTCAGCAGCATCGGCCTATATTGGAGATGTCAAGAAAAGAGGTTTCTTGCAAACATTCTGTGGCTGGGGCAGTCCTGGTCTCAGGATAGGGCTGTAAGCAAGAAGGAAAACAGGAACGGCCCCTACTGTGGCTGAGTACTGCCCCCTCTGAGACATGAACTGGGTGCTACCTGCCCTTCTGAGCAGGAGCCGCATCTTCCACCACGGCAACTGCCCCAAAGTCCCAGTGCTCACAACGGCTTTAACTTCAAAGACTCATCGACTTCCCAACTCCTTCCCTGTAGCTGACTCTGTTCTTCCCCGTTTTGCTAGCTGAGGGCCAGGTGCTTTGTGCCTCATATAAGGTTAGGAAATTAACAATTCCTACCTCTAGCCTTACTCCCTGCCTACCACAGGGTGTTTAGCAAGAATAATTTTTTTTCTTAGTTCTGCATAATCCCTTTGTCAATGGATCTTCTTTTGCAATGCTAAGGATGATTTATGCCCAAGAATAGCAATCCATGGAATTTAGCTGACTAACATGGACCAAAGTCCATGAAGAAGCATATGTGGTTTAGAAAATATCAGCTAGGAATCTGAGCACTGAGATGTCAGCAAACAGCTCTTTTCCAGTTATATTTTATATTCTGGAAATAAGTCAAAAGCGTGAAACAGGATTTAAGATAACCTGTTTTACTCTGAAATGAAGTGGAGAGGACATGTTTACATTTTACTAGAGTGAGAAATACTTGAACTTTTAGAGTTGGATGTCCAATTATGCCCCGTGCACACATCAAGAGGCTAAAATAAGGCATACAATGCAGATGGCCCAGGAAGCAGATGACTTCATATTTGGATACTATCCTATGTTGTGCTTAGGGAGGAATGAAATGTATTCATCAGCTTAAAGGAGGAAACTAGAAGTCTCACCACATTTCAGGATCTGCTGTATGATGAAAACATGTCTAAATATGGTGCAGAGATAAAGACTACTAAATTGTTAGGACAAATATTAAGGTATTGTCATCGTTCTTACCCAGACTAACTCCTAGTGAAGTCAGTAGACATCTTCTCCTGAACAGCACTTCAAATAAATTCTAGGTTTGTCCCATAACTCTTAAATCCTCCCTTCATCTACCAAACAAGCACCCTCTTGAAAGAAATGTGCAAAGCAAACTGTCTGCTTTTCATGGTCTGCTGTTGGCATCTCTGGAAGTTTTATTTTCAATCCAAAAAATATCTAACAGTCCTTGCTAGGATAATGAACTTCTGCAAGTTTAAGAAATAAATGCCATGCAATTAAACTATATGCATATTTTCTGTTCCTTCCTATCAGTGACACCACGCACATCTGTGAGAGCATTCTGGCCTGATGAATTGAATTTGCTATTATTTGTAAATGCAACATTTGTAAAATGCAATGTGAAACAGGTTTTGCAGGAGGTCAATTCCTTGAGTGTTGTATCATTAGTCAATGGCAAGACATGCTGTGGATGCTTCTTCCATATTGCTGTTGTGATTCCAGTGCAGCATCAATCATTCAGAACAGAAGCACCTGTAGGAAGAAAAGCAGTAAACATCACATTTTCCCATGTCAGAAATGCAAAGCTTAGACAAACACACTGTAAGGTGGTCTACAGGAGATGAAAATATTCGGAATACTTATTTTCTTGGGGGGGGGGGGGGGTGTTTACTAAGGTGTAGTATAGAGTATTCAAGCTAAATTGACAGTTTAATTATAAGAAGCCATCATTCCCCAAGCGATTCTTTCCAAAAGCCTACTAGCCTGCCTTGAATACCTCTGTGTATCCGAGAGCAGGTGGGGTTCTCTGAGCCTGCCCACACCCGGAGTACTTTGGCTTACTTGAGGGAACTGCTAACCCTTGGTGTTGCCGAGACGGCTCACTCCGATCCGGTCAAGAGGAACTCCAAACCGTCTCTTAGGCAGCTCAACCACTTTCCTGCACAAGGAAAAAAAGCAAAGGAGGAGGGAAAGAATTGTAGAAAGACGTCATAGGAATAATAAAAATGTAACTACATCTTTGATTCCTCCATTCCTCCCACTAAATTATTGTTCAGACAGGCCAGCTGTGCAGGAGCTGCCAAAGATGTGTTTAAAGACAAGTAAAGCATCTTGTTTTACAAAAGAATAAGCAGGAGTTGCACCTGTTTTACAGACTGGCTGACATTTATCCACTATCCCTGCTCTTATTTGGCAGCAAACAAATAACTTCACAGGTTAACTGCTATTCATAAAAGAAGGAAATATACTGCATGCATCACTGGGGATTATTTCATGCATACTTCAGATAAACCATTAGCCTGGATCTTTGAAATCTCCAGGGCCCACTGGGGCTAAGATAGGCAAGGAGATAGAAAGTATTGCACAGTAACAGGGGACAAGCCAGAGGACCTCTAAGCAGGATTTTCCTATGGAGTCTCCTGCAATGTGTGCTGTTCTCAACTGTATAGTAGCAATCCTTTGATGAGATTGAAAATGGGAGTGATTTGGGGTTTTCCCCCATGTGGTCCATTTCCTGATGATCTGATGAATGAGGGCATGAGGAAAGTGTGAAAAGTTGTATGCAGGAATATCTTATTATAACTTTTAATAATAATAAAAAAAATATTCCCAACTTCATGCAGTATGTTTTAGCATTTTTTCCACCATCAGAAGTTTGATTTGAATTAATTGTTGAAATGGTGAGTTTTTCTACAGCCAAGAATAACCTCAACTTTTGCCCTTGGAAATACCTGTCAGTGACATGCAGGTCCAAGAGAAGCCCTGGAAGATGAACTCTTTATCTGTCCTCATCAAGGAATATAAATAAAAAGAAATTTTGTTCCGTAAGTTGGCAGATGCGGGGGAGAGCAGAAGCGCGTGCTGTGCTGCATTCGTGCCTGGCTTTAGGCGCTTGCACTGCCACGCTCACCCCACCCGTGGCCCTGGGGACCCTGCCCAGGACTGTCTGGGCCCTGGGCTCAGCTGGGCACCTCTCTCCTCGCACCTCCCCGGCGTGGGCCGAAGCCCAGAGGCACATTCGGCACCAGCAGCCAGCTCCGTGCTGCCCCTTTGCCAGCGGCTGTTCGATGAGGTCCATGAGTGGGGACTGAGAGTACCACGTCCACAGGGAGCACCGCTTCGGGCATGCTGGAGCAGCGATGTGACATGGCAAAGGGCGTTCAGCGGCTGGCACAGCCCTCCCCATCCCCCTCTGAACCCAGGGATCCAGCACCGCCGCGCCCAGCCAAGGGAAGCCGGGGGCAGGCAGGCAAGGGCTGATGCTCAGCCTGCCTCCTCAGGGGCAGCAGGCTTCCCCCCGCGGGGAGGCACAGGCTGGTGGGAGGCTCGGGTCATGCTGGAGTCATGCTGAGCCTGGCTCGATAGAAAGGGGAATTCATTTCCCAGGCAGGATTGTGCGGGCAGGTTGTGCGCCGGAACGCCGCCAGGCTCCGCACCGCACCGCACCGCGGCCAGCGCAGCGCAGTGCCCGCGGCCGGGCACAGCCCCCTCGTGTGGCCATCCCGCGCCACTGCAGCCAGGCCCTCACCCGTCCCGCGCCGGGCTGTGCCATTCCGCACCCACCAAGGACAAAGCGATGCCTCTTCTGCTTAAAGGAGCCTGCTCTAAGATTCCCCGAGCCTTTCTCTCCGTCTGCCTGTGGGTCTTTCTGCCTCTTCTGAAGACTCGTGCCTTCCTGCCTGCCTGTCCCATGCGCTCAAAGCTTTATAAACTCATGAGCAATATTAGGATCTGGGTCCTCCCATAACTGGTGGGTGCCACACAGACTTACACTTGATCTACTTCTCTTCAAAAGTTTCTATTGTGTTGCCAGGCACCACACACATTGTATTAACTCAGGGGGTTCAATCTATTTAACAGCTTTTACACGTCAAAAGTCATTATCTGGTCTCTAAAGGTAACAGTCCGAGCTGGTACAGGAATACACTGTTAGCTGTTGTGTGCATGACAGTGACAGGGTGCTCAGTCCTCTGTTTTACCTCTCTTAAGCGCAGCATCCTCTGCCTATTTCCACCTAAAGGTACAGCCTTACTGCTGTTTCATAGCACTCATCTCATCTGTGGTCCTGCTACTGGTAGTATCTGACTATAGATGCAGCTAGCAAGGCAGCTCAGATGGTTCTAATACATGAGTCAATCCCAAACTTAAAAGCTAATCAGCTCCCCCAAAGTTACAACCTCAATGAACAACTGCAAACGGTGCTGATGATGCCAGGAAAGGAGAAATTCTGTGCAGTGTGTCACTCATTTACATGAGCTCATTATTCAGAGACAAACTGTTAGAAAACTTGGATGATTTCTACCACAATTTCCCTTTTTTGTGGTTTTTTGTTTTTTGGTTTTTTTGTACTGCACGTAGAATGAAACAAGATTTCCACCCAAAAAGCATAAGACAAATCGGGAATACCATGTACTTTTTTAAAAAAAGGCATTGCAGTTTCAAAAATGACCTTGGAAAAATAAGAGGTGCTAAAAAACAAAGAAAGGATGAACTGATTTTGATTTGTCAAAGAGATACACAGAACAGAATAGTTCTACTCAAGGTTTTAAGAATTTTGTATTTTGTCACTTTTGGCTGCAGTCAAGAAGCCTTAGTAGCAGACTGGGTGGATAAATGGAAAAACAAAGAGAAAATATTGCAAAACTCGATTTGAAAAAAAGAATACTTGTAACGCTGACAGGCCCTTGTGAATACTTTCCAGATTAAGCTTCAAGCATGTTACTAAATACTGTGTGGCACTGGGGATTCCATCCAAAGGAAGACAGTTACCAGAAGAAGGCAACAAGCCCGTTAAGCTCTTTCAGATACAGCAAACAGCCCCTTGAGCTTTGCCCCAAACTCACTGGCTCTCCCAGCCACAGCAAGCATCCCTGCTTAGCCCTCTTAGAAACGTATTTATTGTCAGGCATGTACTGTGAAGGTATCGCTGTATTACTGTATTGATTAAAACCTGGCTTATCATCAGTTGATCGAAGTCGTGAAGCTCATTAGAATGCCCGTTTTCACGATGTGTTCTTTGTCTTGCTATTCAAGTTGTGCACACCACCATACCCTCTTTTCACCCCAGCCTCGGGAACATCTCTGCTTTTAAACCTCAGGCACGTTTTTGCTTTAAATAATCCCATGATCAAAAAAGCAGTCTTAAACTGAATGTTAGTTCACATCAGTGGAAAGAACTGGACTAAAAAGATGTGTATGGCTGAACGTTCCTTGTTAGCTCTGTGGCACCGTAGGGATAGATGAACTAGCGCATGTATTATTCATCACAGCTGAAGGACTGCACAGCACACAACCAGAACGATTGCTGAAGAGATGCTGGTACCCTGATCAAAAGCACCTCTCAAATGACCAGTAAACCTGCTGGTGGCTAAAGCTAACCCATCTGTAGCCAGGACACCTACCAACAGCTTTCTTCCGACTTTATCGTTATAGCAGGAGCATCTAAGAATTTACCTCTGTTTGCCTTTAGCATCCACAGAGGCTGAAGAAATTCTGTCAATTGGGGAGCCAAATCCTGGGAAACTTCTTTTCTTCTTGGTCTCAGTCACCTCATTCTCCAGAGACACCAGCTCATCAAGAAGGAACAGTTTGGCTGCCAGGTTGGTGGCTGACTTCTCTTCACTGGCGATGGGACGTGCTCCTATGCCCAGAGCAGCAGAAGGCTCCAAAGGCTGCAAAAGAAAGTGGGGATGTTTGCTTACTGCTCAAGTTCCAGAAAAACCATTTCAACCAGTATCACAGCAGCATTCCTATACATACATAATCACTAGGATACTGAACCTGGGACAATGTTTTAAAACAAAGTTCCTTCTGTGAAACATGGCCATTTTCCACCTACATGAGTTTGCCATAAAAAAAAATTGGAGGTGTTTTTTTTTTTTTTTAATAGAATTGAACTCATCTTCATTATTATTGCAAGAATTATCAAAATTTCTTATTTCACAAAGCCTGTTTTTGCAGGCCAGCCCACTATCCCTATCTCAGCAGTGTGATTAGTACCACTTTTAGCATGAGCCAAGTAATTCAATCTCATTTAAAAACGCAATCAACATTATCAGACTCCAATATCCATACTGAAAATTTTCAGGAAACCGATTTTCAGTTTTTAAATGAATGCTAATAAATTGTAATGAAAAGTTATACAGAATTTTCCATCCAAAGCTGACAAATGAATTGTTATGCAAAAAATATCCCAAAATAAACTGGCTCAGCACTGACATTCAAAGAATTTATACAGTAACAATATGTGGGGCGGAGGAAAGGAGAGTATGTTGCACAACACAGTACTTTGAACCTTGGTTATGACATGAGTCTTAAAACATTTTCAAAGCCAAACTACCTTGCTACCCAGAATAGCTGAGAATATTGGGGTCAATCAAGACAGAAATGAACCAAATCAAAGTGAAATAGTTGCTTTGCAAATAACAGAAAAATATAGGGCAGCAGACAGTCTATGAAAGCAGGTGTTAAGCTCAAATCATTTTCTCTTCAGATGAAATGTCTGTCTTCTTGCTCCACTTGATCTTCACAGACTTAATAAAAATTTTGGTTAGAAAGTTTTATCCATGTGCCTTGAAGCAGGCTTTCCTCTATCTTCAGAGGCACGCCGCTGCCTGTCTCGTTCATATACAGTGGATTTAGCACAAACATAAAGGGAGCCATCACATGGATGATGTAATATGCCTGTCTCCTGTGGCCCACACCATAGCTGTGGTGGTGATGTTTTCCACTACTGGTGGGTGGCACATACACCCTGTCACTGGTTAAAACTGTGATCTTTATATAAGAAGGAGCACACAAATGATGTAGCATTGTCAATACTTTTCTAAAGGATCTCGTATTGTTCTCTGACTTTACTTTTAATGAGCCTCAAGTGCACTGAGCAATCCTTTCTGTTCCCTTTCAGGGTTATAAAACTTTCACAGAGATTTACAACAAAATCATGCCTTTGAAAAAAGACTGAACTCTACCCTCTGGCTAGTGAGGATAAATATCTACAATAACACTTGAAACTAGAAGGTCAGAATTAGCCTCTGCTCTTGAGTACTTTTTGTCTTAAAAATTATATAACAGAATTGGAAGAAGTAAAGAGACAGACAAAATGTAATCAGCAGCAGACAACAGTTCTCCTATGGTGAACCGCTGAATGAAGTACAGCTTTACAGGTAAGCAGAGGTAAGTGCGGGGTGCAGGGGGCACAGTGGAGGGTTTAAAAACTTATGAACAGCAGAAAGGTGAATAAAGACTGGTAATTTTTTCCTCAAGAAAAAGAGCTCCTCAGTCCATCCAATGAGGTCACCAGATGGTGGATTTAAAATAAATATAAAGAGCTACTTTTTAAACACAGCACACAGATGAAGTGGAACACATTACCAAAGGGCGTCATACATGTCTTTTTCTTTTTTTAAAAAAAACTGGTTTTTAAACTGGTTCAAAGACAAATTTCAGGCCCACCAGCAGCTAAAACATGCCCTGGTCTAGTGCAGGTCTCTGGATCAGGAAGGTTCTGAAGTCATTCTGTTCTTGTGTTCTTTTCACAAAGATCTATCATTGCCAGAGACAGGATTCCAGGTCTGTGTTGCACCAGAGCAGCAGCTGCTGCAGCACTGATGCGGGGAGTGGTTCCCCCAAGCCCTATGTTCTATAACAAGTATTATTTTGTATAATGAGGGCATTCTCATCTGAAGAGAGAGCAAGGTAGAGGGATCCATCAGTATTTTTCAGTGTGCATCTAACTGCTAAGCTGATCTTTAAAACCTATGTAAAGACCCTACAGCCAAACAGCGTGCTAAACTTTTAGATCCTTGATTTTTTTGTATGGCATGAAACCTTTACAAAAATACCTTTCCTGCCAAATCTGCTCCATGTCAAGATGACATAAAAACAGAGAACACGGTAGTATTTTCAGGTGCAACCCCTGCATATTGTCCTGGATGAAACATGAGACAAATCTCCCATTTCATCTGCTGCTTTCCTTTGCGAGCTTAGGCAAGGTACTCCGCTGCTTCCATCTCCTGGTCTGTTCTGTCTCCTTTGATTTGTAACTTTTGTGCAGGTGGTCTTCTCTTAGGGATCTCCTTATGGCTTCTGAAAGCTGTGGACTTCTCATGCTATTATTTGTCTTTAAGAAGAATGAAACCTTCCCTACAGTGCCAGAGGAGTTTACTTTCCCTGCCACCATCACCTCCTTCTCCTCGTCGGGAAGTTCTCTAGCCAAAGTCACTGGACAACATTTTAGCACACAGAAAATCCCATGATGTTTCAGTAGAGGTTGCATGAATCTGGGGTGAGACTTCATTCTGCCTGTCCTCCCAGCCGTGCTATTTGCATCGCTCTTCACTAGGTGCCTCCTTTGCCTTTGCAAAGTCAATACTGGTCGCTCACCTTCCAACACTGTTTGGATACTGTGGTGTCTTCCACACTCTGTAGCCAAGAACAACCCGAGGAAGAGCAGGGTTACATGACGACCACCAGAAACATTCACCTACCTCTGGAGCTGCCTTGGCAAGGAGCACTGAGCTAGAGTGCCACTGCAGCAGGGTAATCACAAGGGCCAAATGCACCACAACAAGCTGGAACTGCAGCATCTGCAAAGGAGAACGATCTGTTAATGACTTTGCAGTTGCAGTCCCAGAGGAACCTTGCTCCAAAGGTCTTAAAGAAGTGAAAGCAAAGGGAGAGTCTGTTCTCATGGCTGTTCATATGTTTTCTTTTATAGAGTCACTGCACAACACCCAGCAACCAGAGAGTGCCAGCTGAATGCTCTTCACCTTCAGGTGAATTTGCAGATTACTCTGTCTCCAGGTCCTGCCCCAGAGTGTAATTCAAGCCTGATTCTGCCATTCTTTGCTGACTCGCTGCTTGGCAAAAGCAGAAATAGAAAGAATGTATAAAGACATTTCTATGATGTAAAATAGTTGTTTTATCCTATTCCATCAGGCAGAAAACACATGGTAAAAAACATTTGGCTTTGTACGTTCCCCACCCCACTACAAAGGAGAAAAGCCACAAAAGCATTTGGAGTCCAGTTTTAAAAAGTAAAGATACAATATTTGTAGTGCTGTTTCTTGAAACTCTTTCTTGCTTGGCTTTTTCTAATATTTTACACGTGTTTCTGTTATTTGGTTACCCCATTTTACAACTATAGATATATATATACACACACACATATATAGTCTATGGAGGGATAAGTAGCAAGGAAAAAAGCTGCTGGTTATTCTGTAGGGGTGAAGCAGATGGTTCACAGGAATCAAAGGACAAAGTCAAAGCAGGAAACCAGGTGGTACCACTGCCTGTCAGTCTGATGGCAACAGCCATTAAAGTCAGACAAGGGTCTGCCTGGGTGTTTTTAAAGCTGTAACCCTCTACAACGTATATTTTTGTATGTGGGTGTGCACTGAAGTTTTAAGTAGTAGTCTGCTACCTTCGCAGGTAACCACATCCTGATTATTTGGATACAGAGACATAAAAATAAGTGGCAAGGTTAAAAACACATGTTTATTATGGTAAGGTCTGTGCTGGTATTCATTCAGGCCAAAGACCAAAGAGCTAAAAATAGCGACTGGTACACTAATCAAAATAAACATCAAGGCACCTGCAACACAAAAGACATTTGATTAACTGGTCAGAACTTGACGCCAGTGAAATTAGAAGCGGAGGAAATTGTAAGGACTTAAAGCTTGGCCCCAGTTCCAATGGAAATGAATAGCTAGGCAGCAATGTTATTGGTTTAAAAGGGAGAAAAACTTAAGTCCAGCAAGATCCTGTTGTGCTGATTTTCACGCGGTGAAGGGACCAAAGTGGGAGAAAGAAGCAGGGTTGTTCCAGTGGAGCAGTTTAGCTCTAGAAAAGCATTTGCAAAACTAAGAGTGTGATAGGAGTATGTAAACATAAATAAAATCACACTGTCTTCTGCCAGCCTGGGACTTGGCTTTCCACCTTCAGCCCCGTCACAGGATCTTTGTTGTTAAAAGCAGTTGTTGCTTCTTCTCCTTGAGCTCATCTGTTGCAATTGGGTAACCAGAGCCCTCCTGCCTGAAGGGGCTTTCCCAGCCATGCACTGGTTATCACTTCACCCCACCCACATTTTAACCTTGACCCTTTCCAAGACAGACCTAAAGCGAAGCTTGACAGTATTTTTCACTGAAGGAGAACAAGCAAAGCTCTGACAACATGGACCTTTGCAAGACCTCACCGCTTGTATTGAGTTTCCATCCTTCTGGAAAACTCTTGACATATCTCTGTGAGATTGGTGGCGAAGGGATTGGGGTATAATTCCATGTCTTTAGTATCTCAGAGTCTGGTCTGGTGTTGTTCAACATAAAATATGGTATACCCTTCCCTAAATGTAATTGCAAGTCTGAAATTCAGACATATTTATGCATTTTAGTGATATTTTAGTTTGAAATGTGTCAAAACTAGAATTCCTCATATAATTACGTACCTTTGTTGCAATTCCAATTAAAATAAAATCAAAGATAAAAGAGAGAACATTATTCTACCTTATCAAAGCAGGATAAACATTCAAAACTTATTCCTAGGAATCTGTGCAGAGCCATTTAAAAAAAAAAAAGATCACAAGAAAGCAAAATTCTTTACCAAACAGAAACTGTTAAGTCTCCAACATCAAGCCAAAGGACTTAAAAGATGTTTTTCTTTTAAAGGAAAAAAAAAAACAACCAAAAAACAAAATGACATCCTGAAGATAAGTGGGCTGAACAAACCCCAGACAGCATGCAATTCATCACCAAGCTCCAAACCCATTGCCTGTCAAAAACGGTAACAGCCATCATTGTTCTTACCCATTTGAACGATCATATTTCACATTACTCTGGAGATTACTCTGCACGTATAAATCACAAGAGCTTTATTTTTCTTGCTGGCCTGTTAGCAAGAGAACTGAGGCAAGACATCATGCCTCGCACTGTAATCTTTCACTTCAGCTGCCACTATATATCGATGACTATGTAATGACAACACTGGGACTATGTAATGTCCCAACACGGGACATGCTGGAGCTTCCCTGCCAACGAGGACTTTGCTCTTGCGATGAGCACGTCGTGGCTGAGCCCTGAAGCCCTTGGAGCGTTGTGCTGTATGCTCCCAAGCTGACCTGATGCAAAGCCAAGGCATGGCCATCGCATAAGCACTGGGAAGCTCCTGGCGGTACCTAGTAGGACTCTAGTCCTTTTGCTGTGTAAGCACTGGGATGGTACTGGTGAGCCTCCATCACCTGTTAGCCATGAGGATCTCTCATGCAGATTCCAGCCAGCTGGGGGAAATCACAGCTGTGTCTGCAAGCCAGTTCCTGAGGTATTTTGTTGCTGCTCCAGTGCCACAAAATGGAATATTAAGTAAAATATAAGTAAATATAAATATATAGACTATTCATATAAGACAAATGAAATAAAATCTTACAAAAATACAAAGTGTTAATATAAAAGCAATGCTTGTTGATAATATTTTGATTATTATCTTAATCAAATGTACCACCGAGTCCTGACACTGGCCTCACTAGCCTTGGATTCAACACCTGATGGGAATCTACCTCAGCCAAAAAACAGTTACGATGAATGAGTAGCTTGCCGAAAGAACAAACTTACAGATGGCTTGTGTGAAGCTCTGAGAATAAGTCTGCTCCTGCTGAAACAAATTTGCCCTACTTCTATACGTTGTAGGATGGATCCTCTGATCATATTTGTTACCACAAAGCCAAAAATATGCCCATACCAGCTGTTCTAGTGTTTTCAGAAACAACTAAGGGACCATGTACATCTCAAGTGTCATTTTCTAGTCATGTAAATATCAAAGAAAAGGGAGAAAAATCAAAACAAGTCCCTTCCTCAGAAAAAAAAAAGCAGAGTCCAGAAATAGGTTAGAGTGGTGGCTTTGATCTCATCCCACAGATGAGGTATGGCACACTTCTTACATACTGCTTTCTAAAAAGCTACCGAAGGAAGACATTGAAGCACGGGACTTTGTGGCAAAATGAAATGTAAGCAGTCAGTGTCAGGCACTTCATGTTATTAATAACATGTTTCCTGGAGTAAATGTCTTTTTTTTAACAATGCCATATATTTTATTAGATACACGGTACAGATACTGTCAACATCTAGCAATGTAAATTTCCCTTTATTTTCAGTTTCCAAACTATGAAGACAAATAGATGCAGGTAGGTTTCATCTGATGTAACCAGAGAGAACTTAAAATTCAGGAACTTATGCAAGAGGTATATGACTAGTTATTTTTAGATAATGCCTAGGTATTTCTGCATCCCAAATGAAATGTTTTGTCAGACAGTATTTCAAGGCCAAGGATGTCCACTTTCTGAAAATGGAGTTCCTTAAAAGTTTCTCCAGAAGACACTTGAGATTAGCCATTGCTTTTCAAAGTCTGCATTTCAATAATTGCATTCACTATAACAATATGATTTCCAGTGTTTGGTCCTGATGTGTTTTCCTATCACCATGCTAGTCATCTTTGCCTGTATTTTACTGAAGTATCTATTATAAATGCTGGCTCAGGTATTGATAGCTGCACTTTTGGTAGATGCAGATGTGGTCAGAGGATGCTGAAGTACTCGGATAAAACAGATTCAGTGATGGTTTAGTCCCTGCAGGGCTTGACTAGACTCTGCACTGACCCTGCCCACAGAAAATGCAATATTTTGGGGAGCAGCACACAAATCACATGGCTCATATGGAGAAAGGTTGAAAATGTGGCCCTACAGTTTGGAAAGTGTACAAATGAACACAGCCTTTTGGGGTACATTTGCTTAATAGACAGAAGGGTGACAAAAAAAGGGAAAAAATTAACTGACAAAGGTGAACAAACACTTGTGGAAGGCCAGTCAGTCGTGATCCTTGTCTTTTTATTTCAATAAAGAGCATGAAACTGAGGTGCCATGCAGGACAAACAAGGACACTTTTCCTTAGAATGGGCAGGAAGGAGACAGGCTTGACATCTTGCAGAACTGACTACGCTGTGTAATAACCCCATTTTTAGCAACAGATTTTAGCAATTAAAACCCCCAAACTCACATCTATACCATAAAAGTAGGAGACTATGAAGCAGGAGACACAAACAGAAGCAATAAAACCCATCTAGAAGCCTAGGGGCTACTAAATAAGAAGGATGCTATGAAGTGTAAGAAAATGTCTCTTAATAGGAAGAACCTATTTATACTTTTCCTAAGTAAGATGATTGAGCAAGCTGCAGTATTCCTTGTATGTGCAATGGAAAACAAAACATAGGCTATTCTTCATTGCCAACAAACTCTCAACCCTACAATATTTATATACGTACTGACTAAACATGCCCACTTCTCTTAACATTTCTAACAACTTTACATTTAGCTGTCTTCATCTTTAGCATGAGAACTAAGAACATTGTTAGAGTGCCATCTTCAGCATTTAAAGTAAAAAAAAAAAAAGAAACCTTTCTATTCATAAAAATTATCAAGAAATATATTGTATTTTTCTATATTAGAACTGTCATCTCCTTTCCTAACAGCACTGGAGTGATATGTAAAAGTTCTTCATACCTGGTATGAAAAGTATATTAGCAAAATACGTTATCAATATAAAAACACAGGCCATTTAAGGTCTAGTAAAAATATCCTTTAAGACATGCCTTCAAGATAAGATCTTAAGAGACAAGAATGGCATTGGGATGTCTTCAAAGACTCAAATACTGATGCTGATTTACTGGATAAATGCTTAAATATTCTGATCAAAAGATGTTAGTTGAAGAAGAGAACTCCTGGTGAAGATGCATTGCAAATGGAAATGAGAGAGTAATCACTTGCTCTGGGTTGACGAGCAAGAAAGGAAAAGCTGCAACCGCTTGCAATCTTTGCCAGGGTAAGGCAAGAGGGCTCTTACAGCTGTGGTATGGTTCAAATTTTGTAATTTGCTATTTAAGCAGCCTGGAGAGGTACACTCGTCATTCATTCAAAGAGTGAAAATGAAGCCTTAATCTGCTGAAATCAGTGAAATCAGGTATTAATAAATACTGAAGAACACCTGGTCCAGCCAGATATATTTTGCAGTTTTTCCCATCTCTAACACCGCAGATTTGCTTGATTTGGATTTTGTTTGGGGGTTTTTTGTTTGTTTTGGTTTGGGTTTGTTATTTTATTTTTGCCTATTATGCCTCATGATATTCAAAGTATTTGACAAGAAAAGTTGGTTGAGCTGCATTTTGAATACAGAGCTCTTGTGAGCAGAAACAGATAAATGTAATAATTTGCCCCAGGTTTCCTGAGTGAATCAGTGGGCAGGGGCAAAAAATGTCCCCACAGCTCCTCAGCTTTCAGCTCTGCAGTCCCCATGGCAGGGTGGTCATTCCAAACTGAAAAGCCAAGTAAGGAAAGCTAAAGGCACTGTGTGTTTGTGCTTCAAAAATCAGTGGATTCTGAACTTCATTGTAGCCTCTGGACATCTAAACCAAAGGTTATTCACATGTATTTACTTGTACAACTCCAGTCTGGGAGGCAAAAAGAAACAGTGAAATAGTTTTGAGCTCAGAATGGAGAAATTACAATGACTATCACTGCATCAGCCTGCCTTCATGTACAGTGGTACAAAGCTGAAGTAGTCAGATCACTCGATAATGCTAATTATTCTGTTACTGTCGGAATGTTTTTGCAGGATTATTCTATTATTGCAGGAATGTGGCAGAATCTGGATCAACATTTATCTAATAGGAGACATAATAAAACCCTTTTGCAAATCCATACATTGAATACTTTCCCTAAATCATTTCTCTTGTGTTTTACAATATATTACATGCAGCAAACTTGTCTACCACATATGGTATTTAGTAATGCAAAGGAACTATTCTGTCATAGCTCTTCAGCTTATTTTAAGAAGTAATATGCATTTGACAATAACATATACAGAGGAAAATCCGTAACAATATAAACAGACAGCAGTTTACTGCAAGGCACTGCAAAAGCAGTGAAAGTAACTAGTCACGGTTGTAAAATGCACTGACACATCTTGTTTAAATATTGGCTGATTAACTGAAGGATATAAGTTTCCACTGAATATTATTAGTTCAGTTTTAGTACCAAAAATACTAGGTGATAAGCATCTTGCTATCTTAATCCCAAACTGAAAAAAGAAGCTGTGCTTTTCCCATCAGACATGGGCACGTGTATACCTTGTGCGTGCCTGTTAATACAAAAAACTTGAAAAAAATTAGAAGGAAGAAAGCACAGAGGGAAGAAAGTTTCTGTAAACAGAGCAGAAGACACAAAAGATCCCCAACCCATCTCTGTCCTCACTCCTCTTACCTTGCATTGGAAACAAGCAATTCCAACCTTAAGGGTCCTGCTATGTTCTTCCCCCTAACTTATCCCTAATGTTCAGCTTTCTTTCAGAGTTTTTATAGTCCCTGCTGTAGGCTACAAACTCCAATCCCTGCCTTTGCTTTCTCTTACATCATTTCTAAAGATTTTCCACTGATCCTTGCCCTAAACCTTTCTCTGTCCTGCACTCTCACACACATACTTCCCTCACATTTGTTACATTTATTGCTCTGATCAAGATGATTAGGTTGTAATTAAAGGTCTAATTAAATTTTTTTGTTGACTTTTTCCTTTTTTTCTTTCAAGATTCAGACAGCCATGGGAGTGAAAAAGATTTTCAGCAGCATCACCATTCCTCTAAGCTCTCATTTTTGCAAACTGCAGTACAGAAACCTGATGTCCTGAATTTTATTTTTTTTAAAAAACTTTATTTCTCTGGAAAAACAGGAATAACTTTAGGAGGACTGCATTAACTTCAGGAAGAAATTAATTAATGCATTTTTAGTAGACCGATACTACTGTAAGGTAAGCATTAGAAAAGGAGTGTGTTTTGTAAAGCAAGTCAGAAGAACTTAAGTCTTTCAGACACTTCATTTCAGCTTTTGAAATGATTGTGAAGTGTCACCTGTGAAGCTGCCTATCTTCTCGAGGCAGTGCCAGAGGATCTATCTCTTTCCCTGCTTGCGTCACTAGAATGAGTCTGTCTTCTATTTTGCCCCTTTTCTTTAATCTAAGTTTTTAATTGATTCACACAGCAATCGTAGACACATTTGGGGATCTAAAATTCCAACCTGTGCAGCCTTCTTAGCAGTTAATTCATAGTTACTTTGCTCTCTAAATAGACAGGCATAGTACTTTCAAAGTAGTTTTTACTCTTAACTTGCCAAAGCTCCTCATATAAGCGACGGATAGTAAAAGGAAATTTCAAATGCAGCTCTGCAATAGGTGGGAAAAACATGCCAGCCAGGGAGAAACAGCCTTGATTTCATTATCTGTCTTGATCAGAGTGATTAGAGAGAGAGAAGAGTTTAATTGTATTGTAGCACAGCTCCTTTCCCAGCTGAAGACGGCCACAGCATTTTGCAGAGCGGACATCAAGTGCCAAATCAGGATAGCTCATTGCAAAGCGCATTTTTGCCTGACTGAGGGATCGGGGGGGGGGGACGTCGGTGGAGAACGAGAAGCTGGGTTTGATCACGAGCACAACACAAGCGTACGGCCCCAGAGAACAAGGAGAGGCAAAGCAAACTTTTCAGTAGTGCCTCTGGGCAGGGGCAGATGCCGAGTGCGCAGTGCTGCCGAAACAGGCGTTAGCGCCACGAGCACCCACACCGGTGCGGGGCTGGGGCAGGCAGCTGGGGACCGACTTCCACTTCAGGGCACCACAGGCCCGCGGTGGCAGCTGCAGAGGTCCAGGCGAGCTCTGTGGGTGCGAGGGCAGCAGCAGAATCAAAAGGGCAGAGCCAAACAACGCCAGCTGAAACACGGCTGAAAACGCTGCCACTGGAAGAGAACTGGACTATGCTCCATTTTCCAGTAGTACCTGCACGTCGGCGGTGGCCTGCTGCTGGGAGTTCAAGGTCACAGAAGTACCTGACTGATGCGTATAAAACACGTGCGCAGGATCTCAGGGGAAAAAAGATAATCATGATCTAACCACAAGAAATTATTAGATTTATGAGAATTATTAGATTTATTAGGTATCTTTGCTACATATGACCATGAGGTGCTGCTGACCAGCTACGGCAGTTCTAGGCACTCGGTTTCTTTCTCGTTTTTTTTCTGTTGGAAAGACCCAAGGTGGTCCTCATAGGCATTTACTCCCCTCGGGAAGTTTTTACAGGTCCCACCTCCAGCTCTTGAAGCAGGACCTCTGCAGGGCTCCCTTTTGTCACCACGTTTGGTGTTGACGAGGCTGGTAGGAGACACGGGCTGTGACACTGTGAGCGAGCTGGATGCTGGTAACGCAGCTGTTGCAGTATTTCACCACACAGGGTGAAGCCTGCAGGATGCCTGAGGCTCAGCCCGCCAAAGCTTAGCACCTTGCAAGAGCGAGCGGGACAGTGGGCTGCGGGAAAAGCGGGAGGAGAAATGCAGCCATATTGCCATCTCTTTGACTACAAGAGGATGTCTAAGACCTGGGATTAAAACTTGCTTTTAGGCTCTCCACTGATCGGTGAGCCTGGAAGAAAGCTCCAGCCACTTTTGTACTACCGGACCTACTGTCAGGTTGTGGCTCTTCCTTTTAGATGAGTAATACATGCTTTTTGCATTTCAAAATAAATTTATCTCTGCTCTTCCTACAAACGCATGCAATCTAAAAGATTTCAGGAAAGGATGCTGATACACAGGACTGTCATCATCTCTGACTGGGAGGTGTGAAAGACTCAGATCTGAGTAATTAGCCATCTTCATGGGCTGCTAGTGACCTTAGAATAGGACATATGCTACAAGCACACAGTGTTTTTTTCCAGGGGGGAGACACCAACAAAGAAAAAAATCAAAAGAAGAAAGAAAGAAAAAAATCAAGAAAGAAAGAAAAAAATCAAGAAAGAAAGAAAAAAATCAAGAAAGAAAGAAAGAAAGAAAGAAAGAAAGAAAGAAAGAAAGAAAGAAAGAAAAAAAGACTAGAGTGTTAGAGTGCTAACATTTCATTTCCTGCTCTTAAATTGTCTTAGATTTAGCAACAACTCACAGATACCATTTGACACCTTCTGGAGAAGGCTCATACGGAAGCTTCCCAGGTAATGAAAAAGGTGTATGGTGATTATTGGCAGAGTGCCCAAGGAACAGACATCCTCAACAATACTGCTGTTTAATTATACTTATGGTGTAATTAAGTTAGGGCAACCAGATGTTTGGAAAGAACCTTGTTGTTTTAACCATAAATGAATAAACAAACAATCTGATTTTCTCAACTATGAAGACCAAAAACCAAGGAACTTGGAGGAGGTTAAGAGCACAAGACATAAAGCTCTTTTTGTTCTCTCATCCTAGAGAAAGACAAACTTCCCTCCCTGCTGCTCTCATGCTCTCGCTACTAATTTCTGCAATTCTTTCAACATCAGTTTGCAAATCACTTGAGCTGTCTCAATGTTTTCCTTAATTCCTTTGGTCGACAAGTTCTTATTCAGAGAACAAGAGTTAGCAAGGGTTCATTTGTGTAAGTGTTGAGCAATCTTGCTCGTCACCAGCCTTGCCTGTGGAAACTATATTTGGGTTTGTCAGACCTCATCTTTAAAATCTTAGGAATGACACGTGAATACACATGCTTGCTAGTTCTGATGTATCATATATCCAATCTTTTTCTTCTCCCACTTAAACATGCAGCAGTACTGTTACATCACTGCGGTCCAAGGCACAGAAATTTCCCCCTTCTATCATTAAGTTGTCCCATGGGAACTCTACCTGCCAGCCTCTTCAAATTACTCCTACAAACGGCTACAGATTAATTCAAAGTCAACCTTTCCACTGACCACTGATTCCTCACACAAGGTTGCACATTTGTCACTTACAAATCAACAGGAATAGCACAGAGTCCAGAAGGTGTTATGGCCAAAGCCGTAGACCCATCCTCAGGCATTTCTGATTTAGCTGGCACGGAGTAAAGGCATGTGACTTGACACATTCTGATTGCTACGATTATTCACAACTTCATGAAACAGTGAGCCTGTCATTAGAAACAGTCTAGTTCTGGGTTTAGGATGGGAAATAAAGACAACACTGAAGTTAGAAAGAGTGGAAATTTTTTTCCAGGTTTGAAAGTTTTGCCCCAGTATTCTAAGAAATAATCCAAGAACTTTTTTTCTTTTCTAATGAAACCTAAAATTTTTGTTTATAAAGACCTGATCTCCTTAAGTTAGGTGCTCAGCTGATACTGATTCATATGGCTCCACATAAACAACTGATGTATTCCAAATTATGGTGCCTTCTATCTATTTTTATTTCTTGAGACAATAAACCATTCTGATAACATTGGCCCAATTCTGACACCAGGTTGAAAGTGGATTAGCATTCCACCATTTGGTGGAACACCCAGCATTTTGTAGCTGCATCACTGGTTCAGGGAGAATACCCAACATTACTTTCGTTACACTTACATTCATATCTTGTCTAAAGAAGGGGAAACATTTTAAAATAACTACCTCAAATTTTCAGTCAATATATAAGGTAGAATTTCAGCTGATTCCCACACATTTTCATGTAGATATACAGAGCCAGAGAGCAGATGACCCACTATAAGACAGAACTATGGGAAAGAGATCCTGCATTAACAATATGTATGCATGTTTTCCAACTGAAGGTACATTCTACCTTGGAAGAAAGAACTACGTTACGACAACTATTTTAAAATCTGCAGGCTATCAAAGTAGCTTTTGCTGTGTCACTTCCATTTAAGATGACTCTGCAGCTAGATAGATTTTGAGAAGCAAAACCCACAAAGTGAAGGTACCATATAAAACTGAAGACAGTAACATTCTTCAGGAGTGTTAGGCTTCCTACTAACAGTTTCTATATATGTACTTTTTAAAAGTCCTTTGTGCTAGAATTAAGTGCTTCAGATAGGTACCGGGTCATGACATGTAAGAATCCATAAAAAGCACTCGCAAAACAAAGCAAAAATCCCAAGCCAGGACAGTTTCTTGAAACGCAAGCTTTTTCTGTAACAGTCATGCTGTGACGCAGAATAACGTGTTTGGAAATAAAAAGAGCAGTTTATGTTTTGTGCCTATGTCATTGGCTCCCAGCCCAAGATGGCTGTGAGGAGCGAAGATGGCCAAGAAGCATGACAGGGCCTTTTGTGCCATGGATGGATACAGTGGTCCCCAAGCTAATGGACAAGAGGCAATGAAGCCATACAAAGAGGTCTCAAAGTACTAAGCAAATAGCACTAATTCTGGGCCAGTATCAGCCTGGTCCTTGCTCAGACTGGCATCACAGAAATAAAAATGAGCAGACTGTGTTTTCGTCCCCTCTGGCTACACCACTTGGAGTCAATGCTAAATATAAAGATAAACTGAGAACCAGCCCCATCCTTCTGCACTAAGAGGGAAGACAGGGAGTGGTGCTGATGTTTTCATGCTGCCTCCCTTGTCAAAGACCTGTCTGCTCATGTCCCCTGTCTCTGTAATGAACTTTTTTTCACCCATGAATGCTTGTAGCATGGTACTTAAAGCACAGAGCAGCGAAGTGTGCATCTTGGCTGCAGAGCACATATTTTGGCTCCAGAGCTAATTACAAATGTGGCAATGCAGCGCAGCACTGAATGCATAGCAGCAGCTGAAATTCAAAGACATTCTCACGAGAAGAAAAAGCTTGTCTGTCCTGAAACCCTTTCTTGGCTTCACACTTTTTTTTCACACAGCTGATCACCATTTCTGTACAGAGCTGAGAACCATTGGATTTGGTTCATTGGCACATCATGAGAAATGATACAGAACAGTTAAAGAAAGCAAAGCAGCAAGATTATGACAATGATCTGGGGAAAAAGTGGAAGGTGAGTGACATCCTTCAGTACAGAGTGCAGTGATGTGGGAGCTGGGCAGGGCCATGCAGGACCACTCAGGACATCACAGGATGCTGCAAGAAACACTGCCACTAGTTTCTTACCTGACACGCAGGTAGAGGAAGATGAAGTCATGTGAAAGGTGCGGCTGGGCAGCTGCTTCTCCCTGGAAGAAATTCCTGCACCAAATGATGTTAACAGCGAAGGTACCGTCTCCCCTTTCCTAGCAAATCTGTCCCTGGGATGGTGGCTTGCACAGCCGGACCACTCTGTGCTGGCAGCTAACCAGAGTGAACTGTTAGAGTAAACCCGGGAGTTCAGAGCAATTGATGCTGACTGATTTGATTTCCTTCCCTGTTTTGCTCTGGTTTAAATGTACGTAGTGATTGGTTCCTCCAAGGAACAGTACAAACAAGTGCTGTTCTAAAAGTGAGGGTCTCTGGTACTTCTAAGAATTAAAGATCTCACAACAGTTTGTAAATTCATTGTAATGCTCGGGCCAAATTCTGCTACGTTACTTCCTCTACCACTTCAACTGGACAGAGACCTTCCCTTGTCAGACTGCACCTTTCTGCAGTGCAGGTGTAGTGTGCTAAACAGCTGCAGCATCGCCACTGGATTAATCCAGGATCGTCCAGTAATCACCTCCAATTACAGCACAAACGTTAATCAGTCAGTCACCGCCCTCTAGAGGCAGCCACGTGCGGGCAGAGCTGATTTTGCTGCAAACGGCCATCCGACAGACCGAGCGCTTCAGCATGCAGCCGGAGGAAGGTATCTGCTGATTAGAGCCATAGGAACAAATTACCGAGTGCTGACTGTCAGCTCCTCGATTATTCCTTCCTTCTCTTGCCTGCGAGGTCACCCAACTTGCAGCATTTTGCATTTGTGTGTTTTGCAGTCAGGGGACAGATCACTACATGACACGGTTATAATAGAAAGCAGTAAAAATAACACCCAAACTCTCTTTTGTTACAGCTTATTTTTCTCAAGCAAGTGGCACAACTGCATAAACTGACCATGCCCACACAAAGCTGGACGTGTTGGTGTGACAAAAGCCACAAGCCTTTATGTATAAACACAGCCATGCATGCTCGTTTCTTCCCCTTGACTGGAATAGCTAAGAAGTTTTAAAGAGAAGAATACAAAAAGTAATGAATACCGAGTAACCCACCACATAATCAAGTGATGAATATCCTGTTTCTGGTGTGCAAAGACCTTGTTTGAATGGGTGAGCATTTATTTAAGGAGAAACAATTCTGTGAAGAGACTTAGCACAAGATCCTGGAGGCAGGAATAGCTCATGGCCAGGATTCCCCAGACACATCCTCTTTTTTCCAGCTGGAAATTCTGTCTAGGTGGAATTCAGTGATTTTTCACATTTTCTTCTGGCAGGCTGGCTGGATGTGCTGGCTTGCCTGCATATGGAGGGATTCTCCAGGTATCCACTCATATGCATAGACCACGTGCACATGTGCAGCCCCACACCTGAACACTTATTTCTGTCGGCAACATTCAATCAAAAAGAGCAGACGCCCAGTATCCCAGTAACCACTTCATTGTGAACATTATCCTGGGATTCAGGAGAGCTGTGTGCTGTTACAGAATCACAGCATGGTGGAGGCTGGAAAGAACTTCTGGAGATTGCCTAGCCCGACACACCTACTCAAAGCACAGTCAACTGAAGCAACTGTGGCTGGTTGAGTTTTAAGTATCTCCAAGGATGGAGACACCACAACTTCTATAAGCAGCCTGTTCATTGCTCAACCGCTCGAAAAGAGAAAAGAGAAAAGAGAAAAAAGAGAAAAGAGAAAAGAGAAAAGAGAAAAGAGAAAAGAGAAAAGAGAAAAGAGAAAAGAGAAAAGAGAAAAGAGAAAAGAGAAAAGAGAAAA
>JAVJGJ010000003.1:16228697-16245497 GCA_035590215.1 Microhierax caerulescens
CCCCCCCCCCCCCCCCCCCCCCCCCCCCCCCCCCCCCCCCCCCCCCCCCCCCCCCCCCCCACCTAGAGGGAAACAACCAGGTGTACCATCCCTATCTGTGATAGCTCCTTCACCTCCCTTTCAAACATCATGCACCCAGGGACAGCTCTGGGGTAGATGCATTGCAAGTGCTGCCAGACAGGTGGGCAGCTGTCACGAGCAGTGTTTGTGTTGTCAGGCACTGAGATGAAAGGTTCCAAAGAACCTCTTCTGCTCCGTACTTTGAGGTTCTGAAAGGCACATGCTATCCATCCACCATCCCTCAGCTTCTCGCTCTGGGAACCTGACTCATTTCTCTACCCTGAACACTTTTAAAGTTAGATTTAATGTTTATGGAGTTGCTGCTGTGGGGGATTGGTTTCCTTTTCCCTGCCAGAGCTATGCAAGATCCTTCACCCACTGCTACTAAGCCTTTGACAAAAATGCGTATGAAGGTCAAAATATTTGTTCCCTATGCGTGAGAGAGAAAGTCTGAGGAACCTCCTTTTATTTCCACTTCTCTGGCTGAATAGATGGTCACACTGGTGCTGCCTGACCTTCTTTGTGCCCAGAACAGACAGCAATGCTGAGCAACCCATGGCAGAAGTGAGAAAGGTACGTCTTTGGTCACATGTAGCTTTGTGATTTGGGTGGACAGCTAAAGCCCCAGGTGTAATGAAAGCATCACCCACGTTTGCACGTTTTCAGGCAGAAGTCACAAGCACTGAGGCATGGAAGAACACAAAATACCTTAATGGCCATAACCCAGGGATGTTCAGAGCGTACTGCAGAGCAGAGGCAAAAGCCAACCAAACAAAAAACATTTCTGAAGGGAACACATCCACAGCCTTCACTGGCAGAAGATTAATTCACTTTGGACAGTTATGTGAGCATGCTCCGAGCCTGGGCTGGTGGTGTTTCAGATAAGATTGCTGCCTGTGCTGAACCTCCAGCAGTGCATCAGCAGTGACAGCACAGCTCCTACACAGGAGTGTGCATGATGCCAGCATGGACCAGGTTGTCAGGACCGTTCTAGCCCCTGCGGAAGGGATTTCATGGGCTCCAGAGGGCTCTGCAAAGTCTAATCTTCCGAAACTGATGTTACCGAGTGACTTAAGGGAACAGAGCTTAGAACTACATGGACCAGCAAAGACCCTGTACATGTTGGTAAATAGTAACTACAAGGCTGAGGAATTTCTTTTTTTCTCACAACTAATCTTCTCCAGTTATTTCTGATGCCTAGTTTTTACACTGCCTTGGTACTTCAGAACCTTGACTCTGAATTGAAACCCTACTGAGTCATACCCCTCCAAAATTAGTCACAGTTTTCCCCAGCTATGACTAGTGCAAATAAAATAAAGTTAAATCTGCAAAACTCTGCAAACTTCCTATTTGTCCAATCTTCCAAGAACTTACTATGTTAAATTTTAGTACTGAACCTTGAGGTATCTGCTGTTGCCTCTTGAGATATATTGAAAATAATTTTATTTCTTTTTTATTTTTGTCCATTGCTTGGCATTTTATCATTCCTTCCTGACTACTCAACTTCTGTAAGAACATTTTGTGACTGACTTCGTCACAGGACTAAGGGTGCTGTAAGCAAATGAAATCAGTTAGGCCTCTTTTAATTATTGTTTTAAAACAAAGAAAAGTCAAATCATTGTCATTTATGGAAGAAAGTGCTTTAAAATTTGCTCTGGTGCCTTTCCCATCTGCGTAAGCATAAACCTTGACTGTCCTCTACTACAGAAAACAGTAAGTCAGAAATGGTGAAACTGTAGCTTGTTACATATTCTTCTTTCTCACAGAAAAGACCACAGGAGACATGTGCTTTGGAAAATGAAGATCCGTGTCCCATCTATGCTCACATACTACGTGTGCAGAGTCACAGCTGGTACTGGACGGGGGCAGCAGCAGCAGCGGGGCAGAACTCCCTCAGGAGCTCACACCTCCTGCCTGTGCCTCATCACCCTACACATTTCTTTTTGGCTAATTTATATCCTTTTTTTTTATCCCATGTAAAATGAGCTTCTTGTTTCCCCTGATCCCCTTTTTCACTGCACTTCAATAAAATTTGTTTTTCTTCTATTCGCCCACGAAATGTAACAGAAAGACACTGCAGAGTAGACAGCAAAAATAACGCACTGAAAGGCGAAACAATAGCTTCAGGGACCATGTGAAGGGAGGCATTAGGACTACTTTAATTCCTTTTCTACTAACTGAAATATCCTACTTCTGTGACACTTTTTTTCTTTCATGTTGGAGGAAAAATTATCATTTGAAGGAACAATGCCTCCTGGCACGCTTCAAACTTCCCTCTTGCTGGCAGGCTGGGGTTGAAATGTCGCAGTGAAAGCTGCGAAGAGCTGACAGCTGGCTCTTAGGAACTTCTGAGAATCCCCTCTCTAACAAAGATATCCACTACCTTTACAGCTGGAAAGGTTAAACCGGCTCAGCAAAGGAGCTGTTACTCTGGAACAGATTTAACAAAGGACCAGAGAAGAGGAGGCTCGGGAGCACCCAGTTATCATTGCTGGAGGAGAAAGTGTTTCACCTCGTGGCAAGGTGACAGTGTGCTGCCATACAGTCCCTCCTCCATCCAGGTGTTGCTACATCTGCCTGACAATCCTACACAGGCAAGCCGAGTGCCACAGAAGCCACTGGGACCCTTTCATGAAGAACTATGTGGAAAAAGGAATTTCTGATCTGTGAGTAATTCCAATATTTTGAAATTTTTTTTCTTCCAAACATAAATGAGAGGCCAAAATTCCACGGGTTGTGTGGAACAGAGCTCCCAGAGAGGAACAGGGAAAAGAATGGATGAGATTAAGAAACATTATTTTGAAATAAAAAAAATAATTTTAAAAAAAAAAAATCTTGATGATACTTTTTTTATGAACTTTGCCACTTAATAACTTAATTGGGGACCAAACCAAACCCCAGAGAAGATCCACAAGGTCTGCAGCTCACTGGGAACCTAGGAGAGGTATATGAAAAAGAAGCAAACAACTAACGATCAGTCAAGGCTGACAGTCAGAAGCACACCCATAAACAGGTTATTTTCCAGTTGGTCATACATTTCAAACAATTCACGTATATTCAATATTTACAGACAGCTGTATTACTCCTCAAATGGTCCAGCAAAGCATTTAAGTATGGTTTTCAGTTTCAGAATACGTACCCCCACTGAAAATATTTACTCAAGCATGTACAATTAGAAGTGCACTTAATTGCTTTCCTGGACTAGCTCCTATTAATTCTTAACCCAGTAGCATTATCTGTACATCTGATACAACGCCCTGTGGATTTCTAAGCAAGTCTCACTCTCAATTTCAGTCAGCATTGGGTCTGCTATTTAATTCTTCAGCCAAAATCTGTTGATCCTTGATATTTAAAGTCAGCCCTTTAAAGTTACGTAAGTAAAAGGTACTTAACCTTTCAGTGAAACAGAACATCTCTAGTTTCCTTAATCACTGCTGTCGAGCATCTGCTGCATTCCCTTTTACATGACCCATGAAATTTTGGGATGCTCACTGGCATAGCAATATGCATGTTCCTGACAATCCTGACTCCCACTCCTCCTTTCCTATCACGTGAAGTGGCTAGAGCTGCTCAAAGAAAACTGTTAACAACTTTAGCTTCAGATAAATAAGCTTTATGCAATTCTCTAGAAAAGACAGACAATAGCTGGAAGAGATTTTGCTACTGCTAATCAGGTATTCAAGGTATTAAGGAACGACTATGGAAAATTTCAGAGGAAGGTGACAAGATGGAGTGTCTGACCAGAAAAAGGGCAGATAACACTGCGTGTCACTAAATGTGAAGCGACGCACACAGGAAGAAACAATTTTAAATACTTCTATTTGCCTCCATAGCAAAGGGCTCTGAGCTGACTGTTTCTATTCCAAAATGAGGACCAGGAGGGGGTTTGGCAAAGGCTGGCCTTCAAAATGATTGCTTCCAATGTAACAGCTTGAGATCTTCTATTGAAAATGACAGGAAATAGGCTCAAAAAACCCAGAAAGAACCTCTTTTCTACCAATGTGTACTTAAACAGTGGAACTCCTCACCAAATCATATTCCAGATGCCAAAAGCTTACACAGATTAAAAAAACAAAGTCACCAAAGGAAAATCCCTCAAGGACTATTAAGTACAAAATATTGTGCCTGGTTCTAAAATCCCTCAGCCACAAATTGTTGGAGGCTGGGAGTATATTTGAAGGAAGTGTCAAATATGCTTGGAGTACTGGCCACTGTCAGAGTGAGTATCCTGAGCTAGACAGATGTCTGGTGTGACCTGGTATGACTGTTCTTGCACTTTTATATCACATTTTCCTGTTCCCTTGTTCTCAGAAAAGCCTAAAAAAAAAAAAAATATCACTGAAATGATCATAACATTTACATACACATACCATATTTTGTTCAACAGAGTTGGAATAGAGAATTTCAACCCAAAGACTGAAAGCTTAGTAAATCCATAAGCAACCAAAGATAGGTAAATGCTAAATGTTTACAACTTAAATAAAAGACAGAGCTATCATCCCTACCTTTACTACCTTTAAACCAAAAAAAAACTATTTGGACTTGAAGTTGAAGTACATATCAGCAATTTAGGGTAATATACAATACAGTGATTATGTAACTACCCCTGAAGTGAGCTTCATATACTCAAGAAATTCAGAGCTAATCTTGAAGTTCAAAGAAACCCAAATATGCTGAGATACAAAAATACATACATATTATGCATCCAGACATAGTGTGGTAACATTTGCAATGTTTCCCACAGTCTAAAAGACTCTCGTGGTTTCAGAGATATTCTTTACACTTAAAGTACAGAATCCTAGTAAAACTGATAATATTCACCAGTTTGGTTGGAATTTCTTGTGTGCACACATACATGCAATATCTTTTTTTGAGAGGCCAGCATCAATTAAATTCAACTTCTTCCACTGCAGACTTAAATCAAGGCTGGATAGTAAATTAATATGTTACTAAATATAGTCTGTTTATAAGTCACTCTTGTTTAGCAGTTGCACCTTTTCCATGCAGTTTAGAATAGAAGCTGCCCTTGTTCTCCAGCACAACCTCTACCATGAAAGCATCAGAAGAAAGTAATTATATTTAACAGGCGCCACCCTTGTTTAACGGTGTATAAATATCCTGGTGCCAGTCCTATGCTTGGCATACAAGGAAAGGTTAAATACATTAAACATCTGCAGCTCAACTAAACACCAGTGAAATGCTAGAGGGGATATGATAACCATAGACAAATATAGAAGAAATGGGAACACTAATGATAGAAAAGCATTGTTTAGGATAATAGCATAGAACGTGCTTTAAAAGTAAGCACAGGGAAATCCTGTTGGAAACATTTCCTAATGGGGATACCTAATAGGCTGTGGAATAATCACCCAAGGGAGATGAAGGAAGTCCTTTTGACTGAGTCATTTCTTTCTGGACTGGGCAAAGTGTTAAGTAGACTACAGGAAAAAAAATGTATTGGAGGGTGGAAAGACAACCAGGTGTACTGCTCAGAAGCCTAAAACATTTCTGTTTTCAGCAGTGGCAGTTTTGTTCAGAACAAAGCCAAGCTCATCAAAAACCTTTTTAATCGTACACAGATTGATGAGTGACTCCTGCAGTCTCTCCCATCTCTTTCTCAAATCTAATATATTTACATGTATTTATGACTCCTGCTTAAATTGCATTTCCAGGACAGAGTTTTCCCCTTGTGTGTTCCCAGATCTGCAGTCACGTATTGCCTTCATCCATCTGATGCTGCGCTGCAAGAACAGGTGCAGCTTTATCGGAAACTTGTCCTGATCAGGCGCTTGCCAAGCATGGCTAGTTTAATGTGACAGATTATAAAATGAAAGGAAAGTGAAAAGGGAGGAATAACAAGTGCCAGGGAAAGATTAGATTCTCCATGCATTTCTGCATTTATTGACCTTTTCTTCTTCGATATCCCATTAGTTACCTAGATTTACAGCTCGAGATGGCAGACAACCTGTCAGGTTCACTGTTTAGGTCATTGATGATGTTATGAACTCTACTGAAAACTGATTTCATTATATGGAAGTATGTGACTTGACATTTGATATAGCAAATATCTAACTGACGTTTTTAATTTCTCCTTGTACAATTCCTTTGTAATTGTTGAGATCTTTTTAATTACTTCTTAGGGACTTAAAAGTTAAGATATTCCTGAGAAAATTGTATATGGGGTACCAACACACAATATATAGCGTGCATGCTGGAAAGTCATTATATGTGAGTGCAGTTTGGCATCAGTGTACATAAATCTATAGACCAATCTGCAGAGCAGCAATGTTTTAACCTGAAGTTTCGTGGATGGTTTTCTTTCAGCAACCTCTACATCGAGCTTTTAGTCATAAATTGAACTCAAGTTGCAATTTATTCATGAATAAAATCCCACCTCTTGGACTTGATCCAGAGAGAAAGGAAAGAACCTAACTACTGCTGGCCAGCAGAAATGCAGTTCAACACACAGGACACTGGCCTGAGCAAAGCTGTGCTTTGGGTTCTCATCTGTTCATAAACAGTATGAACTATGCAATTGTGTACAATAGTGCAAGCCAGACTGGATACCCTTCAGACCCACATTTCTGAAGGCAAAAGCTGTACCGTACTTAAAGTGATGGAGCAATGGAGGTCTGTATCTTTATATTAAGGTCTGAACCCAGGTTCTCACAGTGCATTCACTTTGCTCATTACTGTCATGAGCACCACACAGCTCACTCTGCCCCAGAAGTACGAGGGAAGAGAATTGGAAGGGGAAAAAAGGAGGAAACTCATGGGTTGCAATAGGAACACTTCTATAATTGAAATAAAATAATAATAATGAATTGTAACAGAAGGGAAAATAACGAAGAGAGGGAAAGGAAACCCAAGAGAGACAAGCGATGCAAATGAAAACGATCGCTCACCACCGACTGACCGATGCCCAGCCAGTCCCCAAGACTGCTGCCCCATAGGTTATTGCTGAGCATGACAACGTATGGTACAGAATATCCCTGGGGTCAGCTGACCTGGCTGTGTCCCCTTGCAACCCCTTGTGTACCCCCAGCCCACTTGCTGGTGGCACCGTGTGAGGAGCAGAAAAGGCCTTGGCTCTGTGTAAGCCCTGCTCAGTACGAACTAAAACGTACCCATGTTTCCAGCACAAATCCAAAACACAGCCCCACACTAGCTGCTATGAACAAAATTAACTCTATCCCAGCCAAATCCAGCACAATTACATTAGCTGAACAATGTAATTCCAATGATACACAAGATCCCCACCATTGGAACTACGGTAAGAGTTTGATCATAGTTCAACCATAGCATGTTAGAGCCATCAAAACATTTATCTTGTTAAAACACACTCAGGCTACAGCAGCTGTCTCCTAAGAAACTCATCCTGCCACCTGGTAATGCTTTACAAACACAAGTACTTGGAAGAAAATAATTGCCATACCTGCTCACACAAGTACTTGGAAGAAAATAATTGCCATACCTGCTCATGACATAAATCCAGCATGCAGTATCCTGACCTCAGTGCAAACAGGGAGTACCACCATGAGAACCAGTACAGCAAATTTGACTGAGTGTCATGGTTTAGCCCCAGCCAACAACTAAGTACCACACAGCTGCTCAGCCCCACCCTGGTGGGATGGGGAGGAGAATCAGAAAAAGGTAAAATCCGTGGGTTGAGATAAGAACAGTTTAATAATTGAAATAAAGTAAATCATAATTACAATAACAATTTTAACAAAGAGGAGAGGGAGAGAGAGGAATAAAACCCAAGGGAAAAAATAAGTGATGCACAATACAATTGCTTACTGCTGACCGATACCCAGCCAGTCCCCAAGCAGTCCCCGGCCCATCCCGGCCAGCTCCCCCCAGTTTATGTACTGAGCATGATGTTCTATGGTATGGAATAGCCCTTTGGCTACTTTGGGTCAGCTGCTCTGGCTGTGCTCCCTCCCAGCTTCTTGTGCACCCACTCACTGGCAGGACATGGGAAACTGAAAAGTCTGACTTAGAGTAAGCACTGCTTAGTGACAACTAAAATATCAGTTATCAACATTATTCTCATATTCAATCCAGAAACAGCACTGTACCAGCTACTAAGAAGATTATTAATTATATCCCAGCTAAAACAGGACGCTGAGGTAAAGCTGATCTGAATGAGACCAGGCTGGCCTGGTTTCTCTCTCTGCCAGCTAGATGCAAAGACTGGTAGGGACGGAATCCAGCCTGGTTCCCAATCCCACAGGAAGAGGGACTCGGCCCACGAGGAGGCCGGCTGTGGAAGGCTGCCCCTCTTTGCACTAAGCGGCTCAGTGCAGCCACAATGGTAGATGAAACTCAGCCGTCAGGGCTGCAGAAGGGACCCTCTGCACCAGCCACACCTGCACCAGCACCTCCTGCCCCAGGAGGGATTCCCTGTTGGCATCTGCTAGACTCCAGCAAGAAGGGTGCAAGTGGCATTTACGATCTTCAAAGAGTTCAATGCAACGACCAGCCACTATCTCTGCACTCAAAGTCTGCTGGACTTTAATCTCTGTGGCTGTGTAACGTGGCCTGGCATCTGTTTTAGAGCAGCGAGAAGGGCTGAGTCTAAACCCTCAGACTCCTGCTGCTGCTGACAGTTCCATGCAGCTCTTGCTCCCCTCGTGCTGCAGGACCTGGCTGGCTTTGGCACACCCTGCCTAACTGCTGCTGAGTGATGAGGAAATATTTGCCTTCAGCCGGAGCACTGAACACCTCCTCGGTGGCTAGGAGAGATGTAGCTTTCTCCACGGTGGGGTGGTGATTACATGGAACCGTTACCTCCATTTTCCACCTTTGCCGCGGTAATTGCTTTCCCTTGTGCCCCTCACTGGACAAACGAGCTAGTGAAATATTCTGGGAACAGGGAGGACTTTTGAACACCGTGTAACATGAGCATGCTGGCTTTTGGAAAAGGGGTTGGCTCTACATACATGTGAGTGGAAGAAATCTGCTATTCCACCCTGAGGTGAGAAATTAATTGCTATGACTGTGCCCCCTCTTTGCCGTGTACTCAGCTGGCAAGCCCTAGCCCGTGGCCACTGTGTGGGGTCAACATCCAATTCCGGACTTGTTTGTGCCCTATACATCACGCTAGTGCTCCTGTACTTCATGGGAAAATCACTTGCAGGGCAGAATAGGTCCCTCTGCCCCTCTACTAAAGGACAAGAGCTTTAATGGGCAGTGTAGATTTTACTTCTCTGTGCAGAAAGCTGAAGGTGACAAGCCAATCTCGCTTGCATGACAGATGCAGGAGAAGAGCAAGGTGCTCACTAGAAGCTAAGCTCTGCCCCACTCCCACAGCTGGGGAATGGAGATGGTTTGTTGCACTTGTTTGTTGGTCTGTGTTTGTCCATGGTCACACGCACCTGGGGAATGCCTTAATACCTGAAGTGATGTAGCAGCAAGGCAGGAGGTCCCATGTAATCAGGCTTGCAGGGACTCACGACAACCAAGGAAGCTGAACCATGAGCTAATCCCTAGTTACTGAGCCTCGGAGAATTACTACACCTGAGCTGGGATGGGCTGCAGTTTTAAGCAAAACATGGGATTAAGTTATCACTCACTATGGTCCCAAACGCAGGTCACAGCCCTGCCACGTCAGAAGCTGTGTAAACAGAACACAAAGACCCTTTCCTGCCCCACAGCCTTACAGTCAAAGGATCTGGGGATAGTCAAGTTAACTGAACCGTACATGAAGCTGACTAGGGTATTTCTTGTTTGTGCACTCAGTTTACAATGGGATAACGTGATTCAGTTTAACCCTCCTCCATCGCAGACTAAGGGGAGCCGTGTTACATCCCCGCAGCCCCAGGCTTGCAGCGCACGGGGCAGACAGCATGTGGGGACCTGTCACACTCTGGAAGGCAAATGCACGTCTGGGCAGCCGTGTGTACAGACAGACAGTGGCACATACAGGATGTGAGTGGTACATTAGAGACATCGCCCACGTGGCAGAAAGTGAGCAGAAAGCCAGGGAAGGGTCTGAAAGGGGCACGCTGGCTGCTGCCGCGTTCAGGGCCAGCAAAGGGGTGACTTCTGTGTCCTGGTTTACCAGAGCCTGAGCCTTGCCAGTGCCAGGACTGGTTCCAGGCTGAAAAGCTAACGTGGTGACTTGCCTTGTCTGCCTGGCGAAGGGACAGTATTTCCTTGCTGATGATGAAGGAGACAAGGCCTCTGAAGAAAGGAAGGAAACGCTCCTTTCCCTTTCTTTAGGGGCAGAAGCAGCCAGCCTGCATGACACATCTGGATGCAGAAGACATAGCATGGCATCTGACTTCGGGGTTAACCACAGCACCAAAAAGACAGGAACTGAGCAGCACTTATCTCTCTGTGATATTGCAAATATTTCGTTTTGTGATATTGCATGATATTCCAATGGATAACCCTCTTGCCATACTCATGCTACAGATGGAAAAGACCTCTGATTTAAGGTTCCTGTTCCAACTCTGAATACCACATAACTTTGAATTTGCTTAGACCTTCAGCCAGTGGAATCAGCATAGGTCTATTGAATCCTGACTCATCAATGCTGGGTCTGTTACCTTCACAGAAGAAAGTTGATACTTAGTCCATAATGATGCCCACAGAAAAAGACATACTTTTTAAATGTTTTGAACAAAGTTAACTAAGTTAGTGTCACTACACATCTTAGTTGGCACTAATCCTTCAAGTATGGCACTCCATGATGTATCCCAAGGCGTTTAACTGATGTTATAGAAAGAAATGATGCAATCTTGGGATAAACTGGGGTTGATATAAAGTTTGAGAGGATGAGTCTAAAAACGAAGGAATGCTTAAAACAACTGAAGGGAAAAAGTAAATTGGAAGTTAAAGTTGGAATCTGCTATGGCAGGCAAATATCCCTATCACAGAAAAAGCTCACAGAACTTTTAGTAGCCTAAAATTTGGTAACTGCCTCGAAATATGATTATTTTTAATGGAAAAGAAACACAAGTTCCAAATTTTGGAAATAGTGCAAAGTTTTCTGCAAGGATTTAAAATACTCTTTCCCTTCCTCTCTGAAAACAAACTTACTTATTTTCACATTAATCAGCTTTAAGACTTGAAAAATTTAACCCAGCTCTTACTGTATTTCATTTCCATACACCACTCAAAGAAAGAACCAAACTAAACCTAACAAGTTACGTCTATGGGAACCTCACAACGGCATCTGCTTGGATGTCAATAAGAAACTGCTTGCAAATGACCTAAGATTGAAAGAAACTTCTGAAGACTTAATAGACTCCTAGAGCTTTAGACCATCAGATCGCAAGTTGATCTCCATAGATAACATTTACATTTTGCTAAGTTAGCATAACTTGTGTTAGACTAAAGAAGAGACATCCATTTTCAATATGTAAACATAAATACGGAGAATCCAGCACCCCTCTTAAGAAACCAAGGAAATGGCAAGAACTCTACTTTGTGCAGCTGCAAGATCAATCTCACATAAGAGGTGATTATTCTGTGATTTGCATGGCTTGCACATTTGCCTTTTTATAACCAGATGGCATGAAAGAGCTCATTTTCCAGCATCCTGCATGGAAGACAAGTTTTAGTTTCTGGTTTTCGGTGTTCCTTCCTTCCTTGCAAGGATTCTGGCCCAAGGACCTAACCAAGAGAGGATTTTCACTGCAATCGCCATGTATTCAGATGGCCCATAGATGAAAAACCTTCAATGTTAACTCTTTCAATCTCAATGTTAACTCTTTCACCTAAGCTCATCCAGGTTCTGAGGGCAGCTCACTCCAGGTGGACCCTGGAGTGCACGTTGTGCATCACTGGTGATCAGCAACATTTTCGGGGGTGCAGGGGTGGACAGTGAATGAGAGAGAGGCAGGCGACAAATCCATGCTGTGGAAAATTCTCACCCTCTTTTAAAGCAGATGGGGAAAAGAGAGCAGGAGATGGCAGGTAACATTTACAGAGGGAGCCAATATAGTCAAGAGTGGGTGTAAACAGCCCGAGATTGACCAACATCTGCCTGCTTATTTGGAGAGAGCTGCTGCCAGCTGAAAGGGATGTAGATGACAGACACAGCAGAGGTATTAGGAAGCAGAGAAAGAGGGGACCCTGGAGTCTCAAGGCTGGGCAGAGGCAGTGGTTAACAGCCATGGTGCCACACCACAATCTTGTTAGCCCCTATCATACCACAACATTCAGTGTCTCTTTCCCAGGCTAAGAATCCCATTCTGTCCCCTCAGCCCTTATAAAGGAACTGTTCTGTCCCTCTGGCCATCCTTAGCAGTCTCCTCTAGAGCTTGTGGTGGCTGCGAGCACAACCCCACACACCGGCCTCGGGAACCGCAGGGGTGCCTGCAGCAGGCCACTGAAGAGACACACAGAGTTACTGCTTCAGCGTTACTGTCAGGCACGTGGGAAGGGTCTGTGGGAGAGGTGGTACCCACAAGTATGCCCTGTGAATGCAACGGAGGCACTGGAAAGAGTTCCAGCACAGAGACAGATGGAGCGCGCTACCCCACGTGGTAGCTGAGCTACGCGTACAGTGCCTTGGGTGCCTTTGGAGATCTTTGGAGCAGAAATATCTCCCCACTAAAACGGCCACAGCATGCTTCTTGCATGGAGATGGAGGAGAGGAATGCAACACCTCCTGCCACACACACACACAAAACCCCAACCCCCTTCAATCATCAAAACATTCTGTTAGAGCTAGAGGTAGGAAGCTCCAAACAGAGGTAACATCAAAATTCCTTTCTAGGCAGAGTTCATGTTTGCTTAAGGTTGTTTTTGTCTGGGTATCACTGAACTTTCAAGAAATCTGCCAGAGCTGTAAAGGGAAAATATAACTCACAGTACCAGAGAAGTATTATTCTCTGTGTTGTCTTCCAGAAGCTGAAGGGCTGTGATTTTATTAGAACACTGCTGTTGCAAGACCACAGAGTAATATGCTGACATTTTGAGCTGCATTTAAACCCAATATGTATTTTTAAAACTACATTTATGTTCCATCATAAACTGACACCGGACAGAACAAGTCACTATTGCCACCGCGACTGCATTTGAACTGAAAAGGGAAAAGGCTGTACTATGTACTATGTAGAGTGTTACAAAAAGCCCTTTTTCTACAACAGGGTCTATCTAGGGTTTTGCAACAGTGCCAGTCTCTCTAGTTTCTGACCACCTCCCTCTGAATTAGACTACAAAGCAAGTTGCCAGTAGGGCTTCTGGAAGCTTCAGCTTCTTTCCTTTCTCCAACTTGCCTTGTCAAAAAAGGAAGCTACTGCTGCATTTCATAAGGATGATCAGGTTCTCTGTTGACCTTGTATAGCAGTTCTTCTGCCCTAGGAGTACTTTAACTCTTATTTGCACTGTCTCATCTGCCCCATCTATAGCTGCCTGGGCAGTCTGGTGGTGTGGTACCCGATGGGAGCTTGCATGCTCGGAATAGGGAAAAAGAGCAGAAAAAAATTTTGTTAGAAATGAGACTGTGCAGAACTGAGAAGACTTTGTATTTCTGGTACTGAACAGCCACAGGCACATGTCCCTTTTCTTTTCTGGATATTCAGGGTACCCTCTACATGCCTCATCACATGAAGATTTCAAGATGAGGAGACTGAGGCACGGACTCCCGAATCTGACCAGAAGACCCTTTATTAGTCCATATACGTCTCTTTCCGGGAAAGACACTTGATTCCCCATCTTCCCCACAGCTGACCCCTCTACTCCGGAGGGATGTACTGCTGGCCAGCTCCCGCTTCCTTTCAGCGGCTCATTCGAAGTTCTGCGGGAGTCGCAGCCTGCCTCTCAGCTAGGCGGTTCATAAACCCATCACATCGGGGTCACCAATTTGCTGCGACTGAGACGGGACACAGCTTGATGCAAGCAAACGTCACTTTAATTAGCCTAACAGCATGATTACATACACACAAGCAATTGTTACATCTTATTCTGATTGGTCCAAAAGACTTGCGTATTCTATAACTACGAGGCAATTCACGCAAAGCTCACACACTAGCTATTTAGCAAGTCAGCAATAGTTAAAGATATCAATGTCTGCAGTTCTTACACCACGCCCTTGAGCAATCTGACAAACCGACCGCCTTATTCCTTGTATAGTCTCAACTTGACACTTAGTCCCTGTTTCTATACCCTTCAGTAATTTCTCATGTCTCTTATCACCAGGGCTTGTGACCCACAAGCTCAAGCACATTCCTTTCAACTAACTGATCGTTACTTGTGGTCCTGCTTTCCAGGCCCCCTCCTGCATCGAGGTGCATATTCTTAGGGATATTACTTATTTAGCCTGCATTAAAAACATGAGAACTAAGTCAGAAATCACATTCACTCTCCTAAGTTCCCTACAGATACATACCAAAAATTGGTTGATGCCCAAAGCAGCCTGCACCATCATGCGCCCTCATTTTGGAGAGCCATACAATTCAGGTTGGTGTGAGTCCTCCCTCCTCACTTTGGTATGAGGAGGTACATGATCTCCTGGATCAGAAACTTCCTTCTGCTTGTGCAACTATACAATGAAATCTTGACTGATAAGTTCGGTGCTGGAACACTACAGCAATTTAAATACAATAAGTATGTATTAGATGCTCAAGCCACTGTAACAATGATGTATACAACAACAACAACAACAAAAACCTCACAACCTAATGATCTTGTAAGGCTTCCTATGCCTTATTGCTTAGTCATTCATCTTGAAATTATAAAGTAGATATTCCCAAGACATAAAACTAATATAAAATGCAACATTACAGCCGCTTTCATCATGCAAAACAGAACAGCACCACAAACGTAGAAGAGGGCTGAAAACCAGATCCAAGTACTAGTTTTAAAAAAATCTGAGATGTTCTCAGGATCGCTGTCATTCCCAATAATATTTCTGACATCCACATTTCAGTACTCCCAACAATTTCAGCCAGGGAACAGGACTGCACTGAACAATGTGTACACACACCTATCAAAGTTTATTAGATAGCCCTGGACATCAATCTTATCCCTTTCACAAAGTATTTATTGCTGCTAATTGCTTCCTCACTTCACCTGCCAAATGAGACAAATATTCATACTAGCTATCACAAAGCCAAAAAGATGACAAGAAAAATGTTTTTAAAAATGTGTATGCATATTGTGTAGCATAAGCCTGGAAAAGGAAGAAACTTCACAACGCACAAAAGAACCATACGAGAGATACATGACCCAACAGAAGAACAGATTTGTCATATGAATAAATGTGGTGTGTTCCCAAAAAAGCCCAGTCTAATACTTCAGAAAAGAGCAATATCCTTTTCACGGCTCACTGGTACTCCCTGAGGAATTTTGGAAAACATTCTAGTAAGACGTGCTTTGGCTGATAATATCATCGGTTTGCTGGGATTTGATGTTTTCATTCTTTTTTCTTTTTGGTTTCTTGTTGTTTTGATTTGTGAGAATGAACACTTGTCTCAAAAACAGGATCTTGGTTACTGAGGAATCTGTTTATTTCGGTCCCTTTTTCCTAACTTGGTATCAGTTGGAACCACTTGGTATTTTAGGGGCCTAATTTTAGGCCCCAGTTTTTCAGATCTTGGCCAGAGGCCCCACTCAGTGTCTCTATGTTCATGTAGTATGTTGGAAGATTTGCTTTTATCTCTGGTGAGGATCCAAAGCTGCTGAAAACCTACAGATTTTTTTCCATCATATTCAATAGCTCTAGGTCTGGCCTCCTGCTGGTGACACCAGTTGGTCTGAGCACTGGTGAAGGACAGGAGATGGACATTTGATCCTGGATTCACTTTACTTTGGGCACCTGTTAAGTGAAAAGCTGCCTCTGCTCAGCTGCAATAAATCTAGTGTCTGTGGCTGCACAAGCTGGGGCAAGGCAATCCCATTGCCATCAGGACCCAGCATCCCAGCACCTACACAATGCAAAGAACAGCCAACACAACACAATGAAAAAACAAAAGACCGAACCCAATCCTCTCCTGACAGACTTGGTGCAAAGTCCACGTGAGTTCTCTGCATCCTGATTTAGCTCCACACCACCACTGGAACAAGCATAGCAAAAAACTTCCTAGGGATTAGCTTTGCATACAGGGTCTACTTTTTGACAAGGACAAAACTTTTCCACAAGAAGCAGGCATCATTTTAGGTATCAGTGGCAAGTCTTACTTTCAGGCAAAAGATACCAGGGCTGGCTCCTCATCCAAAAGTGAGATCTTTAAACAACAGTGTCTCCCCAAGGCACTGATACTCTGCTGGGACTTCTCTACAACTTCATCCTCCACGCTGTCTCCCAAGTGACGCAGCAGCACCAGTCAGCACACTCAGGACATGGCTGTGCTTTCTCCTTTCACCAGAACAACCCAACATATCACAAGATTGAAGATCTCAGGGGGCAAATCATGAGTCTTTCAGGGCTTTCCCCATGCACCAGCAGCACTCGCTGGGGAGGGCTGGATTTGGTTTGTGTTTGCCACACAAAAGCTGAGAGCTGTTGACAAGCATAACAGCCGCCTCACTCAGGGGCATGCATATGCTAGATATGGAATTACACCAAGGCAGGAAGAAAAGACATGTGTGCAGTGCAACTGTGTTTTAAGTAATTAATCTGCTGCTATTTTCCTTTGTTATTGTTCCATCAAGTCTCTGAGACAATCATCTGTCAGGTTGCTTATATGCCACAACTACCTTTCTTGCCCCAAACAAGAGGCATATGGACCACTGACAACTAACAAGTGCTGGGAAGCAAAACGCTGAAGGCCCCTCTTATAA
>JAVJGJ010000003.1:16245597-16270658 GCA_035590215.1 Microhierax caerulescens
AAGCAAAACGCTGAAGGCCCCTCTTATAACCAGAGGGGAAGGGGTGGTAGAGAGGACTATTTGCACAGAATTCAGCTTGGGTTTTCAAACCAGTATTTATAGGTTTGGAAAGAGCCAAGAACAAAAACTTTAAAATAGTTATTAGGGGGTTTATGGAAACTGGATGAATGGATGGTTTCAATGGGAAGCCAAAAAAAATATAAAAAAAGATAATTTAAGCCTGGCAGGAGACCTTAGGATCTTGAAATAATAAATCTAAAAAAAATAAGAAAATAAAGCTTCTGAAAAGTGACACAAAACCTCTGAAGCCCAGAACAAACCCTTCTATCTTAACAGTAGAGGTGTTGTGCCTCAACCATGGGACAACAGTTGCTACTGTACTGCTCTCTTATTAATTATTAACGCAAACTATGCTGTCCTATGCATTGCACTCTAACCACAGCAATACAGTCAGATAAACTATCCACTAAGCACAAAGATGGCATTTGAGAAAGAAGCTGAAATAATCCAAAAATAACACCAAGTTATATCCATCAAGTGGCTTCTCCCACTTTGCTTTATCTAGTAAGCCATGCCATGCATATGTATTTAAGTCCTTAGATGGTCACAACGGTGCCTGTACTAACCACAGCGATATCCCTGCAGCGGTGATCTTGTCTTATTTGGAGCTGTGTCTGCAGAGCTTCTGTAGCTGGACACCTCTCAAAACCAACCTACAATCTATGGAGGGAAATGGAAAGCTCCTTGCTCTCATCTCTTTTCTAGAAAATCAGACACTCAAAGTAGTGACGGTGGTTTCTTTGTACCTGAATACCCACGTTATAAATGGTGCTTTTTACAAGGGCATGTTGTAGACATGTAAGACAAGGGGAAGGGCTTTAAACTGAAAGAGGGTAGATTTAGATCAGATGTAAGGAAAATATTCCTCACTATGAGGGTGGTGAGGCGCTGGCACAGGTTGCCCAGAGAAGCTGTGGATGCCCCATCCCTGGCAGTGTTCAAGGCCAGGTTGGATGGAGCTTTGAGCAACCTGGTCTGGTGGGAGGTGTCCCTGCCCACGGCAGAGGGGTTAGAGCTGCATGATCTTCAATCATTCTGTGATTCCACACTGTGGCCTTTTCATAGAAACAGCTGTGGGGAACGAACAGAGAGCACCAGACTCATGGACAGAGCTGACAATCCTTATGAATCAAACAGGTTTTACACCAGCAAAAGCACACCTCTAGGGGAGTTCCAAAAGCCTCTTACAAAAACGGTAGCACATGTAAAGTGAGTTTTATTAATTTAATTAACTTATTAATTAGGTGAGATGTCTATTATGCACCGGTAAAGAGGAGAAACTGAGGCAGAGAGCAGTGAAGAAATCAGCCAAACAGTGGGAACAGCAGGAATCAGTCCAGAATTTCTGACTCATGTGCTTGTGCTCATTTGGCTAGTGCTTCTTTCACATAAGCCAAATCCTGGTTCTGGTCTCATTGAAACCAATGGTAAAACTTCCATATATGTGAATGGAGCAAGGATTTGAGACTTCAGTCTGTCATCTGCACTTTATAGCTTTGTGCCTTATGCTCTGTGGTTCAGCCAGCTGGACAGTGCTATGTATATTTAGGGCACAATGAGAAAAATAAATAGCAATTAAAAACAAAAAAACTCCACCCTTTCTTCCATATGGAAGATTTTAGTATTTTTAATAGTAAAATTACTCTTCTTCATTTATGGCGCTTCCACAGAGAGATCAGTTGCCTGTAACTGTTAGCAGCAGCAAAGGCTGAACTCCATCTCCCAGAGATCTGCTACAGCAGCCTGGCAGCTCCCCTTGGCCATGGGAGACAACAGCTCATCCTCATCTGTAACACCCACAAGAGACACTGCCGTGCTCAGCTGCCTTTTCTGTCATCTTCCAGCTGACAGACCTGCTGATGGATCCTGTCAGCTCACAGCAGCTAAGCTGGGCTCAGGTCAGGAGGCAGAGCAAGTTTTTCAGCAGTAAGGTGGCTGCAGATAAGGAACTGGTCACCTTGCCCTCATGTGATGCTGAAGAAAGCATCACAAGGGAAACACTCTGTGCAAGACACAAAACTCTAAACCTGACCATTTGGTAGGATGCTGACTGACTCCTAGTCTGTACGCTGGGGTTCCTAGTGTGCATCTTCACTGCCTGTTCCACAGCCTGCTCCGAGGTCAACCCAGATGTCACATGCCAGCGCTAGTAACATCTAAGGCAATGGTCTGTGAGCTGTACCTCACTGGAGCAGGGAGCACGGCCTCTCTGCAGGAAGGGTTACGGCTGCTCACTCTCCTCCCTGTCCTTTGACATTGAAGGATTGCTCCCAGAGAACGAGCCTGCAGCTTTGGCCATCACCCCTTCAGGGAACAGAGAAACTCTGTATTCCCCAAGACCTAGCCTTACTTAGGCTTTTGTCAGCAATTACATGCTGTATGGCTTTTTTTAACTATCAGCAGGTGACCACTATCGTGGTTATCCTTGAAAAGAGAGCAGCAAGAAAGTTTTAAAGCTCTTACAAGCAAAAGATAAAAGAATTGAAGATCTGGTCCCACCTATACATCACCTGCAATGAAGGAAAGAAAGAGGAACTGCATATTTCATAAAACTTGCCTCTTCTCCAGTACCCTCACTCCACCAGTGCAGAAACACTGATGGTTCAGTCAGGGCATAGCTGCAAAAGGCTCTACCTTCCCAATGAATGCTCAACTGTTTTATTTCAGCGTGGACATCGGTGAATCCCACCACCACTTGGCCATGGAACACGGAGAATAAAAAGTTTATTGTGAGCAAACCCGGTTAAGAATGAAAAGCAGTGTCCATTGTAATAATACTGCTTTGTGATGCTTATTTCTGAAACTTCTCTTTTTAGAGTAGAAATTTTCTATACCTTGTCCTTCCTCAAAGATGGTGTCTGTCTCCTTTCTTTTGAAAAGTCTACTTTGAACATTCTCCTTAGTCAGTTTTGGGAGAACAAGCAAGGCACGAGGCTTCATCCAGTGATAAGAAAGCGATTATTACAAGACTGGGAGAAAACAATCATAAATGATACATTTTAAGAAAACTGAACTATCTTAGCTGGTACTTCTCCATTTGTTAGTTATAAACTATCAGATATAAACTCACATCAGTCAGCATCTACATCAGTTGAACTAGTTCAAGAGAATTAGCTGTACCTGCCCTGCTCTCAAGTACCTTTCCAGAGAAGCCAGAGGTAACTGCTGACCTAGACACGATCTTCCTGAATAAGGTGTGCAAAGGAAGGCTGGCAGGCTGCTGGCAGGAAAGGCCAGGTTTTGAATACTTTGTCTGAAATCTGTAACCACACACAAAAAAGGGGAATTATCTCCCTGACATGGGAGGGAGGGGAAGTACGTTTTTGTCCTGTGTCATCATTTCAATTTCTGCATACTTAACTTGCCCCATCCTAAACTCTAATCAGTTAAGGTTATAATGAGCAGCCTTCAACTCAACCACTTTGGGATCAACCCTGCTTGAAATGAATACCAAGATCACAACAGCACGCAGAGCCAAAAGCATCACATCTTACTGCGTTGGGCAGCCCTGCACCTCCCAAAGAGAAGGGATGCATCTGCTACTTGCTTGGCAGTCCATGCTAGGCACCTTCTGGAAACAGAAAAGTGAGGGCAAATCCAGTGTATCTGCTTGCCCCAACCAGTCTGGCAAGAGAAAGATGTCAGGGGCAAGCCTGTAGCAGATGGCAACAGAACTGGGAGGGGAGTGGGGATCCCTACTACAGCCGAGACTCAGTCACCGACAGATCAGATAAACCACCCTGTTGAACGTGCTCTCTCCTGTTCTCGTGGGTGAGGCTCCATTAAGCACGTTGCCTAGGTTTGATCCAAAACTTAAGACACACATAAACACAACTCTCCCCCTTACCTCTCTGCTCCTACATACAGAACATCTGAGGCAACCACAAGCAACTTCACCTGGGTCAAACTGACTGTGCCACAACATGAAGCTCAATAGAGTCTGTGTTTTACTCACCTCTTCAAAGGAGCTGCGACCCTGCGGGACGGCAGGGTGGAGCTGGCACAAAGCAAGGGGTGGGACTTACCACCTTAAAGGTTCTTCCACAAAAAGTGCCATTTCATCCCACCAATTCCCAGAATCTCAAAGGGAGGACTTGTAGGTGGGAATACCCTTCCTCTGCCCCAGGGTAGATGGTTTCAGTCACGGAACAGTTCAGACTTCAACAAAACAGGGCGCATATATGCAAACATGCTCACACAACACTAGCCTCCAAATACTCCCAAACCCAAATGACATCAACATTTTCTTTAATTATTGTATTTTTAAACCCTTGATTTTCTTGTGGTGGGGGACTCAGAACCATTGGAGACCTTGGGGGGTGGAGAGGTGCCAAAGACAATTGTGGCCTGGGAATATTTGCCAGCTGGACTATAAGATTTATTTTTGGTTCTCAATTCTTTTTTTTCCTGTTCTCCTTGCAGATCCTGTTTTCTGGCTTGCTGGGGTCTGCAAAAGCCCAATCTTACAAACTATAAACCTAAACTGCCCTGGAGTGTCAGTACCTGAACCTGAGAGGGCTACTGCAACAGTGAGTAGCAATTTGATATGAAAAGGCAGGCTTCCAGATATAATCCATACTCACTAGCCACAACTTCTATTGAACTTCGAAGGCCCACTTTTCCTCCTGTTTGCACCCATTCAGCTTTAACAGCTACTGCAGATTTAGATGAGGAATACGGTGTGGAATCTGGGATTCATTTCCTATTCTAAAGAAAGATAAAAAGAAAAACACACTTTGAATCCAGCTATCTTGCAGGCTGAAATTCTGTTCTGCATTTTTTCCTTTCAATGCCACAGCCTCCTCTGCTCTTTCTGCCTACTTCCAATTTTCAGATGAACTGCTGAGATGCTGAAATTCAAACTACAGGAATACACATCATATAAAGCAATCACAAAGACTGTGTTGGTTCAACATCTTCCTACCTTTCTACATCAAAGCAAAACCCTCTGGTTGCCTGACACAGTGAAGAGCATCTTGCAATTATGACTGGATGTCTGCCCAGAAGCTGGTAAGTGATGCAGGAGCTGGTCCTCAAGACTGCTGCCCACCATGAAGATGTGTGAGGGTGTCTTGAACTCAATCCCTAGCTGATGTGTCAGCACAAAGCACCAAGAACCACCCTTTGAAAACAGCTGAGAATACTGGGTATGAGGTGAAAGGTGTTGATCTGCTCCAGCTGGCAAAGAGGCAGCACGCTCTCTCTAGCAGCTGCATACAGAAAGGGGAGCTGGGAGAGTGTTTTGGATCACACAGGTCTTCATCACGGAGAAAGGTAGAGAACAAAACCCTTTTATGTGATAATCATGAGGCACTGTCGGCAGCAGAGGTCTGAGAGAAACAGCTAACGCAGGAGGAGGAGAACATTATGGATGCTAATCAGTAGTAATCACACAAAGGTTTGGGAGAAACTGTGGCTGAAGGAGATGAGCTCCTAGATGGAGTCTCACGAACCTGAGCTATCTCACCAGGGGCTGAAAGGAAACACGCAGCTCCTGTGCTCTCGGAACAAGACCCGAGCTAGCATAGGTGGATAATCTGAAAATCCTCATACCCTGCAACTCTTGCAAAAGACTCTCTGTGGCCACTTTGTAATCAGTTACCTGCCATGTCCTTTCTTAACTCTTTCGTGTTTTCCTCATGAGTCAGCTCCTGCAGCACCTGAAGCAAAATAGATCCACCACTCAGATAAGACAAATATTGTCCTATATACTGGTTTTATCTTTAGTAACCAAAGCCTGCAAGACAGCTAAAAACCAGAGGGGTTTTCACAATCCTGTTAGAGAGCAGGAAGGTAAAGACTTACTGGAAATCAGACTCTAGATGTGCTACACAAAGGTCATATGCACGTCCTTCCCCCACCCCCTGTTGGCTCCAATGACTTTTCAGGACTTGATCTATTAACAGGACAGAGTATGCAAACCACTTGGAACCTGTGGCTGTCTTTGGAGACTTCACCTTATTCTTCATCCAAATTAATGTGTTCTTCTGTAAGCCTTCCTGACAGTACCCCAGTTTCACAACACTTCAGTCACTCCTTTTAGATAGAAGGAAAATACTCTATCATCTGGATGTGCCACAAACATCAAAGGAGGAACAGCTTGCCTGAACAAAAGCAGAAGCACGCTACATATGTGGTTGTCCAAATTATTTGGCAAACAACAAGTATAGTAGGAAAGAACACACAGATGAGGAAAAAACAAAGAAGTTATTTCCTCATGAACATTCTTAATAAATAACTTGACTCACTTTGCTAAGAATAATTTGACTGGAACATGGTACTTAAACTATTTAAAACTTTTATTTTTTTAGTTGCTTTTCATGCACAGCTTCTGTCAGCATTCTTTTTACTGGATTGGAGGACCAGAATGGCACCCTAGCATTGCACTAACAAGCAGCAAAATTCCCATGTGCTCACTGTTTCTCTTGTGTTCCTCTGCTCTGTTTTAGACTTCTTCGCTGCTATGTCATGCATTTCTGTCCACAGCAAAATCCTAAATTGCAACTCTAGGGTAAGATACCGAATGCCCTACATGGATAACCAGGACATAATCATAGCAGAAGTTGCTTGCTAGCCTCCTACCAGTCAACAGGAGAACTAAATTCAAAACAACGCACTTCCTTCCCTTCCTCCCATCCCCTTATTTTTCCTTTTCCTCCACTCTATACAGCTTCATCGTACACAGCTTGATTGCAGAAGTTTTTAGCTCATCTACCTGGGTCATGTATCTGTGGATGACACCAGTACAGGATTAAATACCCTAGCAAAAATCAGGGGGGTTTGCACTGCATGCGTCTCCAGAGCAAAGGACCTAATGGTAAGCCAAGGTGTAAGCACATGAGCAGGATTTGACCACGCAGGCTCCATCAGCAGCCAGTGCACCTACCGCTGCTGCTTAGAAAGCAGACTTCCCTACCATCTTCTGGGGCTTTTTGTTTTCCTCCCCCAAGATCTGTTGTCAGAGGAAGGGAGTTCAGAGCTTCTTTCCCTCTACCAGTGGGTTGTTTTCACTCTATTACATTAATGGAAATTGCAGGTGCACTTCGACCCAAATGTTAATTTCTTCAAACAGCCGAGAAAAGGCTACATGCACTTGGGGAGGAAGACTATACATCCGTTTGTGCAATCTTAGCTTTCAAGGGGAAATGTGCAGTGGAAAAAAGGAGGAATGATAGGGGAAATTAAATTAAAATGCAGGAAGAAGAATATTAGTAACAGAAGGGAACTTTTACCTGTGGTGCTGGCCAAAATGCTTTCAAGATGCTCACTGAGAATACACAGGTGTACAGGAAGCCCAGCAGACTATCCAAATATAATGCTGAGCTGGAGATTTCTGGGAAAATTGTCCTGTTTCTACAGTCTAAGAGAACTTAGAGCTCAGATCAGCTCCAGTCTTAGTGGTTCTCTTGTCCCCTGTTTCTCTGGGTTGGCAGGAGCTCGTCACAGAGCCCGGCAGGCGTTCCTGCAGGATCTCTCAGCTCTCCTGCCAAATGGTCTGGGGCATATTCAAAGGCACCACAAGTGAAGAGGGGAAGCAGGGCAGCGCTCTGAATGACATGGTGAGAGCGTGTTCTGGTGAGATTTTCCTAGGTACTGTGTGACAAAGAACACAGGAGGCTGTTTCCACTTACAGTCCAAGCTGTTTGCTCACACCTACAGAACGGCCCCCCACCCCCCCGCAGCCCGAACAGACCGCTGCCAGCCTCCCAGAGGGCAGCCACTCTGCACAGGCTGTCATCTCTAGAGCAGGCTGGCTGAGAACTGCACAGCTCTTCTTTTCATTCTATCTTGTCATGCCTCTTGCCCCATCCAGGCTGACTTTCCACTTCAGTCACGGCAATGGGATTTATCATCGCACCACAGAGAACACAGGAGGGAGACCCCCAGCCTGGCAAATGCCTTTTGGCACTAACAGAGTTACTAATCATCAACGACTTACACCACAGGGATCTCAAACATGCTCCCACTCCTCCTGCCTACGTAATGACACTCTTCTACACCCTCTCCGAGTCTTACCTTTACCTTGACTCTGGTCCGATCCCTATTCCTCAAGCTTTTCACCACAGGGTCAGTCTTCTCACCCAGCCTGCTCTGCCCTGCTCTCCACGCTGCCTGTCAAGAAGGTTGATTAGATCACATGGAAAGAATTAATTACTGCCATCCCAGCTGGCTCTCACCCCAGTGTATGTGGCCAGCATCAGTTCTTGCTCTGCACTGGGTTCCTTTTGAGATCTGTCTTCCTTTGTTATCCTTTCCCATCCCACTGATTCCCCATCCCAAACACTGCCAGCCTGCACTCAAATAATTTCCAGAGCCTTTCTGCTGTGCACTACAGCTCCATTTCCAGATATCTTACCAGTATGTTGTACAGCATCTTGAAAACTTCCCTATCTCCACAGGTCACCTGCCTAATACACCTGGATTGTACTCACATTAGCAGAGTAGAGCCACCCTACACCCACCAATGTTCGAATATCCAAGGCTGCACCACTGACATTTCAGTTCATTTCATAAATGAGAATCTGCTAAAGCCCAATCACTCATAAACGACTGTATAAGAATTCTTTTCCCATTCCTTTTTCACTCCTTCCCATAAGTTCATCGGGGTGGCAAGGTTTCCGATATGAACACCAGCCCTTTGAATAAAACTTGGCAGGTTTCACACCACTCATTTCCTTAGGTCAGCACAGTGCTGCATGACGTTAACAGCTTACAGCCATACCATTGACAAGAGGGAAATAATTCTTTTGTTAGCAATGACCTTCCAAGGTAGCGTGCTTGCAAAGCATACTAAGTGCTAATGGCCTTCCTTCATTGATTTTCCCAAATCATTGACAGAATTTCTGGTGATAGGTTCATTAGTCTCACAACGAAGAGATGATGAACATATCCACCAAAAAGAAACCATGAGGAACTGTAAAACCACTCAAGAACACGAGAATGGTGTGAGGCAAATAAATGACAGATCAGCCTGGGGCACAGGTGGTGCTGCACAGCACTGCTCACCCCTCTGTGCTGTTATAAATTGGGGGGCAATCAGGTTCACTCATCTGACATAACTGACCAGACCCCAGTCTGATCATGGACACTGCCCATTTCTGGGCTCTGTGTGCAGAATCTGTTCTTGAAGTTCTCACAGTTTTACCACGTAGCTCTGTATAGTTCAGCTCACCACATGCCACTGACATTCACGCAAATAAGCTCAGTTACTTTTATTGTCCACAGCCATCTCTGTTGATCAGTACTATCTTCACCACCACTCATTCATATCAGAGAGAAAAATGCTCTAGCATGTAGAAGGCAGGTCCATGTCCCACAGTAGATTTGCTATCAGTGCTCTATTCCACTTAGGCTAAATTAATACTGCTTGAAAGACACGGAAAAGCAGCCTGCTGTGGGTCCGGGCTAACGTGGCAGAGCTACAGGCTCCAGGAGACACTGCTGTGTGATACAGGTGCAACAGTTTGCTCAGAGCCAGCTCAGGTCTCTCTAACTCGGTACTACTCCACATGGTACACACTAGCCCATCCAGGTGCTTGGTAGTACCCCTCAACATTGTAGTACTCCTCAACATTGGGGGTATTTCAATAAGGATGTTTTATGGGAATGATCTATTTTATCCTGAATTCCCTATGCAGGAAGTTCTCTCTCTGTTTTTCCTTCTGGGTAATCACCATGAAAGGGACATACAGGCAGCTGAAAACTTGCCAGCCTTCACATTATCTGGAATCCCTGTTTTACCATTTTTGTCAACTCCGTATCATTCCCACTGTCCCTAAGTGGCTATACTAGCAGAAAAGAAATGCCTCTTGATCAAGATACTTGCTTATAATGCAAAACCATAAAAGCACACGTTCATAGAAATTAAAAAGGCCAGGTTGGATGGAGCAACCTGGTCTAACGGAAGGTGTCCCTGCCCATGGCAGAGGGGTTGCAATGAGATGACCTTTAAGGTCCCTTCCGACCCAAACCATTCTATGTTTCTATGATTCTATGCCTTACATTCTTAAGTAATGAGAGGAAACATTGACTGCAGCTTACTGTCAACAACAACAACAACAAAAAAAGGTAAAAATGATACTGTAAGAAAAATTGCTCATATCACTGTATTGCAACCTCTTTATGATCTAGATTGTGTAATACTTGGAAATTGTATGGCACCAATCCCATTTAACCATGCTTTAATTCTTGCATATTTCTCATTTTACTCCCCCCTATCTACATCCTACTGGACTGTGAAGTTTCAAAAGTGTTATTTTTCCATTTCTCTTACACGACTGTAGAAAACACAAATCACAACAAACTCTGCTGTTTATCTCAACGTCCAGAAGAGACAGAAGCAGATACAGAGTAAGAGGCCCCAGGTTCAGGGGATTCAGCAGTAGCTAGACCATCTGTGCTACTCTCTTCCCATGGTCATGTTTAATGCTTTTCTGAAACTACACCTGCATTCCAAACTGCACAGATTCACACCCTTGTGAACGGAGAGAAGCACAGTTTTAACACCCTCATGCAATCTTCTCTGGCTTGCTTTTGCTATTTGTAGTATCGCTAAGGAAACCAAACGTGAGACTGGTGATCTTTATTCAACATGTGCCTTCCCCAGACATGATCTCAGCTAACTTACGTATCACTTAACTCCAGCCCATTCTTTCCTGTACAAATACCCGTGAAATCAAGTTGAACTGGAAGGTAAGCGATGATAGCTGTGACTGAGTTGATTTTTTATGTCCAGTACAGAAGGGCTACCTCTAATGGCAGGCTGCCAAGCCTTTGGAAATGCAGTACCTGTGATGCTAAGCAGAGTGCACGGTGTATTTGCTCTAATGAAACACACCTAGCACTCGTTGGAAGTCGCACAACACTCACAACAGTGGGATGTAATTAGCTGCCAGACATGGAGGCAGAGGGTTACGATGTGGCTCACCTAAGACCATGCACTTCACCTGAAACAGCAACCAGGGATACGGTTCAGGGCTTCTGTGTTGCAATCCAATGCCTTCTCCAAGTGATCCTGACAATAAAACACCCTGGACTAGATATAAATACAGCCAACTCCGTCCTAAATCCAGGCTCTGCTCTACCTTTCCATGGCAGCCAGCACTCTCTTTTCAAATCATTCACCTTCATTTCTGAATCAAATGATCGCTGTGTGCCAGTGCGTGGTGTTGGTTAGAGTTTGTGGAAAGTCAGAGTTTTAGTTATGGAAAATCAGGGGGAAAAAAACCACCAGACTCTTTACTTTTGATCCAAATTCCTCCAGGAGCAACTCTGGCCTGCTCCTTAGCCTATAAGCCAACACAGGTACGGGATGAATTTTTTATGGCAATATTAACAGAGTATGATTAGCAGTTCTCTGATCTTGACTTTTTTTATGCACTTATCCTCACAGTGCAGCTGTTCACTGGGGATATGTGACCTTCCCCAATTTAAAGGTGGAAAACTGGGGCAATGATTCACACTCAAGGCCACACTCTGTGATCACCCACCCGGCTACAACTCACAGCCTGGTTGGAGGTTGAAGTTCAGCTGATTCACACAGGCAGAGAAATACAAGTCGTGCAGGGCAAAACCTTGGCTTACATTCAGGCTGGCCCTCCACTGCATCTGCCTCCAGCCATATGGTGTAGCCAACGTGAACTTATGGTCAAAGTACCACACAGAGAGACCAGAGGCACCAGTAAGCTACTGTGCACCACTTAATGTGGGTGAGCCACCTGTGTGAAGGCTCCCAACTCTCGGCAAATGCAGAGCAGTAAGGTTTGGCTTAGCATGCAATAAAGGAAGTTTCACTAGGGCAGCACGACCTTACATGAAGGGAGAGCTAAGCACCAGCATCAAGAAAATGACCATAACTCAGATGACCTGTAGTAATTTTTGAGCCACAGCAACATGAGCTTTTATCCAAATCCAAGCAATTTTCCCATAATCACAAAAGGAACCCAAAGCACAAGAGAGTGCAAAAAAACTGAAGTGTTTCCCAGAACCTCAGATACTAAGCCCATCTTCCCCTCTTTCACTTGATAATGAAAAATAACATTCAGATATATCCTTTTATCAGGAAACTGCTATTTCTCTAATTGCTCCAACGTGAGAGTTTTTAAAGTATCACTATTTAACGAGCTCCTGAAAGCATCAACTCTGTACTAATGCAAATTAATAGAAAATTTGCAAGAACAAAGCTTGGAAAGGATGCTTTTTAGAAATTAACATCTTAATAAAAATGAATTTTCAGCTGTGCATAGCTAATTCCATGGTTGTTCACTGCAGGGTTTCTTGGACTTCAGGAGTAAATGTATTGCAGGCTGTGGTGTACAGGACTAGGTGGGACCTCAGTTTGGCAGTTCTTATGCAGGGCAAAACTCCCCTGTCATAGGATTTCTGATTGTATCGAAGTACTTGGAGAATCTTTTGAAATGAAAATACAGAAGAGCTTCACACAGCTGAGAATCATTATTCCACCTTGCAGCATAAAGCTGTTCTGCACAGTTAAGTAATCAATGGAAAGAAAACAAGCCTGAGATATCTGGTGACATTTGGGTTCATAATGCTCATTCCATAGCATATGCACATCTAAGCGGGAGGTTGCAAGCCTGAGCTCTCTGTCAAACACTAAGAGAACTATGATTTACATCAGTCGGAAATCAGATGCTTTGACCACAGTACAAAGTTATGCGAGGTCATGAATTGTCTGGTGCCATGAATTGTCTGGTGCCAGCATTTAGAGCGTACTCTAATGGTATGCTACACCTCATTATTTTCATATATTCCTTAGTGTCTTCAGGAGCTCAGCATCTAAGAGCTCCCAGTAAAACCCAGCCCTACTGCAGAGAGGTGCCTGCCCTTCCTATGAGTCAATTCCCTGGTCAAAAGTGAATTTTAGACAATGTTTTCTCAACTGAAATACAGCCATCACTGTTGAATCATCCAGAAATCTGAACCTGGAAGTTTCCACGGATCTTGTAGAAAGTAAAAAAAGTGATGGTAGCAATCCCGGCAGTTTCCAGTTCCAACATCAATCCTCATCGCTCTCCAGTTTGCTGTAGCCCAGCAAGTGCGTGTACAGTACAGCCCGGTGTGGGTCAGCCCTCAGCCTTTATCAGGAAGGGGCAGCACCAGGGACAAAATAACATTCTGCAGGAAGCACCAGCACATGCTTTAAGGACTCAAATCTTACTTTGACCGCAGGCAAAGCTGGCAGGTCTAGTAGCAAACTGTTACCCTGAGCAGTAGGTAGTGAGTGGCTGACAGACAGAGTGGAATTAGTTTCTATAGAATATTTCCCTGTCGATACAGTTTTCTGAGTGCCTAACTATGGCATAATTGAATCCCCAGGAAGCTCTGCCACACAGCATTGAGTAGCGAGCCCTACATTGCTGAGAAAGGACTCCTGACAGCAAAAGCACAGGAACACTAGCTTTAAAGAAAGAGGATAAGCAACTTGAGTTCAACAGCAACACAAGGGAACGGGGCAAGTTGGATGAGTACCTATCCCACTTCACACTGCGCGCCCAGAGCAGCATGAGATCCTGTGGCCAGAGAGCGAACGCCAACACTCGGAGCATCCTACCTCTGGATTTCATGTGTGCTCTAAACTGCAGAGATCCTACACAAAGCAACACTAGCCCAGCTGACATTTACCCTTTCTGACAAGGTATTCTGCCCAGTAAATCCAGGTACAAATTATGGGATACGGCCTGGAAAAACAAAGAATCTCTAGATATTAACAGTGGAAGTTGATTTCCCTTTGTTTCTCTTGTTACAGAGGACAGCTCCACCTGATTTCTCCCACATCTTGTTCTTGGTCTGGCTGTCACTTGCATCACTTGGCAGGTGCCTGCAGCCAAAGAGGTGCAACGAATTTGTATTCTTCCATTTCTATTAATAGGCATACAACCATTTTCACAACTGTGAGGTTGATTAAATGCCCTTGATAACTTCTGGTTTACGTGGGAGTTGATGGCATTCTGACACTTTGGAGCAGTATTAAACACCTCACAGAATTCGGCCAATAGCCAGGGCACAGATCTGGCATGTGGAAAATAATAAGTGGAATATCTCCTTGTTACCACAGCAACTTGAAAAACACAGTGAAAACAGTGCATATCCCTGCAGAATTACTGAGGATGAACACACATACACTTTCGAAATATTGAAACAAATACTATAATGATGCTCCTCAATTGCAGAATAAATTCTACTTCATGCAGACATGAACGTCAGAAAGCCAGATGTTGTCTATTGATACTGAAAATTCTTATAACCCTCTAAAATCTGTTGGATTACACACAGGGAACCAATTGTACCAAAGCTTAAAAGAACAAGAACAACACTGACAATTACACAACTAAACATGGGGAAACAGTGATTGTACTTTGCAACTTATTCTTAATCAAGCTTGTGCTTTTTTTAATAGGCATATTTATTTCCTTCCGTGGATTGTGTGGTAGAGACCTCATCAAACCATCTTAGCAGACTTAATTCAAAGATCGTTAAATTCAGAAGAAAGAACTCTATTACCTTTGGTGAGCTTTGCCTCTAGGCTTCAGGCAAGCCCGTGGCTGAGCCAAGGGAGTCAAGAAATCACTTCTAGCTGAAGTCTAGGGAGGATCAGACAGTAGTTTGGTCGGTAACCCCTTTGACTGCACTCTTCATGATTCACACTTAAGGGACACCACTCTTGGTGGAAGACCAGAGTCTTGCAGCCTCTGTGTTCATATGACATATTACACAAATTCATATAGGATCTAGTGGATTATCTGATGTTGATACTTGTCTTCTCTTTTACTGTAAGATATTCCAGAAGTAATTTGTTTACATATAAAATTATTTTTCCCCCACATGAAAATTCTTTTTATGCCTATTGAAACTTTACGGTAAAACAAACGTCCCTGGCTAGTATTGTGGACTTCCCTCCGATCCCTACCATGGGAAACCAAGGATTCAGACTCTTGAGAATGTTTTTTATTTTCCCCTTTGGTTTTGCAGTACCAGCTGTAATCCCAGGAATTCAGCAAGAATCAGAAAAGGCTATTTAACAAGGATTCACATTCCTCAGTTTAAAAATAAAAACAGGATAACTATTTAAAGAGAAAACCTCTTAAAACTAGAGATGTATTTTCTAATCTGATACTGTGTCAATATTAATATTTTCCTGCATTACAGAGGTACTACAAGAAAATATCTGAAGACAGACTAGGTTTATATCCATATTATTATGTAGGAAACAAAAAGGTCCTAACTTCTGGGTGTGAAGATGTTATTATTCACCCTGCAAACATGTTATCCCTCTTTATTCACATTACTGGAGTTTGCATCAAGATAAACGTGGCTTTTTAATGTAATACCAAGCCAGAAGGGTAGTTGAGTGTCTTGAGACAGAAGCTCTATGCAGAAAATTTGAGATTAATATGCACATCCACAAGGTCATCACAATGACTGCAAAGCAGAAACTATAAACTAACTCTTGGAAATAATAATACTAAAAAAATGTAATTATAGTAAATAATGCAGTAAGAACAAGACTGCCTATGGTCAGAACCAAAGTGGCAATGGGTAATGCAGTTACAGCCTTCTCATGTTGTCTCCACCTAGTGATCTCGCCAACTTTAATTATATTGTGGATCAATCCTTTAATTATATTGTGGATCAATCAGATACTACAGCAATAATGAATTTAGTCTACCAAAAATTCTTCACTGAGACGATCTGATTTTTATGTCACAGTCGGGGGGGGGGGGGGGGCACAGTCATTTAGAAAGCGGCCGAATCCCCCCCCCCCCCCCCCCACAGTCATTGAGAAAGAGGATGAAGCTGAATCATTACCCAAAGCTTGAATCAAAGCTTTGGGAGTTCATAAACTGTTCAGTAATATTTTCTTCCTCAATGGCTAAAATTGCTGTTTGCATTTCATTGACTTCAGGTATTCCTGTTATTAAAGGTAGTTATTACCCAAAATCCAGGATATGAATAATATCAAGCTGTGAAGAAGTTCATAGCAGCACAGAGTTCTTAAATCTGTGGCTATTCCCAGTGATTGAAAGGAGTCTCAAATTAGCATTAAAAAATAATGATGGTAAATAACCTGTGATGGGTTCAATTAACAGGAAGGAAAACCAGAATCTTCAAGGCATTCCATTTATGAACTGTTTCATGGTAACGGAAAGAGAACCTGAGGCTATGGCATCATAGTGCTTATCACTATTTGTCTTGGTTTCACAGAATGCAAGATAAACAAGGGCCAGAAGAAATCCTAGGAGGTCAACCCCATCCAAACACCTCCAGTGCTGCAGATCCCAGACCCTTCTTAATTAATCCATACCTGGGCTTTGCTTCTTTGCTGCCTTTCTGTAAGAAATCTTTGCTGGGAACTGCAGTCAGACACAAGACAGTTATTTGCATGTACTCTTTGCTGTTTCACACTGGTTAATCCACTCCAATCTCCCAAGGTCCTTCCCAGAGGCTAACAAAAGAGGACAGAGATCCCTGCTTTATCGGAAGTGGAACACGGAAAGACCAAGTGAAATGCCCAAAAGCCAGCACAAGGTCTGAAGCAAAGCCAGAAAAAAGCCATTGAAACTAAGCGTTGTCAGGTGCACATTGAAAAACTGCAGTTGTGTTTCCCACTGGAGAGCTTCTGATCATAAACCAGTGATCTAAGAGGAACATAAATGCCACACGCTGTTAACAAGGTCTGTTCCTATCATAAACATACATTTATCTAATCACCCTCACTCTCAGACCTGGATTTTTTCACTGTAAGTCACTAACGTGTCACAACAATTACCTGAATTGATGCCAAAGAAAGTGTTGCTTGTGATTGCTTTGAATAGCTCAAAGCTCTGCCTTACTCTTTCTTTTTTTGTTTGTTTTTTTTTTTTAAAAATATCCTTCACCTGGTAGCTTTTGCCTTAGACTTAACAGTTCAGCAAGAAAATACACTCAAGAGTTTCTTCTATGATATGAAAGTCCTTTAAAATTCAAATACAGTGATTCTTTAAGTAAAATAGATGAGGAAAAAAATACGTATTTAATTTGGTTTTGTGATAGCTGAAAACTGTGGTGACAGTCACACCTCTTAGGGGAGTAACTCTAAGACAGGACTTGTTTTCTGCAGAAATGCCTGTGCTGGGAATGGGGAGAGCCTGGTACACATCCTTTTTCCACCTTCATGGGAAGAAAGCCAGGACAGGTTTTCACCCTGGGCTTCCAAGCAGACTCCCTTCTTCCCACTGGTGTTGAAAAAAGTTCTGGACCTCCAAGACACTGACCCTGCTGCATCCAAGGATCTCAGGAGCACAGCATCAGCCCTACCTCAGGTCATCAGATCTTCCTCACCAGCAGGGATCTGCCAGTAAAGCTCTCCGCCACGAGTTATCCTGAGTGTCTAACAGCATGGGAAATGCTCAACCATCAGTCTTTCTTACAGCAAAAGAAAATAAAGCAGATGGAGAACAAGGAGGGATTACTGTGACCAACAGAAGGAGTTCAAGTTGGCACAACAGGCACAGGAAGACACTTCACATGACAGAGAATAGGGTTTTCCCCAACCAGTGACAAGTGAGCAGCCCCTGGAGCCAGACCTAGCCAAACCACAGTCCTGAACCCTTCGCTGGGAAAGAGGATGTCTAACTTCGGGCTGCACATCACAGGGAATAAGACCAAATAACTGGTCATGGACCAGCTCAAGCCAGCACTAACTCACGATTCTGAGCTCCACCATGCAGCGCAGAAAGGTGCAAACTGAAGAAAGGGACTTGGTGAACACAGTAATGGGAATCAGAGCCAAGAACTGAATCCCACGGAGCTGCAGCCAAATGGAGTCAGAGGAAATCCTACAGCACTTTACATCCATGGACCTTGCAGCTTTCTTCCAAACATTCCTTAACCCTCTGTGCTGCTGGGCCATTCACCTATTCACTCGTAGGTACTTCTTCCCTATGAGACCGAGGGGAAAGCAGCCTGCTGGGGGTGGTGCAGAGCGAATGGCTGGCAGAGCCCAGGAGACAAAACAGCAGTTCAGCTCTCTGCTGACCAGACACATTGACACGTTTTACCATTCATCACAATATCGACGTAGAACGCAGCTTAATGTCAGCCTGGAAAAGAATCAAGAAATGTTTCCAGTGCCTCTGCTGTCTTGAGACAAGCAAATGCAAAGGGCTGCTGGTAGATGCAACCTGCAGCTGGGAGTGGGCAGGTATAGGTAATAACGAAAAACATCCCTCCATATGGAGATGGGCCAGAGTCTGCTCCTTCCTGAGAAAAGGCCAAAACCTGCCTTCAAACATTTCAGAAACAGTTAACAGATTTTCTGTTTCCATTTGCTTATTGCTTTTTTTTTTTTTTTTTTTCCCTGACTTATCTTCTTTTAGACTGTAAACTTGTGAAGCAAGAACCAAATAAAGTCTAGCTGAGGAATTCAGTTTATCGGCGGGGGACAGATGGATGAGAATGAACAAGATAGTCGCACATAACAGCTCATTTATATTCTAGACAAAATGATACTATGAACTCAGCAATGACTATGCAGTAATTCAAGAATAAAATACATCAGAGAGACATGGTAATGGTCACCAGGTGCTAAAACAACAGAAAAAGAGCATCGTAGTAATCCAACTGAAAAACTCTCCGAATGCGTGGAAAGCTGAAAATGCACAGGTCGGGGGAAAATGCCCCCAAACACACCTCTGGTTCCACATTAGATTAAATGGCAACAGAATTGCCATTTTTCCTTTTACTGATGCTGTCATTATAAAGGCTTGTGGACTGAAGAGGAACTGACTAGTCAAATTTTGGAAACAAAATTGGATTGAGGCAAATAGACCACAGAGTTGGCAAAGACTCAGTAAGGCTTAAAGAAAAAAAAGCAAAAAAGGGTTTACTTCAGTAACACAGGTTAGGAACATTAATATATATATCTCCAAACTAATATACATAATGATTTTTCACATTGGCAGCTTCTGTTTAAAGATGACTTCATGGCTGTTAGCCAAAGGTTTGCAGAAGTGTTATTTGGCCCTGTAAGTCACTATTATGGAAACAAACCACACTCTTTTGGGTTACTTGGTGTAGACGACGGCACAGATGCAATTTTTGCAAGGCTGGCTCTGTCTTTCTAATTAACTCTACTCTCTCCAGTGCGAAACTGAACATCTGCTAGTGCCAGTCGTCTTTAATTTTGGTCAAATCCCTCTCAGAGCTGATGTTGGCAAGCAGCAAATTCTCATCTTGCTGCTCCCCCCTTAAAGCATTTCTTCCTCTGTCTTTCACCTGTGAGCAAAGGGGGAAACCTAAACCTTCCAGCTGCCTTAGTCTTGCTGACCTGGTGAAGTACTCCATCACTCTCAAGCATTAGCAAATCTAATAAGCAAAGCCATGCCAGCCCTCCGGTGCGACAGTAACCCTTTCCACATAAACATTTTCCAAGACCGATTTTTCCACTAGGTTCTTGATCCCTTTGGTATGCATTGTTGTGACTTGCATGAAGTGAAATCTGAAGCACACTGCCTCTTAAGGAAGAAAAAGATTTTGCACGCAACACAAAGTGTTATTGTTGCAAAGCGGCGGTATCCATACGTGTGCGTACCTGTATGCATGCACGTACACCATTTCCCTCCGCCAGATGGTAGTTGGAGCATCCAGCAAGGAGCGGTATGTCAGAGGTCCCAAACCAGCAAAGAGAAATAGCCAAGCTATCTAGACACTTTCTGCAGCTGGGGAACCTGTGTTTTACTCTCACTATCCCTTTGAAGGTCTATGTGTTACATCTGCATGCACAGATCTGTGGAAGCAGAAGTACCTTTTGGAGCCCTGAGTAGCAGCTTTGGGAGGACGATCCTGAAGGACTGTCCCAGCTTTCTGCAGGGTGGGACAGGGTGGCGACTTAGGCACCCCAAAGTGCATTCCAGCTGGATATGGTGGGGAAGGAGTTACAACCAGAGCTGACAGCATAAAAGGGCAAAAAATTACTTTGTGTCGGCACCTTCTGGTAATGCAAGCAAGAATTGCCAGATCTGAACAGCTCAATGGCTAATTCCAACCACGACTAGCAGCCTGGGTCAGGGACCTCTGTCGTGGACAGTGAATCACTACCCAGCCCAGAGATTTTTCCTTCCATTAGTCAGAGGAAAGCCTGAAGAACATGAGTTTATTCCCCTTCTGGTTTTGATTTTTGCTTTGTGGTTAGCCTTAAAAAACTAATAAACATTTAGCATGTCTGCCACATAATTCTGTGCCTGCATGTATAGTAGCTGTAGGGAGCAAACACTATCACTCACAACAACAGGCCTTAAATCAAACAGACAGTCCTTTGTCTGCACTAAAGAAATAATTTTTTTCTCTGATGACAGTTTTCAACCCCAAATAAACTAGAAATCAATCATATAAACCTGAAATCAGAACAACAACAAAAAAATAGGTTTGCTAAATTATATGTGTGTGCTTATATACGCAGATTCAATACTGGCTGAAAAATCTTCCCACAATTAACCCATTCTAGATGTTTTCCAGTTTTTAAGAATGCCCCACATCCTCTCCTCCTGCAGTGAGTCCAGCCATGCAGTGGGAGGCTCCTGGAATCACACCAGCCTATTTCTGACCACTTCACTTGTATCGATACTGATACTCTTAAATTATTAATATACTGCTATTTTTAAGTAGCCTATAGGTCTAACGCCAGCCTAACAGCCTGCCATTCAAATGATCTATGCTTAAATTCATTACCGGCCAAAAGCCCAGGACATGGTTTCCCTTGGTTTAATACCCGTTCTCATTTCCAGAACTTCCCTTCCTCCATCAGTCATGAGCCTAAATAATACATGACAGTTCACATTAAGCTGCCTTTGTGTGACAGTCCTGAGACAATTTGTCAAAGAGCTGCAACTCCCTTTGTGCAGCAGGTTCTAAACAAGCTTTAGGAAGGGCTTTTTAACCTCTCAGAATCATTCTGAGCCTTTATAAACACTCCTTGGTGACCTGCTTTTCGAAGAAATGCTTTTTCAGCTAGGAAGATACAGGGCTGCGTCAGTTATCTAAGCAGCTGTTGCAGGTAGAAAGGAGGGCATATGAACACTGCCCCAGCCCCAGTCAGCAGCTGTGCTTCCCGAAAGGAGTGCCAGGCAAAGTGCAGAGCGCGGCACAGAGGGCTCTGCAGGACGCAGAAGCCCGAACAAGAAGGGAGCCAAGTGCCCGAGCTCACAAAGGGAGGTTACTCAGCCAAGATGTTGCCATTATCTCCGGTTTCTAGTGAAGATGTGCTGCATACGCATGGGTTACAGAATATCCTGAGGTTCTGCCATGTGCTGTGTGGGGAGAGGGGCTGGCGTGGGAGGCAAGTAATGGGATACAGAACAGTTTGTTCTAGAGTCCTGGTTTGTGTCCATCGCATCTCGTTAGGGGCGTTGGGTGAAATTAATGCTTTGCAGACGTCAATGGCAAAACTCCCGTTATTGTTAGCCTGGGCCAGGATTCCCCCACCAGTGTTTCTAGCACATGAAAAAAACTTAATGACCACCCAGGTGGGTCTCCCCTCTTTACTAACCGCTGCATGTTTGAGAGGGTGGTGTGTGAGGCTAAACTACACAATGGTGCCTCAGAAGGGACCAACCCTGGTAAGATGTACACACCAAAACAATTGCACTGTTGCTGCTCTTGTGGGGATGGCACACTCTAGAGCTGGTTAGGGCACAAATCTGAACAAAGTCCAGAGTCAGCAGAAAGAAAGATTACACCAAAAGCAGCTTGGCTGAATAAACACTGAATGACCATCAGAATTTCACTAAGCACATAGGAAACTGTTGTGCTTTAGCTTCCCCCACTGTAACATTAACAGCATTTGTCCACTACTAGTTTTGAAATCTAAGGTATCAATCAAAAAAGAACACAAATGTTAACATCCATTTGCAACACTTGACCAGGCTCACAGCAAGTCACCTTAACAACCCATATATAGTTACAACAAAAGAAGGCAATGGTTGCAAATAGTGTTACGCATTCATCAACTAAGCATGCAATAAAGCATCTGCACCCAGTCCCAGTGCTCATACCCCATCATTCACTGGAGCTAGATGAAGGTGAACTCTTAATTACCAAGTTAGATTGGAAGGTCTGCAGGTGCCTAACTTGCCAAGAAAGCATTACGCTCTGCGTTACTGAAACTGATACAAGTGACACACGTTAAAATAGACTCTTGCTATGCAGACGAAAGGCCAAGTTACTCACAGCTGTAACTACTATTCCGTTCTGGAGTAGGCTGTCTACAAGGCAGCAGGAAAATAAGGCTGGATATTTAACCCATCCCCATTTGGATGTATTTACAAGGTAAAACATCCAAAATGTTGTTTTCAGTGTTAAAGCCATAGCATCCTTCCCACAGCTGCGATGCTAACTGTTGCTCTGCCTTAATGCACAATGGAGGTATGGCCTTGCCTCAGTTTCCTTCACGTGAGATGGCTAATAATAATGAAGCTTGTTACAGACAAAACAACAGTGCACATGTAAGTTATTGCCTGATTTTTGTGGAGGATTTAACATTGTATATAAAGGCTGCACCTGAAATCAGTCCCTAAAATGAACCTGTGTGTTTATGCTGCATGTAATTCCTCACTGCCTGGAATTTTGCTATAGCAGTTACATCAATGCAAACTGATGACAAGTTAAGCACAAAGTTTGGGAAGGGTTGTAAAACTGATAAAGTTTGATCTACATTTTATGTAACTGCAAAAAAAAGTTTGATCCACATTTTACATAACTGCAAAACTAACTAATATTAAATGTAAAGCAAAATGATCCCTCAAGTAGTTTTTCCTACAGAAGATTGTTAAAGAACGACAATTCAGGTCTGAGTACCGATCACATCTTACACAATTGAGACCTGTGTTTGTCCTCGGGCAGCTCTCAGCAGACATCTGGGCAGCGAGAGCCACACAGGATCCTCTGCACCCCTTTCATGCACACATACTCTTCACCATGGAACTGCACAGCAAACTTCATCCCCTGGATTTCCGCTTTCAGTTATAATCTGAGATCACTTTAGGAAAATATACAGAGGAATTAAACTCTAGACTCGGTGGGCTGCTCCAGGAATATTTCTTTCTGGGCAGCTTCCTGTGAAGTAATTGAAAACCCAGGATAACTGTGTTTTGTATTGTCGTGCTGCGACGTGCCGGATTTAAGTGTTACTGCACATGGCCCCATTGGGGGTGGGGGTGGGGTGGGGGGTGTGTGTGAATCCCAGGGCTCTCGGTTTGGATTCTGGTGGGCAAGTGCACCTGAATTAGTTTGCTAGAAGCAATGTCTCTACAACCTCTTTGGGATTATACAGCTCCTGCACACCTGATTCCCAAATGACATTAACTGGATATGCAGGGACCTCGGTACTCCGCTGCCGGTGAAAAGAGGGCATCAGAAGGAACACAGCACGGGCAATCGGCAGGGGCTGGGCAGAGCTGGGGGGTCTCCCCCTTTCCATCAGGGAGTTCTCCCACTAAACACATATCTTATTCCACTGCAGCTCTGCCACTCTCAGACAGCCCTGGTGATGCGTTAAAAACTAGTCAAAAGTAATTTAAAAGAACAGGCAAAACTTAATGCGATAAGCGTGCTTGATAGGTGGCACACTGAGGTGAGAACAGCAGGGCACAGGGCCCCCAGCAACCAGACTTCCAGCTTCCAAATACATTTATTCTGCCCTACTAGATTAAAAAACTACTTGTATATATTATATATATATACATATATATATATACATATATATATATATATATATATACACTTATACTTTTATAGCACTCCAGCAAGAAGGACTCAGTTTTCCACGATTGTTACTGTGTCCACTAGCAGTCACGTGTAGCACTTTGGTCATTTCTGTTGATGCTTACCAACCACCACACAGCCTGCTTCCAGAAAACATGTGTTTCTGTCTCTAACTAGCCACAAATTAAAACAGGGTCCCAGAACAAAAGAAACCTAATCTGTGAGAAAATTCAGATCCGGATTTGCATTTGGGTCCAGACACCACATCTGGGTTAAACGAAGCAACCAACAAATGCAGCAGCCACGCACAGATCACCACACAGGGACCTGCGCTCCCCCCAGTTCCCCACCAGCCGCTAGTCTATTCTACCTTTACCCCATCAGCCTTCTGGATGATATGCTTTCTATTCACTTCTTTCTTTACCCACAGTGTTTTCAAAGCAAACGGGACACACGTTACTCGGGAAATCAGGGGGGCTGCGGGAAGGATCAGACACCCCAGAAGGGACCCCCACTCCGTGTGCTGCTGCGGGGCCCAGGGTTCTCCCTTCATGGCTCTTGAAGGGGCTTCCTCCCCCTGGCCTGCCGGGCTGGATCGTTCCTTTCTAAAGCCTCATAAGACAAAACCCGACCCCTTGACCCCCCCGGCTCCTGGCGGGAGCTCTGCCCGTGCCGTGCCGTGCCGCAAGATGGGGCCCTCGGCGCGCGGACCGCGGAGGCACGGGGCCAGCGGGGAGCCTTCCCGAGGGACACGGGGATGCTGGTGACAAGACGTTAACAGCGCTGAGGCTCACAGCCCACCTACACACAGACTAACCCGAGCACCTTCGGAACTGCCCGAGCAAGCAAAGAGAAGGCGTCGCTTTCTGCAGGCCAGCGTGTGGCCTCGCTGTTCCAAAACAGTGGAGCCCCAGGGTCACAGCCGCAGCTGGGAGACCAGCAAGCACCAGCTTTCCTGCTGAAGTTGTAACTGGGAAGGCAAGATTCACCTAGGAGGAGAGGCAGGTGGGAGCTGGCTACAGATGCAGAGACTTTCCAGCCGAGTCCCTGGCAGGAGGTGGGATGCTGAGCAGGCAGAGGTGTCTGAGGTGTGTGCTTTAGTCAGTGAGCCGCAGCATAAAGCGGAGAAAGAACCTTGCCCGGGTGTGTTTTGAATCTCACTTCAGAAACAAGAGCACGCTCACCAGTAGCGAGCCCTGGAGACAGAACCTCTGGCTGGGTCAGCCCCAGCATGGGGTGATGGGACT
>JAVJGJ010000003.1:16271897-16283953 GCA_035590215.1 Microhierax caerulescens
AGTTGCCCACAAATGTAGGCACCCACCTTTGAGAGCCCGCGAGGGTGTGGTGGGAGTAAAAGGAGGTAAGAGACCAGAAAGCCCTGCAGGGAACAGTACAAAAGAAGCCTCAGCAGGGAAGAGAGTATTTTTCTCTCGCACCAAGGTTAAGCCAGTAGGTGCCTCCCAAGGAGTGTGGGGAGGACTGCTCAGGGTGCTCCTTTTCCCTTGGCAGCAGAGCAAGTGCATCTGCTAATGAATAGGACCCTTAGAAAAAGCAAGGAATTTTTTTCCTCCCTACACATATTCAGAGAAGCAGAGGGGGTTTTGTTGTTTTTTTTCTTCTCCCGCCTCTTCGGGATTCTTTCATTTGTGATTTCTAATCATCATTCCGCTCTTCTTCCCCCCCTTTTCTTCACTCCCCATTCACAAGCCACACTCCCCCCGGGCTTGGCGCCACTCCAGACCCAAGGAACTCCAGGAAGGTTTTTTTTTCTCTCCTTTCCCCACCACCACCACCTTCTCCTCCCTATTCAAACTGAACTTGTGGACAAAATAAACGCTGGCACTAGGTCATTGTCCTTCCCCTCCCCATCAGAGGATTCTGAGAGAGGATTAAACTAATCTCATACATTGACTCACTCCCGGGTGCTGGCCTGGACTCCTGCCACGCAACGAGATGGCATAAAGTGCAACGTCCCGGCAACTTGTTTCTGCAGTAACTTCCTATGCAACAGCAGCAAAAGGACCCGATACAGGAGCGGGTGGTTCTATACTGTGCAATGTCAACACAGTCACCACATTTAACACATTGCCTTGATTTAAAAGGAAAAAAGAAAGAAAGAAAGAAAGAAAAAAAAAGTCTAGAAGCCTCATGGGAATGGACAGTCCACCCAAGCCAATCATTTCAGTGCTTCAGGATTGGTTCATTTGTTAATTAATACTTAAGCAAAAAGTATTGGAAGCTGTGCTGTGAAGGGAGGGAGGTTACCAGAGTGGGACTGCCTGGGATCTCCGATGTACACAGATGATCTACAGATGATCAGTGCCTGAGGCGACCTCCTGCGAGCCAGCAGCGCCTGCCTGCAGGGACCTTAGCATCAGCGGTTTCTGAGTGCTTCACAAAGGAAGATACCATCACCGCTGCCATTCGGCACGTGGGGAAACTGAGGCACTGAAAGATACCGTGATTCCCGTGAGCCCACACTAGTAAACAAATGGGTTACTTCAGTGCTTTAGGTGTTGAAAATACCAGCTCACCGCTGACACGTCTGAAAAATTACTGCTAAGGCTCATCTGCTTGGATAGCTCTAACGGAATAAAGCTGCTGAGCTGCGCGTGTCCCTCCATCATCCTTCGCTGACTCGCACAGAGCCGCTCCTCTCCAAAGACATCAAAACATTCAGCAGACATCAAGGCCCCAACTCAGCAGAATGCTGAAACGTGCCATGCCTTTGAGTCCTATGTGACAACATTATTTTGATCCAGCACATTTTTAAAGTGCTGGTGGTTCTTAATTGGCAAAATCAACTCAGCTTCGAGACTCCTGAAGAGGCAGGTAAGAATTCAAGACAGGAACGCACAGATGACTGAGGATCATAGTTTGCCATCAATGAGGAGTAAATGCAATATATTTCTGGCATGCAGTAACATTTATTCAAGGCTTGGAACACCAAGGTGTGTGGATATACATGAGCTATCGTCAAATAGCTACAGTGGATGTGGTAACAGCGTTAATCCGTAGGGGCACAGACTGAGAGCAAGCTGTAGGGCTCTGGCAGAGAGGCTGCTGCAAAGCTCATCGGCACAGCTAAGTCACCCTGGTGGCTCCAAGTCAGGAACTGTGGCTATTCCTCTTCCTGCCACAGATCACCTCTGCATCCTTCAGCAAGACGTCTAACCCCTCCATGCTACAGCTTCTCGTTTCTAGGTGGAGCTAACACAGCCAAGAACATCTCCATCACCTATCCACCACCACCCTTTGTGAGCAAGATGGCAGAAAGGGAAAGGTAGCTGGGAAGAAATAACCAGATAAAAACAGCAGAGGCAAGACATGACCAGAGGGTAAAACCATTCCTGACCCATCTCAGGCAGCAGGCGCTAAGGGAACAAATTCTCATTCCTGCCTCAGACTCTCAGTTGACGACTGAACAGCTCTGAAACAATGCACAGATAGCAAACAATTCCAGTCACAAACACCCAGGCACAAACGTCTAGGTGGTTTGTCAGTGAGCAATTAAATCCTGTGCTGAATAAAAAATGTGAAAAATGCATCACATTGTGGCTTTAAATAGCCTCTTGTTGGAGAGATCGGTCTCACTGCCAACTCGCACTTGGGTAAACTTTGTTTTTGCTACTGCTGGGATTCTCTGAATGTCCATCAGACAGTTGCATCACACGCTGAATAGTTTGGCATTACCTCATGCCTTAAGGGAAAGGCAGAAGAAAATGAACTAGCAGCCTGCTTTCTCTGTCTACTTATTTATTTACTTTGGTAAGGGGCTTTTTTATTTGCTTTTGTTTGGGGGTATGATTTTTTTTTGTACTTTTTCCTCCTGAGCTAAGGGTAACTTGAGTGCATTGTAATAAAAAAAAAAGGTGACGAGGAAAGTACTTTGGGAAGTGCAAATGGGGATGTGGAAGGCAGGGGAGGGAAGGAAAAATGTGAGTCAAAGAATTAAATCCAAATTCCAGTCTGGGACTTTTTAACGAAGACGGAATACTGACTAGTTGAGAAAATTAAGCTTTTTCAAGGGGGTCTGGGGAAGCAATTGGTTTCTATCCAAGCAGAAAATGTCATTCTTCCCCATTGGTACCAGTGAAAATAAGAAAAGAGAGACAAAACACCCCCAAGCCTGCTCCTAGAAATCTGAAAGGATGGGAGAACAGACAAGGAAAAACAAGCAATTAAAATGAAATTGCTTCTCCCTATCCCCCCCCCCTTCTTACTTCCCAAATGAAAGTGGAAAAAATTGATTAGGGGGTCAAAAAGAGGAAGGACCGAAGAACTGCATCACGCGCAACGCCACGTGAAGTGGCCACTCTGCTCTGCCAGGGTGTTTGCAAAAATATGCTGCAGCAATGGGGCCGAAGACCTACAGGAATGGACAAAAACTCACTTCTTGGCCTGTTTTGGTTGAGCCTTCTTCCTGCCTCTGAACCTCACCTTGATAGTCACAGTTTCTCTGCCTATATCAACCACGTGAAGTCACTGAAAACTTAAAACATTTTCATATATGCTGTTACTGTCTCATCAAGGCACCAGGCCATCATTTTATTCTTTTTCCTCTACCAACTTTCTCGCTGTGGTTTCCCAGAGCACTGCTGTGGTCCCAGCAGAGCTAGCACACACTGACCAGCAGCAAGTCACTACCTGCCCAGCAGCAAGTCACTACCTGCCCAGCACGTCAGCAAAGAGGAAACGTGCCCTCATCTCTGTCACTGCAATAAGGAATCAGGCATCCTACTCAAATCTGGCTTCATCAGTGGATTAGTTAATGTTAATAAAATAGCTGGCAAAGTGGCTAAAATAAACGCTCAACATTTGCTATCTACTGCCCTTCTAGGGCACAGAGCAGCAGACAGTAGCTCTGTTAACTGTTGCTGTAGGATTCACACAGGGACTCCCCTCGGAGCACAAAGCATAGCAGCACACAGGAGAGGGGGCATAATTCATAGGACACAAAGTACTAACATCGTTTTTTGCACTAGTACAGTACTTTTCAAGGAAGTAAAAAACCGGCTCAAATCTAGATTCACTTGTATGCCTGATGGTCTGCAGCTTCAAAGGATTTGTTTGGCTCTGCATGAAAATATCTCAAGCCATAACCAAATCATCTGAGAATACAGTATTCACTAAAACTAGAAAATAAGGTTATGAGAAAAATAGGTTAATAGGGAGAAGTTTTATATAAACAGATAATGATGTTTGTTGTATTGGATCAGAGTGATACCCACCTGAGCAAGCATCCCAGCCTCAACAGTGACCACAGCAGTCACTAGACAGAACACACAGGTGTATACTCCTTTAAATTCTTCCAGTCTCCAACTATTTTCAACTAGGAACTTCCCTAGTCAGAGGGGCTTTTTCTATGGTTCATAACCACGGCTCGGAGTACTCTTTTCTCAACTTCTCCAGCCTTCCTCTGAACACATTTAAAAGTTTAGCCTCTACAACTTTTGGCAAGGAGACCCTCAGCCTCTTAATATGTAAGGTCTTTCAGGTGCTATTTATAATGCCAGGTTGCAGTGTATACAGTCATTTGGTGGTTTGTATGGCCAGCAATATTCTCACCTCACCTCTGCTGAAAACAGCCCTTAACACTTCACATGTGGGCAAATTGGAACCATCCCTCATGCAGATCCAAGCTGCCTCCTACAATAAACTGCGGCAACGTATATTAGGCAGCTCCGCTAAACAGAATACACTACTGGACCTCATAGAGCATATTTTGCTGGAGGAGCTGGAAACCCTCTCCAGACACCCGCTCATTCCACCTTACACTAAAAATATATACCTATACAGAGCTTGGATGATGATGTCCATACAACCAAGACAACTGTGAAACTTTCAGCAAAACACTATGAGAAATCACATCAAACCCCCCCCCCAGATATCTTGGGAAGCTTTAAGTCAGCACATTTGTAGGCATTTGCTAGAGGCTGGCACATTTCCAAGGAAACCTGAGAGAAAGTATCATTGATTTGAAATGCAGCCACTCAGAATTTTGATGAAAGTGAGAAATATAAGACATTTTGTCAAGCTCCACTTCAATATTTCACACTCATGTGTGAATCCAAAAATGAAGTGACAAATTTGTTGTGAGAAACACATGGGCAACGCAAAGGGAAAAGCCAGATAAATTTCAGCAGTGTGAAGGATGTTTCCAGACATACATAACCAGAAAAAAAACAACTTTCTACAGTAATTTAAACTAAGCCAGAAGACCTATGACCAGCAGCAGAGCCCCATCCTTCTAACCCTGGTTTCACCATGTTCTTCCTACACACTCTGGTGCTGGAAGATTCAGCCTGGGAAATTCCTCAGACATAAGACATTACTGACACCAAATGTTTAGAGGAGTTCTTGCACGTAGTAAAAATCAGAATATATTTTTATATTAGGCAACACAAGCACTTAGAAAAACCTAACTGCCTGCATATCAGAGAACAGGCTGAACACTCGTGACCTCCGACTGAAACTTCCCTTGAGGACGTTCAGGACCGCATTATTTTTCCTCTCATCCCTAACTAAAGCATTTGCTATTGATCATTGCTGGAGGCAGTGCATTTATCCACCTGATATTCACCCTGTACATTATTGGTTTATATAATTAAGTGATGTCATTATAGAAAAGCGGCTTCATAAGCTATTCGCAACTGCCACGCAGACATTCCTGGGCTGGTTTGAGGTGAGGTAGGGCAGGCAGGCTGCTCTTGGCTTGCTTTCTGCCCTGCGAGCCTTCCACTCAGAAGGGCCAGTTTCAGTAAGTAACCCAGAGGTCCTGGGTAACTCAGAACAACGATGCCTCGCTCGTATGTCCCAGACTTTGACTGGTACTACGGCAACAGCTAAGCCTGGCTGGGACATTTTCATTATACTCTCAGTGCTTGAAAACAAACAAAGTTGTACAACGCACACAAACAGCCTTTTCTAATCTCTTTTAATGGCACTCTGAAGACCAGACCGTCAATTGTCCACTGTGTTCTCAACAATTTGCTAATGATAATTAAAGTTGCCCAAAGTTTGCCAACTATTTCAGCTCTCTATTTAACTAAGAAGATAAGGGTTCAGGAGGAAAGCAAACGAAATTGACTTGATCCAAGAAGGAGGTGTTACCTACGGAGGAGCCCATAAGGGCATAAAGATAGCAAAGGCAGAGTAAAACGTTCTCTAAACTGCACAACAGATACACAGAGAGATGATGCCAAAACCCTGGAACAAGATTACAGAAGTGGGAGAGTCAGTGGATTCGTTTTTTCTTTCTCTCTATAGGATTCCATCCCAAAGAAGTTGCTTAGACAACAGTAACCCCCTACCATGCAATCTCTGTATGAAGAAAAACAAATCCGTGCTGTAGTAAAAGTGGAAGATCAAAACCTGTTTTTTTTCACCAGCTGAGAGAAATTAAATACTCCTCAAGTGCCCCTTTCTGCAGGAAAGGGCCCTATTCCCCCCTGGGCTGTGAGATGTTGGGCACAGAGCACCCAGGAAACAGAGAGGAAGAGAAAAGGAAGGAACTGTGACTGGAAGCACAACTCCTGCCGCTCTGAAGTTCTGCTGCATTAAGAGTCCTGCATAAAGTCTTGTTTCCCGGGAATCATGCAAGACCAGTCAGTTGACCACCAAAACTACGATTTTGCATGGTTATTTTTAATAAGTTCTGCTGTGGCAAGATAAAAAAGTTGACAGACACCAATCCACAGTGCATTTTCCCTATGTCAGCGCATGCAGCAGGTGACCAAGTGCACACCTGTCCCATCGCAAGGCTGAACTCATCGCCTTACGGGAAACACATCTTCCTGAAGGTCACCATTCCTTGCAGAAGTTCCTCTGCCATGATCCAGCACGATCACATCTGCTCCCAAAGGTCTAATGGAGTTACATCAAATTCATACTTTCTACGAGCTCCATACATGCAAAATCGTAGCTGTGACCTCTTGGTAACCTTCCAAATTAGGCTCTTTGCACTCCTTTTGTCTTGATGCATTATTTTTAAGTGTGTCTGAGATTGTTTAGAGCAGCATACCAACATCCCTAACAGAAAAGGAATAATATGGAGAACCACCTTCGTACCAAAGGTGAGGAAGCCTTTACTGGGAGGATTAGTCTTGCCTTATACTTTAAGGAGCTTTATCTGTCCACCCATTTTCTGAGCACATTACATTTAACTTCTGCTTGTTTCAGTAAGTTCCAATGACTTCAGCACCATCCACTCAGCAGGTTTATGTCCCCTTACTGTAAGCAAAACGGTAACTGGCCATTCAACAGATTGCCTTCCACATCGTTCCCAACTAGAAGCTCAGGGAGAACACTGTGCTGATTCACTGCCACGTTGCACCCTGCAAATAGTCAACATCAGCCAAACAAACAGCTGCTTCTGAAAAGTTTCCCAAGTCTGTAGCAAAATCACAGGCAAGCAGAAAGTCAAAAAATCACTTCTCCTCACAGCAAAAACAATAATCCAAAATTGTTCTCACAAGTTACAAAGTTCCTCCTACATAAATAGGTGCATTTTTTGCTTGCATTTTTTTCACTTGTTCTCAGAACTCTAAGATCAATCACTTGGTAAGGAAAGAGAAGGCAAAATAAACTTGCATCTGAGTGTAACATCTACACACACTATCAGGGACATATTAGAAATGCTGATCGGTTGAGATTCTGTACAGAGAAGGTAGGGGTGTGTGTGGGGAAATTATGCTTGAGAAGAAAAAATACAACAAACAAAAAAACCCCAAACAAACCCAACCCAAACCCACAAAACTTGCCTGGCTGTCAAACAGTCAAGTGAATGTCTGCAGCTGCCCTTCTGGGGTTCTGGAAGAGGAAGGGTATCCCTGCCTTCCATCCCAAGTCATTGGTCATGTCAGATCCAAAGCCTATTTGAGTTGGTGTTTTCACCTCCTCAACTGGTATGGACGGAGCTGTAGACCAGTTTGCCCCACCCCTCCAATATCTCCAAACCCTTTTCACACAGGCAAAACCACCACGTCTTAGACAAGAACAGCCACCAGGATCACAGACTGACTGCATGTTTGTAACCCCAAACTTATATAGATGTTTACTTAAACTACATTAATATACAACATGATCACTTCTTTATTCCAAAGAAAAAAATAATCTATTAAAACCAGAATATTTACTGATTTTCTTTAATGCTTCACTTCAGAGCCAAGCAGATAAGTGGGCATCTGACCTGTGTTCAGAAAAAAGGGTGAACACTCACTGCCATGCTGGCAGAACCAAGTAATGAAATGGGATGTGCATGTAGAAGTTCACAGAAAGTGTTGAATTTTATTCCTTAATTCTTAAATCACACCCTTTTCCACTCCAAATGACTGGGTCTATAAACCAATAATCAGAGACCCTTTATAAATCTTAATTTTAAATCTGATCATATTGATGCTCAGTTTGCTCCTACTACAACTACTTCTATATAATAAATTCCTACTAAATTTCAGATATTAACGAATTTTCTGCAAAATTCAATTTATTTATTTTTTTTTAGAAAACCACAATCAAATAGCAAAAATACAAAGCAACAGTCAAAAGCAAAGGGAACCTTACTGCCTGTAAACGTACATTTCCAATGCAGTTCAACTTTTAGTGTCATTTCTTTTAAATGTGTTGTGCAAATTTGCAAATCAACAACACTTGCTGTTTTGCATTATAAACTTTATCTCATCTGCTTATAACTCAAGAAGCATTCCATGTAAATATTCACAGGTTTGAAGACCTGCAATATCACATTTGCAGGGTTTGATGTTACCACTTTAGGGTTGAACCATCTCTTTTTTTTTTTTTTTTTTTTTTTACATCTTTGATGCTGCCAAACTCATCCAAAGTAGGAACTAAATCTCTACCAACACACCAAGCATTTCACATTCACCTCATATTCTTTGTGACCAAGTGGAAATAAGTCCAGAAAGCAGGGGGAACAGTCCACGGCACTCCTTGCTCGTAATGCATTTGACTTGAGCCAAACATCAGGCAGTGACAAATCGGGACATAAGGTGGCATTATTTCCCTTCCTTAACTGTCTGCAGGGCCGGAGTCCAGATCTGCATGTCAATACTGCTACAAACTTTGCTACAAACAAGCTGTTTGGTATTCCAGAAACAAGTAAACAAACAAAAAGAAAAAAAGAAGAAAAGCACTCGAGGAGAAAACCGAGCCCGTGCTAACACGCATTCAGAATGCTGCACAAAGCCAATTCCCGACTCCTCCCCAACTTTTCCCTGAATACTGTGTGTATAAAGTGGCCTGATTGAGAGCATCGCTATTAGGCTTGATAGTGCATTAACTGTACAGGACCGCTAAAATAACATTTTGAAAATCTGGACTTCATTTGTATCCCTGACTCTGCGCAGCTATGATTGCCAGCAGCAGGAACCCCTCTCGGATTTATACAGATGCTGGGAAAAAGAAACGAGAACACAATTGCAAAGGATACAGAAATTTGGTTTGCATGTTCACCTACTTTCAGTTCACACAGAGGATTTGAGTTTATTTGTTAAGAGAGCATATAGCTGTACATTTCAGGTACAGAGAACCAACTTTTCCCTCCTCTTGCCCAACATTTGTGGTGTATTTGGATTGAGTACCATTATTTGCCCAATATATTTGTCAATATCAGACTTGTAGTACGACTTGACTTAGTTCAAACCTAGAAACCAGAGGAATAAGCCTAGAAGAGCTAGAAGGCGGCAAAAGGCAACTCAGTTGCTGACTGCTGGGTTGGCAAAGAATGCACCATCCCAAGGTCTGGCAATGCACGCTTACTTAATTGGGAATATGCTAGCATCCTGCAGAGCCCAGTATTGGTCCAGTATTGCTCAGCACTTTTATCAATAAACTGGTAATAAACATAGAAGCGCTGATAATAAAATGTAAGATCTCTCCAAGTAATAAACATTAGAAAGGGGTTTAAACCCCTTTGGGAGCCGGGCCCATTCAAACAGAATTCATTTTGCTACCTGGATATGCAAAACTGAGGGAGAATACAATGCTCTGGACAGCAGTGGTGCTTAGAAGGAACTGGAGAACACCGCAGGCAAGGAACTCAACATAAATTCCTCCTACATTGTCGGGACAAAAGCAAAAAAAAAAAAAAATTAAGGATGCATGGAAAGAAGAAAAACAGAGAGGCTGTGGTCTGGGGAATCACTAGTGGATTAACCATTAAAATAATGCCAGCTGGTTAAAGACACAGGGGACTGGCCTGGCAGAGGTGGAGAGAGACCAGTCGGTTCAGTCTACCAGAAAAGATGACTGGATGAGGCCAGTAGCCATGTGTCAGTGTGTCTCCAGTTCCAGGTACGTACAGGACCTTTCATTCAACATACCGCTCACAATGGAAAGAAGGTGAAAACTTTAAACAGTAACAGGGGTTAAACACTGGAACTGTCTCTTGCAAAGCAACCCCCTCCACTAGTAACTCAAAATCAGGGCAGGTGCCTTTTGGGAAAGGATGTTTTAATCACATACAAAATCTCACTGCAGATAGAACTAATAAGAAAACTGACAGAGCTGTGTGGTGTCAGAGGCACGCTGGTCCCTTTTGGGTTTAAAGCTCTGTAAACACGTGATTCTAAAAAAACCCACAAAATTCATTGCAATACCCCCAAATATCCAGACACATTTGTTCATTTATCCTGATAAAACACTCTCACGTTTAATTTTTTTATTATGCATTTGGCATGAAACTCACAGCTTTAAGGTCCACGTCTGTATGAACACAGGCTGAAAGAGGAAAAGCTTGCCAGGCACGACACAGTCAGTGTTCTCATCTGCAAATCTTGTGCCACGTGAACACTGACTGAGCCATGGGGTCCAGGAATAAGCAAAAAACGGGAAGTACCTAGTGGAAAACCATCAGAAATTCAAGACATCTCTGAAAAGGGTTTGTTTGTGTTTGGTTACTGTGGTGGTGGCAGTTGGGGTAAGCTCTAATTGCATCTGACCCATTTCAGCACTTTACTGAAAAGGGGGTTCATCACAGTCCAAGAGATGCCAAGCACAAAGACAAATTTAAACAAACACCTATCTCTGGTTCCATTAATCATGAGCTCCTGACAACTTTTGGAGCCAGTTCTGCTCTTCCCCCATCTTGTTGCAACTCTGAAGGGCCTCTTTTATCAGGTCGATTCAGCCAGGGCCACCATCTCCATGAAAGCACCCTGTGTGGTGCTGGCTCACTGTCAGACATGGCTTGATTCCATTTCATTCCATCACCAAGAGTCCCCTGACATGGTTATTAATCATGGGCTCACTGACAGGGTGCTGAACTGTCTGGAGATGAAACTTCACATTCCCATCCACGGCTCCCCAGGTAGGACATGGAATTTGTTTCATCTTTGTGTAATCAAGAAATGGAGCACATTAGGGGAGTGAATTAACCCCAACTTCAGGTTCATAAAGGTGTCCCTGCTCTGTTTAATTAAATCTGTCTTAAAACCTCCTAATCCCAAACTAAAGACTTAATAACGTGCAGGAACTTCTTTTTCCTTACAATATATTGCCATAATCTGCTGACGGCTTAATATTGAAATAAACATGCTGCTCCTCTAACTGACTTGGCCAGTACAAAGACCAAAAACCACATGACTAAGACCAGCTTCCCCTAGAATGGCAGTGCACCACAGATGTTGTATGCCATTAGTCTAAAAACCTTCTCATTTAATGCCAAAAAGTGTCAAAGATTGTCCAAAACATAGAAAATAAAAATCAGGAGTGGAAGCAAAAACAAGGTGCAAAGGTTTGATTCTTTCTCGGAATATGAAGAGACCCGTCCTTTTAGACTGGTAAGGCAAACCCTTACCCACAGGTTTTGGGTGGAACACATTCCTTTAAGAGAGTCTTGAGGCACTGAGTATCACCCCAGGTCTGTGTTTCATAGTGACCAGAGAGAAGCTCTGCTTAGACTCTTCAAATTTGGTGGGAAATCTAATTTTGTAATTCCTTCTTTAAAAATGTAAAGATTTGTTTCAGATTATGATTAGCAAAACTCAGACCTAGATCAGAACTTCCTTCCCTCCATCAAAACAGGTGTCTGGATTCAGAATTTTGATACCAGAACTGAAGTAACCTGGCATACTGATCTCAGCATCCATTTAGTCCCAAGAGGAATGAAACCATCATCGGAGCTTTAGAAGACAGCTTGTGGAAAGCAGGGGGACTCTACATGAGATCTTGAAGGAGGCAACCACGTCAAGAGAACAGCAGTGTGATCCAGCATTGCAAAAGACTGACAGGAGGAATAAAGCACAGGTGTACAGAGGCAGCAAGGCAGGCTGGAAGGACTGTCAGTCCATACTCAAAGTGATTCATCAGAGGCAGACCAACTCCTGTTGCTCTC
>JAVJGJ010000003.1:16283961-16308783 GCA_035590215.1 Microhierax caerulescens
ATCCACGGCTACCTCCAGGTCCAGAGGAGGAAGGCTACAGCTTCCAGTGTTTCTCCCTTCCCAAGATCTCCTGCCACACCTCAGAGACAGAAGACAGGGAGAAACGTAGAAGACTTGGACACAGCGAATGCTGCATCCAAAGAGAACATGCAGCAGATGGAAACGCTTTCTACTTTCTTTCCTTAAGAGGATTATTTCAGCAGGGCCTGGCTGGCGTCTGCACCAGAGCTAAGCACCAGTGACCACGCCAGCCAGCCTTACCCTCCTGTCAAAGGGTTTCATTAAGACTTTGGTTCCCTGTTGCTCTCATGGTGACTTGCACGTGCTCACTAAATATCCTGCATCCACTTCCAAGGTATTTGCTGATACAGAAATCTCTTTCCCCCACCCCTTGCCCCTCCTCCCAAGGACCTGGGGCCATAACTCAAGTCACCATCCTGCTGAGAAATTTTCATTACACAAGGATGGGACAGAGGACTCAAGCTGAATGTGTATTATCAGAGAGGCAAAGACCTTACAACCATACATCGTGTCTCCGCCTCTGACCATGCCATCAGCCAGCTAAGAGCGCAGGTAAGCCACGCAGAGCCCAGCAGAGAGCAATGAACCTCTTTGCCTTATGCACCGCTCGTGTTGAATAACCAGATGAACTGCTGCTCTTGGCCAGCTCTGGGTCCTACTGCACCACTTGCAGAGCCACACCATGGGCTGGCACCCTGGGGCCAGTGTCTGAGCTTCTCTCCTTGCTGAAGGGGTATTTTAAACCTTAGAACTAAATTAAAATTCCTATATCCCAAAGACTAAAGACAGACACTTGTATTCCACCTTTCCCAACCTACCTCACCCTCAGCTCTGCCTCTGCCCTGCTTCCTCAGACAGCCAGAACAGCCATGCAGATGGAAGGGGGTGAGATCCATTTGGCCCAAGGACACTCCCACCCATTTTAAATAACACCACAAATATTTAATTTAGTTGTGAGATGAAAGTGAGGGACTTTCATCATTAAACTCAGAAGGAGAAAATCAGGATACCTCTCTACAGTCACACGAGTAAATCCATTCAGCTGCAGGGAATGACAGGCTGTGGTCACAGGGTCTGCAAGTGGGGAGGATGGGTGTCCCCAGATATTTAGCTCCCCAGCATCCCAGGAATGAGGGATAGCTCCATCCATCTCTATTCAGGTAAGACTAAGCATCAATAACTTCCAGCAGAATCATTCAATGAATCTACCTGGGAACCTGTTCACTCCTTTAATCTCATTTCTGTAACCAGCTTGCACAAGACCAGGAGAAAGCCGTGTCTTTCACCGTACAGATAAGTTAAAGGCACTTACACTACAACATGTAGCACATAAAAACATATACACTCTTTCAGAACAATCATCACTTCTCAAAAATCACTTACAAAAGTGATTCTGGCTTCAATTTTATGTTACTGGTTTCTGTAGTAGCAATTACATCTCGAGGCAGGAAACAAAGCATCAGACATGCTGGATACACCACCTGATGTGAAACTCCCAGTGTTGGTTTCAGTATTTCACACACACGATGCCTGCCTCTTCTAAAGATGGTCAGTAAGAGACCTCAAAAGGTAATCATAAGTTGTGGTATTTGGAATTATTTTTTTTTCTAAAAAGAAACACTTGAAATCTTTCAATGAAAGCTTCTCAATCATTGGGAAAATAAGAGCTACCTATACTTTAGCGTCTTCCTTTCCTTTAATTCTAACCCAATTTGCATTCTGTCACTGGAGAAGCCATACTTTATTGTTCTTTCTTTTGAGGACTTTTTTTTTTTCTCCAGAGCCCTAAAAATTTGAAGAACACAAAAACCATTAGAAAAACTATTAATTTTGAGGAGAGACAAGGAAAAGTGATAGCCTGTAAAGTGCTGGATCAGATCCAGTAAGACTGTAAAAATATTTATATTTCCTATTTAAAAGCCAGGGCTTATAGAAAAAAAAAATCTATTTCTGTTTTAAACAGTTTATATTTTATTGTATTTTTCACTTGATACTTCCTAAAGCTTTAAACATCTTATTTGCCAAAATGTTCAAATAATAAACCCCTCCAGAAGCACTTTGGAAAGCGTACAGTCACAAACCCAGCACAGCTGGAACCGTCCCAGCAGCTACGCCAATTCTGTTGTTGCGTATCAACAGGCTACCTTAAGTCCTCCTTTACCAACGGAACATATAGACTATATAAGCTAATGCTTGCAAGATAGGATGTAAAGGAAGTCTTCACCCTAGGGTTAAATTAAGGATGCAACTTTGAGCAAAAACCAATATCCAGGCAACAGTAATAAATCTGATACGTATAAATATGCCACTTTATCATATTACCTGTTCGTGAAGGCACGTGCTGCAGATAAGCACACACCACAAACTGCCAACAGAAACTGTAACACACAAGTAACTGGATGCAGCATGTCTGTAAGCTAAGTCTTAAATACCAGAGTGCCCCAGTGACGGAAGGGTATGTATTTTGTGACTAGCGATTGAGGTGGCTTGAGGTACATTTTACTTGCATCTCAGATGGCGCGGCACATTTTTAAGAGGACAGACTAACACGTCCATCTCTTTCAGCTGTCCTTGTCTGCCCCAGACGGCGAGAAGCCCAGGGTCAATCAGGACTCGGTCTCCATACGTGCTCGGTCTGGACAGCATCCATCAGCACAACAGGTCCAGCCACAGGGAGGGGCAAAGCACACTGTAACATTTGCTAATGCTGGCCCTGAGCACTTCTGAATTACAGCCCAGTAATTCCTGAGCACCCTTGGTTCCCTAACTCTAAAACACCAACAGGAACTAATATTTAGAAAGGGCACCCTAAAACAAGCACTTGGCTTTAGAGTTCAGTTTTCTGATAAAATCTTGAGATGCAACACCACTAATGTAACACCAACCTCCTTCTAGTCCTCTCCTTATTTATGTGACAGCATCTTGACCTCCCAGAACAAAAAAAAAAAAGTATCTGTTTTTCTGGCCTCACATCCACTTCTTCCCAGATATGTATCTTGTAAACTCACTGTGAAAATCACCTTAAAACATGGTCTGACAGTCTAATAATGTTTAAGAAACGACCACGGGAGTCGCTACTGATTAAAGCTCAACCCCGCTATGGGGATCTTTTTAAGAATATAAAGTTATATATGGTTATGTGTGTTCAATATATGCATAACGACTTTGTCTAATTCCGTTGTATTGTAAACAAGTACTTACACCATAAGGGAAAGCCGCCGGTATGAACCGGCCCTGTGCACAGCACCACATTCTGCTTTAAATGCACAAATCCCAGCGTAAAGGCAGATGGAGGGACCAGTTGTGTTAAACCCAGGTGATTATGTCACAGGTTTGGGGTTTTGTTTTACATTTTCTTTACCAGCAAACTGTCCATTAACTTTCCTGAGAGCAGAAAGCGAAAAGGAGAGGAATTTGTGAAGTCGGTAGTCCATATGGCTGGTAGCGAGTTAATCTGCGTCTAAGCAGCAGGTAGCATGAGCCAGGCTGTCTGTTGGGGTTGTTAGTAACCGAGGGGCAGATCATGGAACAGCAGGGAAGAGGATAAACTCAGCCTACAAATACAGTCAGGAATGTGGCAGGAAATTATTTTTGAAAACATACTCTGAAGCATAATAGCAACAATCAGTCAGTCAGACCGTGCGTATGAAATCTATCTGGACTCAGGGCACACAACTGCAGCGCACACAAGTGTGTGATAAAACAGATTGGGTATATACCCCTGTGCCCATATATATATGAAAAACATACACCGTTCAAATGAAAAGTACATGCAACATCAGAGTATATCTACACAAACATTGCTTTCCCCTAAAATTCTAAGCAAAACAAGAATAATTTATTTACTTATGCCAACCATCCACTAAATACCTTTATAAAATTATTAATTACATCAACACCAAAGAACAAAAGGTAGAATTAGCAAAAACTGAGAAGTTCAGGCAATTAAATAATTTTTTCAAAAAGGAAAAAAAAATAATGAGGAAACAAGCCACAGGTCATAAGAACAGCACAGGAGAACATTTGCAGCCCCAGTACAGACTGTGACACTGGGCAGCAGGTAACATGTGGCAGGTAGCCAAAAACCAGTTGGCTCAGAGGGACACAGCCTAAGACAACCTGGAGCAAAATAAAAAGCAAATCTAATTACATTTTCTTACTTAATTTTCAAAATGTCACTCAATAAGAATTCTGATTTTTTAAAGTTTTTTCAACTTTTATTATTATTATGAGATGATAATAAGACAGCAAACGATGGTCGAGGCTGGAACATTTTATTTCAGTCATTGTTTCTAACTCATCACTGGCAAAACCCCAGATAACATTAACCCTACATCTATCACCACCTTTAGGATAAGTGGGAAACATTGGAAAAATTAAGCAACATGATAATCTGCTTTTATTTTGAGAAGAAGGGGTGAAAGTTAATTAATCTTTATGATTATGCAGATACAACAGTTCCAATGGACCATTTAGCTCCACAGCCTGTCTTCTGTGGCCAGTAGAGGATGCCCAGGAAATAATGCAAGAGCAGGGAGATACTTCACCCATATGCTTTTCTAGTCACAAGGAATTTGTGGCTCAGGAACTTCTAGAAGCATTTCCTTGTATTTAGTACTAGCAATCCGTGCGTTAGTATGACTTCTATTCCAGCATCAGCAAAGAGCAGCCCTCTTTACTGACCATAACAAATTGCAAGACAGCTCAACACAGAGGGAGACACTCAAAATTTCCCATCAGAAGTGAGAGCTATTCTTCCCCAAACTTAAGCACCAGGACAAATCCAACATGACAGATATAATTTGTATTACATATTGGTGCACTACAGGAAAGCTGGAGCCACTAGTAATGTGTGCTTTATAAAAAGCTCCAGCACAGACTGCAAAGTTACTAGAAAAGAAAGGGAGCAATAAGGATTTATTTTCATCCAATGATTCTGATCTGCATAGCCACTTGGAAATAAAGAATTTTTCTGCAAGTGGCAGAATTTTGAAACGTGGGTGGAAAAGACAGCTGCTCTTTTAAATAGGAAAAGTAGCGTCACCTTATCTATGATGTACCTGACCCCTGAAAACAGATGCTTCTGTCTCAGGTGAGGACTAAAATACTGTTCAGGTCCACAAAGTCATGCAGCAGGGAAGTTTTGATAGAAATAACATTCCTTGGCTTTAATGCTTGTCCCCAAAATTGCAGGATGACAGTAAAAAGGGACAAAGAACTTCTCTTGAGAATACAGATGGGCTTTGGAAGGGCATTAGGAGTAAGGCAAATTTTAAGGGGAAAAACAGGTCATGAAATAATCTCAGAAGCGGTTCTCCCATGAGAGACCTGCAGTTAAGAATTAACTGTATTTTACTTCCAGCAACTAGGAGGAATGGAGTCACTGGTTGGGCAGAAACACTGCCTGCTACTCCCTGGATGATCTCTGTATCTGGCTACCAAGTTTCAGAGGTGCTAGTCCTAGCACAGAAAGATCCTGTCAGGCATTTACTGCATCTCAGGCATCTCTCCTCTCTTAAGAAGGGAAGTTCTGCTTAGTGGGAAAGAATCTTATCACATGTATCCTAGTGAAATGCAAGATGAGAAATCAGTCTTCAGTGGCTGAAGGGAGTAGATCTGAGCTGTGCATACCTTAAACCCTAGCAACTACAGGGCATTGCCGTGCCCTTCACTGCCACAGGTCTGCCACTGCCAGCGTCGTCCCAAAGATCAACAGCACTAGTGATGCAAGCCTCCCAAATTAGCACAGCTACAAACTGTCTGAGCTGAAGGTGAACACAAATCTTTTTCCGCATCCTTAACCATCAGACTCCACCTTAGTCACATAGATAATGCGACCCCGAAAGACGACGTGTTAAGTCTTACCTGAATTTTAAGCTGCATGTGGGACTCAAAGCAAATAAACTGCTGTTGAACATTCTTTGCCTCCAAAGGGCTTTCCATTAGTCCTCAAGTCCTGCTTTTCTCCCCTTCTTCAAGTGCAGATGTCCTGCATAGGTCTGTTCCTTCACACAGCCTCTGCAGTTTGTTACCTTTAATTTGTACAACCTTTCTCCAGCTCTACCCTAGACCTGCAGAGTGATCTCAAAGATGGCACCTCGCACAGACCACAAATACTGCCATATTGGTCTTCAATTCAACGCGAGATTTCTTCTAATACTTCTGCTCATGAGTGAGGAAATTCCTTCCCTTCTCCTGCCTTTGCTCCTCTCCCTTATCTCTCATGCCCTGCAACAGATCAAAATATTTCTCTGCACCGAGATCCACTTGTTTCAGGTGAGTAAGGAGGAGGAAAGCAAGAAGCAGCTCTTCAGAGGGATGGTTGCAACTGTGTGCCAGCCCTGGCATCACTCAGGCAGGCACAGGCAGCAGGGTGGGGGTATGTGTGTGTGTGTGTGCAGAGTTTGACCTTGTAGGTAAATTATTTTGTCAGGTATCTCAGCTGAGCAGCTGGCACTGCCCAAGCTGCCCCAAGGGAGACAGCGTTGAGATCCCTGCCACCTCCTCACCGACACTGCAGCTCCCATGGCTGATGGGCACAGAGCACTCGGCACTGCTCAACTCTTTAAAGAGCAAATGAAAAAACTGTCAAGTTAATGGGGAGGTTTTGCGCGTGCTAATTATAGCACACAAAACTCCATTGTCTGTGTCCAAGGCTGGGTCACACTCTGTTGTTACAAAGCTTTTGTAACTCTACTAATGCCTTTAATATAAGCTCTTATTAATTGTGTACTCAACTTAATTCCTAAGCTCAGTGCTACTGGATTGCACTAGCCAGGCAGCTGAGTGTAATTACAGCGTGCTTATAGTGTGCTTAACCCGCATTTATAAAGCATGTTAATTCTCATGATTCTGTTTTAATTTGGTGCAGGATTGACAGCCTTTTGATTTCGCTCCACAGGTCAGATCTAGCACGAGCAGCTGCCAGGTAAATACACCATGCTACCCAGCTAACATGACTTTCTCTTGCTCTGGAAGGAGCTGACATGGTGCTTCATCCTCCCTTGGGTAACTGGAAATACAACATCCCTCTAGCTCTCTGAAAGCTGCCCTTTTTTTTTCCTTGTACATACTGGCTCATTAGTAATCTTTATCTCCAAAACAGCCACCTTGTTAGAAGAAATAAACAGGAGTTCCTATGATTGCCACAACTGCTTAAGGGATCTACATCCTTCAAAACAGGGTTTCCCTGTCCATGAAGTTCCATAGTTCCAGGCCACTATGCCACATTTCAGCAATTCTAGAAACTGGACAAAGTATTTCCACAACTGTTTCAGAACAGTTTGGGACTGTATCTACAGATGACTGTCGAGAAGGGAAACATCACTTTACCTATTTGCTTTTTTTGCCTATACTGCAAACCTCAGAGAAGCACCGATAAAATCCAGCACATTGCATAAATCTGGAGAGAAGCCAATACCTCATTTACTCAGTTGGCTGTCAGCCCATATGAATTGCCATTTTTTAATGACTTAAGAGCACCGAGGCATACAGGTCTTCCCAGTGCTGTTGCCACGACTTATAATAGGATCAGGGTGCACACTACTTACATGCTATAGGGGACAAGGTGAGGAGGTGAGGGTGGGCCACACAGAACTGAGGTGTGTTTAAACTTCAGGAGGACAGCTGTGGCTAGGCTCTATCCAGCACCATCTCCACCTCCCTGACATTCCAACTAGCAGGTAGCTCCTACCTACAAAAGTTCTCCTGGCTAACAAATTCTCAGGTACTTAAGCCCAGCATAACACCTTATAAGCGTGTCTGCATGGTGCAAAGCAGCTTTGGAGGAATAGGAACCAGGATTTGGAGCTTCCCTGTTTCTCTCAGGATCCATCTCTGCTCTTCTCAGTAAAACAGCACGTCCTGTTTTACCTTCCCCACTGCCCCTCTTCTCTCAGCTGTTCAGGAAATAATAAATAGCAAATAGAGAAAGTCCTGTAGGGGGGACACTAGAAGGATCAGCTATCTGGGTACCATGAAAAAAGAAAACAATGTGGGGTTTGCTCTGAAGAAGATTTAAGGAAGGCATCAAAGATGGAAAAGGTTGCTGAAAGAGGCATTCATTTTACCTTCAGGAAGCACAGGACTTGAAGCAATGGACAAATTGCAACAAGGACGGTTTAAATTAAACATTAAGCAAAATCTCTGCAGGTAAGAACAGTGACATGCTGGAACTGGTTGGCAAGGGATCTTCCATTCTTTTTTTTAAGAGCTGGCCAGGCAAACACCCATCAGGCACAGCTTAGGTAAAAAGCAGCTCATTTCAGGGCATACAGACAGGCCTAATGACTTCCCAGGATTTCTTACAGCCACCTTTTCTATAATTTCTTTAACCTTTTCCCTCTTGTTAGCTTTTCCTTTGGCAAAAAACAGTTTAAAATGGTAACAAATGCTCTTATTATACAACTTAACAGCAATATCCAAACTTTCTCTCATTTGTGTTTCCCCTCGTGAAAGAGGTATAAATAAAAATCCCTCTATTTACACAACTACACTGATATTTTCAATCAAAATGTTCTTTGAAATAAAGTGAACTTATGTACAAAATGCTAACTTACAAAAAAATTCTTTTTTTTTTTCAGCGTTAGGTTCTCAATGAAAAAACATCATTTTAGAACACAGTTTTCAGCAATAAGGACAATCTTTATCTTTTCACAAGGGAAAAGGAACTTCCTAACTCAAAGTAATGATTGCAGTGTTCCTTTTATTATTTCTTTTTGCCATTGCCTGCATTAAACTCTCCATTAACATATCATTTCAATTTCTTTATTTTTAAAAGACGATTATGTACTTTTCAGAAAAAAAAGGCAACCAAAATATGAGGACCGAAAGTGTTTATAATTGTATCCTAGACCACTGACCATGAGTATGAGCACATTTAAATGCATATACCAGTAAAACATCTCAACTTTACAAATTCAGAACCTGCTTAATCTCTGTTTTTACAAAATTCAAACGGGGAAGCCCTCTGGCCCCAAATGCTGCTCTGCCTTTATGCCAACAGGGGAGCTCTGGGCTTCTCTGTAGATGTGATTATTGCTGTCCAATTCTTTGCCTTTCTCTTAGGGCCATTCTCTTTATGCAGGATGACTCATTAGCCTCCAGCCCCGGCAGGGAGCTGACATCCAATTAACTAGCTGACAGTCCTCTAGTGGCTCCCACTACCCCTCTAAGGCTCTGTTTACAAACACAGGCTGTTGCGCCCATAAGGGAGGGGAACTTGAAAGTCCCCCTGCCAGGCCAGTTTGTTCAAAATCTTCAGAGCCCTTTACACAACACCTTTGCAGGGTAAAGAACGGACATATTGCTTGCAGCAGGATGCAAGGCATCCTAAGGGCTACATCTGCGTTTGGCGGGAAAGGGAGCAGCAACTGGTATTGAAACAGGAGCGTCGTGACACAGATCTGGGGTTTCAGCTGGGAAGCCAACGAGAATTAGCAGACGGGGAAATATTGTTGGATTCTGTATGAGGACACCCCTACACAGACAAAGAAACAGGCTTTTGAGCATCAAATCACAGGTGTAGCAATGTTTGTGCAACATCTGCATTAGGAGACAAGTCATTTTATTAACTCAAAAAGAAGCTCCAAGTCACCCACATGCTCGAGCAGGAACACGGTGTTATTTGCAGAGAGCACAGGTTTTCACTTTGCAGGGACTCACTACAGAGTACCTCTGCCTTTGATCTGTAGGTACTGGTATCACTCCTTCTGCTTAGATTTTTTCCCCCCTTTCAGCCAACTCCACAAAAAAAAAAAATAAGGTGCCCAAAAAACTATGATCACTGCTACCCGACTTCCATTTGGCACCAGCTAAACCAAATAACTGTTCCTACTCATACAGGTCTGCCCTAGAGCAACAACTTCAAACTAAAGTCAGAAAAGCTCCTCCTAACCTGGCAGCAAGTCTGGAATTGGACTTCAAATCCACATTTTCCTGAGTACTTACAGGATTTTTTTGATCATGATCTAAATCCTAATCTTCACCCCCAGCTCCTTCTCTGAGTTAGGTATAAAACCACCAGCCAATCCAGACACTTTCAAATCTGAGCCCAATTCCTTTGAATTTTCAAGAACATGATCTCACCTTCTGAAATAACCTGCACTTGCTACAAATCAAAGCAGTAGCCATTTCTTGCAGTGATGAATGATGACACTGCCTTGAGTATCACTCTCCCATGCTGCTTCACTGGGTAAAGAACAGAGCAGAGATGGATCCTGAGAGAAACAGGGAAGCTCCAAATCCTGGCTCCTATTTCCTCCAAAGCTGCTTTGCACCATGCAGACATGCTTATAAGGTGTTATGCTGGGCTTAAGTACCTGTTCCTTCAGATTTCTCTCTCACACTATTACGGTGACATGAATGAGAATTTAAGCCTGAACGTTTAGTCTTAGTTCTCTAACATATATATCATAACAGAGATCTCAGTAAGAACTGTTCTTATTCTGTTACATAGCAGGCAAAGCTTTCAGCCAGAGATGGTAATCACAGGCAAACGCAAACTTTGGTCAGAAATCCACTGTAAGAGCAGCTTTAATAGACTGAGAATTTACTCTTCCACCTCCTCTAGGTGACTGTTAACTAAAGATTAACATCTCAATACCCTGAATCTGTAGTACAGGTTACACCAGTGCTTCCAACCTGCAGCTGTGCAGTCAGCCAGTGAGCTCAAACCATCTTCAGCAGCAGCACGAGGTCTCATGGGGGCCTCTTGCATTCTGGTCCCCAACTCGTCTGCAGCTGCAGCATCCTCCTACAGGAGGTGATAAGAAATAGCTGAGGGATAGGCACTTACTTAGCCTCAAAAGCCGTTTCTGTTCTAGCCAGCTAACCATAAAGCACAGCCTCTGCTAAGAAAAGCTATTGCTGTATCTGGGTGAATTATATTCCAAACTGTTGCATACAGACCTACTTTACCCACTAATTAACTGTTCTGACTCATTACATTATAGGAGCGACCATGACAATTGCCATGTGCATCGCGGTATGACACCAGAGCCGCCAGCCAGCCAGCACAGCAGTCCATGACAGAATGTGAGCCATGCCACCCCGTCCCAGGCCCCGAGCTGTGCTCCAGCTGCAGCCTCATCACAGGAAAATTAAGGGTCCTTTTCAAATTGAGATCATGCTGCCCAGGACCTGGCTGGGGCAAGCTATGAAAAGCTCCAGGAACAGCAATTCCATAGCCTCCCTGGATTATCATGTTTGGGTTGTTTGGCTCCCCACCTACTCCCCCTTCGTATCTAGTTGGACTATAACTTGTCCCAGCTTTTGACAGATACTGAGTCCTTTCACTTTGCATGTCTGAGAAGAATTGGCCTCCATCTTCTCTATGCTCCGCCACGGCAGTGCAAGATTGCCGTCAGACCTCCTCAGCCCTCTTCTCCAGGCTAAGCAAACCCAGTTCCCTCATGTGCTCCAGCCTCCCAACCAGCTTAGTGGCCCTACTGCTAGATTCTCCAGTTTGTCAACAGCTTTCTTGCAATGTGAAGGCCAAAACTAGATGCAGTACTTCAGACGCAGTTTCATCAGTGCCTAGCAGAGGTCTCTAACCAATTTCCCCAACCTGATGTGGCCTTACTAATGCATCCCAGTACACAGATAGCCTTCTCTGCCCACTTTTGCTTTGTCAAGATAGTCATAAAATATGTTTGTTGGCTGTGTCAAACCACCCATCCCTGGAGTTTCTTCTGCTGCCTATTATTAAAATTGTTATCTTTCTACACTCAGCATTTTCAGTTAAGTAAACCACAAGAATCCTAAAACTGTTTTAAAAGTCTGGACAGCAATAAGCCCACTCTTCCTGGAGACCATGTACACCCATTGAAAAAAACCAGCCTCTCACTACACTGTTTTGAACCCTGTGGCACACTCAATTCACTTGTGAAAGACCAACAGATGGACAGAAAGAGACACCCTCCTCCCCCCCTCAGCTGGTATCAATTCCCATTAACTGCTCTCCTGTGTCCAGACTATGTTTGCTGACCACTCAATGCAGACAAAATTGCAATCCACCTTGATGAACTTCCTAACAAGTTCTGTCTCCTTCCTTGTTCCTCTACCAGTCACACACTCTCTCTCTCTCTCTAGATTTTCCTCTAATTAATTTCATATTAAGCACTGAAAATCTGCAGGGTCCTCTCAGACGTCCCTTTCTGTATGGACCCTCCGGGTCCCCAGTGGTAAGCCCACTGGTAAAAAGCTGACATCTGTGCGGCAGCTCACAGGCTGCAATTTCAGGTGTAGCATGTGTTGCACCTTGAACTACCGTCTCATTTCAGACCCCACCATTGAGACCAATTAAGTACAGAGCATGCAAGGAGCCGACCGAGTGTCGCGTGCTGACTATAACCACAAGGACTTAAGAGGCCACAAATCTGTTATTACCAAGCTGTTCCTGACAGCAGCATGCTGCCTCCTAACAAAAAGAATAGATTAGGATCAATCAAGTCTCCCTCAGGCTTGTCAGTGGGACTTTGGACCACACCTTCCACCCAAAACTTTCCTCTTCTCCTGCTTCTGAACACCTAGGCAGCTCCAGGCTAACAAGGTGGCTGCTGAGTCAAGCATGAGCTGAACCATATGTTCATAATTAGTTAACTTCTTGCTTTGTTGCTAGAGGCACTATCAATACATCAGTGACAGCCCGCAGTGGCCTTAGGAGATGCAACCAGCCACCCCCAGCCAGCATGGAGCCCTCCCCTCCACACGGGCGACTGGCCGTGTTTCATTCCAGCTGCGGCATTGTGCACTGAATTAACTTTATCCTCAATTTAAAAAGCCAGCATGAAATCAAGAGACTTGAGAAAAAGAATAAAACAAAAGAAAGAAAGAAAGAAGAGGAAGGGGTGGGAGGAGAGGGAAAAAATCCTAGCAAGTCAACTCAAAAAAAAAAAAAAAAAAAAGTCTGGTGAGTGATAACCTGCAGGGACAGCCCCGCTTAACTCACTGCTGCAAGGCTGGCTGCTGGCAGCACCTTAACCTCCAAACCCACTCTGCCTCTCGCTTCCCAGCACTGCGGGTGAAGGTTTCTTGTTATGCAGTGAACAGGGGAAACCTGTGATATAATTGTTTTTAAACGAGTCACACAAACTTTGTGAAGTAACAGCCTAGCTAGCGGGTAAAGCAGAGCAAGAGCCAACAGCAGGAGGGTGAGACAGGCTGGCTGGCAGCAGCACCTGGAGGTGAGCAAGCAGCACGGTGGTCACCTGCGAACCTGAGCAAATAATGGTGTGGCTGGGTGTATCTTGCGAACAACCCAGTCTCCAGCAGAGTGCATGGTGGTCATCTATGCTCACTGCTCCACTCAACCTCAGGAGATGCAGTTATAAAAAACACAACCATTTCAGGTTAGGTTTGGCATTTTTTTGGCTTGTTGTTTGGTTTGGTTTTTCTTAAACATGAGTGAAAATAGCAAGTTAGTCCAGTGATGGTCCAGACCTAGGCAGGTCACACTACAAAGAGTTCTTGTATATTCAGTTTGTTGATACCAAACTGACTTCACATACTCCCCCTGATTTGGGAAAGTACCTGGCAATAGTCACACTGCCTAGTATTAAGTCAGGCTCCCTAGAGACAACAGAGAGTGCTAGAGACTTCTAGAAATCGGTCCACAACACCTCAAGGCAGAACCTGCCTATCCTAAAGTTCTCGCACCTCCTTGGACTATAGAGTTACTTAGGTAACCTAAATATCACCCACAACTAAATGCTGAAGTGCTTGTAGTCAACTGTTGGTTCAATCATTCCACCTGCTTTGGAGGATTAACTGAAACAAAGTCTGCGTTTGCAGTGCTCCCACTGGCGACTTTTATTTGATTACAGATGCACTCGAAAGGTTGTTGCTGTAAGATGGAGGAAGTGCCATTGTCCTCCTGGGGCTGATGGAGCCCGTGAAGGTACAGCCGTGAAAGAACTCCTTTCCTCTGTTTCTGATTTTTCTGCACCAGCCTCTTGTATCCACCAGCCCTGGCCCTTCAGCAGTCTTCCAGGCTGCTTCCCTGCTGTGCTTATCCCACCTGCTTTCCTGCTGCCTCCTCTGAGAAAATCTGCTGTTGCCCCGGCCCCTTTAGTCTCCTTTGCAGGTGAAACTGGCCACTTTTGCTAGCGGGCTTCCTCTTCTTCTCAGCCTACTCTCCGTCACTGAGGAGGCACATTGTCCTCTGCAACACAGCCGCTCAGTTTTCTACTGTGTATGTGTACACACAAATCCTATGAAATCTACACATCCCTGCGGGGCAACTAAGGCTCAGGTAAACCCCAGAGAAATCTGTATGAAGGGTGCGATGACAAATCCAGTCCGTACTTCTGAAAAGTCTTGGAAGCTGCTGCTAAATCTTGGAAATACTCAACTCCATAACCACCTTTTCAGGATTGGGAGTGCTCCTAGCCACACAGCCACAGGCACGCCTCAAATCTCTTGCAAAGGATACGCAGAAAGGAATTCAAGACTCTTTAGAGCAAAAAGAAACAAGAATAACTTCATACCCCCTTGATCAGGACACAACTTTTGGGGAGGGGGGGGAAGGAGAAAAAAAAAAAAAAAAAAAAAAAAGAGACAACTCTTGACTCTTGCTTCCAGCACTGTTTTGGGTTTTACCAGAAAAAACACATGAACTGCTGCTAGTGCAGAAAGAGACCCCAGTCCCTCCCAGACAGGTGCTTTAGGAGCCCAAGCTGGTCTTGTTTGTCCAGAAGGCATAAATACACAGATTTACATCATTAGACAAAAAATCAGGCAATTCCTTTGGATTTGGAAAATGCTGGTGAAAAGGTATAAGCTGTTGGGGGAAAAAAATTAAAAATAAAAAGAAAAAAAACACACTATGGACCTTGACTTATTAGGGGAAATAATTTGGTGAATAAATCAAAGATAAATGTGTGCTGCTCCCATGCTGTCCCAAACACAAACCAGCCTTTCTCTCTGCTTTAGCATTTGGAAATATCAGAATTTTCTTACACAGCACCACCATCTGAGATGGAGGGTGAGCAGGGCCTTATGCCTCTGTATTGCTCAGTTACACACACACACACAATTAAAATCCAATTGTAAGAACCGGAGCGAAGGCGCCCGGATTCACTCTGCTGAACAACCCTCTTGGTCTGCAGGGGTGCGACCAGAGGGAGGGATGCTAGCAAGCCCTCTAGTGCCCACAAACACACCGACATCCAGGAATGCAAGAAAACCAAAACTTTTGCAGAAATAAGCTATCCCTCTGAATTCATGGTACCAAACCTTATCTTTGAAAGAGTAACTTCTATAATCAGTGCTACTCTTGAAAATAAAACCGTTAGCAATTACAGAGGGCTATTCCTCAGTAAGAACACCTAACATAGCATCTTCCTCATCACACGTTTGGGGTAAATAGAGATAAAAGTGAATTATTGAAGGTCACTTTGCTGACCAGCAGCCAACCCAGAAATGACCACTATAGAGCCTTTCAGTTTCCCAGTGAAGTATTCAGTGAAGTTCTGTGAGGCCACAGCTCCTTCATGCCTGAGGCACCAGGTGCCCTTGCTTACTCTTCCTTGCAGCTTTGGATCTCCTGGGCGCTGGAGATTACAGATAGGTCTAAGTCCTATCACAAAACACAAACTCCCTTGAAATTTGAGGACTCACAAAAGAACGTTCAACAGCTAATAGCAGAATCCCAGGTTAAACTAGTTGGCTTCAGATGAACCTGCTGCTTCTCACACAGCGGTGCACCCTTCCACCTCTAAGAGGGAAGTTGGTGAATGCTGACCTGAACCAACAAGGGTCCCAACGTGCATGTCAGGAGGCTGCTGAGCTTCAGTTCTAGCTTTGGATGACAGACAAGTCGCCGGGGGTTCTGTGGATGTCAAGAAGTCTCATTGCTGTCTGACTAGAAACAGAGAAAAGAAAGATGAAGCAGAACCCACAGGAGATTCTGGGCAGCTCAGTAGATGCCATTTAAGTCTCTGTTCCTTCCAGTCACATCAGGAGACCAGGACAGAAGAACCCTGAGCCAAGAGAAAAAGTCTCCTTTCCGAAGCCTGCTCTGTAGCACTGTACTAACCTCTTCTTTCTTTCCCTGCTGCACTACTACAGATTGAAATGGAATTATAAAATTACAGTAAGGCATCGATGAACCCTGTTCTTTCATCCAGAGGCAGCTAAAAACCAAAGACTTTTCTTGTTTCTTATTCACTCTGAGGCTTTTTTACACTTCTTTGGCACATTACAAGGCTGCCAAGTGGATGCAAACCCACCCCCCCACCCCCAAGCCTTTCACCTCCAGGATAGCATAAAGTATAAAAAATCCTGTTCACAGTTATTCTCCACTGCACATCATTGCTGCAAGGGAACCCACATTGCCATTGAAGTGTGTAAACTTTGCTTAAAATTAAATTTCAGAAGAAAAATCAGGGGAGAAAATAGCTCTGATGTGTTTTGAATGGAATTCTTCTTTTAAAAGGCTTTGGGATTTGGAAGACATTTACTCTTTTAATCCATTATATCAAAATCATTGACAAAATCACAATGAAACATTTTGTTCCTTCCTAAAACAAAAACCAAAGAGGGGAAAAACAAAAAAACTCTCACAGAGAATTAAAAAGCATTCAGGTTTCATTCCAACGAGCTGGGCGTCAGGACCTCAGCATTCTTCAAGAAAAGAGATTATTGTCTCCAGCCAGCTCTGGTGTAAGCTTGTAAAATCCTCTGCCAATCTTTCAGATGAATTACCAGCCAACTAATTCCTTTTCATCACCAGTTCATCAACTACTACCTGCATCGACTAGGAGCTGGAAATTTTATGTATACAGTCAGAGCTGTTTTACTTGAGTATCTCCCTAGTGACTTACTGTTTTAACTCGGCCTTTGAAGAGTGTGCACAAAACTCCTGACGTCTTTCTCAGCTCGTGACAACAACATCCTTCACCTTCTGACCCCTGACACATTTCCACGCATCCTAGGATCTTTCTTTCATTATTGATTAGGGAAGGCAATGCCATACAGCTCCACAATGAAGAGATGCCCTCACATATATTTACTCAGATCGGAGAGCTCTGCCAAACCTCCCAACCGCCAGCCAAGAAGGGAAAGTGCCCAGCTCTGCACCCAAAGAGAAATGGAGGCGAGCCAGGCTGCCAACTCCTGAGCACCAGCCAAGAGGAAAAGCACTATTAAATAGGTGAAGCCCAGTACCTAGGTATTGGCAGCATGGTACACAGTGGAGGAGCTCACAGGATAGGTTATGAAGCAGGCAGGTGTGTGCATCAGTGGCTATTAGACATGGGGCCCCATTCAGCTCTGCATCTGGTTCCATGAAAATTCATCCTGATTTGGATGAAACCCGTGAGCTAAGCTTTTCTGGCAGGTCTCCCTGCAAAATAGTTTGACTTCAATAGAAAACACCATGGAGAAAAACATGGCTTTTCAGCACAGCAGCCTTTCTCTCATAGATTCAGCAATTTCCCCCAAACTATGATGGTCAACACTCGTAACACAGTCAAGAGAAACTGTTCCCATCATCTGTTATTTAATGATGGGACTACCTCAGTGCATTTGTTTACATGCTGAATCACTATTCTGTGATGAAAGGTTTTACTTAGCTGCAGCACGGCAACTCAGTTCAGTGGTAACCTCTGGATGGATGAACACCAACACAGAAGTAACACGCTGCTGCCGCCAGACCAAGAATAGGCTTCAGTCCCAAAACTACATCAAAGTTTATGTTAAAACTCCCATCCAATTAGCCTCCAAATTTTTCTGTTCACAATTAATATTGCTCTTGTGGAGCTCAGTGGTCACAGCCAAGAACAAAGGGACTCACTTGGCCAGGGGCTACATGAGTACATTTTTGATTACAGAAATATAAAATCTAAGCAGACACACCACTCCTGATTGATAGATGAGGAACCTAAACACAGAGATGCAGAGACTGACTTGGGTCTATACAGTAAATGGGTGATGATTTTCTAAGGTTTCAGACCTCACATTTAAGTGCTGCTATAAAATTGTATAACATCAGACCCAGGAACAGAACATACTCCTCTTCCATACATTAATCAGACTGGCAACAGTAACAGATGCCCACCCGTAGTTTTCAGGAGAACCCACCAGTTTGTCAAAAGCCATATCTGAGAACTGTATCTCTTTAGGACCTCATTTTTTATGATACAGTTCCAGATGCTCAAAAGAAAAGGGCAAGACATATGCAATACGTAGGGACTGGGATGTGTTCTGAGATAAATGTCTAAATAAAAAAGTTAGAACACTAAACCAGGGCAATTAGTGTCCTCTTCAGGTAGAAAATCAATATACACAGTAGAATTAATGAAAATATTCAAAAGAACACTCCAGAATGATAAAAAGCATTATTTGATTTATTTTAATACCACAATGTTCTCGCTCTAAATGCCATTCTGTAGTAGTGAAATCTATAAACATACTCTGTGCTACGTAAAACCAGCACTTCTTCCATTTTTCCTTCCATTTCTGGACATGAGTCCTTATTCCTGTACCTGGGGGTGTAATGAATTGCAATCTAGAGGGATGTGAAAAAATAAACGGTCACCCACGCTGACAGAAGACAAAGTCTATTCCTAGAGGTGTGTTAAGTGCTTCTCAGATGATCAGGAAAATACAAAAACAATTACACAAAACCAGACAAAACCAGCATAGAGTGTTGTATGTAAGTACATCAAAATGGCAAGCACACAGTGTGCAGAAGTAAAAGCTGAGTCCAAAAAGGGCACAAAAAAGTCACAAAGTCTCCAGGAATAAATTTAGATCAGAAATTAGATTAACATTTTGAACAAACAGTGAAGAAGTAGTATCGGTGTCACAAGAGAATGCAATGGACTGCTGGCATTGAAGTTTTATGAACTGACTGCCTAACTAAAGCAGGAGATGGGACAAGACAACCCAGAAATGCCTTCTAGTTCTAGATCTTCATGAGTGGTGATTTGTGCTTTACCTAACAGATCTCCCTTTAAAGCAGGGATCTTTCGTCCCTTGTGAAACAACAGTTACATCCACAGGAGAGAGCAAAGATTAACTATTAACAGAACAGGGGTGATGGGAGATGCGTGAGCTGTTGTGCACACAACACATGGCACACACGTTACTCAAACATACTCCTCACGTATTTCACCTGCAAGGATATTCTATACATAAAAGGGTTGCTACGTATGCATAAAAACTTCAACTTTATCAGATAAATCCAAAGCATGTCTGCAAATCCATGTAACTCCATTGTTACAAGGAAATGTGATTTGACTGTAAAGTGATTTTCCAGTTCAAAATTAATCATGTCCAATAAAGAATACCCCTTCAAAATCTTAATGCCTGCATAGGGAAATAATGAGTTCCTTGCACACTTGCTACGCAAAGGATAAATGTAGAAGATGAGTGCAGATCTGGAGGAACACAACTTCTCAGCACCTTGAACTTAAGACACTTTTTAAAAAAGTCCACAAATAGTTTCAAAGCAATTCAAGATTAACTGAATGTCATAGATAATCATTTGGATATTCATTATTTAATTTAAGCCTACACAGAGTACCACAAAAATACAAGCCCATCAGATAATATCCATTACTCAAATTAAGTTTCTAGATCACTATAAAATGTTACCCTTTTCTATACTACTGGTAAAATACAACTTATTTCCTTGAAAAAAAAATCACCCTTTTCTGAACACAATTAAGCGTTAGTAATACCAAATTCCCTTCTTGGGATCTATCACAGAAATAAATCTCATCCAGCATATACTAGAAAACACAGAAGCAAAATCATATATACCTGAACATGCTGTATGCCTTCATTTCAAACCAGAAGAAAGCACTGAAGCCACCACGAATCAGCTGACTCACTGCATTTTACTGCTAATTACATCCTCAGGTGTATTTAACGCCAGCTGACAATAATTTCAAAACTAGTAACTGGTGTGAGAGAGTGATGGAAAAGGTAAATATTACCCTAAAATGTACCACAAAGAGATAAAAGAGAGAAAGATCTGTCAATGCTTTTCTTTTAAACATTAGTGCATTACACAGCTGGCTGTGCAATTTTGGTCATCTATCTGAAAAACAGATTAATGTCAGTTATATTAATGTCTGAGATGGGTTCCTGCAGTGTTTATGTTAGGGAAGACTGTAAAAAAACCCTGCCTTCTTTGACTAAAAAACAAAGGAAAAGACAATATGTGACAGCACTCTGCAAAGACAAGGCTAAACACTACACAGAAGAAGTGTCTAAACTAAAGCAAGAGTTTGGCACAAGGACAGAAGGGATTATACCTGCTATGAATACACTCAGACTGGAAACTAGAAAGTGTCTAGCCATCAGAGCTCAGAGTATGGTGGAGCCTCACAGTGGGAATAACATAAGGAAAATAACCTAATTAGTTTTAAGAGGGAGATTGAAAAGTTTAAGAATGTCTCAACAGCAGGGGACTGGATTTGGGAAGTGCCTTTTAGTCCCACGTTCAAGGAGGAAGACTGATCAGAGAACAACCAGAACCTGTATCTGCATAAATTTCCATTCAAAAGCATTTTTGCAAATTAGTCTCATCAGGTTTAACTAATCACACCTTTAGTTCACAGACATAACCACAGATTCGTGCAGGTGTCAGACACGTGTGTGTACCTGACTATAGGTTAGTATCTGGAGTTAAGTGAGCCTCTATTTTGCCACTGATAGGCTAACCATCCTTAAGAGGGGTAAGTAGCACTGTAGCAGTAATATGGAAGAAAAAGTGAAGAGGATTTGGAGTGAGTCTGGACACCCGTGCAGATGTTAGCATGAAAAGTAACACACTGTTGTGAGTCCTGTGTAAAAGCTGAATTAATTTTTGTTCTGTGTACCATCTCTTGCGAGACCCAGTTCACAATGGTCCAAATGCAAATTCAGGGCCACTTCTAAATTAAAGTTAGTTAAACCACAAAAAATCCAAGTTTGTAGTTTGGGCTTTTTTTCAGTCTGAAGGATTAGCTTAATCATTGTCATTTAAACAGGAAAAATCATTAAAATTACAGTAGAAATTACAGGTACAAAGAACAAATGGGAATTAACACACTGCAATACGTATTAGCGTGTTCTCAAAACTTCAGAAAAGACCTGCTATGACACTTGGTGAAATCCTATCTCCACTGAAGCAATACTGCAGTCTTGATAAAAATTTCATCCCTGAACTTTATTTACAGTTAAAGAAGTACATCAGTAACTACAACAAGCAGTAAGAGCTCTGAGAGGGGCTGCCTCAGATGAACAGGAAAAGAATTAGCAGATGATTGTTGCTTGGTTTTGTTTTCACTACACATCGATGTGTAATTGCTACCATGACCTGAAGATCTTCTCTTCAATGTGTGTGACATCCATGCACAATTTTGCAAAATCAGCTCTTTCTGTTTTACCAACAGCATTTGTCTGTCCTTGACAGTCACCCAAAAGTTAACTCCCCAAACCTATCAGCCTCCTGGGCTCTGACTTCGTGGTCTTTTACCCATGAACCTTCTTCCACTCCGCAACATAGAAATCACAGCACGGTGCGTTGACATGAATTCCTTGAGCTCAGAAAGCAAAGCACAGTCTAAACACAACCCAATACAATACCAGCTGCGCAGGAGCAACAATGGAGTGACCACAGCTTTTCTTCATACCTGCTTTTTACCCCAACAACGTGCCCGTACTCCTCCCACCACCTCTCAGAGGCAAACAGCATGCCTAAGCACACAGAGCCCTGCCAAGAGGAAGTGGAGGCAGAGCCACCAGCAGCGTGCCAGGCAAAGGGCCCCGTCTAGGAGCAGCCCTGGGCCAAAAAAGCTTCTCCCCACACCCACCCAAAGCAGGAGGGAAACTGTCCACTCTTTGACCCTCCCTAGATGTGCTGTTCAGACACCCAGCTCCCCTCTCCCTGCAGCTGCCCTCTGTCCCCTGAGAGCCAAGCTACGAGATGACTCAGGGGTGCTACAAGGGGCAGCCTGGCACGGGACAGCCCGTCAGTTCACCCACTAGGCCTCACCACTGCAGCCTCCTCTGCACCTGCCTGCACCCCAGCCGGGGCTAGGCAGGCGCCCCCCTAGGCAGCCCGGGCCGCCAGGAGAGGAACCATGTGGCCAGGGAGGAAGGCGCAGGGCGGCCCCGGCCTAGGCAGGAGGGACGAGGCTACGGCCCCGCAGCCACCATTGCGCCCCCTCAGCGCGTGCGGGCGCGGGGTGATGACGTCACTGAGGCCGCTCGCCTCCCCCAATGGCCGAGCCCGGCGCTCCCGCGCCTCGGAGCAGCCCCAAGATGGCCGCTGTCTCGGGCTGCCCCAGGCCGAGGCTTCGGTATCCGGAGGGGCTGCCGAGGCTGCGGGCGATCCGTGGGGCCCTTACTCCCCGCACGGGATTGCTCCTGGCCCGGAGGGCTCCTGCAGTCTGTCCCGGGTTTGCCTGCCTCACCGTCCGGCGCTGCAGAGGCTGCCCAGCTCAGAGCCTCTCCAGCCAGTTGCCGGCGGTGTCGGGGCTCCTGCCTGTGCCGGCTTTATCAGCTTCCCCTCGACCCTTTCCCGGCGTGTTACAGGCCTGCCGGGCCCAGAGTAGCAGCCCTTGCCTGGGGTGAGGGACCATTGCTGCCACGGCACCCCAGGAAGCACCCTGAGGCAGCCCGCTAAAGGACAAAGGGACTAAGCTAAACCAAGGACGGCTGCACTGGGCCTTGGCGCTGGTTGGAAGTGTTCCATAGCACTTGTGTTTCTTGCTAGCCAAAAGATGCCCCCCGATGCCACGCAGGAGATAAGTTAGCGCCCAAAGACTGGGTTGTCACAGCTGTTGCCAAACATACTGTGCAGAACTGAGGTTTCGTTAAGCTAAAGAGTGACCCAAGGCTGGTTGTGGTGCCAATTTGGAGCATGAGCCCTTTTTAAAATACCTCTGTTTGGAAAAACATAATCAAGGTGGGAGATGGCAGTGATTTAATGTGGCATAGCTGCCAGGTCACCTTGGGCAGCAACCTAGGAAAATATGCCAGTAAGAAAAGAATGGAAGGCAAATGGTCCTCATGGTTTGTATTGTCCCTGAGCCTTGCTAATGGGGAAATGGCACAGAGCATCCTCCAAGGGAGAAATGGAAGACCATCCCATATGCCAGCATGGGCTGCCTTTGGCCCAGCCTCACCCTTGGGTGGCTGCAGATTGTGTGTGCAGGCAGGTCCAGTTACCTCCTTGAATAGCCCTAGCCATAGCAGGAGGCAGGATCCTGACTGAACAACTGCTCTGCTATTAGCTTTATTTCCATTATCCCCTATGCTGTTCAAAGATAGACCCTCAGTGAAGAGTTGTTTGGTTTGATTTTTTTTTTTTTTCCCTGGGAACAACTCAAGCCTATCTATGGATTTTAATTGCTGTGGAAACCTGAATTAGGAGTGACTATGTGCTGACAATCTCTGTCTTTTACACACCTGCATGTGGCTTTTGCAACATTACCCTTTATGATAGTAAATCTTATACCACTGTCACTTTATATCATATCACATATCATTTATATCCTGAGATCTTCTCCTGGAAGCCTGGGTCTTGACAGAAAACTAATTCCTAGTATAGTGAGGTATTTGCAGGAGCTTGTCATTGCATACTATTATTCTGAAACCTGCACTTTCTCCCTCAGAACTGTCCACGGAAGTGCTTTAAGTCATATTTACTTCTACACACCCCTGGGAAGCCGTGGAAAACCCACTCCCTCAGTCAGGCATGCTGGACAAACTTGCTTCTTCCTGCTGGATTTTACAACTGCAAACAAGGCTTCAAAACAAAACAAAACACTCACCAGCAACACCAGCAGCCCTGCTCTGAACATGTGGGATGCTTCCCTGGATCTCTGCTCATTTCCTGGAGTGAAACTCAGGCACACCAGTTCAGTGCTGCCCTGAAGTGTGTGGAGGCTTTTTTTTTTTTCCCTCTCTCTCCTTCTTTTCTTTTCCCTCCTTCCTTGTGTTGATTTGTGGGGCCAGAATGACTTTGATTTCAGCAAGTTTGCTGTTTATTCACGTCACAAGTTTGACAGCTTTACACCAAATCAGATTGCTGGGTTTCAGGAGAGCTCTGAGGCGTCACTGGGAGCTCCTTTAGATTAAACTCGCCTCCCCGGTCTCCCCCCTCTCCCCCTCCTTCAGAGCCATTTAAACCTCTTTGGGGCTTTTAACAGAAACGTGCTCCCAAGACCTGCATTTCATTCTGCCACTAACATGGTAAGTGCTCTTTGCATTTCTCTCGACCTGGAGTCAGAAAAGGAGGAGCTGGTCTCTCTGCCTTGGGGGGGGTTGCAGTAGGTTTTGTGCCCTCTTTAAGATGAGGAAAGAAGAGGGCTCTCCTCTACCTGTAAGAGCAGTCTTTGCTGCTGTGCCTTCCCATGGGTGAGCAGATTCCCTGCTCGAGGCTCTAAGCTCTGCCGTTGCCTTGCAGAGAACGAGAGCTGCTGCACTTGGGGCTTATTTGGATGGAGAGGGGTGAATCCAGAGACAACCCCAGGTTTTGCTACCGTGCGGTCTGGGACTCCCGCAGAACTGCAGGGGCAGAAGAGAATGCGAGCAGCCTGCAGGTGTCTGGGGCTTTGTGCTGCTCTAGAGCCGAATCGAGCCCCCAAGGTGGGAGGAACGGAGCGGCCAAGGACAGCCCGCGTCCTCCCTTCACCTATAACTGGCTCGGGGTTGGCTCGGGAGTATTTCCCAAGGGACTGCAGGAAGCTCGGCCACCTTGCTGCCGTACCTCAGCCCGGAGCCCCTCTGCCGCGGGGGGCTGCGGCGGGGGCGGCACTGCCCCGCGCTCAGCGGGGGGGGGGGGGCGGGCGGTGCGGTGCC
>JAVJGJ010000003.1:16316339-16363135 GCA_035590215.1 Microhierax caerulescens
TCTCACGTCTCCCTGAGGACAAGTCCCAGTGACCAACCCATTCCTTTAGATAAATATTGCTCCTGTTGCCAAAAGAAAGCCTTTACTCTCCATGCCTCACTCTAAACTGCCCAGTTCCTCTGACAGTCCTGCATTTGTGCAGGTATAATAGATGTGGAAAATTCATCTTATAGCAGATTACTGTCAAATGGTGGGATATGGAGGATGGTTACTGGCCAGGCTGGTGCTGGTCTGACATTCTGATTTGACTTGCTGTGTCCCCATGACTTCATTGGGCCTGAAAGCAGTAAAGCTGCATTAATGTGGTGCTGCTTCCAGCTTATTTGCTTTTATCTCTTGGCAGGGCTCATGACCTTAGGTGCAGGCTGGGGCTGCAGCAGCATGGCTGCCAGCTTGATACTATGAGTCTGAATCTAGTTCCTTGGTGTGTAGGCACACAGCGTAAATGCACTCTAGATTGAACTAGTAAAAATCAGCCATAGAAATGGAGCCTAACACACCATCTTTTTCTTCCTGAGAAAATTCTGGAAATGCTTGTTTGCTTTTAATTACTGTCTAGTTTGCACCATAGTTCTTTGGCCGGCAAAGACACAGGAGAGAAAGTCTTACCTATATAAAACCTAGACTGGGCTTTGAGATGCAGGTTCAGTCCTGGTTTGTGCCTGATGCTGCCTGTTTGTCATTTTGTATCCATTTCTCATGGGTGAAACAGAGCCCTGTTACTCATGGGAAGTTCAAAGCGAAGCCCAGGGAAGCCTGTGTCACATTGCTACGCCACAGAGATAGCTAGAGATCAATAGGAATGAAAGCAAAAAGTGGAAAAAAACCCCAGTTCTTCACACAGCCACCACAACTAGGTAGCCAGGGGATAGAGATGAAGAGTTTCAGCTTGGTACTGTACTTCTAATTTCAAAACCAAATCAGGGAGCTGGGATAGAGGAGCAGGAGGCAGCAGGTCTGGGGTTTGATATTGCCTCTGGTATTACAATTTCTCTCTGTGCTTTGGTTTCTGTGGAATCCACCACCGGACAAGTTCATAGCAATTTAACGAGAAAACATGATTCTTTCTGCTGCAAACTATATGGGAAGTTCTCTTCTGCCAAGGATCAGTACCAGGCCCATAAATCTCCAGGATGGGGAAGTATAACTTGAATGGCCCAGGGAGGTTCTCTGAGCAGTGAACTTCACTGTCTGTAAATACTTGTCTTGTATTAACATATTTGTTTTATTTTTATATTTGAATTTTGTTTGCTTTATTATATGAAGGTAACATGTGCACCTACACCTTTTAAAACAATCAATGTTTTTAGAAAGGTATGCTAATAGAAATGGAAGTTAATATAACACTTAATATGTTGATGTTCATGATTTTTTGATTGGAAAAGGCCATAATTATATGTAATGACACTGGTAAAATTGGCATTAAGTTATGTCTAATAAAATTTAACATCTAGTTGATGTAATGCTTTTTGCCCACTTCAGCATATATTAAACAATGCAGCTGTTGTTCACACTGCACAGCATCACACCTGGCACCTACACACCTCTCCAGGGGACTGAAAGGGACTTTTCATTTCCTGCAAGCACCAGTGTCCACAGAGGAGTTTTATTATTTTTGATCATAATATAACAGAGGGAAAGTTGTAACAGTCAGAGGTATGCTCACTTCAGTCTGGCCTCGCACAGCATATTGCAGTGATTCATTGTTGTTTTGACTCAGAAATAGATTCCATGCTACAAAATTACTAGGACAGAGGGAAGTAGCGTGCTTTTTTCCTGTCATTTTTGCAGCATCAGGGTCTCAATAAACTTGTACCTTTTCTTTGACGTCTGAGCATCCTGATCCAGGGCAACCTGATTCATCCCAGTACTCCTGATTTTGACTCTGAAATGATGAATTGTAAAATGGCACTGAGGTGTCAGGTAAAGAGACTGAAGATGGCAGACCAAAGCATGAATAAAGATTTCAAACCTCTATTTAGTTAGCTATACTTGACAACAAAAGTAAAGCTGTGTTACTTAGTAACTCTTCCTTCTGATCGCAGGCAAGTTTATTAGTAACCATGCACCACCTGGGACCAGAGGGATCTATTTCTTATTGGAATGTGAGTTTGTTTATTGCTTATGAAAAGGTACAAAATGAGCCTGCGTTAATCTCTTGCCCTCCTCTAGAAGCCACAATAGGTCTATTAGATGATTCAAACACACTCTGGCTTGTTGCCAGGTAGCTGACATCCCATCATGAAGAGAGAGCAGTCTATAAAAAAATTTGTGGAATGAGCTGTGATTCACTGAAAATGCCCTTCTCCAGTCATTTCTCTGCTCCGTCAGCTGTGTATCATTGAATTATTTCAAGGGTAAATATTTACAGACAGTGCTGTGCAAGGAAATCAGTACCATTATGGTGCACAAGTGATAAGTTATAAAAATCAGTAGGAGTATGGAAATCTGGGAGGTCTGAGGTCCCTATTTTCCCCGATTTATTGAAAAATCCTGCTCAAACTGTAGCTGCAATACAGGTATGGTAAGCTGAAACAACTGCCTCAGAAGCTACAAGTCAAAGAACACTCCCTAAATATTCATTTACTAAGCAACGTTTGCATGTGTGACATCTTCCACCACCGCATTATTTCCTGTTAATGATCACAGAACACAGGGTCAGGATTTGGGAGTTGTGGGAGCTATGACACTTTCAGGGGCACAAAATATGTCACTAGATGAGCTGGAAGGAAGGCCAGGAATCCTAGCCCCCAGCAGCGCAGACCGAAGGCCTAGCACCACATGAGAGAGCCCACACGTGCAGTCAGCGCCCCAGCTGTGCCACCAAAGCCCCAGCTGCGCAGACAGCAGCAGCCAGGCAGCCGAGGTCCCCGCAGTGCACTTGCACACCCAGACGCCCAGCCAAGGGCCGCTGATGCCCACTTGTGTGGGCAGAGGCACCAAGCGTTCCGTTCCCAGCTGCGGGCGTTCCGTTCCCAGCTGCGGGCGTTCCGTCCCCGAGCCCTGCAGCCTCGGTGCCGGCCCGGCCCGGGACAGCCCGGCCGTGTCCCCCAGCGCCCGGCGGCCCTGGCCAGGGTGCTGAAACGGCCGCGTCGCTCCCGCCGCGCGGCGCGGGTACGGAGGGGCGAGAGCACCCGGGCGAGCAAGCGAGCAACCCCCGCCAGAGAGACATCCCGCAATGTCGGGCCCAAAGGCTGGGCAAGCCGCAGGGAGCAAGCTGGGCGGGACACCCAGTTACCAGTGCCTGAAGGACGCTGCCACCCGCCACGGCCTTTGGTTAAAAGAATGACCCGTCTTTAATCTCTACCCGATGACGTGACTGGGGTTAAAGGAACCAGGGAGAAATAGTGCGTGCACAGGGCTGCATCCTCGGCAAACATCACTGACAGTTGACAGGTACAAGCAGTGCCAGGCTCCTCTGCCCAGGCTGCGAGGTAGCTGGGTAACAGGCAGGCTCATTCCGGAGGCTGTATGCCTGCCCAAGTATCCTACTACATATCACTATACGTAGAGAAAGTGCCAGCTGGAAGCTCCCCTGACCAGTGTTATGACCTGCAGTTTATTCCAGATACAGAAGGGATTATCAACTGCCTCCCAGCTAGGACAGAGAAACCAAGAAATCCCTGCGACGTTTGGGAAGTAGCATCTTTTGTAACCTCTGAAGCATTGCATGTTTTATTGAGTATCAAGCTCCAGATATTAAGCATGATAGTACAGAAACATTTGTCACTAGAGAATTGAGAATTAAAATAATCATTACTTGTGGAGTTATAGGATTACGTAGACTATCCAGATAGGAATATGGGCTCCACTATATTGGAAACTGTATTCAAAAATCTTACCCACTCTGTAAGGAATTCTGTTCTTTTTTCCACTGACTAGGATCCCAAATAGCCTCCCTCTTTTTAAAATGGATTTACCAAGTTACACTATTAAGTGGGACTTGAAATATATATAGTGTTTCTCTGCTTTTTCTCAACATTCACTCTGGAATTACATGACAGACACCTACTAAAATGATTTTCAGTAATCAAGAGGCAGAAAATAATAACAACTGCCTTGCCACTGCTCTCCTGTTCTTTGCCCATCTAGTCCCACTTGAAATCCAGCAGCAAAAAATTAATCTGACAATTTCAAACAATGGTAAAAAGGAAAATTACATAGATAGAAAGCTTCAGTGCAGATTTGTGTTTTAAGAAAAGTTGGCATCTCTTTTGTTTGTAAAACCACACAGTTCCGAGACACAAGTAACGCCTCTTTCTAAGAAACACACACTCCTGGCCAGGCCTAGACAAAACTCTAAACTGACAACGGCGTAACCCAGGTCAGCTCAGAATAGTAACTGTAATACTGTAAAACAAGAACTCGGCTCAGCAGTATTCATGCTCAGTTATAACTGTTGGGCATACTTTGAATTCCAGCTACCTCACTTGGATGCAGAATTAAACAGAACGAATAAGAATGACAGGATCCCTTCTTGCTTCAGGAAACAGGGCTAATTTTGATTACCTATGGGTCATGAAATATTTAATTATACCTTTCTGCAGGTGAATGGAGAAGTCCTGATTTAATACTGGTGGGTATTGTTTAAACCTGCCAGCTTCAGTTTCCTTCCAAGATTGATATTAGCCTGGTATTTTAACTTGCCTTCTTACCTGAAGCAACCAACAATACTGCTGTGTGAAGGATGCCATGTTCCTCCACAACAATTGCTTCATTTCAATAAAAGTGTTTTTTTCCTGAAATAAATGGGTCATTTTTGCAATCTGTAAAAATTGAGCTAACCCACTGAAATCAGCATGAGTTAGCGCTACTCCTGAGAACAAAATGGAACTTTAAGTTTCTTCTTACTAAAAGACTTATCAGAATGAAATATCATTACCTCAATGGCCCTGTGGCCATTTCAGAGGTATATAAACATTTGCTACCTATCTGTTAGCCATTCAATTACTAAGATCTTGATACTGTGTAAATATTTAACTACAATAGAGGATATAAATCAGAGGAAAGTGATTCTGTTTCATTCCACTGGTGGCAGTAAATTACAGGCTATTCAGACTGCTGGGCTACACCCAAAGTACTGACCGAGCTGTGAACACAGGCAGACATTATCTAAAATTTCCTGTAAAGCAAGTCCTTATTTAATCCGGACTTCACAGGGGAAAGACTAGCAGTATACCACAACTCCAGAAGCCAGGAGCATTTTTATGATAACAGCCAGGTAGGGAAAAGCTACCAGCATCCAATCTTTGGACTAGTTCTCCAGCAGATGTGACCAGGTGCTACAAGTTTGAGTGCCTGGATATTAATGACAAGGGCAGCAGAGAGGAGTGGCCAGTAAATTCTGGTTTCATTAATTTTCTGGAATAAGCAGATAGGTCTGAGTGTAATTAGAGGCAGCAACATGATGAAACCAGACCAGTCAACCTTTGTGATCCAGGTTTCTGTGCAGTAACAAAGGTCCAGAAGCTGCCCCAGGAGCAGCCGTTCTGTGGGCTGCTACTCCAGAGATGCAACGCTGGGCTCCCATCACAACAAGGACATGAGTTTTGTCACATCTTGTTCCCTAAAGGCACTGAAAACTGAAAGTCAAAACCTCCAAGAACATGGCTTTTTCTGTGAGAGTAACTGCAAATGCATGGGTTCATGCCCAGCTTTAGCAACAGCCACCAGCAACTGAGTCACTGTCACCATTCTCCAGTGAACTATCCCTGCAATACCCTTTCTTTGGCTTTCTGATGTACAAGTCTTGGTGCCAGCGCTGGGGCCAGGATGATGGGTCACCCTTCTCCGTTTCTTCAGAGATAGTTAATACTACCGCTGACTGCTGTTCTCTGTCAGGACTTGTTTCTTCTCACATCCTTGTTTCAGCCCATGCCATCCTCTGCCTTCAAACACTTCACCACCGGAGCAATTAGCATCAAATAGCTTACAGAGCCCTGCTGCAGTCTGAGAAGCTGACAGACCAACTATCTTCAGAAAATAGAGCAACAATGAGACGCTTCTACAGAAGCGTGTCCAACCCTACCGGCAATGTATCACTGCCCCGGGGTGGGGCACCTCACTCGGGGCTTCTGCTGACCTTTGCTTTGCTCTGCAATGGGCACTTTAGCAGAGAAGCGAGCAAGGCTTGCTCACAAAAAAAAAAAAGAGAAATAGGTTTATTTCCATCCTTTTATGGCTTGGGGTTTTTTTCCTCCCTGCTTGCAGGATACGTCATTCCACCAGTGCCACCTGGTGGGCCCCAGTTCCCCCATGGGGAGGAAAAGGAGGGTGCAGCCAGAGGGCCTGGAACAGTTAAAATCTTCTGTAAGAGAGCATGACTACAGAGAAGGCAGGTATAACCCCCACACACACACTTTTCCAAAAAAAGTTTTCCAAGCTGCATGGCCTCACTTTGGGGCTGCTGACAGTGGAAGTTAATCTGCCTCTGCAAGGGTGAATTAGAAAGAGAATTCCATTTGCCTCCCTCCTTTTCCACTTGGCCCACGTGCAGGTACAAGTTTAGCAAGTGCCTGCAAGCCCCAGTGCATACAAACAAGCCTCGTGCAGCATTATGTTTTGGTTTCTCTACCCTCCTTATGGCCTCCCCTGGCTAAAGTCAAAGAAACACTGAAAGCATCCAAATAAATCAGCCTATTGCATTTTCTCATCAGCTTAAAATGCTCTCCTTAGTGCCAAAAAAATGACAATTCTCTGCAGAATTAGGCTTGCAGGATGGTTGTATTGAAGCTATTTCTTTTTGCCTTGCCTTCTTGAAAGGCATGTTGGCAGAGGAACATGTCTCCAGACTTTCAAGTCCAGTGCACCGTACCGAGCACACAAAAATATGTGCATGGCTCTGACAGAGTGCAGAGGGTGTCCCAGCATGAATCTGCTCTACGAACACTTGCCTTCTACCACGGTCATCCTAAGACAGGTCAAATTAATTGCACCATAACTGACAGCTGGTAGATAAAACCCTGTCAGAAGACGAGCCCAAGCGCATTTGGGTGTTAGGCACCCTGAGGGACAGGGGCTCAACGCTGTCAACCACCCTGAGCTGAAAGCCTTTAGGGCTGAGCCACAGCAGCCAGAGCCCTGGGCTGACAGGAGTGACTCAGCCCTCGTGCGGCTTGAGCAGAGGGGAGCGATGAACAGAGAAGCTGGGGTTGGCCTCAGAATGGCTGGGGCAGGGGGAGTTCCTAGGATGTCACAGCTGCTCCTTAGCACATGGTGCCAGCGATTAATAAAGAAGCAAACCCAATATCCCCAACAGTCATGCTCTGCAACACCACAGTCCTCTGTCCTGCATTTGACCAGCTAAAACCTTCACTACTTCTGTCACGAGAAAAGCTCAGGCTGCCTGCGACTAACTGCAGCACTTCGCCCTGCTCTCCTCTTCCACAGGAATATGCACACACAGCAACAGGGAGAAGAGGCACAGAACCTCAAACAAAAAATGGAGGGTAAGAAAAGTGGGTTATCCAGTGATGGAAATAACCAACACTTACCATCATCATTGTTAGCTATATAGTATTTGAGCAGGTCAAACTCTCCTGCTCAGAAAAAAAAAAAAAAAAAAAAAAAAAGGCAAAAAGCAGAGGATGAACATCTCAGAGGAAGGAATTAATTGGTAAGTTGCTTGGGAATATTTCCGAAACATCTGTTTTAAAGCAGTCTGGGGAAGTTTTAGAAGAATGGAACAGAAAAAATTATAACCTTGTTCTGACTACTGTCTGAACCCAAGTCAGGAGAGCTAATGTGCAAAGGGAAGCAGCAGTGAAAGCTGGAGTAAAGGGGAGCAATATTTATATGTATTTCTTTCTTATTGATTTAATTTTCAGCCCACTCTGGAATTGGCTGTTCATTTCAGCATGGATGCACTCAGCAGTTTGTGACACACTGTGCTGTTTTGCTCTGCTGGCTGTGTTGTGCCTGCCAACATTTGTTGAGAAATAACAGGAGGTCACACATGGTGTCAAAAAAAATACCCCTGGCACAGTACATAGAAAAAGGCATTGTATTAGTGGCAATGAATTCAGACCTACTGATGGTGGAATTAATGAAATCCGTGGCTGGCACTCTCTTCGCATCCCAACTGAGGCCACAACGAACAAAGCAAATGTACTGGCCACTAGCCCATAGGATCAGCAAACCATGCTTGTCCAAGGCAGCTGGAAGCCCATTACCTTCCCTGGCAAGCCCTGAAGTGGAGAATGGAACTGCAGTGCTTACCCAAGACCTCTCTTCTGACTTTGAGGCAACAGAGACAGGGAAGAAAGGAGGTATGTAATGCTCATGGAAGAAAAAGGGAAATTAATGGTGAAGAGCATTTGATTATCATTTTACTTTGCCTTTCTTTGTTTCTTAACTCTTTCTGATCTAGCTACAAGGGAGGAACGTTTTTCCCTTTGGTTCTTATTTGCCCTAAAGCTAAAAAGCCTATCGCCTGAGCACCAGCATTCACTCAGTCTTCTTTCCTCTCCTGAGCGGTTTCCAGTCCCTTTTAAGAAACACTCAGAGCTATTTATGTTGGCCTTTGTCTTTCCATTATGTTAAACAGAGACAACTAAGGATACGTATTTCTAGAGAAGGACAAAATTCCTCACAATAAAAGCAAACGCTGCATCAAGGACTCAGGTGACATCTAGCCTTGGAGATGGTCAGAAGGTGGCTAGACAAGGCCCTGAGCAACCCAATTCAACTTTGAAGTTTTCCCTGTTTTGAGCTGAAAGTTGGATCAGAAAACCTCTATAGGTCTCTTTCTACCTCAGATTTTCAAATTTGAGTGTTTCTAAATACATATTTGATCAGTCTTCTCCATGTACCTGCCAGCTAAGAAAAAAACCAAAAATCAGTCAGCACTTACCTGCCTTAGACTAGCCATCATTAGCTAGATGGTGATCCATCACTTTCCTTTTCCCCCTATTATTTATTTTTTTTTTACAACCTCACACCTTCTTCCTTTTGTCCAAATGCATTCGGGAGCAGAATCCAGGAATTGTAGCTATCCATTCTAATCCTTCCCCTAGGGATCTCAAAGGACAGCCAGTTATGGCACTTGCTGCATTAACCCCAGCTGCGTGTTCATTCTCATTCAAAAGGATAATTCAACCCCTGTTTAAAACTTAACTGGTTGCATCAAGTCAGATACATGCCAGGGTCAAATCTTCTAGAAGGAGTAGCCAAAGATCAAAAAGACTCAATTAATTCCTTTCTCCTAGGGCATTTTAATGTGATTCTTTCATGTTTAAAGTTTAATATGTGTAATTATTTGTCTCTCACTATCCCTCATTAACACAGATCAGAGGGAGCAGCTGCTAGATTCCACTTAATACTGCTCAAGTGGTCACCCAGCAAATAGGTCTGACACTGGGAAAAAACCTGTACAAGAAGCCTCTCTCCTCACACTGTCTCTAACAGGCAGTTAGCTGAGCATGGGTGCGAGCCCTCCTTGAGATGGCATCATGGTTCAGAGTCCCAGGGCATGAGTCTGCTGCCTTCTGGGCAGTAGTCATCCCTCTACAAAAAGGTTGTATAAAGGCTATATTGCACAGAAACTTTCACAACAAGGTGGGATGTCATTTGGCCCAGACCACATGCAGGGTTTTTGCTCTGGAACAGAAGTCCCCTCAGGATGTTATTCTGCAAAGTAGGCTAAGTCCATCATGAACTTGCACCATTGCATTTCAGAGGAGAAATTCCAAGTGAAAACCAAAGGAGAGAAACAGCACAGCACGGGGGCTCAGCTGCACAGACACAAGCACCGCTTTGGACACAGACATCCATCCTTCCCAGAGCTGCAGACTCAAGGAGAAAGTGCTCAGATTGCTGCTGCTGCAGAGGTGGTAAGTTTTCCTTTGCAGGGGATGAATTGAGAGGGAGACAGGTCGAGACGAATATTTCTTACACCACCTTTCATTCATTACACTTAATAGCATCAAGATATTATTAATATTGACAAATAACTATTCAAACTATTTCTGCTAGTCACTCCCACCCTCACAGTTACATGACCAGAGCAAGAACTGGGAGACCACCACCAGCTCTTTGCTTAGAAGTGGAGAGATGCATTCAGGCTGACTAAAAGCAGTTTTACATCCTAACTTGAAATCTGATTTTTTAAAAATCAGCTGTAAGAGATTGCAGTGCAGTTACACTGTAATTAATCCTTTACATCAACCTGAGAAGTCTGATAATAACAATCTTTACAACTACAGTTTGACTGATTCTCCCTAAAGCTAAGCTGAAAACTGGTAATTCCATTTTGTTAGGCACTGACATTATAGCCTTTCTTTTCATTTTTCAAAGACACCAGACAAGGAAAAATAAGTAGTTATGTCAACGACTTCGAAACAGAACATATTTGGGATGCATTTGCTGCCTGAAGTAGAAGTCTCCTCAAGATCAGTAGTATTTCTTAAGTATTTTCATTTTTCACAACTGCATTTTCTGATGGAAAGCAGTTCTGAAATTTTTCTAGAAAGCTTTCCTCACCTTTAAAGTCCAAGATGGAACAGGGGAAACAGAACCATCAGCTGCAAACTCCCTTGTGTGGGAGATCAAGCTGCCCGCAGACAGGGGCCCTGGTGGAATCAGTTTTGCAACAAATTTATGCTTAAGCTGAACATGGAGGTAGACAGGGCAACAATAATTAGTGATTTATTGATGATCATCTTTTCCTGTATGCTCATAACCAGCTTGCAACAGGGAAGCATTACTCAGCCCCCAGCAAGCCAGCTGTCTGTGATTGGCAAGTGGAGAGGGATTTGCCAGATAGTAACAGCGATCCGTCCGTGGGGTTGCAACAGCCTTTTGAAGATGGAGGAGGCAACCATAGCCTGTGCTGATAAAGCCAACAAATTTGGGACCAAGGGATTTTGTTTTCTTTCCTCTGATGCCAAGGAGAGGAGCATGCCTGGTCTGCACAGAGTGTTCCCACCAAACAATGTCAGACATGCCAGTTTGGAGGTCTGCCAGTCCGGGGCCACCTCAATGAACTCATACTGTGAAGCAGGAGGAACGCACAAAGACCAGACCTAGGTTATCTCAGTCTTCCCAGAGAAGGCCAAAGCAACCATTTGTCATCATTATGTTTATTCTCTATTCTTATTTCTGTTCTCCCCAGAAAATAAAGTAATGCTTACTAAGAAATAAAAGGAGGGAAAGAATAACTTGAATACCTGAGGCTGGTTAAACTGGTGGAGAAGATTATGAATAACCAGCATGGCTGGCATAACTCCTATTCTTCCTTTAACCTACTGCTTAGAAATATCAGAATTGATTTATTACTTGTCATGGTATAAAAAGGTTTTCATTACTTGGAGCCTCTTCTGTCAAAAAAACTGACAAGAGCATCCACCCATGATGCTTCTCTCTGCGTGTCTTGTACAGCTGAATCCCCAGACATGCACTTTTGCAGACTCAACTTTCAGCAGCCCAGAAGTCCCAGCAAGTGCCCCGCTAGACTGATGTCATACTGGTACCTCTCTGCATGCTGCCAAAATACATTTTGCATGTGAAAGGTTTGAATGAAGTATATAAGCAGTAAAGAAGCAGAAACTAGGAAAAAAAAACAACAAAACAGTGGAAGAAATAAGATAAGCCGGCAGAATCAGTATTATTTTACACTTCTATATTATTTTCCTATCAAAGACCCTTTGGGTACTGCATTCTGCACTTGTCTTGTGTTTTGCTCTCTTCAGCAGAGAAATTCCCTGGTCAGATTTGCCTCCTCAGTGTAGCCTCAAATAAGCCAGGAAAAGGAACAGCCCACTGGCACACACCCTTACAGCTAAAACGTAGCAACAAGGTTAAAGATCAGGGACAATCTTGTCTGTGCAGAAGGACATAGGATCTTGACCACACACATTAAAACCCACAAACCCCTGATTTTACAATCTTACCCAACTGTTACTCCCACTTGCAATAGAGCTCTGTGGTGGCGGAGGACTGGCAGGGGTGATTGTTATCCCTGTCTGACACAGAGCGCCCCAGGTATTGCAGCAAACATTCAGCTTCTGCCCCACATCCATCATCCTGCTGGCTGAGCCCTCACCACAATCAGTGACTGTTGGCTTCGCAGTTCTGGTCCCATAATCCTAGCACACATTGAGCAATCATTGAGTGACAGAATAATTGCAAAAAAAAATCAGGATTCTGGAGCAACAGAGGAGAATGAACCTGTTCATGCTGCATCCCACCATATGCCACTGCAGTAAACCCCACCTGAGCGTGAATCAGGATGTCAGAATATGCCCCATGAAAGAAACAAACCAACTTGGATTATTTAACCAAAACTTTCCCAGTGGGGACATAGCCTCTGCAGACTTTCCCTAAAGAAAGCTGATTCACAGCTCTAGCAAATGACAGCAAGCAGAGAAAATGATGCACCCAGATACTTCCATGTATGGAGTCCCATAAAATAGTAATGTTGTGATAACAGAGAAGGAGGGTGGCAGTGCCGGGTTAATGCAAAACCAAGGAAAGACAAACGATGGGCGAGGGGCCCTCGTGGAAGCATGTGCTTCTATCTTCTATTGGTTGTACTATCTTGAATCTGATCATTTACGCCAGCAGCCTTTGATTAGCTGCTTCCTTGTTGACACTGGGTCTGGTTGAGTTATTAAAGAACAGCAGACGATACTGGAGATTCTTCATTATAACAGCTGAAATGAGTACCAAACAAGGAAGCTGGAGTAAATCGCTGGCCACAAATTGCCATCGCTATGCACAACATACACCACGGACTTGCCTCCTTACCCTTCAGGGAGAGCCTCCAATGCTGTCCTCCCCCAAGAAGGAGATGCAGGATAGCAGGTCCAGGAGCTACGGTCAGCTCGTGAAGGTAAGGAAGAACCAAAGAACAGCCTCAGCATGACTAAGAAGTGGGGGTACGAGCTCCTTATCTGAAGGGACATCACCTGACTGAAAAAAGCATGGGTGAGGCAATAAGGCAAGCTGTCAGCCTGGCTCCGATGGCAATTTCTGCCCTTCTCCCCTTGGTGCCTTTACCTGCCTTCTACCATCTGATCTCTGCAGTGTTCGGGCTCTCTCCTGCTATCCATTTTCCTACTGGAGATTTTTTCTTTTCTTTCTCTTTTTTTCTTTTCTCACTTTCTGGGGATCAGCAAAGGAGACATCGCAAAGATTCCAAACGTTATTTTTATTATCTTTGTTTCCTGTTTAAAGGGGGAGTTTGAAAGAACTGGTAATTCACCCTGGTCAGAGGAACTGCTCACTTTTAAGTTATTCCCCACTACTAAATATCTATTTAGACGATAGACGCTGTTTGCAGTCAAGCATGGAAAGACCGAGGAGGAGAGACATTTCCTATTCTGCTACTGTGAGTACGCCTCTGCCAACTCCACTGTGCTACTCCTGATGTATATTAGGAGTCAGTGTGATTAAAACAACAGCAAGAGCTTAGTGGGAAAGAGCTTTGAAGGTTCCCATCGCGTGCTAAGGATGAAGAGCTTTCCAGAGGTGAAAATGAAAATAAAAAGCAGCATAAAGTGATCCAGGGGTTACATTTAGTGATGAAGTCAGGGCTGCCATGCCAGCTTCAGAGCCACACAGAGAGCACCACCCTCGTGTCCCTGGGGCAGGGGAACAATAGGTCTGCCATGCATACAGCTCCTGAAGGGTGACCACATAGCTTTGTTTTCAGTTGTGCTGAGGATCCTCTGACAAGGAGCCTTGTCTTAAAACTGCTACATTCCTACCGAATGCGAGAAACCTTAGAAATCAAAAGTTTTTAACAAATCTCACCTGCAGTATTGAAAACTCAAACACCTGGGAAACCAGTCATCTGGAGCCCTGAGGGGGAGAGGTACATTGGGACCCCGGTGCTCAGGTGCAACTTCACCTGTCAAGTCTTTGTAAGGTCCTTGAAACTCAGCTGCTGAACATTTCTGGGCTTTTCAACCACTGTGTAGTCCATGGAAACCAGCCATGAAAAAGCAATTATAGGAAAATTGATTTTAAACTGCTGCCTGCATTCCCTACTGCTGGATGTCCTCAGTCACAGCCCACTGATAGCTCATCTGTGTAGTGGTACAGCTCCTTTTTTTAATTATTCAAAAAAATCTGTCTGGAAGGTTTTGACATACAAACTGTGATAAGCTTGAAGCATCACTGTACAATGTTTGATAAAAAATAAAGTCTAAAGCTTAAAACCTCATTTCTCATTGCCATCTTCTGGTCAGAACGGTGTAGTGTATTTTCTTGCTAAAATCAGCTGCAATACAGGGCACAGAGATACGGGAGAGGTCACAAGTGCAACTCCTGCTTGGCTGCAGTGATGTGCTAGTGTGCAGGAAAGGTATGGAAGCAGCTATGCAGGATTCACATCCATCTATAACAGCTGCTTAAAAAGTGATTCTGTGAAAAATTATAAATCTGAAGGTATTTGAAAGCAAAGTTTACTGAAAACTTTCTCTTAAATGGCATTTATACTTCAAGTTCTTTCCCATACTTTAGTTATGTTTAAATGGTTATCGATCATTTCAGCACCGTCATCATGCTTAAGAAAGGAAAAAAAAAACAAAACAGCCTTTAAAAGTTACTCTGTAGTTAGCCTGATCTCTTCCAGACCAGTACCCTTAAGCAAAATTTAATCTTTGGGGCCAGGCTAATACATACTGAAAATATATTCAACAAACAATAATTGCATTAACACACCATATCTTCTGATCCAGATGCAAAATAGGCTTGGCATATATACACTGCACAGCTTGTGGGGATCAGTTGTGTACCTGTTGCCCCAATATTCAGAGATGCAGCCCTGGTTAACTTGGAAATTTATGTTTATGCACCAATTAGGCACAGATAGGAGTTGTGTTCACTATCAATCTGACCCTGACACCCGAATGGGAAATAATCTATCTCCTTGGTCCCTTGTGCTTTTGGAGTCACCTACACAAAGTAAGGCTCCTTTGTCTAAGCTGAGAACAATTTTCTCAGCATCGTTGTGGAAGAGCATTGCTCAAGATCAGCTTTCCCAATATTTTCCCATCTTGAATACAGCATCACAACTGGCTTCACCTACAGGTCATTTAAACACACACACACACACACACAAATTCTTCCAGAATTCCAGAAAATGAGTCAGTCCAAAGAGCTTTTGCCCAGCTCTCCATGCAGACTGGAAGACAAAGGAGAAGTCTGGATGCCCTACACTTACCTTTGTTGAAAAGCACCTGCCCTTTGGCCATGAGTCACACCACAATGGGGAAGCAGTTGAATATTTACACATCACACCTCTTGAATCTATAAGAATTTTGACAATTTTTGGCCAATCCCCAAGCTCTGCTTTCTTTAGCCTTTAGTTAAACAAACTGGAGGGTTTAACTGAATTTAAAACAGAACAAGAAAAGAGCTATGAACATAAATAAGTTTAACTAGAGAGAATAAAATATAGTAGGGTAAAGGAAGAAAACCAAACATCATAGCAATACATATTTGCTATAACCAAGTTCCTGGCTCCTCTTGTAGAAATACACCTGACCAAGTCAAGGAGTGGAACAGTGCCAGAAAGCTGCTCCAAGCACACTGGGATGGTCTGTAATTCCTCCCCAGAAAAGTACAACAAGGGCATTTTGCTCATGCTTTCCCAGACACTTCACACTGCCCCGTTTTCCCTGTGCTCCCTGGAGATGGTTCAAGAGTCGTTCCTTTGAAGCACACCACACACAGGCAGCGAGGGAGCTGCTCATGCAGGTCTTCTCCAGCCCCTGGGTTATTTATCACACGTTACTGTGACAGTGCTGATACTCTTCGAGAGTCTCAGCCTGGCTTCTCTTTTCCCAGTTCTTGGTAAGCCGAACTGCAGGCTGTTTCTCTTCACCTCTTGTTTGTAGTAGCTCCAGCACGTAACCTGGTTTAAACCAGGATTACAAGGTCTTTTACCATGACATATTTTCAAAGACTCATTTATTTTCTGAGCCTTGAATTTGAGTTATAGCCAACTGTATACTCCTGCTTTACAAGCAAGCACCTTGATAAATCCCCCTCCCTTTGGATTCCCTCTTAATTGTTTAAACTGTTTGGTTGACAAAGAGGTGGATTATCCCAACATATAGTTATGTTTATAGATTCTGTGTTACTTGGTAACTATTTTAGAATACCATTAGGGCACTGAAACCAGGTTGCATTCACAATCAGATCAGGCCTGACTCTCTATATTTATACAGACATCAGGCTTCAGTTAAACTTCTTTTTACACACTAATGGCCCTGCCTTTCATGATAAGCATTTGCATCCAGGTTCAACAAAACAAATACCTGTGATGAGATCCATGCTGTTAAAACTCATTTAATCAGAGGATGGAAACATGCAGCAATTCCTTCATGAGCATCCCAAGAAAAGACTGTATCCGGGTTTGATTGGAAGCAACTCCACCTTCCAAGTGGATCAAATGCGTTATGATTGCTGACGTTAAGTCCCAGAGCCAGTTTTGCTGGTTAAAGCATTCAAACCACATCTTAGCCATCACTGTAATACACTTTCACATCTAGAAAAAGCTGTTTGTTTTCTTTAAATAAAAAGACTTGGACCCTGAATCACTTGCACTGGAGAGAAGGAACAGATCATATCACCTGCATGCTCTTTTCACAAGCTATACCGCCCACTGAGCCTGAAAGCCAAGAAACAGTGATAAAAAACGTCTGAAAAGACCCAGCAAGGAATTATTCTGGCTTTTTTCTACTTGTTCCCTGAGCAAGTGAATTATATTTTTTCCCCCTTTTTCAATTCTGCCATGGTAAGCTAGTTAATGGATCATTCACAATGAAAACATAATTAGCAACAATTAATAAAGGGGAAAGGCTTGCATAACAGCATATGCAGGAGAACATCTTGCCAGGAGACTGCTTATGAAACACCACTTATTGGGACTGTACTTATGACTATCATCTGCTTCCATCGTATTCGTAGGTTTACATTCTGCTGCATAGGTTATGTATAAAATTGCTGTAAGACCAAATGCCAAGCACTTAATAAAATAGGTCTAAAATCTTTCAATCTGCCCTGCTAGTAACATTTTGCACCATTGGGTTCTACCATATGTGCTAGGTGAAGGACAATGTACGAAACCCCAAAGAGCCGTGCCCTGCAGACACAGCAGTGGAGGCTGGCAAAGCTGCAGCACAAAACAGAGCAAGTTGAGGTGGCTGGGATTAATCCAGTGGAACAGCTGCAGCTTTGAGGAAGTCCAGGAGGCTTCTCCGAATTTATGCAAATAAACAACATTTACAAGAAAGAAAGAAATCACACATAACAATTCAGGCTTTTCACCATGTCTTAGCAGCAACCTGACCCTCATATCTGCAGCTTGTGGTTACAGAGCATTTTACACCGAGGCTGTTGTACGATTCACGGGCTATGTAGAGGCCACTGGATGTGTGCAGGTGGCCAGCATTAAGTGCCCATATGCTGCACGATTTCAGCTTTCAGGCTGAAAAAATTCAAGGGAAAAACAAGGATGAGGCAAGTAGAGTGGAGGGAGAGAACAACAGAAGTCAGAGGAAGAGGGAACAGGAGGAAATTGGGAAAGGAAGAGAGGGGTAAGGCAGCAGCTCATTAAAAAGTGGCTTCCCTTACAAAGCAACTTGGTCAGACACTACAGATACAGCTATTAGGCTGTTTGATGCTGAATTAAAGACTGGAATCCCCTGGGGTTTCTGCGCAAGCACTGCCTGAAGGAGCACACTGAAGAGCGAGTGCTATGATCCCCATATGTGAACTGTCACCAAAGCCAACAGGGTACACCAAAACCCGGCATTCATTCTTCTCCCTGGAGGACTACAGTCCTCAGCCTTGTTCTCTGATCTCAGACCATTTGAACCAGCTTGTTATGAACACTCAAACACAAGAGTTCAGATTCCAGTTGAGCAGCATAAGAAGTGCATTGACTGTTAGAGCTGAGGCAAGGGAGATGCCGGCATTGCAGCCTCTATTGTTTGCACAGCAAAGGCTCTGGATTTGCCTCAAAACACAATAGGTTCATTCAAAAGAATTTTCCTTTGAAATAACTCGTCTAAATCATATAACAAAATAGATTTTGAAACAAAAAGTAGTTTTTCAAACCCCACAGCTCTTCCAAGAACTAGAAACTCGGCCAACGTGTCCTGTAATCACTGGGTTCAGTTCCTATTCCACCACCATATTTTTCCCCACTGAAATTAATGCAAATGCTCAAAGCATCTTCAAATAAGACACAAAGTCCACTTCTGCTGGGGCTTCTGAAGGAAAGCTTGCTTGGGCTGGTTTAGAAGTGTCATAGGTAGGTTTTGGAGTCAGAATTCCCTATAGCATTCATTGCTCAGTCACAGTTCCCGATACTGGGAGGCTGTGATCAAAACCATGGCAAGTTCACTTCTTTTCCCTATACCACACGAGCTGCTCTTACCAGAGGAAGTTCTCAGTTCCTATAATTCTGGTTGAAACAGATTGCAAAATTTTATACATACATGTACTTTTGTACATACACATACAGTATTTGATCTTGCAAATGCTTATTCATCTGAACAGTGTCATTTACATTGATAGGAAAACATTGGTAACCATGAGTAAGCACATTTGCAGGGTCATATCTATGTATATATATTGTGTATATATAGAATAGAATACAAACAGAGTATTTTTGTTCTATTAACAAGTAAAAGATATTTGACAGCATGTATGTAAACATAGCTGGAAGACCCTTCTGCATGGTAACGTATTGAGCACTATTTAAACACCACAGGTACTTGTGCTACTATGAAATACCTGTTACTTTATCTGCTCACGCATGAAATTTATCTGAGGCTTTTCCTCAGAAGGAGTAGTCAAGGAACAGGTTTGCACTTCAAAACCCAAATGCCAGAGCTGCCCGTTTCCAGCTGCACCAGTGATACATAACTGTGCTGAACAGCCTCAAAAGACTGTCTGCCACGTTGGAGAGTTGGAGAGAAATTGTACTAGGAAGAGGTAGGAAGCAAAGGACACTGCTTTCTCTCCAAAACCAGGTGAGTTTCTAGGTTTGAGATGAAAACGGAAAGTTGCAAAGAAAAAGTCGCCTGGGGAACATGTCATTTCTTGCCTTGGAGCTTGCTGTTAGAAAAGCTTGCAGCAAAGCAGTGATGATATTTTAGTGCTGGACACAGAGCAGCTCCTGAAAGTGTGCTAATATTGCCTGTGGTCAGGCCTAAGCCATGCCAGATGAGATCATGGCCCTACTGTCCCATGTGCTTTACAAACCTTTCATCAAGGATGGTGGCTACCATGGTCCCTACTGGCCACCTTGCCCAGCATTAATTCACTGAATTTGATAGCCCTGAAATTATTTTTTGGAGAGTTATTTGCTTCAAATTCACCAGCTCCCTTTGCCCTCTCAGCAACCGCCATGAAAACAGATTCCCAAACCTCATCAAATAGTTTAATCCGTCACCAACGGTAGTTGCTCAATCTAGATCAATAAAGGTTCGGTTTGAAAAATGTTAGTAATAACAGTAAAAAGAGCAAGTTTCTCCTGCACAAATTAATAGTTCTAAGTACTTGCAACGAGCAGGACAGGTACTGTGAGTGAAACAATTCTCAAGGCATTCACAGAAGCAATCTTAGTATTCATTCCCAAGAGCAACCACGTCTGCCAACACACCTTGCCCACCTTTACATACTGCCAGTGACAACAGTGTCGCCTTTAGAATAGGGTCTGTTATTAGTAACTCCTGAATTCCAGCCCTCTCTGGTATGTGAGCTTACGAAAAGCAAAACAAAGGCATATGGAGCTTGGACATTACTCTAGTAAGTATTTACATTACAGCAGCACCTGGAAATGTGGCCAAGACCACACAAAGGTGGGTGCTCTATATGCACTAAAAAGACAGTCCTTGCCAAAAAGGCGTTTACAATCTTGGCATGCTGTGGGGTCTTGGTTAAGACTATTCATGTACTACTAACATCTCCAAAGGTCACAGACCTGATGTCCCTCTGCATTCACTGAAGCCAGCCTCGACAGAGTCCTGTCAAGGGCCTGGTTCCTACGCCGTGCCCGGTCACAGAGCATACAGAGGGGGTGGTAGCTGAGAGGGATCAGGCAGCTGCAGCTATTCCTTCTCAAAGCAAGGTCTGCACAGGGCTCAGGATCGGTACGTGCCATAACCCACCTTTGTCACAATAGAGAGGAAACTTGGAAAGCGAATGCTCACGTTTAATACACTTACCGACTTTGAAGACTGCCTGGGCGACTCCACGTCTAAAACAGTAGATACAAGCTCTTCAGCTACTGCACAGAGATCTTCTGCATCCAAGGTGTCAAGCATATTTGCAAGTGTTGACCAGCAGCACAGGGGCCTCACCAGCCAGGACCCCATCCACAACACCCAAGCAAGGCAGGCCACAGAAAGCAGCCACGTTCAGCTGAGAATCCAGATCATTGGAGAAATCCATGGCAATGAACCAGGAAGCCAACTCACAGGTCAGATCCAGCGATGGCCAGGCAGGCCCACCATGGCAAGGCAGATCCAGGGGTGGGCCAGGAAGTCAGTCAATGCATTAGGGTCCAGATCAATGGGATTCACTGCCAGGAAAGAGCATAACCCAGATGTAGACAACTACCCTCCTGCAGCATAGCTCAAACCAGCATGCAGGGGCCCAGCCTCAGCTTAGACAGGATCCCTGTGCCAGTGAGCAAGGGCTGTGGGTGAAGGTCCCAGGTGAGGTTGTTCAGGGCAATGAAGAGCTATCAGGGCCATCAGGACCCAAACCTGTGTGTAGAAGCACCATCTTAAAGGCTATGATTGCACATTTGTCAGCAGTGCCATTAGCTACTAGAAGAAAGTGATGAAATTACCCTGGGATCCTTAGTTTCTGCAGTCTCCTGCTTGCTTGTTGACCATCCCTTAGCATATTAATCCATCCTATAGAGAGGCTTATGGAGCTGTGGATTGGACAAGTAAGCAGTTGCCTCTGTAAGACAAGTAGAAAGCTCAAAGAAATTAATAGAAAGCTCCTTTCTATCGATTTGAGTAATTCCTAGTAATTTCTAGTGATGGACTTTGAATCATTGTGCCACAGCACATCAGTACCTATTGTGCTGGGAGACAGGGCCACTGTGTGCTGAAGAAATCATCACCACCACTCATCTGGCTACTGGGTTCAAGGTTTGTTTTGCCACTGTTTTCCTTCAGTAGTTATGCACATGTTGCCCGTTAGCCCCATGACTAGTGTTGCTCCAGCTGTCTGTGAGTTGGTGACATATGGGAAAACAGGTCTGATCAATTTTGTTTCCAAATCGTTTTTCCAAAATGGTATATATTGCTCTGGTTGATTTCCGCTGTAATGTGTTTTTACTTTTCAGTGCAAAATGAGATTAGAGGTCAATATTGTGACTTCTGGATGAAGTGCCATGTGGAGATGCACCGGGTACAAAGGCCACTCTATCTACACTCCAGTTATATATCGTTTGAGCAGTGAAATTTGGGTTCAAGTAAAGGCAAGACAAGTCTGTTTTGAGACAAAACAGTGCTTTTGGTTCTAGAAATTAAAAGAAATGTTGAAACCTAAGAGGAGAATCTTCACGATCGTACTGTCAGAGTAAGGCAAAACTGACTCTGCAAGCCAGGAAGAAATGTTCAGAAACACCTTTGGCTTTGGGGAATCTGCTCCACGGGTCAGCTTTCAAGTGGGACACAACCTGCACCTCCACCAGCTTGATAGATGCAAAGACAGCAACAACACGTTGCTGATGTGCTCCATGGATATCTGTGTGTACACAACAATTCAGATTTCCGTGATATTCTGATTGTGGTCCCTTTTCCTATAGGGAAACACCTCTCTCTGACATAGCCCACAAGAACTTACAAAGTGGAAAAAGGAGGAGGAATGCCTGGCAAAGCAGCCAAAAACCATTTCACATCAAAGATGCAGGGCAAAATATGTTTGCATTGTTTAATTTACATTTTCTTATTAAAAGGATCACTGACAGTCTTTAGTCTGGTGTTACTTGTGACCCCTTGGTAAAAGAGTTTCTCTGCTCCTTCACTATACTTATATTACTATTTTTTTCAGTGCTCTAAAGCTCAGGATAATGACTTTCACTTGACCTCTCATTTTACTATCCAAAAAGCCAAATCAGAACCCTATTGTATTTGATGCAATATAAATAGTGAATACACTCCAAGAGCTAAAAACAGCTGATCTACCTAAAGAAATTGTTTAGAAGTCAGAGGGAAGATGATGAATAGTGTATCTCCTATTGATAAATGTGAATGTGGTATCCAGCAGCCTGAGGGCTGACAACTGAACTGCTGGGACCATCAACTCTCAGAGAAACTGATCCTATTTAATTATATTCCTTCTGCTTGTAGTTTTGTCTGTATATATCTTCCCAGGGGTTCTCCAGTGTGCATCTTTTCATTATGAGTACAGAGAGCTCTTAACTGAGTGGGTCTGGGTTTCTTAGAGGCTCCAGTTTGCCTGACTAACCACACCACCACACTCACACCAGTACTCTCCACTCTTGCTCATTAGCAAGAGAAAATGTGTGGGAGAAATGCCATGGAGGGCCTAGGTCAGAGAAGGAAAGCAATATGAGAAGCATTTGGAGAACGAGGATATGGAAAATAGCCATGAACAATTTCCAGAAATGTCCCAGGAGATCATTGCCTTATTCAATGCCTCTCATTTCTGCCAGCCTATTTTTGTCTCAGCCCTGGATGTGTCCACCCTGGTATATGCAGCTAACTTGGTAATTTTTAACTCGTGACACTAATGGAATTGTTATTGAATGTGATTAATTAGAACTGGAACAACCCTTTAACAAAGAATTTATCAGAGCTTTTTCTGCTCCCTCCACTGACTCACTGCTTCCCAATGGCTTTGCTCATACAATCCTTGGCAGCTCCCAGGTACCTGAACTCCACTGAAACCTGTTACCTTATGGGCATGATGCCAGCATGGGCAGCCTGGCCCTCCTCCACCCAAATATGAGCCACCAGTGGGTCAGGTTTTTTGCTTACACATTTTTATCTCCACAAGCACTGAGACCAGCTCAGCAGACTGCTGCTTGGAGCTGCAGCACTCAGGTCAGATTCATTGAGCTGGAATAATGCACACACCACAGCAGGACAACAGGAGGATTTGGAAACCTGCCTATCTAGGTTCCTAGATTTCAATGGGAACTTAGATCCTAAGTACAGATTAGGGTCTGAATATCTTTGTGGCAAAAACACAGTGGCAGGTTTAATAATACATGCAAATTTATTAGAACGACTTATGATAACTCTAGTGATATGTGTGTATGCACATGCAGAGATACATGTACATTCATCTCAAGTCCAGGACTTTTTATACATCTTGTGATGTTTTTGACCACAATGACATCGAATAACACTGAATTTCCAGCCTGATTGTACCTGGAATGGAAACCATAGTTTTAACTGGGTTTGAGCTTGGCATTTTTAATTTCATTGGCCATGTCTTCCTCCATTTATTCCCCATGGAAGCAAGCAACAAATACCTTACCTCAGAGGCACCTCTGGGCAGAACTACTATCCTTGTGTCAGCTGGAAGCTTTTGGTAACGGGAGCCAAAAAAAGGTGTCATTTGATGCCAGGACCTGCACATCTTTCAGAGTATGGACCCAGGATTCAGGCTCTGCCTGCCCAGAGAAAGATCGTGGTTTTGATCTTGCTCCTGTAACATCTGCTGAGCATGTCTTGTACATGGAAAGGAGCATTAAGACAGCTGGAAGGGTATTTTAACTGAACTACTTTCCAACCAAAACATCATTTTTATCTAAATGAAAAAGTAATGTAGCAAAGCCAAAAGTAGAATGTTTTTCTAAACCATTAAAACACTTTAAATTGTGCTTCCATTTTTTATTTCCAAATGATCTTTGAAAATGAAATATTAATTGGGTTTTTCACTTGTTTCAAGGGAAGTCACATTTGGTTTTAGTCTGCAATTCAAAATACACTAAAAATATGATTTCTGAAATGTTCAGTTCTGCTGTGGGACAGCTTCAGGCCAAAATCAGTGGAAAAAATGGAGAACTTTCAGACTGTTCTATGCTGAGAGTTACACAAATCATGAGAAATTAGCATTTCCTCTAAATTATTTCAAGCACTGAGGTACCTCTTCTTCATGTATAAAACTGAGCTTACTTCAGAGGGTTGCGTGAAACTGAAACTTCAAGTAAACTTAGGAAAAGTCTTGCATCTTCTCTGAATGAAGATAGAGGAATTCAAGTCCTGGCTCAAGCAAAACCAAATTTATTATGCTAACTCCAAAATATGCCCAGGCAATTCCTAACTCACAGAGAATTATAGCAGTTTGGAAATAAAAAAAAACCAAACCAAAAACCAAAACACCACCACGAACATAACAACAAACCAAACAAAAAAGAACACACTAAAGCACAGCAAAGCTTTCCTGTTGGTCTGTTTAGTACCTGAGCAAGACACTACATCCAGATGGTTTCACCCCTGGCCCAGCCATGAAGTGGCAGAGTGCTGGGTGAGTGGTGCATCAAACCTTTGGGCAACACCAGACTCAGGCTGCCACCCTGGTCTCCTTAGCTGAGTATGTGCTGCTTAGATATCTTAAGAGAAGAGAGATGCAGCCTGGCATCAACTCAGTTCAAGTATTATTTTAAAACACAAGGCTTAGCACACTTAGACAATTGGACTGAAAAACAAACAGAAGTAGGTTGATAGCTATTTACACTAGACTTAAGAGTTGCCTTTTATATGATTTCTCAACTTACAAAAAATACACATATTTAATTCTAATTTTCCAAGACCTTCGTATATTCATCATCATCGTAACGTGCTTTGGCACCTGAGACTAAATGAAAAGAAGCGAGGACAGAACAAATATATACTAAGAAAGTTCAGACCTACCCACTTGAGCTAACCGTCTCATCTGCACACTGCTCAGCAAACAAACGGTGATCCGAATCAGCTGTCCTCCCTGGTTTGCCTGGGGAACATAGAGCAGGTAGAGCACGTCACCTGGGGGGTGAGTTCATTGTTATTTCTCCTGCCAGCTCACCAGAAGTCCTGTTTTGGAGGAGCATTGGGCTCAAGTGTGGAACCCGTAAGAAAAACGTGACTTAATATCAAGATGCCAAATTTGGAATGGAAAAACCTTTCTCAATCTTTCATCAGTGGTAACTTCAGTGGATGTTGTGGAGCAGCTTGTAACACAAACCGACGGCGATATTTGAGCAGTCTCCAGATATTTTCTCTGCTAATCCACATGTAGATACAGCACACATCAAACCTGCTAGTAACGGCCCCACCAGTGGTACAGCTGTGCCACAAGGAGCTCAGGACCCTGCCCAGGACTGGTGCCAGATGCTGAGGCAACCCGTCCTCACTGTCATCTCTGTGGCACTGTCCCACTCACAAGCGTGAGCTTACCCATCTCTGGATGTGTGTCTGGCACTTTGGCTCTGTTTGGTTTTGCAATGCCCTGTCAAGAGCTCCAACTCTCTTCTGAGGTTGCAAGATGCAACTTCTGTCTACCACGATCAAGACCTGTCCTTACTTTCAATGTGTTTTGACCAGGCAGCGGTGGAACACTTGCTCGCTCTCAGCCACTTAAATTTCCTTTTCCTTTCCACCCAACAAATATTTTTCCAAGCCAAACACGAAGAGTTACATTGTGCACAGTCTTTCAAATGTACACTTAATTTTCAAGGAGGCTGCTTCAAGGAGGGCGGCATACTTGTAGGTATTTTGAACTAGCAAAAGAAAAGGCAAAAGGTAATGCAATGGTGGAGAATTGAAGCATGACTTTTCTGATGTTTGTTTTTTTCCTGTGCCAGCAAAGATTCAATAGTGTGGAGGATTTGTCTGCAAAGTCATTCTTTGCCCTCACTCCCTTTCTTTCCCTTTCACCCCACAACTAGATGTAGTAGTTCTTTATTCTCCTGATAGTTCATTAAATCTCTAATGTGCAAAATAAAGTATCACTGGCACCTGTCAGGTAAAGGAAATCATGGCCAGCACGGTGCTGTAACCTCTTCATAGGGCAAAAACAGATCAACGAGGTGCGCAGGTGGGACACCACCCAGGCTGCAGAAGCCAGTGGGTGTCGCAAGATGTATTTCTCCTTTCAGTCAGTTACCAACCGCTGTGTTTGCAGAAGTGGTATGTAAGCTGCAAAACAGAGGCTGTGGCTATTCATACCCACAGAGTTGCTTCTTGTTGCTAAGTTCAGATGTGCCCTTAAATCCCAAGGCTGTACATTGAGTTTCAGGGTCCGTGTAAGGAATTCCCACATGCAGATCTCACCTCTGTGTAAGGCAGGCTGGCCGATTAATTCTCTCTGTGTCAGTTTTCCTTCCATGAAACCTGTGTCCACAAAAGCCTGGGGGAACGACGGGTCAAGAAGAGGGCAAGGCTTGTGCTGAGATTGTCTGGAAAAGGATAGATCCCCAAAGTCAGACGTCTGCCAAAAAGCAACTGCAGTTACTCTCATCGACCTCTGCAGGTTACACCAGAGGGTAGAGCACAGGTCTCTTGGGTGGCACAGCACTTCCGTGTATCAGGCCTCACAGATTTAAAAATCAAACAGGACAAGGTAGATCGAGGAGGTTATTATTCATCACAATTTTTCACCATCATTTCCTTTTCAATTGCCTGCAATTTCCTTCAAAGTCCTGCAAAAAGAATGTAAAACTTTGGGTACAGAAGAAATAACATATATATGAACTGAAAGCAAACTTTCAGACAGAGAGATTTTTGGCAAAAGATCAGAACTATTGAATTTTCCAGAATTTAATATTTTTAATTATAAAATATTTTGACAAAAAAATGCATAGCAGAGCTAGACATCAAATTTTGTCCTGATTTTCATCATCATCGTCATGGATGTCCTTCTAAGTATTCATGACGAGTGAGATGCTTATGGGTAAAAAATTGAGGATAAAGTGATTGTCTCTAATTACTAAAATGCTGGTTGTCATCAGGTGGGTATTAGCACCCATGTGCGTGTGTCTGAGAGAAAGAAGTTTGCATTCAGTAGCTTTATGGAAACTCCCAAGGAATAAATCAAGAAACTCTTTGCAATCTGCCACTGTAAACTCAGAGATCTTGCAACACTTGAACAAAATGATCCCCTAGCTCACCGCTGGAGGATATTTAATCCTTGGGGGTAGCAAGGTGGCAGAGGTAGTGCCTGCTTTTCTATCTCCATGTCCTTTGACTCAGCTCAGAGCAGGACACGCTGCTTGGCAGTCGCTATCTGTCCACCAGCCTGCACAGCAGCTTTGTAAGGATCAGAAGGTATCAGCCTATCTTGCTCGCCTTTTCTTCTCTCCCTCTCCAAAGAATCAGTCTCAGCTGATTTGACTGGGTTTCCTTGGCACCAGAAAAAAAGGAAAAGTGTGTTCGCTCAGGTCAGAACATGGGGCTGGTGCACAGACATCAGGTGCGATGGTGAGGAATGCTTAATCCCACTCCCAACAGCACAGCCTCCCTCACCCTGCGCTCCTCTGCCCCCATAACCTATAGTTCCTGTACCTTAGGCAGCTCTGACAAGTGAAGGATTTAATTACAGTCATCTGAAGGGGCAGCAGAGGTGAAGGTCATGGGAGGTGAGGAGACGTGGGGATTTGCACTCGTGTGATGCTCAGCAGGTGCTTGTCCCCAGGGCTGAAGGATAAACCATCAGCAGTGCTGGGGTGCTGGTGCTGCAGGTGGACAGGATCACACCTGAAAGGATAAATGCCCTCATGATAAATGGTTTTCTGGATGTGTGTAAAATATTTTGGCATGAAATTTCTTCCCTGTGGAAAATGTTTCGGCGTCAGATTTCATACAGTGCAAAGCTGCTCTTGGAGTTCTGTGGCACATACTAGTCCACCGGAGGAAACCCAGGTTTGCTCCCTTTCCAGGGAGGGTTTCCCAGCCCAAACAATTCAGCATATTGAACAGATAAGAATTTTATTCACACAGAATTAAAGAAAAAGCCACTCATATTTTAAACAATTCCTATCTGTCACAACAGAAAAAGTAGCATTTTACATGTCTTGTTGGCAGGCAGGTGACACAACACATCCGGCCTCTGATTCATTTAATTTCTTACTGTTACCTTGTGGCTTACGTTGGAATTGCTTAGTCACAAAGCCTTCACATTTACTAAGGACCATCTCTGGATTTTCTGAGACTATACCTGCATTAGCAAGTAGGGTGGACTAATGGGAGCGGAGCCATGGACCAGGAAAATTTTTGCTAAGGACTTGACATCCACAGTAAATGCATTTCATGGTTGAATTGGTTTGGGTTTTGCTTTGCTTTTTCCCCTCTCTTTAATTCATGCCGTCCAGTTTGATCGAAGGGATTGACTTCCCAGTAGTGACTGGAACAAATTAGAGGAGCGCATACTCCAGATAAGTTTCCTCCAAAGGGACACTGACTCAAGCATCCTTAAGATGGCACCACAATGCAAACCAATCTACTTCTAAAGCGAGCTCCCGATCTGAACTGAAACGCTAATGCTGACACACACTCAGGTCTTCACAATACTTTTAATTAATGGATCTGCAATCTCAATCCATGTTTAGGAAGAAAATTACAGTTAGCACTGCTAAGAGAAAAGCATAAGGACTCAGTATTCCCCAAGTATTTGTATTCTCTGGGATCTCATCAGATGAGGCATTATGGTTACTGATGATATGAGATGAATAAGGTATACTCTGCCTTGATCTCCAAGGTTGTTGATTTATGAATTTTATCAACCCTCCAGCCACACATAAAGCTAATGTAAGAAATTTTCCGTCTTGTTGGATAAGGGATGGGCCTATTTCTTCTTCTGGAAATCTCTCCTGACCTTGAAGGGAGTAGAAAAAAAAAATGGGGAGGGGGAGGACTGAGAAAAGAAAAGAAACCCCACAAAATTAAGCATGGGATAAGATCAACACTACTATTCATTTGTCTTAAGTGGGTGAGATAAATTAAAGAATAGAGATCTCTATCTGGGCAAAACGGGCATCCAGTACCCTTCTTCCCCTCCACTGAAGTAGGAAATATGTAGTTTATGACCAGCTGGGACAATCTCTACTGAATGGCTTTGGGGCAATAAATCACAGAAGCTGGTTTGTCCACATTTCTTTCTTTTCTTCAGACTGTTTGGTTAAATCTCCCACAGAGAAAGTTACGCCATGCAGGGGATTCAGCAAAATGCATGAAAAATGTACTCATGTCACCTACGAATTCTTCAGCTCTGGCCAAGATCCAGACGTGGCTTTAATAGAAGACAATGCCTTACTGCTCTCTTTCCCTGAATCCTATGAGGGCAGCTGTTTAAACATTTATCATTAAATGTTTCAAAAAAAAAAAAAAAGAGCTCACTGGAGTACAATGATGCTATTTGAGCCCTCAGGTTTGTTTCCAGGACCTATAGAACACATGTGGGTTTAGGTGGGGTCATCCCATAGTCCCACAGTTGGCTTATTAGTGAGCTATTTAACATGAATGTGAGCAAAATATTTTTTTTACCTATATTCCTGATTCCTCACAAACTGGTTTGGTAAATCCAAAGCTGTTACAAGGACCCAGCATGCTGGGAAAAGGCCTCCTTACAGCGGTATCAAGGAGAAATTGAGGCAGAAGTGAGCTGGCTTGCTTTCTCATGCTGCTCTTAACTATTCCTCATATCCATTCTCCCTAGTTCACATCTCAGATTCATTCAGCCTACCCCCATCTAAGGATGCTCTAGATGCTACAAGTCTACACAAGACCGAAGGAAGACAGAGAAACTTCCTGAAAGATAAATGCATTGAGTTACTGAAGACAGAGAAACTCCTGCTGGTTCTGGCAGTTCCCAAGCAGCAAGTAGTTGCATTTAGGAGATCCATCTGTCCTTGCCAAGTTCTTACCTGTTTTCCCTTGGATTGCTTTTGTCACTGCTGGCAGCAGCACATCATGACAGATAGACCCTTGGACTGAGGCGGTATGGCCATTTTCGTGTTCACAGGAGACCACTTACATGGGGAACTAGGGTCCTTCTCCCGTGGATGGGCAGGCTCCAAGAGGGACAGCAGTCAGCTCATTCCACAGTGGGATACCAGGAGCCACTGTCTGAAAAACTTTCCAACCTGACCCAGGCATGGGGCAATGATCTAAAACCGTGAAACTCTGACTGACGCTTTCACAGGTCTTGTGGGGCTGTGGATTTCCTCTGTGTTCTGGAAACATGGTTTCATGAAAGGTTTGATCCCGAGAAGGCAGATTTTTAAAAGCCAGTGTGGACTTCATGGGACACATTTGAAGGCTCCCAGGTTGCCTGTGCTGTTGCAGTGCAGCAGGAGAGAGCATAGCCAGCCTGTATGCACACAGCGCTAATCTGAGCCTCTGTCTGCCTTTCAACAACCAAATTCCAAATTTCTTCAGCCTGGGTGGCTGAAATGAGGCAGCTAATGTTATACTTAATGACCTATTTAATGGCCCATTTTCCAGAAGTGATGAGAACTTACAATTATCCCTGTGCTCAGCGTGAGCTGGGGCTGCTTAGCAATCAAAAAGTCCAGACCAGGCATTCAGATGCCTCATTTTAAATGGGTAAAAGAAAAAAAAAAAAATAGCCTGAGATCCTTGTCCTTCCTGCAGTAAGGTCAAACGTAGGTACATCAAAATAAAACACCTCCTCCTGTTGGCTTTCATGGGACTCTCAGTGTGAGCTGGGAGAGCTGATCTTTCCCAAAAGCAGCACAGTTCCGGCCCATGGCTCAGGCAGGGCTGTACGCCCTGGCCACGCTGTGCATCACGTGGGCCACGTGTCTGCCCACAGAGAGCCTGCCAGTCTGCTGGCAGTGCCAATTGGAGCTGGATGCCCGCTGGGGCAAATCTGTGATCCCATTGACTGGGAAGTCCTGGCCTTTCCAGCCTTCCTTTGGGTTTTTGTAGACTTCCCAGACCACTGCCCGGTGCTCACTTTAGGGATTTCAAGGCAATAAAAGATCCCAGCTAAGTGGCTTTATCTGGGACATTTGCACAACTCAAAAAGCAATTATCATCTCTCAGCAGACTTTGTTGATTTTGGCTCAGGGTTGAGCATACTGACTCGCCTGAGGCGCTATTTATGAGCTGACTCGACATCTCAGGGTAAAGTCCTATGGACTGAAAAACGTTTCCCATGTGGCGAAAAAATATGCTGGCACTCTGGAAAGGCAAACCCTGCTTCTCATATGAAAGCCCTTGTCAGCCCACTGCAGGCTCCTTCCATCTAGAGCTCAATCCACCTCCGTGGCATCAGGTACGCCTGCTGACTGCCAGACTGTTTCTGCCATGTGAACTAGCCCATCACTGTCTCCACTCTCCACATGAGCAGGACTTAGTAAGGGGCAGAGTATGAAGTGATGGAGACTGAGTGCAGACATTAATCTAAACCTTGACATTCACGACCTTCTAGATGAATTCGTTGAAAAATGGGTTTTCAGACCTGTGGAAGCTGTTTTTTTAAAATTTTTTCACACAAAAATGGAACACTTTGGATTGAAGTCTCTTTTGGTCAGCAGATCTTGAAGTCTACCATTTGTTTTAGAAACACCAAGATATTTCTGCTTTTAATTCCAGGAGCCTTACTATTCACCAAGAAGCTGAGAATCAGGAAGCTCAGCAGGACAAATCTCAGGTTTAGAGTCAGGGCTTCTCGCTGCATAAACGCTCTCCAAAAGCATTTCAGCGCACACCAAGATGAAAATAGCTTACTTTTGGGACAATATCAACAGATTTTACTCCTACGCATGAGATAAGTAAGGTTTCATGGGCACCTTTTGTTGTCCTAGGTTAGGTAGGTTTTCTCAATATGTTCAGGATGCAAGCATGCCAAGAAAAACGTTCTGTTGCCCTGGAGTTGTCATCTCTAGGTTTCACTCCCTCAGTGTCCTCCTCTGCCTTCTCTGTCAACTTTTCCGTGGTTAGCTTCACACTGGCTTCAAGAGATGGTTCCTGATCTGCCATGCGGGATGAATGACTTCATGAATGTCCAAAGCACTGCATACATTAAGGATTTTCAACCCAGAGGAGGAAAAAATGAGCGAGAACATGACAGAGCTACTGTAACTTATGATGGGCTTGCTGAGAATGAAAAGGTAGCTTTAGCTTGCTGCCTCCAATATCAGCATGGGGGGACATGGATGAAGCAACCAGGCAGCATGTTCAGGAGAGGCAAGAGGAGTTTTTGTTTTTTTTCACGCGATGCCCACGTAAACTCTGGGCCTTCTGTACAAGAGCACTGTAGATCCCTAAGAGCTACTGGGATGCGAAAAGCAATAAGAAATTCAAGAAGAAAACTGCGTGTTATCTACAAAGGCCAGAGCTCTGCATCCTGAATTCTCTGAGCCACAGTTGGCTGGGAGGATATTCTGGGGAAAATAGCTCAATGTATTTTTGCTCTTGGCATCTCCTACCAATAAGATGCATGACTGGATGGATGCCGGGCTACAAGGACTCTGACCTTCTAAGATGCTCTTATAAAAGCCAATCATCAAAGACGCCAACATGGCATTCCAAAACCAGAAGCACACAAGAATTGCTGTCTCTGGGCAAACTGACTGTGTCCCAAACCAGGTAAATCAGCAGTCAGGCTGGGATTATCCAGCTCTATTCCTGCAGAACAGGACCCCGCACCAGAGCCTCACGAACCAAAGGCAAGACCTCCCTCGGGGCGGCAGGGCTGCCTTGCAGAGACCTGCTTTGCCCTCTAGTGACTATTAAGCATAAAACAGGGAACTTTGCACCACCTATTCCGATTAATAAAAGTCAGGTCCTGCTGCATCTGCTGGCTGGCAGACAAGCAGCGAGGTCATTCTGACTTTGTTCGGCCCAACTGAGACTATCCCTCTCCCGATGTAGCCTGGTCACTGCTGCCTGGGAGGCACGTGGCATGGAGCAAGGGAAGGAGATGCTATTCTGAAAAGTTGAGAACAGACATCCTAAGCTGGGGAATGAATAGCTGAGTCAATTGTAAGGGAAAATCCTCCAGGGCTGATGCTATTTCTAGTCTGCACATGCCTTGGAACTGAAAAGAGGCTATTTGGGGGGAAAAAGGAATGGATGAATAATGGAAGCAAAAATAGTCGCTCCACATTCCTTTCCAAAGCTGTGTTGCCTACAAACTCTTTGGAAACAATCGCCAATTCATCAGAACATGAGCTCATATTATGTGATCTATGGGGCCATAGACTTTGTGATCTACGGTCTGTATAAGTGCCTATTAAAAGAGCTCTTAGTTGGAAAAATAATAACACCCGTCTTTGTTTCAACGGTAGCAAGAGAAGAGAGGGATTAGAGTAGATATCTAGAAAATGCAATTACTGAGCAATATGGAAAGCAAACTCTTCAAAAACACTATAGAAAACTTCTTTCCCTTTAAAATTAAGAATAAATACTAATATTCTAGAGTTTGAAAATGCTAGTATGACTTTGCTAGTTTAGAGAGACTTTTGCTACCACCCAAGATAATCCAAGAAATCAAATGGATTTAGTTTTCTTACAATCACAGAAATGAAATCAGATTTCCATTTGCAAACTCATACAGTTAACTACTGTGGTCAGAAAATATGGTTATGACCATTTGATGGAAAACCATTATTTTTTTGTTTTCATATATAAACTACGTATTTTACAGAAACTCGAACCCAATCTAGATGTTTTGGTGAGTAAATATTAGTATTTTTCACAAATAGACAAGAACAAGAAAGGCACTCTGAGTACTAATATTCACTAAGCAAAAAAAAAAAAATTTAGGACCATAAATTAATTTTAATGGAAAACTTAGGCCCAGAAATAGTTTTGAGGTTTTGTGCAAAGACTGATTACCAGGAATATTGCAGGCAGGCTGGAAGCCATTCTCTCACACCAATGACTACAGTGAGTAAAAAAAAAAAACCCAACACACAGAACAACAACAAAAAAGAAGCCTAAACAGACAAAGTCCATTCCAGCTAATTCATGAATAAGAGAAGCTGCATTAGATGACTTGCTCAACCACTGATTTCAAAACATATCATTTGGGTTTTACAATACCTACAACTGCACCTAAGAACTCAGTCATAATTAGTATTTTCTACAATTAGTGTCAGCAGCTGGGATACTGTTTGTAGGAGAGAAATGTTTGGCTCCAGTTGTTAAATCACTTGGACCTACTGCAGAAGGGTTTGGAAGAAACCGGGACAGACTCACATGAAGCCCGACACCAATGTTTGAAACCATTGTCTGGCTGTTGGCTCCATATCCGTGCTGGGTACCCAGAGCTTCACATTAGCATCTGGGGGTTTCTAAGGGTGCTCCTCTTCTGTGCTTTTCTACACAGAACTCACTTTTACAGATTATTTCCTGCTGGGCTTTTCTAGGCTACAGCTGGCCAGACTCTGCTGAGCGATGTCTGTGCTGGGCTCTGCCATGGATTCGGTGGCTTGATTAATGCCAGCGGATGATGAGGAGTGGACTTATCTGATTTTTAACTTTATGACTCCAAGAATAACTAATAACCATAATGCCAAGAACTACTTGCAGTGCCTGCATCCCAAAAGATGAGTTGCTATATAAATTTTGTGCTCTTTTTTTTTTTTTTGTCTGAGAGCCCCTGGCCCCAGCACTCACTAGGTGACATCCAGCAAGGCAAAACAGAAAGGCACGGTTTGAGCAGGGCCCTGGTCTTGCTAACTGAGTTTTAAAAACAGGTAGATACACCCAGAAGATATGTGTAAGGCATGGGCTGCTTTTATATGGGCAAACTCAGTTTACATGCATTCACCATCAACTACAGTGCATGCGGACGTCCATCCACACTTTGCTTTACCATCCGTGAGGACTGTGAACTAATGCAGGCAGTTTGTCCAAAAACCAAACCAGCCTGAAAATACTGATTGGCTAGAACAATGATTTTAAAATGCTTTTCCTGGGTTTTTTGACCCTTTAGAGACATAGGAGTAACTGTTCCATAACCAAGTGTTTAAGATCTTCCTTCTGATAACAGGCAAGTGCTTGCAGGCAGTAAATCCACAGCATCAGATGTTTGATAGTCTATTGCACATTAGTTTGTTAATGCACATTAGTTTGCTACTGATCTTAGTAGCTCATAACTGATTGATTTAGACCTGGAAAACTAGAACAGAATCACTTGATTTTCACAGATCATGTTCCTTAGCTCTTTTTGACAGCTGCAAGAGATAGGAAAGTATCAGGAAAAGAAATTTGTAGTTATTTTCTGATGGCAGCTGATAGCCATCCTGTAGAACTCAGGAACACCAGGAAGCAATAAAAAGGGTTAATCAGAAGCTGTTCTCCTCTGAGTTCCCATATATGTATCTAAGTGAGCTGGTTTCATGCCCATTTCATGTAAAGATGTGTCCTCAGTGGCAAAAAAAAAAAAAAAAAAAAAATAGTTATTACTGGGAAGTTCCAGGTCTGCAGAGTAGGCTTGGACACAGCTGAGGCAGCATGAGGCTCCTCTGGCTCCTTGTTATGAGCTCCAAGGATACTGTTCTCCTCAGCCTGGGGAACCCAGGTAGCACACAGAGACAGGTTTGGTCGAACACTGCTGAAATCTGCCCAAGACAGATTTAGCAGCACTAAAATCAGCAAATGCTTAAGAAGATGCAAGATCCCTTCAGAGTTGTCCATCTGCATCCCAGTGCTGCTGACAAAGTCCTGCAGTCCCGTGAAGGTTTTCCCAAGAGCAGACAGGTGTTCTCAGCATGTACATCCCACATGATTCTCCATCTCTGAAGGTTTCTTTGTGCCCCCTTTTCTGTGAATAGTCCTGAGAAGGCAGCACTTTGGCCTGGCCATCCACAAGAAGGGAGGTGGAGATGCCAGGAAAAGAGGAACAGACTGTGACAAATGATGCTACTGGCCCATTACATAGTGGAGGAAAAGAGCAAACGGGGAAAAAAGTACTCAAGAATTAACTTTACTCTATTTTTCCACAAACAAGTAAATTCTAACAAAGCAATTAAGATGTTTCTTTGTATTAAGGGAATAGGTTGCTCTGAAGGAGCAGAGTGGAAGAATAAAGAAATATCTAGACATAAAAACCTCCACCATGTATTCATGCTGGAAAGGGCTGCTGAAATTCTACCTAGAGTGCTTAAAGAATTAGTTGAACTAAACCTCTAAACCATTAGTAATTACATTCAGGAAGGCAAAGATGACAGCAGAAGTCCCAAAGGAGTGGAAAAGGGCAAATGTAATACTCATCTTAAAAAGAGGGCAGAGAGGGGCTCTGGGGATTAGCCTTTCCGGGAGCCAGGACACATGAATAATTATCGAGCATCCCATCAGTAGTACCAAACATATAATGAAATGATAAGGACCTGCCACCAAGGGTTTGATGAAATCAAGTGTTTCAAACCAATCTGAATTCCTTGAGAAGGTGAGTGACCTGCTGTAGAAGGGGAAACCAACACACGTGATCTGAGCTTGACACCCGTGAGACCATAAATGTAATCAAAAAAAGCAATACAAAGGTGGAGAGAGTCCAGAACAAAAGGCTAGATCTCCCTTGCACTGAATTTTGAGTAGTTTTTTGGCGTTTGTTTGTTTGTTTTTTAATAAGGGTTTTATAAACTCCCCATGCCTTTATTAGACTTTGAGCTAAAAGCCACCTAGCCTAGACATGGACTTTAGCAGCGAAGGGTGTTGTGAGCCAGACGAGATTTCTGTGCCCAGCCCTGTGGGTGTACACCCAGTGTCAGTCAAGGGGTAAGTCTCCATCTCCTTCCCCTTCCATAGGACATTGTGATGCTTTCTACAAAATGTAGAGAGATAGAATAATGATAATATTGAACTAAATTCCAGCTAGGGAGACCTGCTTCACCTACCCCTGGCTTCTTGGGGAAAGGTACCATGCCTTGGAGTGGCACAGCATTTTCGATCCTCTCTACCAGAGCCCCTTTTGATTCGGGAGGCATAAGGAAGCAGCTTGGCAGAGCCTGCCTGACAAGATTTGACATCTAAATTGAATGTCCAGGCCTTACATTCCTAGGATTTGCTTGAAAAGTCAGCAGGACTGCCTCTTGGTAACTTGTGGGCTGTAAAAGTGGCTGTATGCTCCTCCAGATAAGGGCTTCTTTGTGCAGCGTTGTATAACGGCTGCCACAGTGTTGATGTGTGCCAGGCCATAAATAACTTCTGCCTAAACATTTTTAGCAAATACTTTCTGCTTCTTGAGATACACTGGACAGCTTGAAGTGTGTATCTCTGCACGGGAAGTAGGTGGGGGAAGCCAGAAGAGCTCTTACCCTGAGCACAGAGCAAATATCGCAGCGCTCTTGATACGCACAACAGAAACTGATGCCTCTGTGCAAGAGTGTCCAAAGCCAGCAAGACATCTCGAAAGAGCTGCACGATCGGAGTGGCAAGGTGTGCTGTCCTGTGGTAGGAATGTGAATGAGCCCAGTTAAGAATGAACCCACGAGAGGTGGGTGCCAGCAGAAATGCTCTGAGCAGGACATCCATGGCCGAACCCCGTGGTTTGGGTTTCATTCCATCTGAAGGGACCCCTGCCAGCCACCCGCTGATGTCTCTGGTGCAAGTGCAAACTGCTGTGTTTCTGTGTCTCTGGTGTCACTTAGTGCAAGTGCAAACTGCTGTCTGAATTTCTAATGAGGTTGCACCTGAAGGGCACTATCTAACTCCATCTATAGAAACCACCACTAATCTCTGTAGATGATAGTCCAGCCCTGGAAATATAGCAAGGGTTAACAGGGGCGCACAGTTGCTAGATGACTCCGGTGACAAGGAAGAAAGCGGGGGGTGAAGAACCCTTCACCCTGATATATGAAGCCATATAGTAGGAGAGCAAACAGCTCTGAAAAAGCTGAACAGGACAAAAACCTCACATTTCCCCCCCACTCCACAGACACTTCAGAAAGCTGTGACAGACTCCAGTGTGTTAATCAGCCTGTACTAGCTATAGCTGACAGCACAGTGGGAAAGGTACAGACTGGTTACGGATTTTACACGTACTTATCATTATCTGACTGCTTCTGCGCAGAGCAAGTCATGAACACAGCGCAAGGCTTTTGCAAGATTCTGCATGTGCCTCTTCCAAACCAAATAGGCCAGCAGAGGAGGAAGAGTAAATAGCCTGGGGAGAAAAAAAAAGAAAAAAAAAAAAAAAGTGGTTTTGATTGATCCAGACTGGGATCATCCAGAATAGCCTGTGCATTGCAAGAGCTAGTCTAGGGGACCTTCATGAAAAGGGTTAACTTCATATAAATGCAGAGAGGGAGAGAGAACACTAAGGACTATTCAGCTCACTAGCTTAAACATCCACCTGGCACCAGGAGTGAGCAACCTTGCTTAGTCAGCTCTGCAGTACCGGCAACCTAGACTCCCGAAACTTAAAGGAGCTCGTTTGAAAGTGGCAAAGAAGCAGCAGCACGTTTACATTCAGCTTTTCCCATAGAGAAATAGCTTTTCAACGAAACAAACTAAGCTTAACGGATGCAAAATTTGTATCTCTGCTCTGCAATGAAAGCCTTTATGTAACCAGGGCAATTTTATCTAGAGTAAGGTATCTAGAAGTACTCAGATACCCATCTCTCAGTATTTTTTTCTTAAGGGAGATAATAAGTCATACTTTACCATAGTCGTCCATAGGAAAAGCGATCTGTAGCAACCTTCACTTCCACCTCCTGCCTCCAAAGCAGGCATTTTTGATATACCTCAGCCCAGACCCGCTTCCTGATCACTTCTGTGAGTGCTTGCTTGCCTAGTGATATTCCTCAAAAACAGCTGATGTAATTAATCAGCATTGACAGATTAGTTAAAGGTGTGACCCTTAAGGGAGTTGCTTGAGGCAGTAAAGGAGTTACTACAGGTGGGACTTCTTATAAGGATTCTCCCTGTCACCTGCTAGCAATGTTACTTAATTATTTGGTGCTTTCTATCTTTCAAAAATGAAGGACAATATTAATGTAACTAGTCTAGTATTAATCCTGTCTGCTCTGCATCTTCAGCCAGGAATGAGAGGTTGCAAGAGCTTCTAACAATCCATAGTTATAAGGGGAGGGATGTTACAGCATATGGTATTTAAAAAGAAAGGCCAAATGCCAACCTGGGAGGAAAGCAATGAAAATCATATAATGCAGCAGTGATTCCAATTGAGTGATAAGGGTGACAGCAGCTAATTGGGGAATGCTGCTAAGGTGTTAGCCAGGCGGCTGTGAATTCTCAACAATAGCCCTAGAGCTTGCTTTTGGGCAAGTTGCTCTTATTATTCTAGTGTTTCTGTAAATGCGTTGGCTAAACAGAGAGTAGGGGTTACTTTTAGTCTATGAAATGAGTGGTCACAGTTCCACTTCATAGTACTATACTGGAAAGCTGCTCTTTGCCTGCTAACTACTGTATTTCAAAAAATCCAAACCATTAAATTTATCATAAATAAAAGTGCAACTGAAAATGCCAGGATGAATACATTTTTTTGATTGGAATGATGTGATCTGTTTTCTCTGCTGCACCTTTCATTGTTCCATCTTCTTTCACAACATCACCTACTAGAGACTAAATATAAGCTACCCACCATACTGAAAGAGCTGGTGACAGGAGGTGACAGCCTGCAGGCTGCTCAGATCTGGATGCTCCAGCGTTACACTGGTGACTGGCAGACGCATCTGCACACAGATTTGGACCATGCTTGCTGATGAAGTCACTGCTCAAAAGCATCTGTTACGTTGACCTCTTCACTGTACGTAGGGGCCAAACTAGTGAGACTTAGTGTACCTTCAGGAAGTTTACTGTCAGGCTACGTATGGCAGCTGAGATCACACAAAATAAGAGTAGAGCCTCTTTAGAGCATAAGGTGCCTCCTGACATCTGTGTAGCGCCTGGCACACACTTCCTTACCTGTGGGGGATGCAGAGAAAGAATATACTAGAGACTGAATTGTCCAGATACTGTTATAGCAGAGGGGTGTAAGGGGCAGGAGGCAAGCTGTACGTGTCAGTGAGAGAAAGCAAGCAAGCAGGTGGGCTGGAGAACAGCCAGGCAGCGAGTCCCAACCACCTGCTACACCTGTCTCCCTCTAACAGTCAGGCTGGTGCGCAGAGCAGTGGTAATATTTGGATGCTGCTTGTGTGCATGACAATGGTTATCAGGAAGCCTCAGACACAGACAGGCAAGAAAGAGAGGTGGCTAAATTAGAAATGAGGGTGGGAAGCTAAATCATCTTGATCCAATTTACAAGGTGGTGACCTCGGGTCCCCCCTTGGCATAAAATTAATGTAAAAGGAGTTGCAAGCAGTTGAGCCAGACTGAGCAAAGCGTTAGATTTGGAGAGAGCTCTGGACAGCTTCCCAATGATGTCTGTGCATTGGAGCTTGGCAGGAGTGAGGAGGGGGCCATGTGGGAGAGGTCTGGCTCACTGATAAGAACAAAACAAAACAGGTGCAAGATGTCCCCAGGGAAAAGGGTGACGTAGCCCAGTTACTTCTATCTATTTCCATATGTCTCAAAAGAAGCAATAAAAATACTTAAAGTTAGTGTGATATGAATGTGTTCTGCTGATGCTGTTGGCATTTATTAAACTGTACCCTTGAAAACTTCAAGGGAAAAGAGAGCATGAAGCCAAGCAAGTGGGAAACCAGCACACAGCATTAATAAAGCAGGCCTATTTGGGGTTATGTGGGGAGCCGGATAGTAAATAGATGTTGACATAGCCCAGATGCCCTCACTTTTTTCCATTCAGGTCCAGCTTTGTGCCAAATGCTGGGAAAAAGTAGACCAACTGAGCATTTATGAACCAGGACTGGCAGGATTGTGCTGCTGGAGTGGATGAGACCAGCCAAAATAGATGTGGATGTTATTGCTAAGCCATTCTCTGTCATCTTTTGAAGGTCATGGAGAACAGGAGAGGTGCCCAAGGACTGGAGGAAAGCCAATGTTGCTCCAGTCTTCAAAAAGAGCAAGGAGGACAGAGGAACTACAGGCCAGTCAGCCTCACCTCCATCCCTGCAAAGGTGATGGCACAGCTAATCCTGGAGGTCATCTCAAAGCATGTGGAGGAAAAGAAGGTTATCAGGAGTAGTCAACATGGATTCATCAAGAAGAATTCATGCCTAATCAACGTAATAGCTTTCTAGGATGCAACAACTGGCTGGGTAGATGAGGGGATTGTGGTGGATGTTGTCTACCTTGACTTCAGCAAAACTTTCGGCACTGTCTCCCATCACGTCTTCACAGGCAAGCTCAGGCAGTGTGGGTTAGCTGAGCAGACAGCGAGGTGGATTGAGAACCAGCTGATATATTTGTTGGGTTTTTTTTTCATGCGTGCAAATCTGAAAGGTATAGTGAGTGAGTCTGAAGTGCTATCTGACTCCATCAGGGTGTTAAATGCAGGTAAATGACATGTACCAGTGAGGCTGGTACTGAATGGGAGCAAGCAGCTGCTCTCTCGTGCATCACCATAAGTGGAGCAGATGCTTTTGAGGCAGAGATGTGAAACAAAACGGTAGATGTTACTCTTGCCTGCCTCCAGAAAGGAGCATGCAATTAAAAAGTAAGCATGAGCAAAGCAGAATTTTATTTCACTGGCAACAGTGTGCTTTGAAAGAGTGTGAGCAAAGCAGAAGGCATGGATTACTGTCTTCAGAGACATCTCCATTTGTGTTGGCAATATATAGGAGAAAAGAGGTATTAAGGCACTATCCACAGCCAGGTTCGTGGACCTGATACAGAAGCATGAGTGAGATTTGAGGAGCTGATACAGTCTGATATGCAAACGTGTTGATTTTTTCCAGCTAGCTCTAAGAATACAGTTGGAGGCTTTTCAGTTGCTAGAGGGTTGGTTGAGGAGCCCATGGCATCTCTGTCCTAATTCTTTAATACATCTTAGAAGATTGGGAAACTGCAAATACTGAAAACTGACAATGCTGGGCCAATGTGCAGAAAAATGCAGCTTCGATAACCAGTGCAGATCTGATGGTGTGTGTAGACTGGAAACTGTTTTTCAAAGGAAAACACTGTTTTCATTTAAGCTGAAATGTTCTAAAAGGGAATAGTCTTAACAAAGCATGCTGTAAGCAAAACAGAAGTGAAATGCCAACGTGTTTTTGACACTCTTGGTACAGCACATTTTGAGCTTTGCTTAAAAAAAATCTCAAAACATGTTTAAGTTAAAGAGAATAGAAGTTAAAATGGGAATCAAATATTTTCCACTTGCTATGGATATAAATTGCTAAGAAAATGTCATGCAAAATTTTGATGTCATCTTGTGTTATTTGTGTTCTGTTTGATGACAGGAGAGGAGGAAAAAACCTCAAAATAATAGTATTTCCATGAATGGGAAATTCAAGTTCTTTGTGAATCTGTATGGGACACTGCGGGGTCATTCCCAGACTGGTCAGTATGGAATTTACCACATACGGAATTTCAAGGGTCTGTGTAATTAGTTAGTAGCCAGTGAACATAGTCTGATGGGAGCAGATATTCCCCAATGACCTTTTCCCATCAATAGTATTTCCAGCTTGGCTGGTAACTGTGGGTACATAGATGTGGTGGTGTTTTGTAAGCATCGCCATGTGCACATTAACATCAGGGGTTTAGTTCTTCATCCATTAACCTATAGATCTCAGAAGATGAGAACTTGTCAATGAACATGTTTCTGATGGGAGTCAGTGTCTTCATGACTGATCTGGAGATAAATAAAACATCATTTGCTAATAACCATGGCAGATGGCACAAAAATTGTCTGTCATCGCTATTTCCCGCTTCACCAAGCATGCAACGTGATCTGGCTTGCCTGATGAACTGCCCCCAAGCAGATATAGAGCAGCGTTATAAAAAAAATCATCTATGATCATGCCAGTGGAGTGCCAGGGGGCACCTTAGCCATGACACCTCATTGGAAAAGGCATTGGAGTGGACAAGCAATGAAGTCTGGTTTCCCACTGACATGTGGTGGCATGAAGGAAAGGGTCAGTGGGAAGCAGTGAGTAGCGGTGGATCAGGCACTTCACCTCCTTGTGCAGCCCAGGCACCAGGAGAGACATCTCTGCCGCCTGTGGTGTGAAAATTAGCAAAGAGGAAAGAAAAGGAAGAAAACCTTTTGGAAAACCTGAGAACAAACCTTTCATGGGCAATGGATTGCCAGCTGATTTGGCAACACCGTGCAAATACCCCCCTGGACAGAAAAATCCCTGGGAAGTCTCTTTGCTGCAGCAGGGGAAGGAAGGTAGAACAAGAACCCTGTCTGGAAGCAAAAACCAGGCAAAACAACAATCAGGCATCATATTAAGGGTGAGGCTGATTATTCACTTGGACAAATACTGCTGAGTTGGAAAACTCTGATGTTTTCAAGCCAAATGACTTTGTGGCAGATCTGTTTTTATTAAAGTACAAATCGTTAGCCTGATTACAGGCATATGAGTGTAAATGTTGTGTCCCCTGATGCCTGGCCATCACCATGACTGGCGTTATGAAGAATTAATAATTCTATAAACCGTTCTGCGACATTTATGTGTCTCGTTAACATCTTCGCAAAAGGGGCCTGTGGTTCATTTATTACGTCTTTTTACCTCCCCCCAGCATGACCAGTAATGGTACATAGCATGAACAAGAGTCAAACCTTGCCTTTTCCGCAGGCAGCGATGGGGTCGTTCATTCATTTCTCCTCACTCCTGCCAGTGTTTTAACTGGTGCATTTCCAGAACAGCACTGCGCTTTCCTGGGTGCCAGGTGCGGCCGAGTGCCTGGGTGGTGCGCAGGGGGCACTTCCATCTCCCAGGCTGCAGCTCTGTGCTATGGGTGCACCCTCCTGCATACATGACCTTGTATGGTCTCCCCTGCCTGACATAGCTCTGGGTTATACTGGCGGTGGATATGTCATACTGGGCAGGCACCACCCGAGAGGTGGTGCTGCCCTTCACAGATATTTGTGGTGAATCAACCGTGGGAGAAAAAGATATACATGTGGAGCAAGGACTAAAGGTTTGAAACATTTTTTCCCTATTTATGGCATCTGTTGGTTCCTTCACAATCTTGTCACCATTTGGGAAAATGTCTGCTATAAATATACTTAAATCAGATGCTCTGGGATCAGCATCTTAGTGTAGTAGATGAGAATAAAAATCTTGTTGATATTAGGAAGAGAATTTGTTTAAGTTCTTGCAGGTTAGTGATTCATCCAGAATTTCAGAAGTGAGGAGCAGCCCATCACCTGCAAGTCCAGTAGGACTTGCTAGGGAAACACCTCCTGGGTACCAGAGCTTTGCAATCACTGAAGTGAGGACCGGTTGATGTTGAAATGGACTAAGTGACTTGACTGTGTCCCCTATCTGCCTTGCTAGCTCTGTTCAGTGTCTTCATGACACCACCAGCCTTCCACAGATTGAAAGCAGCTAGATAACAGTAGAAATATTGTACAAATGGCTCTGCACATTATGATCTAGTAGCCTCGTACTGTTGCATGACATAGGGAGGGTATACAACATCGTATGAATGTTTATCATTAGGGTATGGTAGAAATTCTCCATATAAACTAACTCAGCTCCCCTCTGAATGGTTCTCTTGAGAAGATAGGGTGAAGGGGATTATAGTATTGTGCTGACTTAATTTTGGAGATGATTGCATTTTTTTATACAGCTGACAAATACATGTGTGTCAGAGAGAAGACCAGTGACTACAGCCTATCTGCACCAGTCAGTGTCAGATGGGACACAAACAGATTTTAACTAATTTTCAGAGAGCAGAAATCAACAGCAAAGAGTTTGCCCTGGTCCTAAAGCAGGACCTCATGCTGGCACTTGCAGGTATTTCTAAGCAACACGCTCAGGGTGAGAGATAAATACAAAGGAAATTGGTCCTAGGGTTTGGCCCCGTGTCCTTGCTGAGATAACCCGTCCAGCACGATGTGCCTTTGGGCTCTGGGACCTTGTCCTTGGGGACAAAGTCTCTGCACACACTGAAATCCACCACGTCTCAGTATTTGTTAGGAAAGCAACCAAAACTCTGGGTCCATTTGGTGGGTAGGAAAAGGAGTGGTAAAATTGCATTAGCTCTGTTGGAGCAACAGAAGCAATGGTCCTTACCAGTTTGCATTTGTTCTTTCACGAAGAGCTGACAGTTTGCCCAGAAAGGCTGGGTATGGCTGCTCTGCACATCTGTTAGAAGCTCCAGCTGTTGTTTCCTGTATCTTTGGATTGATGTAGTCAACCGAGACACCACCATAGTTAATAAGGGCAAAGTCTGTAAATAAAAGCTGTTTAAATGCCAACAAATAACAAATATGCTGACTCTGGAGGTTGATTGATTACAAATTATTTGTATTTTGTAGCCTGTGTTTTCAGCTCTACCAGACTCATTGACAGTACCATCCCACATCTAGTTGTTAAGCAACTGGAACCATTTAACTATTTAATGGTATTTTGATTATTTCTCACAAAGCATTCTGCAATTTATCAACTTGCTTTCCAAGTATCTCATTCCTGCTCCTCCTCTTTGATCAGTGAAAATGGACACGTAGACAAAACTTTTCTGAGCCACTTACAATGTGTCTGCTTGAAATTACAGAGAAATCCATGCCTGGAGAGTTCTCTAGACTCTGAATTTCTAATTTCTATGAGCTGGTTAGGGGGGTTTCGCCCTGATGTTTTTTTACATCAACTCAACACCAGGTTTTTTGGTTTCTATTTTCTCGGTCTGCTGCAGCAGGGCTGTTAAGATTCAGCTCACAGAGACTTGTAACGGGAGAGCCGTCATCTGTGCTTGATCTCAGAAGGAAAGGATTGAAAAAGTCAGGGCAATACTGGGGAAGAGAGGCTGCTGAGGAAGGAAAGTGATGTGTGAATTATAACTGGGCTTCAGCACTATTAAAATTGGAGAGATGTGGCCCCTTCCTTCCTCACAGCCCCAGCAATTTCATTATGGCTGCACCTGAGGACATCAGATAAGGGCCTGTCCTGAGGGTGGCAGACCTTGTACCCCAAGGGCTTGGCTCACGTTTCAAAAGCAGAAGAAAAATAATTACTTGCCAGCCTGAGAGGCAACAACAAGACAGACCAGAGTGGTGAAGGAGAGCATTTTTTTGTCTCAGGGGAAGGAAACAAATGCAGTGTATTACTGGGTCTGAGCATCAGTGAAGGCGGGCAGTTGGCTCCCAGGATTAGCACCCTTCCTTGGGGAGAGAAGTAATTTTATGAAGTGGAATGAGGCAAATGAAGTTTTCATTGCAGATGAAGAGTGAGAAACACTACTGACAGCCATCTCAATGGACTGATGAAACGGCAGCCCTAGGGAGACTGACTGTTCAAAGACTCTTTCAGTTATTTAATGAAGTGTGGTTGAGTTTTGACCCCTCAGCTTCAGCGCCTGAGGTTTTCTGTGAGTGTTTGAGGTCTTACTCCTATTCCTGAGCTCATTGACTACTCAGGGCATTTTAAAAATCATATTTCCATAGGTTTGTAATGATTTTTTTTTCTTGCTGCATGAAAGGCCACACAACTGCCAGAACAAATTCATCATATGGTGGAGCCAGGAGAGGGACCGAGCCCGGGAGCCCACTGCAAGTGCTGGGAACAGGTGGGGACCTCAGCCAGCCTGGGCAACCCACCCCCCCAGGCACCACCTGGTGAAGGTTCTAGCATTTACCAGTTCCCATGGCACTTGTAACAACAGCAGGTTAAAGAAATCCGTTTATTTAGAGAAGAGACTTCTCTGAAGACTTTTGACAAGTTCATTTAATCCACAGTGGATAACGCACCATGCTGCACGGTGCACTCCTGCGCTGGTGTGAGCTCCCATTGCCATTAGCAGAGTTTTATCCTTTGCAAAATGCAGGCTTGCTCCCCCTTCTCCAAGGTTACTGCCAGGAGCACGGCT
>JAVJGJ010000003.1:16363235-16376547 GCA_035590215.1 Microhierax caerulescens
TTTTTTTTCTTCTCTCTCCCCCCTCCCTCCCTCTTGTCCCCCGGCTGGCGACCTGCCCTCCCACGCCAGACCCCACCAGCAGCCCTGCAGCAAGCACAACCACAGCTGGGGAAAAGCAATGCCAGAGAAACACATTTTTAGCTCCACTTGGCAATTTGAATTCAGGAGAAAGACCCGGGCAGGCAGCCCCCAGCTGCCGCTCTGTGTGTGGCTGCAGGTCCCTGGCTCAGACCACCAGCACCAGTGATACTGCTGCAGTCCTTCATGCTGGCACGGGACTGAAGGCGAACGACACCACATCAGCCCGTGACATCATAAAAACATCTTAGTTGAGGCTGCAGTGAGTTTCTTTTCTGGCCTAGCACCTGCAACACCGTCAGCCTCTTGGCTAGAGCACGTAGAAGTCGTTGTTGTTTGACAGGTCGCTGTAATGGCAGAGGGCAAGAGCAGGAGCCTGTGCTGGCGGGGGCTCGGGCCGACTCCTGCTCTGACCCCCCTGCGCCATGGGCCCGCCCGAGCCTGGTTTGCAGAGATGAGTGTCCCACCGGGGCTCAGCCACAGCCTGGTGCTTGCGCTTGAGTCTGCTGCCGCTGTTGCAATAGGTCCCACAGCACTGGCATGTCAAGAAGTGCTTGGCTCGGTGTTTGGCCTTTGACTCAGGGGCCGAGGCCATCCCTCCAGGAACAAAAGCCCCTGCCGCGGCGCCCTGCGGGCCGGGCTGCCCTTTCAACCGGCTCCTTCTCCTCTGGACGGGGTCCAGGCTGATGTCTGACTGGGAGGAGCAGCTCTCGTTCCAGCCGGCACCGGCACTCAGGCTGCGCAGAGGCAGAGCAAGCCGCAACGCCTTCCAGAACTGGGAGCCAGAACGCTTGGACTTCTCCCCCTTCCAGGTGACAAAGGAGACAGACTCCTTCAGCTGGAGGATGCTGGGGTGGGTGCACTGCAGCGGCCTGTACTCCACCACGATGAGCTTGGTGGCGATGGCGTTCTGGCACATGATGCCCAACTTGAACTCCAGGAGGCTGATGCTCTTCTCCGTCAAGTAATCGGGACTCAGGACCACAATCATCCTGCGGCTCCTCTGGATGAAGTCGAACACGGCTTCGGTGGTATCTAAGAGTGCAGGGACAGAGGAATTGGGATGCACAAGGGGGGGGGGAGTGGGGAGAGAAAAGCTGAAGGAAGCTGTCTGGTGGCGTACCTGCACAGCTCCTCCCTTCCCACGGAGGGAAACCTGGCACAAGCCCAGTGACTTTTGAGTTGCCCACGCACCTGCTGGCACGGACTGCAGGAGCAATAGCAGCATTTTTGCTTTGCAGGGGGGTTTTGAAAAGGCTGAAATGGCGAACAACAAGCCAGGATGGCAGGATGAGCCAGGACTGTACTCGGACGCCTGCCCTACACAGCACCACTCCTGCCCAGGGAAATGCAGGCGCTTGATAAAAGGCAGGTCTTGTTCGGGAAACACCTGCCCACGCACCTGCTGGCACGGACTGCAGGAGCAATAGCAGCATTTTTGCTTTGCAGGGGGGTTTTGAAAAGGCTGAAATGGCGAACAACAAGCCAGGATGGCAGGATGAGCCAGGACTGTACTCGGACGCCTGCCCTACACAGCACCACTCCTGCCCAGGGAAATGCAGGCGCTTGATAAAAGGCAGGTCTTGTTCGGGAAACACCTGCCCACAGCTCTGCCCAGACCCACACCTGTTCTCTCTCATGCTCTCTCATCTAGAAATAGAAGCCTCCAAACTTAGAAAGCAAAAATGTGAGCCTTAAAGCTTTCCATGAGTTCCCCTAGCCATGATGGAGGATGAGAATACTGTCCTTCAAAGCATTTCTGGGGATTAATTGCAGTTTGTAAAGCTCAGCAAGATGCTTAGCTGGAATGGTGCCAGGCAAGGGCTGCATCTCTTTCATTACGAATGTTAAAAAGCAGCAGATCTGAAGGATGTCCTTGGACTCCTATCTATGGCTTGGGATGCGGTAAGCATATTGAAGTTGTCATGGCTAATGGGTGAGCAGTGGAAAGGATGGAAGTTAACAGGGCTACAGCACTTAACAAATTAACACAAGCTGATTAACAGAACTGTAAAAATTTTTTTTAAAAGTTTTTTTAAAAAAACTTATTGAGTGTGTGTGCCTGAGATCGGGGGGACCTGAGGACAAGGTGGTGTTCGAGCAGGAAAGGGATCATCGGAGCATCAGCTTCCACACTTGTAGAGAAAAAAACTGCCTGCAGGAATGTCTTGCAAAGAGCTGTTCTGGGGAGAAGAGCTACCTGCTGCTTCCCTTGCCTTTCACACTGCTAAAACCCCGATTCCTCAGTCTGGAGACTCCTCTCCCTCCCCACCGATGGAACACTGGTCTTTTATATAAATAAAAATACTGCTCCTTCCCTGCCACGGCAATGGCTCTTGCTCTTCCAGCACCTGGCTGTCTCTCTTCTTCCTTATCTCGCAGCAGAAGGTGCACCGTATTGCACCTGGATGAATCTGATTTAAATATTGTACAGAGCAATACTTTTTTTTCAGCTATGTAACTAGCTGTAAAACTCGTCATCATTAGATTATTTGGGGACCAAGAACTTGGGATAGGAAAAATGATTAAACAATAATACCCTAATGGAGAAAATAAGGCACTGTTTGGTTCTTTAACATAATACTAGGATTAAAATCAAACTCTTTGGAGTATGTTTTGCTTGTGTACAATGTTTGGGTGGAATTCCCCGCCTGAGACACACAGATTCGTTGAAACCGAAAGTAGATGACAGTCAGTCCTGTCAGAATTGTCACTTAACACCGCAAAATGTTCTTACCACCCTATTTCAAAGGCACAAAGAATTGGCAGCAAGCTCCCAATTTACTGAGTCCAGACCTCATTCAAACCTTTCCATAACTGATTGAGATCTATTTTGAAATCAGCCAAGCTTCAACATTTTGTGAAAGGAAAAGCCCCTTTGCTGGTTTGAAAGGTCTTTCTTTTTGAAACTGGAATCACAGCGAAACGTAGGCAGGAGCAGCCCCTGGGAGGTCGCCTGTTCTACCTGCCCGCTCAGAAAGCACAGGTTCAATTAATGTGAGTGATTCCAGCACTGCTGAAATGAAATGTTTCAATTGAGCTGACAGCGATGGTTTTCTTTCACCAGTTTTGAACTTGCAACACTTTTTGAGACTCGGCATTTTTTGGCAGAGAAAATGCTCAAATTCCCAAAGATAGTTTTTATTTCTGAGAAGGGGATGCATTTAGACTTGGTTGACCAGGATACCTTGGCATGATCAGTTTACAGTGTAATCTCAGCTCATGAAAGATCCTGACTGGCCACTTCACAGTCTCCAGGCAGGACGGTCCCTCCTGGTGACACCAACAGGACAGGATGGGACAGGGAGCAATCACACTGCAGGGGGTTGGGTACCAACAGAGCTGGGAATTTGATACTCTTGGATATCTGCTGTATACTAAACAAATTCCATCTTTACTACATGGTTATGAAGGACACCACACATTTTTGTTGGTTTACTTATGTCTCCTACCCTAATGCACACCAGAGATATGAGGACTGCAAGAGCTGTACATTTGTCCCACCCCAATAAAAGCTGAGGAGTCACAGACCCCAAATCCATAGATGACTCCAAATCCATAGATTGTCACAAGTATTTATTTTTCTACTGGTCTGGAAGTGCTAGGCGCTCTCTCTCAACTTACACGCAAACAAGGGAAAAAGGCAAGAAAATGCCTTGGATGAAAAAATATGGTGCTGAATGAACCTTTTCTTCCCAACTACCTGGAAGGTGATGAGCAAAGCAGCCTAAGAGGGAGTTTCATTTCTGTGATTAGGCAGATTTCCAAGACACTTGTTCAACATTCTGGCTTGGTCTATCAAGGGGATGGTGTTTCCTTCCCATCTATCTCGTGACTGCAGGGTGAGTACTGTTCTGCTCAGAGACTTTTTGCATGTGCACATCCACTGCTGGGTGACACTTGAATGCTGCACGTCATTGTGTTTCTGCTTGCATGGCCCTGGTAGCAGCGGTGGTGCCTCAGGATCTCTGTGGGCACGTCATGAAACAGCCAGGAAAATGCCCCCCTCCTAAGGAGGTGTCCCCAAATGAACTTGATGCTTGGACTACACACAGTCATCTTTCTTTTGCAGACGTAATGGGAGGAAAATGATTGTTATGAGAAATGCACAAGGACTGAAATGCAGAAGTGAAAATGTTTTATTGAAAAGTAAAATAAAATAATACTGACACTTCACAGACCAAATAACACAAAACACACAGGAAAGAGAAGGGAAAACTTTGGACCAGCTGTTCAACATCAAATGGCACGGGGGGGGGTGGGGAGGTATTTTTTCCAATTTGTGCCACGCTGTTTCCCCATGAAATAACAATGAAGAACTTTATATGAGCTGCGTATCGATAAACGTTAGGTTAGAGCACAGAAAGTGAAATGAATCAACTCAACTAGACAGATGCTCTGACAGAATTCCACAGTGGAAACCACATGTGGCACAGGATGAAATGGCAGACACATCTGAGGTGCTTTGCAGATCTGCATTACAGCTGGGACTGGGCTTTACCCCTGGCCTGAGCTCCCAGCAAAGCCGGTGGTAAAGCTCCCAGGGGAGCAGAGGCTGCTCCAGCACTACCCCTTGCACGCTGCTGCCTCGGGACCTCTTGGGCCCCTTTCAGACCATCGCGCCTTGTGGGTGCTCTGCTGACGTCTCTCAGTAATCCTGTTGTGGGAATGCGATGGCAGCAAAGGCTACCACAATGCATGCCAGAGAAAGTCCTCGTCTATTACTTATTTGGAAAACTCTGAATAAAACCAGCAAAATAAATTAGGTGGATTTAACTTCCTAAAATATTCACTTACTAAAACATCAGCAGAAGTTCTCTTCGTACCTCAGCCAAAAGTGAGATGCGATGTGGTAAGCTCTGGGATGGTAACTAAATTTCTGTGTTGTTTTGAGTCACTTTTTTAAAAATCAAATTGGAATCTAACACCGTTCTGCTTTAGCCTCAGGGCCTTCCCCCTCGCTGCAGATCTGGCAGCCAATTACCGAGATGCTGAAAACACAAACAAAAAGGTGAAGCTGGGCAAAACGACGTGGTCGCAACAGGTTCACAAAGTTGAGCACGGTTTTGGGTGCTATCTCATATAAACTAAGGAGATGAGGAGCTCCACTACCTTCAGTGAAGCTGACTGCAACCTGATCTGCTTAAAGCAAAGCCTACTTGGGGGGGGTAGGGTGAAGAGGAAGGTGAGAAAGCAGCTCTGTTTGTTCCACATTTGTACAGTACCTGCCCAATGGCACAGGTGGCTGCAGCTCCCCACTGCCCTGGAATAACATCATTAATCATGAGATGCTAGGAGCAAGAGGCTTCACTGCTCTAGGATTCAGCCCCACACCTTTAATCCTGGGCTGTTTACTGCGATGCCCTGAAACCTCCCTGCTCATCCAGGTGAACAGCACACAGACTCCAAATTGTAGTGCTTTTTTAATGCCATTACGAATGGATGTGCTTCACCCACTGGAAAACAGAGTGAAAAAAATGAGTCAGAGGTGACTCAGAAACGGACATTATCAACGACAAAATAAGCATGCACTTAGTGTGCATAATACTGAATTCCACAATCAAGTGGGCAGGTCCTTGCACTGGGAGCTACAGGTGTATGAAGACACCCCCAGAGCTTGTAGTTTTATGTGAAAACATTGTGAACAACAGTACCAGTCAATGCCAGGGTCCCACTGTGCTTTGGTCTGTCGTACAAGGGAGGGGATGCTCACCTCCTGGGTCAGAAAAGCCTGTCTGCCAGGGGTTAACTCACCAGGTCCTCTCCCATGCCTCTCCCATACATGGAGTCATACATGTACTCCATGTATGTATGGAGTACATACCTCCCATGTACTTAGTGGGTTATTTTTTTATTTCCATTTTGTGCAAAGGTTGGTTGCAGACACTGAGATACATCCTCTGTTCTGCAACTCTGGGCTGGAAATAAGATGGACAGAGACTTGCTTTGTAATGCCAAGGCCAGGTTAAACCTGAGTCCTGAACTATGAATGGCGAAATTGTTCATACCCAGGCAGAGAACACCGAAACTTCATACAATCACAGAATGAAGGGACATTTAAAGGTCATCTTGTCCAACACCCTTGCAACCAGTAGGGAGATATTCAACTAGATCAGGTTGCTCAGAGCCCCATCCAACCTGACTTTGAATGTTTCCAGGGATGCAGCATCTACCACCTCCCTAGGCAACCTGTTCCAGTGTTTCACTACCCTGTAAAAAAATTCTTCCTTAAATCTAGTCTGAATCTAACTTCTTTTAGTCTAAAACCATTACCCCTTGTCCTATTGCAACAGGCCCCTACTAAAAAGTCTGTCCCCATCTTTCTTGTAAGCCCCCTGTAAGTATCGAAAGGCCAGAATAAGGTCTACCTGGAGTCTTCTCTTCTCCAGGCTGAACAAGCCCAACTCTCTCAGCCTTTCCTTATAGTCTTACCCAGCTAGACAGAGCTAGTAGTTTTTATTAAGTTCAAACAAGTTTGTAGGCTCTCCTGGGGAGCTGGACATACATCCACTATCATCTCAGAGGTCTTGGAAGCGCCTTGCACGATGCTTTTCCCCAGCCAGCAGCACAAAGACAGTAGGTGGCTTCAGTAGTAAATTGGGGTACTTGCTTGTGAAGTCCCTGAGTTTACTCAGCAAAGAAGCATCTCTCAGACATGCTCCATGGCCTGTACTAATGAGACATTTCCCCTGGATTACAAGCATTACAGTCCTGAAGAATCTGGGATACTCAGGAGACTGCAAAGTCCCAGAGACTAAGCACTCATCAGTAGAAATGCTACAATACAAATATCACCTAGCAGGAGTTTTTTAGGTTTTGGGTTTTTTAAATGCTTTTGTAACAGCCATTTCACATTGCCAAACTATCTGAACACACCTGCTTCCTCCAGAAATGTGGGGAGCAAAGATGAGAAGCCTCAAGAGTCTACACTCCTCCCACTGAAGAATGATCAGGACTATATACCTGGGACATGTGTGAAAGGTTCTGTACTGGAGCCACCTTTCAAACTGTTCCCCAGCATCTGCAGCTGGGACCAACAACCAGGAAAGAGTGAAGGCACTTAGGAGAGGAAAGGAACTCTGTCCTGGATGCTAACAAGGATCCCATAAGAACTGCATCTAGGAGTACTGGCCTGTACAAATACTAAGCTATCCCCACGTGAAGGCTGCATCCCACCTGAATAGCCCAAATTTAGACGTTGAGCCCAGGGCTTGTGTGGTTGATAACAAGGATGTGCATCTGCAGAGGCAAGGCATATGCATCTTTGGTCTCTCTGCTGCCGGGGCAGCAGAAAAGCTGCGTGGAGGCATCATTGTCCTCTGAACTGCCTGGGAAACATGCTGAGTTCCTTTCCACTGCCTGGCCTAAGTTGTGGATTTTTGGGGTTTGTTTTGTTTTGTTTTCCGATGGTGTCAAACATTTTTCAGGGATACGTATCAGTTTCTCAAGGCTCAGACTCCTGCCAATTTTTTTCACTGGCATTTCCACCCGCAGCTGATTCCAGAACCTGCCCTTTGGGAACTTGGATTTTTCACCTTTCCATTTAATGACAGTTAAGGCCGCCTTGGCCTGCTTCAGCTCCTTCACTTTGCTCTTCTTGATGGCTTTGTACTGCACTAGAATGACTTTGATGCTGCCCTTGGAGGCCATACTCTCTAGACCAGCCTTGAGCTCCAGCAGGGCCTGCGTCCCCTGCAAGACGTAGTTGGGGCTCAGGACAACAAGCAGACGTCGGCTTTTCTGGATGAAGCTCAGGGTTTCGTCTGTGACAACTGGGAGAAAGAAACATTGAGGTGGTTAGTGATGGCCGAGAACCTGCTGCTGAGCTTCTAGCGTGACACCAGGTGTTTCTTGAAGGGGACGATAGAATCCCTTGGAGGCCCTCTCTGGAGACTATACAGGTCCTTCCCAACCCTGCAAGTGATTCCAGGTACGGCCTACTACATCATGACTGGCACCCACTGCCCCATACAGTGGCATCTTCTACTCCCAGCCCCAGGCTGCCTACAGATGTGTCCCTGCCTCTCTGTGCTACAAGGAGATGCCCGAAGCACTGGTACTACACAGCAGTGACACCACCCAATGCTATGAGGATGCCACGTGGCCAAGAGGGCAGCTCCAGTAGGCTCAGATTTAGCTTCCTTCTAGTGAGAGTGGAAAAAGAGGCTCTTGGGAGCAAAGCAGGATAATTGCCAGCTGGACACCACATGATCTCAAGGAAAAGACTCAGCCTGAAGAAGTGTCAGGAAGCCCAAATGCCTATGCTTACATCCTCCTCTGGCAGATGTCCAGAGTGACTCTGGGTAATCCCTTCAATCCTTTTGCCTCAGTTTCCCCACAATAAACACAAACAGTAAGTATCTACACCCTCCCTGAGTGTCTTCAGGGGTTAATTTGCTTTGGAAATACCACCATCCTAACTCCTTTACTCATCCAGCTGTTCCTGTTGCTATCATCGATGAAAGCAGATTTGAGTGTTTCTAGAAGTGACAGTTAAACTGCTCAGGACTTTTAATGAAGTGTCCCAAAAGTTACATCCCTTTGAGCTGGAGAGATGTCATGGTAACTGTGGATCCTCTTTGAGTTTCTAACATCCACAGGTAGACTGTCCTTAGGCACCATTCTGTAACTAATGTGAGAATTCCCTGTAAGTGTGAATCCCAATGCTTGCACTCTGCTTCAGGGTCTCCCAGACTTCATTGACAAGGGAACGTTCTTGACTGGTCAGAAAATACAATGGAAAATAAAATAACGCTGACAGGCAACTTCATTTAGCTGTCAAGCACGTTTGATTAGTTCCTGTCAGCAAACTTGCAGGATAATCCATCTCCCACTGTTTCTTCATCAAGGACAACATAACTATCCAAGACACAGATGCACACCCTGGAGGCATGACACCAGCTGCCAAAAGCTATTTCCTGGCCCACTGTGCTTCCCTAAGAACAAGATTAGTCAAACCCTAGCTAAGAAGCGACGGGGAAGACCCAGAAGTGTTGCAAACAGCAGCGCAACGATGAACCACCCCGCAGTGCTCCAGAGGTCTGGTGCTGCATTGGGGCTGGTAGTGACTGCCACGGTGAGCAGGGATGGAAGCACTCCAGAGGTGAGGGTGAAGGCCAGGGAGCCCAGGAGAGCTGTACTGGGAGGAAAATGAGACCCTTCAAAGGGAAAGGATGGCAAGAAGTGGCAGAGGGAAGAGGAGGGAGATATACATCTTGAGAAACAACTGGTGAGAACAGCTTAGGGCAAACCTGCTCTGAGCCTGGCACTGGCATCAAGCAAACAGAGCCTGGAGGGTGCCTTGCCATCCAGGCTGTCTCTAGAAGAAACATATTTGTTTGTCCTCAGACTTATTGGTGCGATGTCCTGGCAATGATCTAGGAGGTAAAGGTAACAGATCCCAGACTGATCCTGCTCCCACTGTCATGCAGCTGGGATGAGACTCCAAGCAGTCCCTCCTGTCCTACCCAAAAGGGACCTCTATGGACTTCATCAGCACAGGTTCTGTCATCAGTGGGGTCCCGACCCAAAGCCCATGAATCCAAAGTGGGGTGGCCTGCACTGGCAAAAGTTCAGGCTTTGAACTTCTAGTAGGCATCAGGGATCATGCAGCCAACTCAGCCCCCAGGACACTGGAAATAGAGACTTGGCTAGATTTCTGCCCTTGCTGTGACACCTGTGTGACCTCATAAACTTCCATTCTTGCTGAGTCCCTGCATCCCTCCAGCAGATGGCTGTGTCCAGAATCTTGTATGATTTAGCTTGAAACAGTGGAAAAAAAAAAAAATCTACATTGTAGTGAAGAGATGAGTCTCACTAACTGCAACAAAGTACTCTTAATCATAGCAACTTAATTGTATGCCATGTTAGACACAGACTCTCTAATTAATGAGGGTGAGTGGGAGGCCTTCTGGGAGAGCACCTTATCTTCTCACTGATGCTGGCACAGTGCTCTCCACACCTCCCTGAAGCAGACACTCCTGTTTTTTTACAGGCACTCACCATTACTCTCTGTGAGCTACCAGTCTGGACCAGTATCACACTTCCTCAGACTCTTTTCTTTTTAGCTTTGACTTTATCTCCCTTTTTTAAGACAGCTCAGAGAGTTTGCATGAAGGTCAGTAGTCCAGTTCCCTCATGTTGATAGATCAATCACTCCTGCACATCACTCCAAGAAAGAGCAACTGAAACAACCAACAACCACCACTTGCCCACTGTAGCCTTTTTGGTGGTCTGGAGCATCTGCAACATGTCACATGAAACAAAAACACCAGAAGATACCAACAACAGAATGTTAATGGAGATGGGGGAAAAACAAAGGATAAGGTTAATCTGGATAGGACAGCTCCTATCAATTATGGTATCTCAAAGAACAATAAAGAGAGAGTGCGTATGGAGCACAGCCCCCTATGAAATACTCACTTCCCCCGGGGAGGCTGTCTCTGTCGAAGATACACAGCTTGTAGCCAAACTCATTCTCCAAGACTCCCCGCAGCGTCAGCAGCACAAATTCCTCCTCCTCTGCATTGCGTGCGTAGGACACATACACATCGTACTCCTTCCCATCTGAGCAGTGGGAATGCAGAGAAACACAAAGGGCAGAAGACACGCTTGTGATACTGCACATGCTGAGCCTGACTTGTTCCATGGGAAAAGCAGATATGACAGCTCACTCTGAGCCCAGGCACCGCAGGTTAAGATACAACGATTTCCATAGTTATGACACAGCAGCAGCACCGCCTCTTTGACTACCCAGCCTGAATGTGCAGGTACTCAGACACTGCTGGGTTGCTGAAAGCATGAGACCACAGCAAGGTGACCGACCCATTCTGTCCCAGGTCCTTTTGTCTTTTGACATCTCTGACATTGCTTTCTCTCACTGCTGCCTACCCACATGAGCAGTCCCACCAGACAGAGACTTGCACCCTGCCTACACCCTCCGAGAGCCGCCGCACCCCTTGGCAGGTTCACACCACAAGCTGCAAGGGCTCGCACACCATCCTCATCCTACAGAGGAAGAAATCTCAGCTCAGAGTCCCAAGAGATGATCTCCCAGTAACACATGGAAGCTGTGGAAGAACTGAGGACAGAAGGGTGATTTCCACATCCATCCTTTTGGATGCCTTCCTACATTTTAAAGCACAATCACCCTGGATTCATGAATCCTTACACAGAGTCACCAGAGAAACCAGGGACTTACTGAAAATTCTTGACTTTTGACTATCCAGATCAGGTGAAACAGCCAGCCATCAGCAGGGCAGTGCCCCATTGACAGTAGACACATCCATGCTTCAACACTGCAGAGAACAGAGGACTTCTCCCTCCATTCCCCTAACCCAAGCTTGACTCCTCTTGCCCTAAAATGTGCCACACAACTGAATGCAGCTATAGAAATGGAAGGTCAAAACGTCATTAAGCTGTGGAGAGGGTTAAAGATAGCTTATATGAAAACTCCTATATGAAAACGAAGGGTCTGGCCTGTAGCAGGATAAAATAAATGCAAGCACTTTAACTCCTTACCTAGAATGGTTTCATCTGTTCCAAAATGAGCCCGATAGAAGAGGACCATTTCAAGCCAATAAACATGATAGACGACTATCAGCACCACAATGAGCAGGATGGTTGCCCCCAGTCCACATGCCAGCTCCACGGTGTATTTCGGTGCTACAACTGGGTTTGAAAAGAAATAAGGGGTCTTGATTTACAGAACAGTTTGGGCCTTCAGCTAAGCAGGAACAAGTTTATGTCACATGCAGCTAACCACCACAGAGAAACAGCCAAGAGCCGTGTTGGGCCTTCAGAGGAAGGTGACCAAGCCAAGGCTTCTCTGGCAGGACACGTCATGGCTGGCCACCTTGGAGTCCCTGTTCTGGGTTACTAGGTCTGGTTGGGCTGGCAGAGAAGTCAAAGCACAGGCTGGACTCCTGTCTCTAAGTGAGACCCGGGGAGCAGCCAGATGGTAGAATGATCTGTTAACAGAAACCACCTGCACAGTCCAAAGCCAGCTCATGAATGTGACCTTCTTAGCAGTATATGCAAACTTAGGGCAATACAACAGCACTTACTTCCAGGAGAGCCAGCCAGAGCTTACCTGCAGCAAAATAAAGGCAAGGGCCACCATTTCCCTCACCATCAAACACACACAGATCTTGTGTCTTGTCCCAGACTGACAGTGAGGATATAACTAGCCATGGCCTGATAGTTTTCTATCAGGAAAGAAGAATCACCATTCATTACAGAAAAGCTGAAGTGCTTGCAAACAAATGGGACAACCTGTGGACATCAAGCTAGAAGATCACAGGCACCCCTCCAACTCACAGAGTCTGTCACACTACTGCTGATTCTTTGTATTAGGGTCAGAAAATAACTCTTCTAACCGTATCCCTGGGCAACTCCAGTTTCCTGAAAATTCAGGTAGCAGGTAACATACACACTAGCAAACTGCACAATAAAAGCACAGCAGTGAGTGGAAACCTCACCGAATTCCAGGATTTAGTAAGTTTTATTAGAAACTGAATTAAAAAAGAGAAAGTGGAAGGAATTTAACAACTTTCATTAGGTGATGAGCAGAGGTAGTATGTGAGGAGAGGGAAGCCATCCAGAAAAAGCAGGAAACATATATAACCTAGTATAACGAAAGAGCTGGAGCCAACAGATATAGCTACTAGCTAAAAACTGGAAGACAAGTGCTGAGGGGTTAGATTCTGGCATGCTTGATGTTCCTGTGTGCAGTGAGATGGTCTACAGTGAGCTTAGTTTAGGGTTGCTCTGCCAGCAGTGGTCAGGTCTGGTTCGTGGATTTTGTTGCAGAGCAAAGCAGAAAGGAAGGGAGGGAACTAACCAGGTTGGCTCAGAGCAAACCCACTCAGCTGCCCAGGAGCAGACAGTGGAGGAAGAGAACAGACAGTCCAGATCAGTCTACTAGGAAACAGCATTCAGGCACTGCTGTATAAAGAATCTGAAGATTTTAGATCTGCTACATGTACAAACATATCATCCCAGAAGAATTATGTATACAGGATGAACACACTGGCACATGGTTTCAGCCTCAGTTGTGTGTCTGGTCTATTGTTCCTTCCTAACGATCCAGAAGAGGTTTGTCTCTGCCCTGGTTTCAGCTGGGATAGAATTAATTTTCTTCTTAGTGTGTGCAGTGCTGTGTTTTGGATTTGGTGTGAGAACAATGTTGATAGGATGCTCATGGTTTTACTTGTTGCTGGGTGATGTTTATACC
>JAVJGJ010000003.1:16381081-16395626 GCA_035590215.1 Microhierax caerulescens
ATTTGACATGGAGGTAGGACCCCCAGCGCAACATGTTCTGGGCAGTCACACGAGGCTGACCCCAGCAAGCAAAATTATACAAGCTCAGTTGGGTAATACAGATTGAACACAACCACAAGTGGATCCCATTGACAGACCCTTCCAGCTGTTTTTACCACTTTTGCAGTTGTCCACCTGCATTTTACACATTTTAAAGTCATTCTTACCCACCACCTTCATCTTTATGGTTCTGGTGAGATTATAGGTTCTTCCATGGTCCTTGAATGTCACGATACAGGTGTAATTCCCTCTATATGCACTGCGGACAATGCCAATGACAAGCCTGGGCCCTTGGATGTAGAAGCCCTTGACCAAGTTGCAGTTCTGGAGTCAGGCAAAAAAACACTTGAGTTTTGGGATTCAGAAGTAAAAAAATTGATTTAAATGCTACTACAAAGATCTGTTCTTAAACTACGAATATGATACTTGGGATTGTGATGTAGGTCAGACCTAAACACCATGAACTTTGAGCACGTTGGAATACAAACTAGTATGTTCGCCTTGAAAATGAGGTGATGAAGCAGATGACCCCAATACTTTTACCCCACCTTAAATACAGACTGTTTTATAAAAAGAGAGATCTCTGATCCAGAAGTACATTTGCAATCAAGGTGAGTACTTCAGCAGACTGAAGAGTGAAAGCAGAGAGACAGGAAGAAAATGATGATGTATTCACAAATGAATACTAAGACTAAAGGACACGTCCCCCATTGATGTCAGCCTGTCTCTTTTGGGACTAATCAAGCTACCCTGACTGACTTCAGCTGAGGATGAGACCCCAAAATTGGCAACTGGCAAATGAGAATCGGTAGTACAGAAACCTTAATAACTCTTCCCTTTCTGTCAAGCAAGGCAGGAAACCACTGCCAAATATCAAGCTAGAGATCCCTTTTCAGAAAGGGGTTATGCAGATGACATCTTGATTGTCATAAAACCCAAAGATGTGCACATTTTCTAAGAGATTATTTCTGAATGGTACATTTCCAAAGCAGATACATCCTAATGGAACAGTTTAAGGCAGGGGTCATATACCATTTTTAATGATTTTTATTAGGCATGGGATGACTTGCTGCTTGAAAAATTACTTCCATGGGGCTTTTTGTTTCATTCTGCTAATTGATTGCTGAGATGTGAATTTCAATGAATAGTACAAGTAAAGCATTTCAACTACTGGAGTGAAATTGCTCCTCTTGGATACAAACCCAAGTTTTTCCTGAAGGGTTTTAGAACTGTTTGTTGGGTTGGGTTTGTTTTTTTTTCTTTTGGGGTGTTTTGTTGCGTTTTTTTTAAATCAGCAGATACATTTGTTGCCAACTTTATTATTAAATTCACTTGTACAGAACCTTCTACCTAGAAATCCAAAAGCACTTCATAAGCGGTTAGAGAATTCAGTCCCATAACCCCCTGGCTGCACATCCCCTGAGATTTCTTATTCTCTTTTGACTAAAGGCATCCACCTAGAGAGAAACACTGCGGTCAAAATTTAATAAAATTGAACAGTATTTCTGTAGGCAGAGCCTAAGAATGGCTGGAAACAGGCTAATTGTCAGAGCAGTATAACGGGTGGGCTAGGGATGTCCCCATCTTCAGAACAGAGGTTTCCTGAATTGTGTCAAACAAGGCACCCATGATCCTTGCAGAGAGGCCTGATGTACTTCATTTCCTGAGCTGGAAGGATTTTGGAAAGGACACTACTTTCATTAACAGGTGGGGTTTTTTTACAGAAAAGGGAATATGAATCACAGCTTCCTTTACAGGGATGGTGACTGGCTCACACAGCAGGTCAGGCATACTGCCTGAAGCCTAAACTGAGGTTACTAAATCCCTGCTAGAATATTCTCCACTTGTGTATGCTGGTCAAAAAGGTTTCAGTGTTAGGTCTAAATTCCCCTCCAAGAGCATTTTTACCCTTGAAGTAGGAAACAAAGCTCTCAGAATTAGAAAAGCTTTATCAACAGCTTCATCACTAGGGAGACTCTGAAACACGATCCACAATCCTCCCACCAACCATTGCTTTTTCAGATACAACACTGTGTTCCCCCACTGCCCAAATAAGTCCTTCTTACCAAGTACCACTTGACGGTTGGTGTTACGCTAGCAGGGTAAAACCCATCAATATCCGGACATACGATCTCACTGGCATGCTCCAAGTAGAACATCTCCTCAGTGGGTTTTATTGAATGGCTCACACAAGAGTGTTGGTCTTTCGGAACAACCTCCAAAGGAAATGCAACTTTGCTACAGTAAGTTGTATTTCTAAGGACAAAGGAGGATAGGGCTGATTAGTTGAGAAGTATTTACTCCTATACCAGTGGAATGAAATTAAAAACACATCTGCAGTAATGAGCATCATAGCACTAATGAGGTATATACAGCCTTAGTTGACTCATTTATAAAATGGAAGAAAAAACACCGTCAGAGATGACCACACTAGCTCAGAAAAGCCCGTAAAGATGACTAACAAGCAACATCCACTCCCCTGCTGGTAAAGCAGATAATAGGGTCAAAGACACGATGAACAAGAAATAACACAAGGAAGATCAAAAAGAGCTCTTGTGCTCAATGCATAGCAGATGCTATGTTCATTTTGTAGCACTTACAGACACTTCTTCTCATGAATCTTTGCCAAATTAGCATGCAGTCAAAACATTACCCCTGCATCTGAAGCTATTTTTACTCTAGACACACAGATCACTTCTTAATGGTGAGTGGCTGTAGATTTTGCCATGGGCTCAGCAATAATATTTTCACAGACACTTGCAGCTAGCAAGGAGAGGCATGCTCATTAATGTTTGCAAGGCTCCAAGCATTATTACAATGTAAATTGGCTCAGCACTCAGTGGTCTTATAATTGTAACATTCCTTTCCCATTAATGCTTATGTAAATGGTCTTCTCCCTACAGAAAGAACTGGTGTTAACAGCATAATTTTCCCCGCTTCCACAGAAGTCCTTTGGTTATGCTGAAGACATAGAAGCTGCACCACACAACCTACCTGAGCATGCATGTGTAATTTCCAGTGTCATTCAGAAGAGCAGGCCAGAACCAAAGGGTATCTTTCTCCTTACTGATGTGATTGTCCGGGAGACGAAAATTAATGGGCTCCTCCAGATCCTGGTCCTGTGCAATCCTGTACCAGATCAGGGTTAAGCCAGCAGAATGGGCTGTGCTGTAGTTGTACTTCAAGAAGGTCTCAAAAAGCGGGCATTTGATCTTGGCAGGTTCCCCTTCATAAATCTGTATCTGCTTCATGGTGTCCACACCCCAGTCATCGCAGCGTTCTGCAGCCAGGAAAAACAAGGTACCTTCGCTTGCAAGTCTGCAGAAGACAAACAGTTCTGCCCATGTTCCCCATAGCTCTTAGTCCTGCCCCCATTAAAATCAGAGGCAAAAATGTAGTGTTTTCAGTGGAAACAAATTGGGCTTTTATAAAGCTGAGCAAGAATACTGCATTCATTTCTAGAGAACCTGCAAACCTCTACTTCCATTTGTACACCTCCTACTTTCTTCCAAGCTATTTATCCTCCATCAGAACAATAGGATAGGATATTGCTGCATAACACCAGGCTTCCTAGAGAGCACCAAGAAAATCCAACCCTAAAATCTTGCGTGGGAGGACAAAATTTGGATGAAAACACTAGAGGTGCATGTGCATCAATGCACAGCGACAGGGAAGATGGAAATAGAGGTGATGAAATAAGAGTGTGGGGAAAAAAAAACCAAAAACAATACAAACATCAACCCTCCTTTAAGAGCTATGGGCCACTGCCAGAGGGTGGACTGTGGGTTCCAGGAGTGCGGACTGCCTTTCCTGGGATGGGTTCACGCAATCCCTGTGCATGCTACGATAACACACAGAGTATGAGCACAAATACATGACACATAGTGACTGTTCATAGTGAAGTTTGGGAAGGGAGGCTGAGGGATAGAAGAGACAGTATGGAGGAGGTGGCAGCAGGTTCCTTTGGGGATCCCCAGGCAGCCCCTACATGCAATCCCCAAGCACAGCTCAACAGGCTCAGCATGGCTCACAGCACACTCCAGCTGACATACAGACTGGGGAGCATGAAAAAAGTCATGCAGTGCCTTTTTGGGGGGGATTTTTTTGGGTTTTTTGGTTGGGGTTTTTTTTGTCATTAATGGATAGTTTCAGGACAAACAGAACAGTCAAAACCCATTTCTCTTCCCAGTACTCCTTTCCACTCCATTCCTCCTACCCATCAGGATGCCCAGTTACAGAGGGACTTGGCGCAATCATAGCCTGGTACCAGGGTGTCAGCAAACCTGAGAGCAACTGGCACTGCTAATGCCAGCTGAGACACACAGAGAAGCTGCTGTCATTGCGTCTCCTGCCTCCTCACGCTGACAAGGCAAAGCATGGCACAGCATGCTTCCCAGCACATCTCTTGTAGCTGCTGGGAGGCATTAGCTAGGGCAGCCAGACATCTGAGAGTCCAAAGTGAGTTGAACAGGAGAGGGATATGCTGCCTGCAGCGGTCTCTGGGAGTGGCATCTCAGCATATCACAGGCACGCCACAAACAGCACCGCAAAGCCTCTCCAGTTTGCAGATATTAGAACTCATGCCAAGAGGAAAAACAGAATACAATATACTCTTTGAGCCCATTTCTTCTGAACTGATTTCACAGGTGCAAAACAGGATTTCTGACATTTTATCTTCCTTAAATAGACAGCAGGATGTAGCTTGGCCCCAAATTCATACTTGATTTTTAAAAGTAAAGAGATAAACCTTTAGGAAGATGGGCCCACAGTGCTTAAAGGCAGCAATACTAACTCCTGTGGCTCAGCCATGGTTAGTCACAGTGAGAAGGAATCTGGGCCAGTAAGAATAGAAATGTTTTCTGGCAGGTTTACACATAAATGTAAATGCAAACTGCACTGCTCTTCCTGCGGTATGCCAAACGCGTATGACAGTGTGCTACTTCTGGAGGAAGAGAGCGAACTGGGCTAGGAAGAGGCTGTGAAACTGCCCAGAATACAAATATTTGCTTGTAGAAGCCCCAAACCCATTGCTGGAGAGTGCCATTGCTTATCATTCAAAAACCATACAGATATGTCTTTCAAAACTGCACAGCACCATCCAGTCTGGCTGCTACCACAACCAGTGCCCAGGCTTATTCTGAAAGACAAAACGACCCACTACTTGAAACCTTATTGCCATAGAAAGGTGCATAGTCAGCACCACAGTCAAGGGCAACTGGAACCAGAACACTGCTTTATGCTGGTGCGGTCAAGCAACTGGGATAAGGCATGGTCAAGTTTCCATAGAGTGGCAAATGAGACAAATGACCCTGCCAGAGACTGCCTGCTAATTACACGCTAAAGCATGGACTACTATTGGTGGGGGGTGGCATTTGTTTTTATAAAGAAAGGCTTTCCCTCTGAAAGAAGCACACCCGGGTCTGTAATCTGTGAAAAGAAAAAATGAACCTGGGTTCTCCTGAACCTCTCCCGCACCTGAAATTTGGCATCAACTCTTGGGCTGCATAAAGGCAAATTGCCCTTATTACTTCAAATGGCAGGACTGGACAGGAAGAAAATTATACAGAACATTACAGTACTGAAATTCTTGGAGTCAGGATCAATGCAATTTGCAATCATGAACAGCTTTTGCATTTTGCAACAGCTTATAAATCAGCATTGTAAAACTACTTACCCATTCTACCTGAATGAGTTATTGAAAATAAATCATTTTACTTTTTTTCTCCCTAGATTACTCAAAAGCCATGTATGGGCCTTGTCGTCTTGTCTTTGGAAGAGGCAACTGTTATTGTTCTTTTACTGTAAGAGCTGTACCTGGAGATTTTGTCTCAGAGCTGGCTAATTCACCTGACTCCAGGAGCACTGTCACACCAAACAGCAAGTCCTAAGACTCCCCACCTGTGTCCTGCCTCGGGGTGCTGCATGTTCTGAGCTGAATGCCAAACACAGCACATAACTGCGCTGGAAACACCGCAGACCACAGGAGCAATTGTGCAGCTTCAGAACACAGGTTGTGCTTGCCACCCTGCTGGTAAGGGATCCTCCTGGCTGCCAGGGCAAAGCCAGGCCCGCAGAGCTCCAAGGGCTCAGGGGACACATTGCTCACAGCAGAGATGGCAGAAACACCACAGGCTGGACCGAGACCTCCTTCATGCATAAAACACCAAGGACAGAAGTTGTGGTGCTTCACACAGCTTCCCTCCTCTCCACACCATCCTGACAGTAGTACTGATATTCTGATTTTTTGGGGTGTTTTATGCCTGAGATGGTTGGGATCTGCCTGACATGGCATGTGACTGCAGGGCATCCCTCACACACACCTTTGTAAGCCTCTTCCTCCTTGGCTGTGACATGGCTCTTCTCCCTGTGCCAACAGCTTCCTCTGCCATGGTGGCACTTTTGCAGCAGACCCCAGTGAATGGGCCAAGCCCAGACAGCTGGCTGCACTCCTCACACACGTAAAAGCAGAGGGGATGCTTGCATTACTATTGTTGTAAATTTTTTTTCATCCAACAGCTCCCTGCAGTATTTTGTGCCCCATCCACTATTTTAATCTTTATTGGGATATTCAGAGTCTGTTTGCTGTTAACATTCACATGCAGCTACTTGGATGTCAGTCTAAACTGGAGAATAGCCTGAAAAATGGCACGACTTCACACTGAACCTCACCGGCATAAAGCAGCTCCCAACTTTAAAAAAAAATTAAATATATATATATATATACACACACACTGATATATCCTGACTCCAGCAACAATATTTGAGGGGACATTACAGAAAGAAGATGCAAGGATCCAGTTTTAATTGTGAGAAACAGCACCAACTTCTATGGGTGCCCATTTGCAGCAACTCACACTTGTTTTCACTAGCTAAGCCTAGAAAGTGAGTTTCTTCTCTCTTGAAATGTTTTCTGCATAAAACAGCTGTCAGAGTTAAGGGCAGCTCCTGATTAAATCGAGGGGGATCAGCATGCATGCTCTGACTTCAGAGGTTCACTAACAAATGGAAACCAGTGAAGAGATGGGGGAGCTATATGCAACTCCATAGTCCCTTCTGTACTGCAGCAAAGGGAGCACTACTTTCGTGACTCAGGGATACAAAAAATTCTCTAAAAATTCACCACCCCACAAAAACAACTCCCTAGAATTGCCTCTGCAAAACACTTTTGAAAAGCCATCTTTTTCTCATTACCGATGAGGTGTGCTGCAGATGCCTCAACTAACCCCTCTGACTGCTGGGTGCTCTGTAATCACACAGCGAGACAATCCATGACCCACAATACCTACCCAAAACAATGTAGGGAAAAGGCAACAAGGGGTCCCGTTTCCACAGCCCTGCTTGGGAAAAGGGATGAGGATTATACAGGCTGGAGGGAGGCTGCATGGTAGAAGGAAACACCCACCTCCGGCATTGGAAGAGCAAGTGCATACAGAAAGGTTAGAATAAGGATGCCCATCTTGATTTCATGTGTCTTAGATGAAGATACAAGTGGGCTGCTGCACTGCTGCTGCTCCCTGATGCATACTGGGAACTAGGTGAACTGGCAGTTAATTCTAAACATCTTCCTTGCTTGGGCTGTACATTGCCAAAATCAGAGTATCTAGTTCTGATACAAGAGACAGAAACCTATTCCATTACAGAAACAGTCGGATCCGTCCTGTTTCTGAATCTGGTGCTACAACACCCTTAAACACCAGGTATCCCAAAACAGGCTTCTTCTCAGAAGCCAGACAAAGCTGAAGAAAGTGGCTTCTCCAGAGCTGCAAAGCAGAAAGTGAGAGGGGGGAAAAAATTACGTTGCTCAGCTGCATAAAGGCAAAACCAGCCATTTATGGAACCTTTCCCAACCTTTCACTTACTGCACTGCTTACCCCTTATTGTTACTGATTTAACAGAGCTCTGAATACACACACCTGAAATGCACTCAAGATGCATCTGCAGCACCCATTACAAGCACCTATACATCAAAACAGAGATTAAATTGGTGCAATTATTTGGATTTTTCAAGAAGGGACAAATTGCTTGACCCATAGATCAAAAAAGAAAACCTGAGTAAGGCCACATCAAGAAATGTTGATTACAGTTTGGCATTTCCATGTAGTCATTTTAAGTACCTCAATTTAAAAAAAAAAATTCTCAACAGCCAAAACTCTGCCAGCTCCACACTGCCTCTACCCGTTGCCTCCCCTGGGGCTACAAACAAGAGCTTCCCCTAGTTAAAATTTCTGTGAAGAAATAAAGAGCCATCCTTATGAGAAGCCATCTATCATGCCGGCACAAATTACCCTGTCATTTGCCAAACTGATGTGCCCTTCTTAATTGTCTCTAATTTTGGAAGGGAGCCTGCCTTGCATGCAGACTAGGACTGTGCAGTGGCAGCAGGACACAAAGCCGTCAATGTTGCCGGCTGAAAGACACGGCAGACCCCCCTTCCCAATACCATTTCAGCAGCAGCATCAGATGGGGCTGTACTACCTCAACAGCTTCCTACTTTCTTTGGCTGCCCCTGTTGCATTAAAGTGAAACTGGTATGAGTCCGCCTCCACCCAGCATGTGCAGCCAGGCCAGCAGTTAGCTTGATGCAAGAATCAGCACGAAAAAGGCAGAAAAAGCTAGTCACGCAAAGCAATTAAGTGAGAATTAATCATTACTACCTTAAAAAAAAATCCGCCCCCCCTCCCTCTTTCAAGCTCACAGCAGTCGGTGAGAAGGAAGCAGAGGACGCCGGCTGAACAGAGGAGTTGTGCTGTGAGCACAGGAGGTTCTAGCTGCGGCTGGCCACCATGCATGGGTGTGCTTTCCATGTATGCTGGTGCCAGGAGCACCCACTCTTCTGCTGTGTCTGTGGTTTTCCTTTCCTTTCACACGAGCATCCTGCATCAGACCACCCCGTGCTCCCTGGCTGTGTACTTCGCTCGGCAGCTGAGCAGGCAGGCAGCGTTTCCCCCGCGGTCTGTACTCAATGCAGCGAGGGCAGCACGGAACAAAACAAATGAGAACACCTTCCTGAATGAGGAGAAGAGACACAGATCCAAACACACTGAAATTGATGGGAATGACAGAGAACGTGGGTTAGCCCTAGCCAAGATCAGCTAGCCCTCACCATTTGCTCCCACTATCTCTGCAGCTACAACAGCCGTCACAGAATGCCTAAAACCTGGTCGTAGCTCAATGCAGCCTTGCAGGCTGTCTGGAAGCTGCACAGACTCTGTAGGAATTTATAATCTGATTTCGAATGCAAACACATCAAAAAGGGCCTGTCATAACCTCATTGCCTTCCTCCCACAGCCCCTCCAACAGAGCAAGTAAGTGGAAGTGGTCCTGGCACAAATGCCCTGTGACCAGCTCCGACACACAGCCCAGCCCCATCCATGTGGTTCCGCTGCAATGGCATTGGCGACGCTTCTCCCAAACCTCACTGCATTCATCCTGTGCTGCCGCTGAGCTGTGATGCCCCTGTGGAAGCAGCTCCACTGAATGCTGTACACAAGGATGGAGTTTCTCTCTCCCCAACCACTTTCATCATTTAAATAGCCAGAACAGCTGAGAAAGGAAGAAGGAAAAGGACTTTCTCTTGCAGAATGGTTCATCATTTCCAAAAGCACTTATATATTGTGGTTGTTTAACTTTAGATCCTGAAAGTCTAGTTTAAGCAGGTGTGACAGTCTGCCCCTCTGCCAAATTCACAAAAAACAAGCTAACTGCATAAATTTATATTGACTTTGGAGGAAGCATCCAAGGCACAACATCCAAAAAACAATGATTCTGTAATGGAGTCCGTAGCTCCTGACTTCTGAGTTTCCTTAACTAATTAAGCACAGCCTGTAACATGAGGAGGGGCAATTGTTTGGTCTTGTAAAATTGCTCCACAGGGATCACTCTCTGTGCCTAAAGCTGTATTTAGTGTATGTGACACAGAGTATTTCAGTTACCTCCAACAACTAGGCCAAAAAAAAAAAAAAAAAAAAAAAAAATAGTATTTGGTTTTCTCTAGCAACCTTGATGTGATTTCCTGGAGGCTTTTTTTTAAAATTGAGATCAAAACGATAAAAGGTAGGGGTATGAACTGCTTCAAAGCCTGAAGGAGAAAAGGAGCAAATAGCTACTTTCCATCCCACTTCATTGAGGAAATTGGTGCATGAAGCAAAGCAGAGCAGCACGGAAGGAGGAGAGAGGGAGGGGAAACTGAATGGCCCATTACAAAATTATCTGTAGGACAGGCAGCCTGAAAAGCAAGTTTACCTGATCAGCCCCAGATGTGCTCAACCTGGCAGGGGCTCTTCTGTGTGCCTGGGACACCAGACTGGGATCCAGGCTGAACCCCTGGCTCTACCACAGACTTGGTTAGTTAAACGCACACAGCCTAGTTATTGCACCTAACCAGGGCCTCTCTTGCATGAGATATCTTTAAAATACAGTCAACAATTCTGCACTGCCCATCACAAACATCTACAGGGATGTCTGCATAACAACAAAAAAAAAAGACACTGCAGCAGTTGTCTTCGGATGAGGACAGGAACTGAAAAAATGCAGCAGGCTGTAAAATGCACCATAAGGGTCTAAGACTCTGACACAAGTTACCTGTGTGCAGTAAAACGTATGAGACTGAGGGCACAACTGTGCAGCTGCAGCAGGGGCACATAACTGATAGGGTAGGAGATGGGTCCCTGACGTCCTCTGATGCCCTATTTGATACACACAGAGGAGCAAAAGCAACTGTCCAACGTCACATCCTAAACAGGCTGCTGTCCTCCACATATTTCAGCACTTCAATGCAGATGGGTCACATCACCTTGATACGTACACAAAACTCACCCCTCACAAGCCACTTCCTCAGCTGACAAGAAGCAGATGTGAGGTCTTATCTCCTTGGCAGGCACAACACCGGCTGCTGTGGAGGGAAGCTGGCAGCTGCAATTACACACCTCCACCCAAGGCCAGCTCTGCTCTGCAGGTTTTATTTCCCTCCACTTCAGGGCTATGCACCTTTCAACACCCTTGCTGTTGTATAACTTCATGCCCCCAAGCACCATAAACTTCTACAACCGCAGTAACTCACAGATGGGTACAGATGGTTATAAAATCACGTCCTAAATTAAGACAACAAGAAGTTGAGATTGGAAGAGTAGGAGGAAGTCAGGAAATCCCAGGAGAAGATGATGGGGGAGGGATTTAGTCTCTTTAGAGAACAATAATGCAGTTTAATCTATTTTTCTTTTGACTTTACACATTAAAATAAGCTTCTCAGCTTCTGGCGCTGTCACAAATCATAAGGAAAATAAGGCCACTGGAACCCCATCAGTAGAATAAGAGCTATATAGTAATAATCCTGAGGAGCTGCACAGGGCTTTCCATCTTCAAAGTGTTTTACAGACAGTAATTTATTAATCTGCAAATTTCCCGTGGCCGTAAGTAACTGCTCTGCCTCTCTGCTAAGCGTGAGACACGCAGCACAGATCAGCACTTGGGAGAGATGTTGCAGGTGGCAGCTCTGACCTCCAGAGCCGGACCTCCGTTTGTGGCTTGCTACAGTCAGAACTTTGCTGCTCCAGCCACCACCTGAATCCACACTGGTCACATCTGGCACTTTGGACCTGACTTTCAAGGAGACAAAACCAGAGCCTGAGAGCCTCCTGTATGGGGAAATGCAAGAGACATGCTCACAACACAGCAAATAACAGCAAAGCCTGAAATCAAACTTCCAGGACAGAGGCTCCTGACTGCCTTACAGCCAGTGCCTGCCATGCTGGGGTGTCACTCTGGGCAGAAGCTGGCCCCAGTCCTGGGCTCATCCTACCACACAGCACGTCTGAGAGATCCCAGAGGAGCTGTCAGAGGAGTCTCCTACGCAAACATGATGCTTCCTCCCATCAAAGGACCATGCACAGCAGTTACCTGTTCACATTAGGTGGGTTCTTTATAATCAGTATGAGGCTGCTCCTGCTCTCCTGGCACCAGTATTCTTCTGCCTTTCTAATTCCCCCAGACAATACTTCCAACTGCGATGCTCTACCCAGCCCTTGCCCTGCAAAAGCTGAGAGCTCTTGAAGAATGAGAAAGCAGCATGGTTGGCAGAGAGAGAAAAGTGGAACAAGGAGCACAACTGCAGCTACATCTTTTAAGTACGTCAGTGTTTAACATAGGCCAACTTTATTTGGAAACAAGAAGATAACATCATACTGTATTCGTACGGACTATTATGTTCTTTGTCTGGCTCATTTTTTGTCTCCTTTAAGCCAGTGTATATTTATATTACTTCAATATTACTTCAACAGTGCCAAAGAAATCATTGTAGGACCAAAACTGGGTTCATCATTTTTTGCTATCCTTCTCTGAGTATCAGAACATCTGGGTTCATTAAGCATCCTACAACACAAGCACAGAGATCTAAGCCTTATTTCCATCTTAAGGATGGCTTAGCTGAGGCAAGGAAAGCAGAAGACCCCAAGTGCCATTGCAAACACTGTCCCAAAGGTCACGAGTAAGGAATTCAAACCCAGGCACTGCAGATCGTGTATAATCTCAAGACGAGATTTGCCCACACATACAGCACGAGTGAGTAGCAGACTCCGGCACAAATTCAGTCTCAGACTCCAAGTCTTTCACTCTACGCTACTCAGATCACATTTCTTTCCCCTTCCAGCTTGCGACTCCCTTTCAGTAAATGATTTTGTTTCAGCACCAGCCTCCATACAGAGCAGAAACAGCAAAGCCCAAAGAACAGATGTTTAGAGCCACAGTGGTATTGGTAAAATCTGGGGGGAGAACAAAGTTTGCAGATTTGTCTCTCCAGTAAGTACAGTGAAGTACAATGCTGAAGCTTTCTGACACACTGCCAGGGAGACTGTCAGCCATACTGGCTGAACTGGAGGGAAAGGCCATCTGCATTACAGCCAGAGCAGTGCTGGTGGTTTATGGCTGAAAATTAGTAAATGTTGGCTCCTCGTCCCCTCTGTAAACTCAGAGAACTCAGGACTCAGCAGAGCTGGTACCCCTGGCTTGGGCAGTCCCCAGCCATCGTTGCTGACCATGCTGCTCCCCTAGGAAGGGCTGGAGAGGCAGAAGTGGCAGCAAACCGTGACAGGACTCCTACTTCTGCCCCTGCCAGTCTGGGCTGCAGAGCGAGCTGGTCCCAACAATACAACATTACATGGCTATTACAGCAAAGCACAGAAAAAGATCCAGCTGAAATGACAAATCCCCACCAAGTTACACATCTTTATATCCCAGGAGCCAGGTTCCCCAATGACAGCTACTCATGTCCATAGCCTCGCTTGGTGTTAGGAGATCACCACAGCAGCTGCAGACTGTGCACAGCCCTTTTGCATTCACTCTGGATAACCTCTGCTCTGCTTCCCTCACCAATGCTCCCGGCTCCGAGAATAAAAAGCAAGCCCAAATGCTGTAACATTATCAGAGCACGTCCAGTCTCCCACACTGTTCTGTATTTACAACTTTGCAAGGGTGAAACGAGCTTCAGCTGCCTTTTGGTGCCAGTCCCAGGAAACCCCACAGAGTAACAGAGGGCTGCACAGACGGCTGACCCTCCATCCAAGTACAAACAACCATCCAAGCATGTTATGAATAAAAAAAGACACTCTGACAGCCTAAAGTGGTTTATGATGTCCATGGAACAAAAAGGAAGCTCTGAACTGAAGAGCAGGTCTCTCATCCACAAAGCTGCAGCAAATTAAACACATATACTACAGTGGATTTGCAGAAGAAATTTATTTTAACTGATCACATGTCCTGTGACACTCACGTTCTTCCAGCACTCAACAAGGGCTCTAACCATCCCACACAGAAAACCTCTGCTAAAGGAGGAATGTTTACAAAGCACCAAATACCTCACAGAAATGCATGGAGAATTCTACGAGATCAACTGGCACAAGCCTGTGTGACCCAAACACTAGGGTGCTCATTTCACAGTTCCTAGTTGATTGTGTCAGCTTTTAGAGTTGCTTTAACATTTCCTGGGCAATCCTGATTCAGTCGCACCTACCTCCTGTTTCTGAAAAAGCCCAAGATGACTGCACGTGGGGTGTTGTAACGCTGCCTCAGCAAGAGGAGGATATTGCGTTGGTGGAGAGCAGAACAGCACGTCCAGAAGCACATGCAAAGCAGGGATTTTCCCAGCAAGCAATGGTGATCCACATCACTGGGTCCCTCCTTTCCCAGGCACTCTTACTACCTAGCGCTTAGCCGAGGAGATCTGGGCTGTGTATTATTTCTCCTTTGCTGTTTTCCCATTGTTCACCACTTCCACCAGACCCCTGTTAGCCAGAACGGGGCATCCCCTACTAAAGACTACAGCCTACTGTGACTGTCTGCAGCCCCTGGGCAACCTAAGGAGAAAAGCCTCCCAGCCTTCAGCCTCTGCAATGAACCTGAGGTCCATGTTGTGAATCTGGCCACAGTAATTCAGCATGGTCCAAAAGATAACAATGCAAGAGCTGTTCATCTGCTCAGGGGGTTGTTTGCCAGCAATGCAGAGGGGCAAGGGCTC
>JAVJGJ010000003.1:16395701-16408013 GCA_035590215.1 Microhierax caerulescens
CAGCGCCTGTTCGTCCCCCCCCCCTCCCCTCCCTGTCCACTCGCCTCCTGCAAATCATGCTGTCTCCTTCCACCCACAAATAGGAAGTCCGGAGCCGAGACACGCACAATCTGCCTCTTCACAAGAGCTGGGCTGAACGTGTGCCAGAGGAGCTGCGAGCATGACAACATATTTCCTGTCAGGAAAGTGACTCAGTGAGACGGGCATGAGAGCTTCTCTTACTTGAGAAGTTCCCCTCTCCCCTTGCGTTGCTGAGGCATGAGTCAGAATGCAAGAGCTGGAATTTCAACCCCCTCCGGATTCAACCAGGAATAGCAGAGTTCAGGTTCAAGCCCAGGTCCTGCCCGCAGCTCAGTGACAAGTCAGTGCCACGTGCCAAGCCCTGGTTTCACCCCTTGCAGAAGGGGTATAACAATACCAACCAAGTAGGCAGCTTGAATTTGCAAAGCACTTTTAGGGCAAGGTGGCGCTTACTGCTATTTCCTAACTCAGCTGTTTACACCATGCTCATAGCCTCTATACATGAGCATTATACAATACCCACACAGAACCAGCAAAATGCATGAACACAACGTTAAAGTATTTTACACATGACCATTTCACCCAGGAATACTGTAAATGCTTAAAAAAAAAATCACTGCAGCCAGTTTTCTTTCTCCAGCCTCAGAACAGCTCTTCCCAAGATAAGTGGGCAGACCCACTGCATGCCGTGTCCTTACCTGAGCCACTGCCGAGGGTGACCATGTGCAGCCAGAGCGTAAACAGCACGGCACAGACCATCTTCATCCTGCTGAGACAAAGCACGCAACACAAAATCTGGTTATTTGACACTATTTGATCACTGCAGACAATTTTTAAACTCTGAGTGTATGTGTTTGTTCCTCCACCCACACAGTGATCCTTTAATTCTGTTATGTTCTTTTTTCATTTCATTAAGATTCCTTAAGAAAAGCATCTGTATGGCAGTGTCATTCTGCCTACAGGCAGCTGTGTGAGTTCTCCAAGCCCCGGCGCAGACGGCTCAGAAGAGTACAGCCCAGTTCATTGACTTCAGTCACTGGCATAGCCTGGATCTGTGAGCACAAGGAGTAAGGTAAATGTTTGCAGGCTACAAATCTCAAGCTTTGACTCCCAAAACACCAAGGTCCTTTGCAAAGAGTCATTCTGCTCATTTCTATGAACGAGTGCAGAAAGCACTCACGAAGGCAAGCGGCATCTGAAGCGCATTTGCATTGAACAGGCATCTGACAGTTCGGTGTGACAACCACGCCAGCACAGTCCTTATTTGCAAGGTCTGCTGCTGGTGACCTGCAAAGAGGGTGGCTACCAGAGTCCTGACTGCTTCACCACATTTCTTCAGGCAGGTCAAGGCCCCACCAGCTCTTCCTAGTCAAACCCTCCTTGGAACAGCCACCTCCCAGGAATAAACAGGCGCCAGGTTTGTACACTTTTTGGAAGGGATCTGAACAAAGGTTTATATTTTCAAAGCAGTACTGATAGGCAAAATACCACCTCAGACTTCTCCATTACCACTGCAGAGCACAATTTCCTGTAATTTGAGATAAATGCACGCTGCCAGAGTTTTACTTGCTGCCTGCTCCGGTATCTGGCATTTGGCTCTCAAGAGCTATTCACTCACTGGAATTAAACTTCCCCGCGTTTCTAGGTTTTCCAGGATGCAACTTATAAGCTGGCAGTCACAGAAACTGCCATTTACTAGATGCTCTCATTAATGGGGTGAAGGTTGCATTTGATACTCCTGGGTGCTGTCAGATCACAAAGGGAGAAGCAATGGTTAAAAGGCTGAACTTCATCATAGCATCTCAGCTCCACAGGGCAGATGTGGTAATGAGCATGGTGATACTGTCAGGAACAAGCTCATGAGATGGCAGGGAAATCTGCTCCATCACAGTAGGCTTAAAGAGTGGGGAGAGAAACCACAGAGCTCCCTTAAACATGTCCCTCATAAACCTGTCCATAATATATGCATTACACAGAAGGGCTTTGAGCATAAGCAGACAGCACCTAAAATTGTACCGATTGCAGAGATTAACAAGAATGGGACATGTGAACTCAAAATCCAGCAGCGGATATTTAATCTTTCCTTTTCAATGCTTGCAACTGAAAAGCCTTTGTATGATGCTTTCCCTCGGATGGGCTCATCTCGAAGAGAGAAAGGAAATCCGGAGCAAGCCTGCCCTTCCACACACAGTCCATGCAAACAGCTGCAGACTGCCTTGGAAGCCATTAGGCCTTCAGAAATGGGCATGAAGCTCAGAAGAAAGTGATTTTTCTTCCCTGGGGTCCAGCTGAGAGGTCTGGCTGCCCTACCTCCTTCATCCAAACTGAAATGCCAGTTTCTAGTCAAACCCTTCTCTACTGCCACCTACAACCAGCTCCCAGCGTCACTTCAGATGACTTCATGGGGAAGAAACAAAATACAGTACTCCTACCCTCTGGAAATGCTGAAAAAAGATAAAACATCTCTATGCCATCAGACAGGACAGAGAGAACCAACATGCTGCACTTCTGGTAGGAATTTAGGAACTTCTGGAAATTCAGAAGCTGGAAGAGAGGGAATATAAACAGTGGGGAGGAATCATTCCCATAATAAAAAAATCCCTTGTGGTTCCCTCTCCATTTGTCATTAGATAAATGTACAGCGTGTCCTAACTCTACCTTATTTTCCAGTGATTTTCTCCTGCATTTTGCACAAATTACACCGAATTCAGCTCTGAAGCAAGCAGGAGCAACTACTGACTGACTTTGGATGAGTTTCTCTGGTTTACAGGAAGGCCATTTACGTGGCCTGAGGCCAAAATAAACTACTACGTTTCACTTGGTGATACACGAGCTCTGCAGCAAGCTAATATTTACATCCATTAGCTATGCTCGTAAGAACATGCTCCAAAAAAAACCCACCAGGTCTCTGTTCCCACGAGCAAGGTATCTAGCTTTCCATGCTCTATCTGCAAGTATGAAAATTCTTGTTTCTTACTCTACCCAGCTATAAAGTCAGAAGCCCTACACAGCGTGATTCGCTTCTGGTTCATTCCAGGCTCTCCAGAGATCTTATCGGTGGAGACAAGATGGACACAGAGCCTGTCAGATTACAACAATTTCTCCATTACAGGAACAGGACTCGGCTGACGACAGCCCCGGCTGCTCTCACACTACACAGAATACACAGGGGTGCAGAAGGCACGTGCACAGGGTCAAGGGCTGGTCAAGGGGAGCTGTCACAACCTCCTGGGTGCCCTGACCACACCAGCGTTTGCCAGCTGAGATGAAAGAGGATTCTCCCCCTTCAGTAAAGAAACGGGGAGCTCACACACACAGTGAAGAAGACAGAGGGGACTGTTGGGCAGGATGGCTTCTGCAGTCTAGCTCCATACCTGTGGCACTTCATTATTAAAAAAAAAAAAAAAAAAAAAACAACAAACCAAAGTAAAAATCTATTAATGCCACAGGACCTGACAGTTCGCACTACTAACACAGCGCAGGGACCAATTCTTGTGTACTAGTGCTACCAGCACTGTGATGCTTGGGTTTAAATGGCCCAGAATCTGTGATATGTCCCAAAGAAAAAGGTCTTCCCACACAAGTCCTGTGGTCACACAATGCTGTCACTTCTCCCCAGGGAGGATAACGGGAGCCTGCCAGTGACACCAGAAAAAGAGCACTGCATCCATTCAGTTGCAGAGAGAGGGGGTGGGTATTGCAGTGCCCTAAGAACCTAACGCCACAGGACTACAACCCACCCCAGTCTTGCCAGAAACAGAAGAGCTTTCTCAGCCTCTTCCAGCAACCTGCTGCTTTGTCTCGTGAAGTCAGAAAGCATGTTGACATTCTGCTTGCGTATGATGCAATTCCACTGGTGCCAGACTAACTTCTCGCACCATTCAGTGCCACTGCACTGAAACACCAGCATCTCTGGCTGCAACAGGGGCCAGAGAGCGCAAATCCCAGGCTGCAGCAGAGGAGTTCACCCAACTGTGTCCACTCAAAAAGGTCACAGACCTCACCTCTAGTACACAATCAAATAAAAAGCAAACGCTAAAGGGAGCCAGGAATAAAATTAGTGAGCAGAAGAGCACACCAGCTCAGAAATCATACCACAGCTAGAAAGCAGGCAATCAGAGCAGCCAGAAGGCTGGAGAGCTGTGATACATCCTCAGCGCTCCAGGAACTTCTCATGAGACCAATATACTTCGAGGTGTTCTTAATGTCTCCATAAATTAACATTTTAGTAATAATAATTCAGAGAGCGGTTGGGGAAAATGATCCATCACTGCTGTCGCTAGAATTTTTTAAGAACTTGAAATGTTCATTTGTTTCAAGTTAGAAATTATTTCCTTTTCATTCCTGAGCATCTTCTTCAAACTTTCACTGTCTGTCTACTGGGGAACAAAGAAAAGTGGGGTGAGGGGAGACAGTATCATAGAAGTGTCTCCTTTTCTTAAAAGGAGAGCTAGTAGAAAGGTTTGGGTTTTCATTTGCTACTGGCCAGAAGTGGTCTTTATGCCAGAAAAAAAACATGAAAACACCTTTTAATAAAACACCCTTCCCAAACAGACCTAGGCAATGAATTGTTCACTCCTGCCTTTAACAGCATGGACCCCGCAAAGCCTACGCACTTTCCAAACAATTATAAAACCCAAGACAGTTATCAAATAATTAACAAAGAAAACTGCACTCAAAGTAACTACTGTACACCTGTTCTCAAAGACACTGTACCAATTCTACAGAACAATACTGCATTTTCGAAGAAAACGCCTTTGTCCCTCCTAACCACCGGCACCTAGGGAGAGCTGACAGCTTTTTTGCTTTTCACTGAGAAGTCACACTATGGCACGCAGAACAAAAGTGCCCTTCAAAACCTTGCCACTAAGTGCTCTGGCTGAAAGGGCATTTAAAATAAAGCTGTTTCATAAAAAGGGAAAAAAATAACACCAGCCAAAGCAACTTTTACATGTTATTTTATTTTTGTAATTGTGTCCCAAGCCCTTCTGAGTCAAAAATATTCAAGAGCACAGGACTGGCCCCAGGAAGAGGGATGCAGACACAGGAAGGGTAGCACAGAACCAGGGTGGGCTAGTTAGGAAGTGCTTTGCTTCTACGCCACGTCGACTTGGGGCTGAAGGCTGCTGGGCTGCAGAGTGGGGCCGGCGCTCAGGAGAGGAATACAGCTCCCCCACTCCCACATCAATGCGTGCCCACAAGCCCTGGGTTCCTGCATCGCCACACAGTAGCAATGGAAAAGGCTGCTCAATGAGTTTGGTGGGTTTTCTTATGGGGAAAATAGTCATACCGTCCAAGTAAATTCAAAGAATCCAAAAGGTAGACACAAAAGGCAGTCTGCAAAAGCAGCTACAGAAAAGTAATAGCAAAAACACTAATGGAAAGTGGGAAAAGGCCCTTCAGCCCTCCAGGAAACACTTTTGCTTTTCAGTATGTACAGGGGTATGTCAGACAAAGGGAGGAATTACTGTAGCATAAACCATCTTGGTGCCACTTAGCCGGAATTTGCGCAGCATCTCTCTGACCCTGCCTCACCTCCGGAGGCCATTTGGGCACTGCACAGCACTGCCCTTTGCTACAGCATCAGCATTTCCACTTGTACCCCTGCCCGAAGCAGAGCCACTCCTACAGCAAGCTGGCCGGTCCTGCGGACAGCCCTCCTGAGCAACATATTGTTACACTGAAATCTCCAGAGATGTGGGTAGAAAGACAGGTGACGAGTTTTGGAAAGCCAGCCTTTTCTCCCCAGGAGGAATTAGCATTTTCATTAACATTCTCCTTCCCAGACAGCTTCCAGGACCAGAAAGGGGAGGAAACCAGCAGCAGTTTGATGATGAACTCATTACAGAGTCATCACTTCAAATGTAGGCACACCGACCAGCAAAGGGCCCCCCTGACACCATCCTCAAAAACACATCCACATCTCTCCTAAGGGCAGCAAGCCCAATTTGCCTTGGCAGCAGCTCCCTAAAAGCCAGGCACAATTCAGCAGGAATCAGCCAGGGCTGAAGCCTGGCCCGCAATCAGGGATATTGTGGGAGCCGTAAGCCCAATCAGTGCACCTAATCGTGACACATCCAAGGCATGGACCTGAGAGATCGATGCTGAAGTCCCACTTTTGCCACAGTAGGTGCAATCACCAGGCTACCGCATGCCTGACAACAGAGCAGGCTGAAAGTATTTTGTTCTGAAATGTTTCTATCATAAGTTTAATTTATATAATCAGAACCAAAGGGAACATTTAGATTTGAGTATGAAACTTTTTCACCAGCTAGAATCACGGCAGATATTAAACACTTGCTTTTGCAGAACTGAGAGGCAAAAACAAAAAAAACAACTAGTGAGAGTCAGATGGAAATCTGCCCTGGTGAGAGGTCTCCCCCATCGCTTGCACAAAGCATCTTTTGTCTTCCTTGTCCAGAGCTGGCCATCGTCACACAGGACCTGGAAGCACTGACTCCCAGCACTGGGGGTGCCACAGTGCTCATGCACAGCTTTATACCCAGGTCTACCAAGCATCCAGAAGAAGAAAAATCCCAAGCCAAACAATCAAAAAAAACCAACAACCAAGAACAAAAAAACCCACAAACCCCAACCACAAAACAAAACAAAAAACCTCATCCAACCAAAAATACCTGGGAACAGCTTTCTCTGTCGGTGGCTCAGCCAGCTCTTTGCCAGCTGAGGACATGACACCAGTCATCCCAGGCAGCTCCACTTGCCCGTCACCCACCACTGCCCTCCCTGGCCTCCTGCACTGCACAGCCAGGCCAAGGGCTGCAGTCTGCTGGCTTTTTAATTGCTTTTTACTAAATCCCCAACGTGAATGAGTGAACTCAGCAGTGTGTCACTCTGGGGTCACTCCAGGAGGTCGTCCCAAGCTATTTCTCCTTCAACACAGCAGTGTGAACTGCAGAAGCAAGGCTGACCTTCAAAGGGCACCAAGAGCTCCCGTGAGCAGAGCAGGCAGCAGCCCCTTGAGCTCAGAAGCTTAGGAAAAAGCACGGAGACATTTACAGCAGGTCATTTCTGGGAGCTTCCTTGGTAGTGCAAGATCTGCCACTGTCGGTGCCAGCGTTTGGGGCACAAAAGTGATTGCCAGGCAGGGAATTTGTGATCTGCTTGTTGGCATTTAGACACTATCTCCTGACATCCTTCTGGCTCAACAGATTTGGCTAACAATCAGAATTCTGAGGAAGAAGCTATTTTTCCCTCTCTCAAGAGAAAAGGAAAAAAGTACAATCCAGACATGTGGAGAGAAGGGGTATGTGTAGATGTGTGTGTGCTTGAAAATATGTCTGAAGAAAGTCAGTACCCTCTCCCTCCCTTTGCAGTTTTCCTGGGGTCCTCTCAGGGCTCGGCAAAGCAGAAATCCTACAGACCTTGCATGCTGCTCTGCTGAAGCCCAGGGTGCCGCTGATTATACTCTGGCAGCTACGTAGCAGACAGAGCATGCCGCATTTCATACATTTAAAATAAACCAGCTCAATAATCTGTCACCTCCCTGAAATATATGCACACCTGGACAAGACAAACAGCTGGGACTAGCACCAAGAGATCTGTGGAGTGGGCTGAAAAGGGGCAGGTAGAGCCACAGCTATGAAATCAAACATCACGGATTACAAATGCATACACGCTGAGCACTGTGCAGTTCAAACACCAATCTACAAGAGCACTTCTGTGCTCAAGCAAAAGGTATCCAGCCAAGACAGTCTATTTTTTAAGTCTGAATAGCCAGGGAATGAAAAGCTTCCAACAGAGCTTCAAAGAGAGCCGAGACCTTCCGTGAAGTCAGACACAATGCTTCTATTTTAGATGGTGATGTTACAGTGAAAGGAGAGCTTGGAGAAATACCCACATATTGTGCTACTGGAAAATAAACTGACAAACTAATCTTTGCACAGGAAAAAAAAAGAAATCTGCAGCCAACATGGCTCAAAGACCTGAGGAAACTTAAGGAATCCAGAGTGAGATTCTTCCCTCACTGGAAGAGTTCTGATTAACTCTCATGAGCACCTGGAGGCATCTAAGAACAAGCATTTAATTTTATACATTCTGCCTCCTGACCTTTTTAATGGCTTTTAGATGTGAGCAACTCCACTGCCCTCCCCAAAAGGTTATTCCACTGTCCCTGCAGACATAACAGCACATCCACATTATGCAACAGATTACACAGCTGCAACCCCAAGCTAGCTCAGCCCAAGTCTCTAAATCCAGAGAACACAAAGCAGACTTAAGCAGGTTTATCAGCTGGACTTACTGCCTTTTGCAGGACCGGACTCTTGAACCCCAGAGCAGTTTTCCCATGAGAAGCGTGTCTCTTGCAAGCCCAGCCTGTTACCACCAGTGCCCTGCAGCCCCACTGTGCATCCCTGCTGCCACAAGAGGGGCTACACCCAGCCCTGCTGAGCACTAGCTGCAATAGGTTCTGTCTCAAAAAATGCTCCAAGAGTTTCTTAAGTTCAAACCCTTGTTGCCATCTATATACCTGCTCTTTCACTTCACCTCCTCCCCTTACAGCACTCGGTGCTTGCAGACTAGATTCCCAGGATGGCTGCTCTATATTCAGCCACCATCTTCCCCTTCTTGTTCTCCCAGATCAGGACACAGCAGGCAAAAAGCCTCAAAGCACCATCATGCTCCAGAGCACAACACCACTGTGTTTCATTCCCCTTTCCAAGCACCTTTTTTACTGTGCTGCTGCCATAAAATCCCCAGGCAAACTGCAATGTCCTGAGCACCGCTAGCAGGTTTACCATGATGCTGCCAGTGGTGAAGACCTGATCTTCAACTCTGCCTGCAGTGTAAGAGTAGGATTCCTTCAAGTGACTCCAGGTGTCCTGGGACAAGCAACATAATCAAGGGTAAAAGCAAGTCAGCCGAGTTCTTTTTCAAGTTTGGGCCACACAGTGTTTCCACACCTGGCACATATTAATCATGTTAATTTAATTCCATTTAGCCTTATAAAAAAAAAAAAAGCAAACAAGAGTAGGACTTGAAGATGCTTCGTTCCTTCTCTGGCTCAGAAAGGCTGCTCTGTGTGCTTTACACATCAACCCACAGCAAAATTTAAAGCAATAGAAAAAGGAACACCAAAGGAACTGAAAGCCCAGGAGCTACCTCCCTGCCCCAGGGTGACAGCCTACATACAAGGCATTCTCTGGAGGTCCTTCCAGCTCTTCCGAGAGCCCCCATGTTCCCAATCCACCCACTTGGTCCTCCTAGTAATTATCAGAGCAACTTTCTTCTGCATGCCTGCCCCAGGAAGTACAGCAGCACTCTACAAAGAGGACTAGAAAATGCTGGGGACAAACGGGGGAAAAAAAAGGAGAGGAGAAACAGGATGAGACAATCCTTTGCATGCCACGTGTATTGCATTTGCTCCACCCGTCTCTTAACATTTTGTTCTGCAAATACTAGGTTGCATCATCACAGGGAACTTGCTCGGGCTCTGCCTGCACTGACCGTATCAGTGCAGCTCTAAATTCAACCTTCAAACAACGGCATCCTTAATTTTCCTGAAGTCCGGGAGCCTCATACGAGGACCACTCTGTTGACCCACAGCACCCTACACAGTGGGAAGGCTGAGAGGGAGCTGCAGGCAGCAGTATGCTGTGATTGTCATCAATATTAATTATTTGGGGAGAATATGATTGATCTCATGAGGGCAACGAATTCATTTCTCCAGCTGAATGACAAACAAAAGGCAATATATGCATTGCTGACATTTCCAAAGGCTACAAGGAGCAGCGACAAGAGGAAATACCACTATGTGCTAAAACCCTACTTCAGAGGGCCATCTGAAGATCTGAAAGGTCTTCAAATTTTTCATTTCAGAGCACTTTCAATGTTGACATTGAAGGAAGTAGACACCTTCATATTCTCAAACCTGCACTGATGCTAGCCCTGGGCTGGCTCACCTTTTTGCACTGAGAGGAAGCTGGCTGTCTTGGAAAGTTGGGTTGAGTTTACCTCTTGCTCTTGGACTCCTCGTGTCAACAACTACAACGTCATTGGCACTTGGCAGACAAGGCAGCAGGGGCAGCTTAGAAAGGGGAAAACATTGCCTTCCTGGGTAGCCACAACCCAGGACACGACCTTGGGTTTCAGCAGGGCTGCAATGCCAAGACGTAGCTCCCCTGTGCCATGGGAGAAGAGCAGGACACAAAAAGCCCAGAGAAAAGCATTTCCACCTCTCACAGCCTTGGGTTAGGGGTGTCCATGTGTGCGACCTCTCAAGGAGCCAGAATTAAACAGTCTCCCTAAAGTCCACATAGCAACATAAGAAAGAAGAAGGAAGGTGATGAAAGGTAAGTGCACCAGGGCTGCAGCTATTTTTACAGGAGAATGGATAACGGGGAAAGACCCGTCCGCAGGGATCAGGAGTGTTTTGCGGAGTCCATGTTTTGCCACATCCTTCAGTCACCCCAAACCATCAGCCTTGACTGGCTCAACTGCAACCAGCACAATTTGCTAAAGCAATGTATTTTGTAATCCAGCAGCACATCTGTGCTCGTTCAAAGAGGTTGGGTGCCCTACAAGATCTTCACAGCCTGCCAATGTTACCACGCCAGGCAGCAACACATACATCCTCCTCCCATTATCCAGATCCCTCCTTAGAAACCAGGTCTGCGAGGTGTCTGTGCTTAAAGCAAGAGGGGGAGGCAGCTATTTCTCAACAGAACAAATCCAATTATTTGTATTAGAGTGAATTGTTATGGCTCTTACTGTCAGGGTAAGTATTTTCTACAGATCCCAGAGCTTTGAATCAACAGATAGCTGATAAATTTATGTAGGTGGGGCCCTGGATGATACTGTGGTGGGATGGCAGTAAGGTTGTTTTACTTTTGGTTCCTTGTGAGATTTGCTTTTTAGGGCTAACCTCAGAAAAAAATAATTAGAAATTAGGGCTCCTGCCACTGCCATTTACTATGCTCCTGTAAGTCTCTAAGGCTGAAGATTCTAAAACAACCTAGCAGTTTAGGGTAGCAATATGGGTTTCTCGTTAATCTACATGAAACCTACAGAAGCATCAATCACCAATTGTAGTACATGAAAAAAAATGTTGCACCTCCCTGATAATCAGGCATCTGAGCACTTATAAATGGCTGACCCTGAACTGAACACATTAGTAGAGGATTCCTAAATCTGTGCCTCTGTTTCTCCAGCCACATTTATAACAGCCTCCCCCCACTTCACGCCACAGCTGTGCATCTTAATATCTCTAAAGTGCTTAGAAACACTGAGAAGAAAGATAGCACATGAGTGCGAAGTATAGATTAATTCCCCGAGCTCAGCAGTCACTGGAGCTGATGGGGCTAAATGTACCACATACCCACCACGCAAAACTTGTGTTCTGAGCCTGTCTGGAATAGTAACTACATAAGCAGCAGCTCCCTTGTAATTTCAGGGCTGGTTGGCTGGGCACATGGAGCCCCAGTAAGCGGGAAACACAGAAACACAATATATTACTATGAAAAATAGATGCTCTTCCAGAATAAGGTCTCAAACCTGTTCCTGTGGAATCTGGTAGTGTGATTTCAACTCATTTCAGCCAGAATACGACAGAGCTGGTCAGGTTTTAGCAACCAGCAAGTTAAGAACATGGCCAAATGTAATTTGAAAAGCTATTTCCATTTCTGTTTGTTTTTTTAAATGATTAAAAATCCAGTTTAAATATTACAAGGAAAACTTTAAACTGAGCAAGATAAGTTTTGGCTTTCCCCCAAGTAGAAGGCAAACCGCGAAATGCTGCTGCAAATCTAACAGATGGGAGTTATTTTTCACTCTTTAAAAAAAATTTCATTCCTTTGCACTGAGATTAACTGTAATTAGCTCTTTATTTACATCCAAGACAAAAGGTAAAATGATAAAGGAAGGCAACTATAACCACAAATCACAGGCAGAAAAAGGCAAAAAAAAGGCAAAAAAATCCCTCCGAGAAGGAAACGTCACGTCTTTCTCACCAAGCAGCATTATTGTTACAAAGACATTGTTAAACAGCTCCACAGCATCCTGTCAGCAGAAGGATAAACATTTAGGTCACAATTTTGCAAGATTTTACAGACAAATTGATCGAATATGTAAGATCATTCTCCGAACATCTGAGAATATCACATTGATGTAAGTGGACAGCATCAGGCCTAAGAGAGTCAAGATACTGCAAGATACTGCATTACACTTTTACCTCAGTCACACAAGGGATTAAGCAAAACCAGGAAGGGGGAAAAAAACAACCAAACAAACATCAAAAAAACTCCAAAAAATTCCACAAACACATAGTAGAGATCG
>JAVJGJ010000003.1:16412606-16451989 GCA_035590215.1 Microhierax caerulescens
CACGCGTGTCCCGCTCCCGGCCCCGCGCCTCACCTGAGGGAGCGGGGCGCGCGCGCTGCTCTACTCCGCGCTCTCCTCTTCCTGCTCCTCCTCCTCCTCCTCCTCCTCCCGCGCGCCCCCCGCCCCCCTACCGCACGGGGAGCGCTCCCTGGCTGGCGGGGGTGCCCCCAGCCCCGCGGGGGGGTGTCACTGCGGAAGCGGGGGGGGCCGGGGCGGGGAGCGAGCGAGGCGGAGGCGGGCCGGTGAGGCGGGAGGCGCCGCGCTGTCCCTCTGGCAGTTGCGGGGTCCTGCCGGGCGGAGGCGGGTTGGGCGGCGAGCGCGGCCCACGGCTCCCTCTCCTGGCCTGAGCCGGGCTGCGGGCGCGGGGGGGCGGGCAGCGGCCCCGGGACACCCGCAGCCGTTGGAGCCCGGCCGCCGCCTGCCTGGGTACCGCGGGCCGGTGTGCGGAGCCTGCTGCTGCTGCGGCCTCTGCGCTGCCTGCGGGTACCCCCCCCAAAAAAAAAAAAAAAAGCGGGATTCCCCCCTCCCCTACGCGGTGCGCCGGAGGGAAGGGCGCGGGGGCCAGAGCCCGGCCCCGCACGGCGCCTGGACACTGCCGTGCTCGTCCCAGGGCAGTGGCACTCGCTGCTACCGCAGCCACGGGTGCAGCGCAGGCGGAGCTGAATTTGTTGATAAATGAGGAGTGGGCACCTGAGACAGGCCACAAGGGAAACGGTGGGGAGGCCAAGCGGAAAAAGAACCTGCAGAAATTTGGGCTGGCACCTTCAGGAGAACATGGCCAGCCATAACCAGCGCAGCCTCTAGTGCAGGAGTGCCCTTGCCCCCGGTCAGGGAGTCACCTCAGGCTGGCCGGGAGGTTCTTCCATCCTGGCAGTGAGCGACCTGGCCTTACTCGTGCTTTTGTCACCTCTTGGCAGCCTGACAGCAGAGCGACATGTCTGGACACAAAGCCTTCAGCGCTGAGAAAATTGCTGTCGGTTGAAACTGCTGCAGCACTTCTTAGCACTATTGGCTACAAGACTTGGACCGAGTTCAGTATTTCAGTTGCTATCCCCAGGAGGTGGCTCCAGGATACCTCAGAGGCCAAATTTCATTCCACCCCATGAGGCTTCTCTGCAAAAACCGTGTCCTGGAGAGCAAGGCCTGGCCAGGGCACCTGGTGCACCTCACAGCCTCTGCTGGCACAGGTCTCCCCGTCTTCCCTGCTGGGCCCTGTGAGGCACCACTGCACACACCCTACTGCTGCGAAAGGGGGTCTTTGCCGTCGCCTGCCCACCCCAGCTCCCTGAGGTGGGCACACCTGAAGTTCTCCCCCACCCTAAGGAGGAGCGGTGGTGGCCTGGCTGTGCCGCAGGGCGTGAAGGAGCTGCAGTGAGGCCAGCGCTGTTCCTGCTGCTCTGGCAGGAATCGTTCTTCCACCTGCACCTCTCTCCCCTGCTCCTTCCAGGGCTCTGGCACAGCAAAATTAGGCAGAAAGTTTCTTATCTCAGCAGCTTTCATGTCCTGGTGGTGAATGCCCTTGAAAATCTGCCTGCTTGGCTTGTGCTTAGCTCTACTCAAGCCATCTCTAACCCAAATCCATCAGAGTATTAAAGTAACTTGTTGAGGCAGAGCTCTGTGTAGACTAATTTGCCCCTCTCTTAGGGCAGATTAGTCCATGTTTTGCTCTGTGCTACCCACACAGCTCCTGGATCCACGCTATCTTGTCTGGAGCTACTTTAGTTATCTGTATACTCGTCTACAGTACTGAATATAGGCAAAACTGGAATAGCAAGGCACATTTTGTGAGCTCTATTTTCCAACATACAGAGAAATATGCACTTGAAATCTTCTGTTGAAACACAACAGTCCACTTTTCTCATAAAGATGAAATAACAAAAGGATTGCATATTTCAGTCATGATATTTAATGCAGCTGTGGGAGTAGCTCAGCTGCTCTGGTGATTGTTACAGGAATTAAATAATAATAATAATGATACCTTGTTCTATGTAATATCTGCCATCCATAGATACAGATCTGGGATAGGACATGTCATTATTCTTGTTTGGGAGGATCCAGGCACTGTTGCAATACTGGTAAGGCAGGTTAACAGTCACCAACGCATATGCCCTGGGAAATCCATACTGTTGCAAAATCCTGGCCTGCCAGTGCAAATTAGGGTCTTTAGGCCAGTGTCATTAATTTTCTCTGATTTTGACAGGAAGCCAGAATTTAACTTTAGACTTCATTGAAAGGCTCATGAATTACAGTTCAAGACCAAGTTTCCAGAGATTGTTTTTAGGCGACAGCTGATAGAAAAACCCCAAACCACACCTGCTTATTGTGTTTTCATGGGAAAGGTTTCAAACTCTTTTTGCTTATAGATGAAATGAATCAACAATTCCCTACTGTAAAATAAGGGTAACATTGCTCACTTGGGCTCAGTGCTGTCAGAAGGATTATTTTGGTATTGCTATTTTTTTCTCCCATCCTGTCTCCACACTTGTGCATGCTATTTCTGTGCAGGTTAAAATGCAACGCAGTTACACCCGATACTGAATTATACTACATTTTGAAGAGCAATTCAGTAAATAGAAAACATTTTTTAAGCACAAAAAAAGCAGCATTGTGCCATAATTTTTGGGCGGGGAGCAAAGATTAGCACTACTAAGTGAAACCGCAGGGGGGACATAAATAGCAGAGGAATGTGTTGGTGTTTAGCCAGGACGCTGGAGCTGCAGGCATTGGGACTGCTGTGAAAATATTCCGCAAATCTTCAGTAACAAGTGGCCAAAGGCCTTGGTTTGCTGCTGTTCTAGTCCAGTTAGGCAATTTAGAGCTAGAAGCACAGGAGGAGCCTGGATCTTAGAGCCCAGTTCTCCACCATGTGAGGCACAGTGTTGTTTGTGGTCTTTTTCATGAAAGGATCATGCTCCAACTTAAAGCAAGTTTGTGTTTTCTGCCCATTATGCCTTCTGGGAGATTCTCTCAGACTGTCCGTGTCCCTGATGGTCAGGAACTTTTGTGTCATTTCTATCACCAGTTTATTCCCACATATTCTGGCACCAACATCAGCTCTCATTTCAGTAGCTGTTTTGCTCACCGTTCCTTATTCAGGCACTTTTATGGAGATGGTTCTTGCCTCCTTTCCCCCCCTGAGCTACACAGGACTGGCTTTTCAATCTTCTTTCCTAAATGACTCTCAATTCACCTCAGACCTTTTCCTTCCATCTGCTCTCGTTTCAATTAATCTTAAAGTGCATATGGATGAAGAAAAGTAGTTATAGTATTAAATGGGAGGAGATCTCGCTGACGTTTCATACAATGACATTAAAGTCCCCGCTTCTCACTGAAATATCTTACCTGGTAATCCCAAGATTGCATTTCTCTTTCCGAAAATAAGATGTAGTGGTGCCCTCATATTTCTCCTCCATTTTTGCTTGCAATACTAAGTTCCCAAGCCGGATCAGAAATCTGTTACTATTCTCTTGTCAGTTCCCGATTCTCTTGTATTTGTCCCAGCTCTCAGCCTGCACACGGTTTTCTGGTTTCTTTGTTCTTAGCCAGCATTTCTGATGCTGGGAGATGAAGGTGGTTTCATAACCCCTAAAAGACATGTTCCTGCTTGTTACTTTACTCACACCCACCTAACCCATTTTTCCTCCTTCCTAGTTCAGGAAACAAGCCCTAGACTACATATAATTATAGTCTGCGTAGTTATAAATGAATGTGCCTTCTGTGTTTTACACCTACATTTTAACTGGCATTGAGAAGGGCACGCCTGATAACCTGAGATACAGGACATAGAAGAAACAGGAGAGTGACAGGCGTCTCTAACACAGCAGCACATGGACCTCCCATCTGCTTCTGTCAAGGAAGCTGAGGTTACTTGCATATGGGTGTAAGGGCTGAATATTTTCTGCTGAAACCATTTTCCAGCAAGGAGCCTGCGCCTGGCTGCACAGGCATGTACGGCTTTCAGACAGGTATGCCCTGCTCGTTCAACAAAATGTACGAGGAGTTGCAATTGTACCCATGTCAGGAGAGCTTGACTAATGCAGATCGTGTATTCTTTGCCATATTGACTATGTCCACACCAGATCTCAAATCATGTCACTCCCCAGTGAGGCATGTGGTGTGAACATCTATAAAAACCCTGCTCAACAAGGAGGGATCGGAAACATGGCTTCATTACGAGTTCATCTACGTTTATTCCTGAGGATGCAGCAAATAGCTGTTGTCCATGTTAATGTGCTAAATACCGTTAGTGTTTCTTCCTCTGTGTTATTGTGGTGGTTGCGCTGCTGCTGCAAATGGTTCTCAAATGGAAACTTGTCCTTACATGACTTGCACCTAAGTCCATTCAAATCTCTGTCACAAATGTTTTGATACAGCCTAAGGCTGGAGATATTTTCCAGTCCTATGAGTCTGTGTTTCATACAAGCTGAAACTATTTCAAATCAGCAATGGAGAGGAGTATCTTCTCGTGCTGCTAAAGGCTTCGACTTTTGGCAGGTATCTGACCCGCAAGTGCACACATTGGACACAGTTTGTGTTTAGGATGCCTGAACATCCTTCTGCACAACACATTCAAACATACCAAATTTGTATAAATTGCCTGACCATGGAGTTTGCAGGGACACTTCAACGGTGTTGACGTTTCAGATGGGCATGACCAGCATCTGTCTCAAACAGTCTTTGAAGAAAGCATCTAGCCTAGGCATTAATTAGCTGCAGCTTACCTCGCTAGCTCACTGATGCCAGTGAGAAGCAGCACGCTGTCAGCAGATTAATAAAGTTAGATGATCTGAATACAGTCATGGTCGTCTAGGCAATTTCCTACTGCTGAGTATTTCTACCTGGAGTGGTCTCTGGAGGTGTTTTCACACACCTTACTCCTCTGGCTGATGGTCCACTGACACCATTGCAAAAGGGAAAAGGCACCAAAGTGATACACTCTCTTTCCTGGGTAATTTCCTGGAACCAATTAAAAGATCTTACTTAACAAAGTAGGAAAAGCCTTAATATGTCATGGTTTTATCCTACCTAATTATAAATGCTCTTCCTGTCTTGACATAAATTTATATAGAAGTTTTGATGCTTTAATAGTTTTTCAATAGTTTTTTTTCTGAACAAAACGCAGCTTTTCTGGGTAACTGTCTGATGAGGAAGTGCAATGGTTATGGAAAAAAAGAGAGCATCATGTCTGGTGAAGGAAAAAAATTCTGTTAGCACATTCCAAAAGCTTATTATTATAATCAATAACAGTTTACTTTTTCTCCAGAAAATGCATGATCATTCTGCAGAATGGCCTTTTAAATCTTTGATTTCACTTCAGTAGTGATGAAGCAACATTAACCTTTAGACTCTCAGTTTATCTGTGCATAAGTTAAGGATTTCTTAAGGAAAACAATTCTTTTGTGTAACTCTTAGAAAGGTTACACAAGCAACAGAAGATTTTAGAAGCAAACTCAAGAAGCTGCAGAAAACCTTACACAATCCCTGGAGAGGGCAGTTGCAGGTTAGCAAGGCCTTGATGTGAGGCGATGCTGTGATGTTCCCTGCCAAAATCGGGAATTCCTCCGTAACAGGCTGGCATGTTTTAACCCAAGGCCAGGACCCTCTCTGCTCCCGTTAATCAGCGCTGCGCTGATGGAGCTGTAGCAGTTCACGCTGGTGGAGGTTTTTGGCAATACTGAGCGCTGTGGTTGGGCAGAATACCCGTCTGCACAAAGAGTGATTCCTGGCATCCTTGCAGCTTGATTCCCAGGTTAGTGTATTTCCAGGCATTTGAAAGTTCCTTTCTCTTAATAGTTGCTATCCATCATTATAAAAATGAGCATAACAGACGAAGCAGAAAGGCCAGTTTTGCTCTAACTCCATTGACCTCACTGGATTTACATTAGAGAAGACTTTGGAGTAATAAATTTGCATTTGCACAATTACTAGGAATGTGCTATAATTCCTTCCACCCCGACTGCTATTGATTTCCTGGGTGCCAGATCAGCCCAGTGCAGCCCCGTGCAGCTGCAGCGGACCAGCACCGGTGGCTGAAGCAGGGGGACAAGTGGGCTTTGGTGGCATCGTGTCGCAGTGGGTGGTTGCGGGTGGCTTCTGCGAAAGGCCCACGCCACCCCTTTATCGTTACCTCCTGAAGCACCAGGGAGGCAAGTTTCTGCAGCAGCCTCCTGGCAGATGCAGGGAGGGTGAAAAAGCCTAACAGATCAATCCATTTTTAAATGGAAATCAGTGTGATGATAAATGTCATCATGAGCTCTGAGAAAGCAGAGGGAAGAACTCAGGGATGCTTCTGGTACCTTCTAGTCCTGGGTTTCCACATCTCTCTTCAAGAGAAAATCAGAAGTCCTTAAGACTCTTTTCTTTCCTGTAGCAGGAAGAGGGATTGAGCCAAAATTTGCAAAGGTGCAAGAAACGTTATTATTAGCCTCACAGGGTATAAGAAGCTTGGACAAAAGTTTCTGAAGGAATGGGTGAGCCACAGGAACATTTCACTAATTGTGAATTGTATTCAGAGAACACCTGTAAAGATCAGAAGAGGAAGTATTCAATTTTTGTGAAAAACAATGAAAGGATGCTGCCTGCATGTGTGGGTACAGCAACATACAGCTCTCACGAATGTGGGCACCTTGAGGAAAATGCTTTGGTTAGGGCATTAATTACTGCTATGTAATTTACCCAAAAAAAGACTGAATTCAGTCAACAGAAGTTGGATAGATGTCTAGGCAGCCTTAAGACACAAGCCACACTTACGGAAACTTTTTTATTTGGAAGCAGATCACCCACCTGCCTCTTCCTTATGAAATGAGAGATCTTAAAGATCACTGAAGAGGAGGGAATCAAGAGCAATGCATTTGTTAGCAAGTCATAAATTTGCAGGGAGAAAGTGAGGGGAGCAGAAAAAGAATGAACTTGAATTTCACAAGGGCGAGAGGTACCCTCGAACCCCAGCAGTTGCTCGGCTCATGGCAGAGAGCCATCAACTGGGAGATGCAAAGTCGCAAAGCAGCATCTGACAATGAAGTTCACAAGCCGTTAACCAGCAATGTAAAGATGTGCTCGACAGATTGCAAGCTAAACGACCTCCCAGGTTCAACACTTAGTCTCCATAATATGCCAGATAAACTTCTGAAAATAGTAATTGGCCACAAGGAAATGAACAATAAACCCTATGATGGAAGTCAGTGCTCCTGGGAACTTTTATTATTTTTTCAGTTAAACTTCTCTGTATTATTATTTCTCTGTGTATAGCATGGATGAAAGATCCTGGGTGACCTGAAGTCCTCTGCCCATCCTCAGCAGGCTGAAATTAGAGGACGTTTCAAAGCAAGGTTGCTCATTCTGGTAAACATAAAATCTTCATCTGATCTGAAACAAAAGGTGTCCTTTCATGACTGAGCTACTCAACTTTTTTTAAAAAGCATTTAAAATACTTTAAATTTGCATTTTTTTTCTTTAAGATTTGACTTCTATTTCAAGCACATTAAAATTCTCCCCTTCGCTCCTTTTTAGTCAAAACTCTTCACTGAATTCTTCTTCAGTTTATAAATAGTGTTGGTCCCTCTAAACCATCATTTTTGTGACTTTCATATTTCTGGAAAAAAGGCGCTGCTATTATTAGTCACCTACAGTCTTCAAGTTATTACCCGAAGTATTGTCAAACAACTCTGTTCCACTGTTACTGGGAGGGCACCCTACTAAATGGATGGGTTTTATTTGCCCAGTCACTTCAGACAGGTTTCTCAATCACAGTTGTGCAATCAGTTAGCGAATTAATTAGAGGTTGAAAATACCCTTAGAGGAAATTTCCAGTTTGTTCTCACATGGTTGTGTGCTCCCAGCTGCCATTCTCTCAGCTGAGCCCAAATCACCACGTTCAGGTTCACCAGGAATGACACCTGTCCATAGGATAGGGGGTACGTGAGATCCCAGCCTGATGGACAAGCACATTGCATTGGGCCATATTAAGTCAGGAAAAAGTTGTGTGCCTGACGCTGCAGTATAACACGAGGAATTTAATGTTGCTGATGCAAACATGGGTTTATGGAGAGGAAGCTGTTTTGACAAGAGCTGTGACTCCCCATCACTTTCCAGATGTAGCTGTGCATAATGTCTGGCAGGTGCCTGCCCTGAGCTCCACTTTCCTGCTCTTGCCACACCTGAGAATTAATTACATCCTATGCCACCTGTATTTAAGTCATGTTTAGAGTACAGGTTTTACCATAATCAAGACCAAAATAAGAGTTCTCCCTTGCAATGGGTGATAGCAGAAAAGGTAATAGAAAACAAATGTTTGCTAGCAAGCCACTTAAATAATTGTAATCTGGGCTTCCTCATGAGGATAAATGTGGGGCTGCAGCTCTTCCCCATGAACACTCTGCTCTGCTGGTGAAAAGAGATTTCCTTAAGCTTTTTATCCGGTGAAGTCGCCTAACCTATCATTTTCAGGCATGACATTTTTCTGCTCACACATGCTGTCACTTGTTCTGTGGGGTTATTTCTTGTGCAAACCAAAATAGTTCCTGATTTAAAATGTTCCTCAACCTGACTATTCACATGATAAATGACATAATGAAGTCGCATTTGTTAGCACCAGAAGCAAACTCCAAAATAGAACCACAATTACTAAACAAACATTCTGTAATTATCTTTTTTTTTCCTGACCAGCTGAACGATGAAGAAAGTGGCAATGTGTGAAGCTCATGATTACAGCTGGTCATTTAGGCAAGAAAGAATATTGGATTCAAGTATATTTCATCAATCAGAGTGTGGAGGGAGCTGGTTTCAGCTGATGGGACCAATATTGTGGCGGATGTTGATTGTTTTCCCAGCATTGACTCCCACTGACTTCCCTTTTTATACTTTCAGTCTGCCTCCTACAACACGTCTTGCAGACTTCTTTGGCTTGTTTTCTTCTACTTTGCTTTAATAATTAATTCCATTGCTTTTGGCGTGCCCTTGACTTTCGGCCATTACCAACACCTTGATGTAAATCTTTGGGATTTACATGTCACATGATATATTACATTATGCATGTTTGAATACTACACAGAGGTGTTGGCAAGTAGGCAGATCCTCATCAGAACTGCAAGAGTCTTTTACAGACCTTTGTCAGTCCTTCTGTGGAGCTCATTAGACCATTATCTGGCAACATAATAAAAGCAGTCTTATTCTGAGGCACACCGTTATTTCAATTACAGAATGACCATAATTAGATTCTGCTCATTAGGACTTCATCACCTAGTCTACAATGGGAACCTGTATAAATCTTAATTAAAAGAAAAAAAATCGCTCGTTTAAACATGAGTTTAACCTTAAATACTACCTTACAAATTAAGGACACGCTTAAGTGCTCCTTTATATATAGCGAGGATAACACCTGATTACTTGCCCAAGCAAAAGAAATGTTCCAAATGTTTGAGACAAAACAGCTCAGAGATGCTGCATCTGCTTGTGAAAGAATTCTTGTGGTTTGGGCTCCAAGTAACTCTGGGCTGACACCTCTGCTCTGTGTATCTGGGGTCCAGTCCCCAAGGGCCATGGCTACCCCAGAAATGTTGATGGTGGAGGTTATTTCGTGGCGATGCAGAGGAGGAGCACACAGCAAGGAGGGCTCAGGGGAGCTTCTGCACGATGCACTGTGGCTGAGCAGCCGCAGGATCCCTTCCGCAGGCTGGTACGGCCGGGCACTGCCTGGTGGTAGAGGGGCAGAGAGTTCGGTTTCTGAATATGCCATTCTGGCAAACGGACCGTTTGTCGAATGAAGAATCAGTTTATTTCCATGTGAAGCACAAATTGTCACTAGGGAATAATCCTGAAGGCAAGAGTCTGAAGTTTAAGAATTATTTGTTAAAAATATTCAGCGTGTATTTACAAAGAGCAAGGCACAGCCAACAACTCAACAACTGCAATGCAGGGTGAAATTCTGTCATTCCTGAAAGTATTTATGATAGCTATTATTGTTAGTTTAACTCCTTGTGAGCCCTAACAAGGGAGTGTTTGGCACCATGAAGTTTTGCAGCTCTGTGGAATGGGGTCTCTGGAACAACTACCCCACAAGTCCTCGCTGGGGCTTGCAATATCTCTTGACAGTGAAAAACCAAGCAAGGTGGATCGCTAGAGGTTTGCCTAAAGCAGTAGTATGTACACCCAGTGTGCCTGCCTGCAGAGGAAAGGAGCTGTTGCAAAGCCGCGGGGGAGCAGCTCCCTATTTTTCTCTCCCACTGTAGCCAGTGTGCTTGTATTTCTGCAAGTAGCTGGGTGAGTCCTTTGCATTTCAGAGATATATCCAAAGGGCATATGCTTTTGTTATTGCTGGTAGCATCTGTCATCTCTTCCTGAAACAACTCTCCAGACGTGAGGTAGATAAAATTTGGTGGCATTATGGATAAAATCAACCACTGCTAGTTTCTGTAACAAAATAAGGAACTCCCCAGCCTTGCATTCATCACAAAGAAGAAGGTTTAATATGCAAAGCAATAATTCACAAGGAATTTGTTGTCCTCTTTCCATTAACCTTTAAGATTAGCCTAGAGATACGTGGAACATCAGTCCTTTCCTCCTCCCATCGTGCTCTGGTACAGTTTCCAGGGCTTTACTTGGTAAGGAGCTACTGGGAAAAAGACAGTTTTATCTTATGTTGCTTTGTAATAAGGGGTGGATTAAAGATACAAGCACAGCTACTTCATCACTGTGACCTAATGACATTCAGTAAATACAGGTGCTTTGAGCTACTTTGATTCCAAGAGCAGAGGGAACAATGATTGATTAAATCTTCAGTGTTTAAGATCAGAAATAAAGTCAGGGAGATGCTGCAAAAGGTCCAGAAAACTGCAGGAAATCTTGACTGAAAAATCACTTCAAGAGTTAGGGAGCATCTCATCCTCCCAATGCCCAGGGAAATAATTTTTAATAACTTTTTTTTTACCAGTCAGTATTATCAAACTAATTCTGCTGGCAGACGTTATTCTGGTCTTCCCCATTTTTATATGCTTGGCGGATTACGCAATATCAGATCAAATATTATTTCTCAAGGATTCATGCCTCGTGGTTTGAAGATGTAACACCCAAGTGGAAGTGCTGTGGCAGGAGTGGAACTGCCTGTGTCCTGCCTGGTGAGAGGAGGGAATCGCAGAAGCAAGCAGAGCTGCTGCCTCGTGGCCCTACTGCCCAGTGGTCAGACACATGAGTGTACCTGGGAGCACCTGGAATTTTTCGGTTTTGAAAATGAATATAAAAAGTGGGAGCATTGGTCTAAGACCACTTAAAATCAGATTTGAGAGGTATTGCCTTTTTTTCTGGTGAGTACCACCAACTCCCATTTCATGCTGAACCACTCCCAGTGCAATACACAGTCAGTTTTCTAGAAGCCTTATGTAAGGGTTGAATTGGTCAGGTCTTGAGAATAGTGTATAAAATTAAAACTTATGAAATTGAAAATATAAAAATCAATCAGATTTTTTATTTCCTTACTTTGTGAAAATCGCTTTTGCTATTTTTTTAGATAAAATTATTGAGTATGGCCCACTTTGTTTGCTTTTTTCCCAAAAATTTTTGTGTTAGTAAAAAGCAGAAAATTCTGTCTCTCTCTGCATACAAATGATTGTTTTCAGCTGTGATTTTATAATTCTGAAGGGAATTAATGAGTAAAGAAAAGCTCTTCATAATGCATGTGTATGTCTGTATATAGATATTATATTGCTTATTTATTATTTATGTCGCAAGAGCTTATTAAAAACATCGCTCTATCTTTTTCTTTGAAAATACTAATCTAGAAAAATAACTGACCCGTCTCTCCATCTTGTCACTTTCAGTGACAGCTGAGGTCCCTTTTTGTGACCCCACGGTGGGCTTCAGTGCGATGCCCTAGCCTGTGCCATGCATGGGCTGGGAGCTGGAGGGCCTGACTCATTCTCGTAGTTGGAGTTGCTGGTACATCTGAAACCTGCTGTATGACACCAGATGAGTCATTTTGTTCCTTGTGTCTGCTCTAGCCCTCCCCTGCAGCGAGGAGAGGCACTGGGACAAACATGGGATGGAGTCCATGGCCCCCACGGAGGCAGACCCGCCTGTGTGTTGCACCGGCACCACCGCCTCGAGGAAAGCCTCCATCGCTCCCCAGTGAGCCAGGACTTGAGATTTTAGCATCGTGCTGACAATGCTTAGTCTTTTGAGATATCAAGACACAGCGGGCTCTTTTGATTAAAAATAGGTCAAGATTTAATTGAAATGAAGATATATTTTCAGATGTGCAGAAATTTGAACCAGCATTGAACCCTCCTTTTCTCCTCTATTTGATGCTCATTATTTGAAAGATGTGCAAAATTTCTGGATTTCTGGAGTCGATGGTGACCCAATAACACAATAAAGCTCTACCCTCACCACCCCCATCCCCAGAAAATTTCCTGAAGTTGTATTCATCATTTCACACATCACTAAGTAAACACCCCCCTTGCCATCACTGGCCTGATGGAGACTTACTGCATTATTGTGTAAAGCAGAAGGATTATGATATGAAATGCAATAGAGGGGCACAGGCAGTTTCAGTATCCTTGAGGTATCTCTGCCAGGAGCATGGAAAGCAGTTCAATTTCAAGTGTAATGAGATTAATTTGCCAGTCACTTTTATTGAACCTTTTGTGATTTTGCTGTTCTCTACACAATTGCAAGTCTTGACTAATAAATAGTGTTATTATATATAATAGGGAACATTTCCATGTCTCTGTGTGCAGCGTGGCTGGAGAGGGTAGACTTCAGCTTGATTTTTTTAGTATTTTACAATTAGATGACCAGGCATTTAGTGTTCGAACCTGTTTGGTGGAGGTTTCCAATCATGGCTCCTTAGCAACTGAAGTAATGTTAGATTAAATTGATTAATGATGCTCTAAAAAAAATGAAGAACTCCAGCAGAGAGATTAATTTGTGATGCCCTTTTAAGAAAGATTTATGTGATGTGATGTGCATTTGCTATCTGCCAAGTGCAATTCTTCATCACCTGCGTACACAGGCTTTGAGATACTCTTTTCTGATGAAGTGTAAAGTTAAATCTACTTACCCTTCCCAGCTGGTAAGGAAAGATCTACCCCTTTGTTAGTGCTCTTCCTCTCACCCTGGTTGCAGCCCTGGGGGGTCCTGGCCAGACTGGGGGATGGCAAAGCATCACTCAAAGCACAGGCCAGCTGTCGGGTGCTGGGACATTGTCTCCTAATGCCCCCAGCCCTGATGCCACGGATGAATGCCCTCCAGCACCAGTTTCTGCAATGCTGTTCCACTTCATTCTCAAGATACTGTCCACATCCCAAACCCTGTTTTATCATTCCTCCTCAGTTTAATCATTTTAATAATTTAAACTATAGTTTGAATCCAGCACATGGAACACATTGAGACCAAACCCATTAATTTTTTCTTGATGAGAGGGCCCGTTCCCTCGCTCAGAAGGCCAGGTGGCATGTCCCTGCCTCCTGGAAGCTGGTCCTCCATGCAGGCTTTCGTGTCTGGCAGTGCTGAGACAGACCAGTGAGGTGTGGGAGCAGGAGGAATGAGGTTTGGGGTGGATCTCGTGCACAGTGAGGTGATGCTGTGCCTACATTTCCAAGTCCACCCTGCCAGCCTGCTGTTATGTACCTGGAGAGGGGGAACAAATTGGTGCTCGGGCCAACACGAAGCTGCAAGTGCTTTTTGAGGGCTGAGCTCCCTGACCATTTCCATGGCTTCCCTCTGGACTATCCTGACATGTGCCACTGCCCTGCCATGACTTCCAGTTCCTTCACAGTGAAGATGCTAGTAAAAAGCTACTTGTTTTATACCCTCCAGTTCCCTTTTCCTTTTCACTGATTGCTTTATATTGCAGGCAGTCCTTCTGACATGTGCACTTAATCAGTTTGTGACAGGAAGATGGGTCAATGGGCAAGCTCTGAATAAACAGCAAGAGCCCAGATTGGAAATAGAGATTGCTCTGCTGAGCACAGTTCCGGTGTTCTGGTTCCCACTATGGCCAGAGGAAAGTAAGTGTGTAATTATGAGTTATTTTTCTTCTGTACCTCTGTTAGTGTGAATCTAGTTTATGCATCAAAATGGAAAGGCTTTCCAAAAAATACTTCATTGTTCTGCAAATTCTCCTTTTCCGCAGTGATGTCCAATTTCTTTCTGAATTGTGCTTGGCTCTTGTCCTCAATAATTTTCAACAGCCTTGTATTTCATGGGGCATTTATATACTGGCTGTAAAATTTTTGATGGGCTTTAAAAGTTGGATTAAAGGATTTGACACCCATGAAGTACCTGCCAGTTGGCTGCCAGTACTTTCTAGCTTCATTGCTTTCTGCTGTTGCTATCAAGCAAATTCTTGCCCAGAAAATATTTCCTATTTACCTTAATGGCAGTGACTCTCAAAGTATCTTCAGGCTCTTCATTGATAAAGACTGAAACAACAATCCTAGGCTGTCCTACATCAAATCAACACATCCACTTCCATGGGATTGCACAGTCTTGAGCTGTGCCCCAGTCCTTTCCCCTAAAGCCAAAGACATTAGAGATGGAAGCAGCCACCTCCAGGTTAGTTATTCCATCTCCAGGTGAACTAGTCCATCCTTAGGTTAAGTGGTTTCCCAGTCAACATATAGCTGAACTTTACAACATATTCTCCACTCCCCTTCTCAAAGGTTGTACAGCAGGACTTATCCCTGCTCCTTACCCTGCAAGTGTAACCCATAGACTAATGAATAGGTCATTTGCTCCTGACAGTCACCTCTTGCCTCTCATGACAGCCATCTGTGACCTTTCCCTGCTATGAACAATGACTTACACCTTCCAATATCTGTGCAGAGTATTAAATGCCCATGGAGTCTGTACAGGCAAAACCTTCTTTCTGACTCAAAAACACAGTCTTTCTAGCATTGTTTGCCCTACAGCTTGCAAAACCCCAGACTATGGGTCATCAAAGAAGTACAGGAAGCCCAGCTGACCCACTGATTTTGATGCAGTGGATCTGTTTCAGTGCAATGTTCCTACTGTTCTGTTGATTTTTAGAAAATGTCATCAGAGTATTCCTAGACTTCTTGTGAGACCCAAGAGAACAGGTGTTTTGTCATGGAGCAGAGAAGAGTTTGTGGCTCCCTCTCACTTCCAAAGTCACCACCTATGAATTCTGTTTGTAATTTTTTGGATAAAGCCCTGCATTTCCTTCACTTCATGCTGTCCTCAAACTCTTCAGGCAGACAGCAGCTCTATCACAACTGGGTGTAATGCTGGAACTCACCTTCCTTCAAGAAAGACAGTTTCCAAGTAAAAGTACACTTGGAATAGTTCTAGATTTGTTGAATCAAGTATTTAACATCAAGAAGTAACATATGCTCTATTTTATATAAAAAACAATTTTCCCTGCCAAATGAAATCTTAGGTCAGAGCATTTCTTATTTCTGAATAATAGCTTGGTAGTAGTAGCTGCTTGGCCATTTCTTTATCTTGGGATTAATGGTGATGTTGTAATTTAGATTCTGTAACAACTTGAGACAGGTGGATTTACAGTTATCAGTCCAGCCACATACAGGCAGCTTTGCTTTAATTGAATTTAGTGCCGAGGAAAGGAAGAACTTGATGAAAGTCCTTCTCCACCTGCCTTGAGAATAAAGGTCCAGCTGAGGCAGGACCAGCACACTTTGCCTTTATTGCCAGTGCAGGCAGTAACGGCAGGTGGGATGGCAGAGGAGCAGTACCTGGGCGTGCTGTCACAGCCTGCACAGAGCAGGAGGGAGGTCTGCTGCCTTGTGGTGGCCATCCCAGGGCTTCAGCTGAGTGGCAGATTTGTGAAGCAGTCCAAGGGGAGCTTATAGCTCACTTAGCAAGTCCGTACTGGAAGTGCATTTGTTTGCATCATCTAATTTCCTAAAGAAACAGGGCAGCATGATCATATGACTGATGAACTGATGTCCATCCATCTCATTCCAATGGCTCCACAAACTGCTGGCCATTTTCAGTCTGATTTGAATCACTTCAAATCACTCAAACATAACAGTGACTTCCCAGAAGTTTAGGAAAGTAGCTGACCAGTAGAAAAGAGAGAAGTTTAATGCTCCCCTAAGAAGGAGGACACATCAAATACAAGGATGTTGGGACAATATGAGTCTGGGGCTGTAAAGCTAAAACCTTGAGTGGGAAAGGACCATCTTCTTGACGAGGACCAGCTTCTCAGCTTCACCCACCACAGCAGAAATGCCAGTCTCCCTGCCGCCTCATTCAAAGCCTGGCCACCCTCTCTTTTTTGCTCCCTGTGTTGGCAGGAGATCTGTGAGTACATCACCATGTGCCATTTCAAGCTTCATTTGAATAAGCGTCCCATATAATAGACTTTTATAGCTCTCTTTCTATGAATTCTAAATTAACACAACTAATTAAAATGTTCCAAAGTTTTATGTAAATAACTAATTAGCATTTGAGAAGGAATAGTAAATTCACAGATGGTTGTGCTCCATTCAGGGCCCACTCTGCTCACACTGGCTGTAGCCAGTGCAGTGTTGGGCCCCTGGCGCAACATCCTCCCTGGCATGAGCGGACTGCCCAGATTTCACCCCAAGGATGACCCAGCACCATCCATCCTGCCTGCAGGCAGCATGAACTCTGCACCTTGCAGGATTAAGCCCATTCTTTCTGTCCCTGAGATCAGGGTTACAAGAGAAGGATGGCATGGAAGCATGGCTGAGAACCTCAAGGAAGATGGGGTCTGTGCACAGGAGATGGGGTGCGTGTCTCAGCTGTGTATTTCAGTGTTTGTACCGGTGTTGCTCTGTTGCTCCAAGGATGTTCTTCTAGGAAATCTTCCTCAGGTAGACTTTTTAAGCATGCAAGCTATGGTACTTAACACAACACAGCTGAACCTCAGTGCTCCTGGGTTCCAGCCCCAGCACTGCCACCAAGACCCTGGAAGGGTCTGTTCTTTACTGTGCCCAAGCATTGCAAGAGGCAAGGTAAGCTAAATATTTTCTTCTTCTCTCATAGCATTGGGGCTAACTGATGTCTGTAGCACACTGGAGAGATTCAGGGAGAGGTTGTGCAAGAATAATACCTTGTAAGAATGGGGTAATTTAAAAAAATATATCCATATCTAATGCTGATTACCATCCAGGTGGAAGCAAGAAGAGCATCACTTCTCTGATATTCAGACCCATATGTATCAGGAGCCTTATATTTATACAGCCCTTAGCATCCTGTACATCTAAGTGCTATAAAAGCACCAAAATCCCCCCTTCCTGCAAATACAGAGTTTACAGAAGTAGCCAGGTGGAGGTTTCTTTTTTTCTCTAGAAGAGTGAAGTTCTCATCAAAGCATAAGGGAAAAGAGGTCGTTTCTCCCTCCTATTAAATAAGTCCTACACAACTCCCCTCACCTGTTTTAATAGCAGCTCTGAATGTTTGCACCTTTTGCTTCCAGAGCTGCAAAGATCTGTGGGAGATGGAGGGTTTATAAAAACTTGCTTCAGGTCAACAAAAGGCTTTCTAGTGGCTTAGAGCCAGATTTCTAGGGCAGGAGAGTTGAGCTTGGGGAGATTCATATTGCTAGGACAATACGGCTTGGCTAGAGGGAAATTATGGGAGCAGGAGTCAGTGGGCAAATAAGAGTGAGTTTTAAGGGACATGTTAAAAGAAAGAAGTGTGACAGAGCCTGGATTTTAGAATGTGTTGAATTTCAATATAGGAGTGTGTTCTTCAGACCTGTTACCAGGGGAAGATATAAAACTGGGAGATTAAGTCAAACTGTAAAGCTGGTTGGGGATTTGCAAGGTGAGAGGGAGAAAGGGCTGTGCTAAGTATGCCTCTCATCTTATAGGCAATCCCTGTCTGCCCTGGAAGAATCCCCCATCTCTCTCTGTTTGTTTATACATGCAGCAAACTCCTGCAGAGCAGGGAGGAAGATGCAAGCTCTCTCCATCTGGTCTTCCAGCCAGTATTTTTCACCCCAGTGCCAGCTTGGAGAGGAGGTGAGCTGAGCCACTGGGCGGCTGGAGGGCAGCCTGGCTGTGCTACGGGGCTCTGGAGCAGACGTGGAGCGGGAGCAAACCCAGAGGAGCCTCGTTTCATCCCTACCCTAGTCCCACCCATGCTGCTGCAGCATGCTTGGGGACCTCAAGGCAGATGGGTACACAGCATCAATTCCCCATGTTCCCAGGCAAAGCATTTGACTTTTTACCTGTCACAAGAGGCAAGTTAGAGACAGCCTGCTGTGCTGTGTTTCTTGAAGCTGTAAGCGCTGATACAAGCCCTCCTTGATGCTGGGTACAGAGGCATTTGGCTGCAGCCTGTCCTGAGCTGACTCTGCCTGCAAGAAATTAGGGTCTGAAATCACCGTTTCTCCCTGCCTGAAGCCCAGGTGGGCTGGCAGTGCTTGACAGGGTACAGGCTGCCCCTGGGGCCGCCAGCAATTCAAAATAAACCCATAAAGGGCAACTGGCAAGCATTCAAGATGCAAGGTAAGGCTTTAAGCCGTCACCTGTGGCAACAGTCAGGAGGTATTTGGAAAATCTGGGGAAGCTTTAGGCTGAAATGTTAGCAGGTGCCTTCACTTAAGGGCACAGCACATGGAGTCTTTGAGGTCTGGGCGTTGCAGGAGGCACCAAGAGATGTGTATGTGTCCCTGTGGCCCCCCTTGCAGAGCTCACCCCCGGACCACGGGGTTTCTTAGCAAAATAGCGCGTGTGCCAGCTGATAATGACCAGCAGCATGGTGTATTTCAGCATTCATTGCTAAGTGGTTCTGCCTGGAAAATTGACTTGAAAATGTGTTTCAGGATGTGCCAGATATTCTCATGCTAATTTCTCAGCCAAAACCTCCCATGTGGTGTCCAATGCGATATCAGTAACTCAAAGGCAGGGGAAAATGAAGCCTCTATCTGCTTTCAAGCAATTTATTCTCCTTTTGTCTTTTTACATCCAGCAGCTAAGTAAATTACAGGGATTAAAATACAAAAGACATTTAATTTTTTAACTGTAATTTCTTAGCTCCTGGCAACAGAATGACGAAAAAAGAAGAGAAATTAAGAAAAAAGAATTAAACGCCAAATATAATTTCTAATGATTAAAATACAAACACAATTTTAACTGATTAAAAGTGAGAGGACCTGTTTGAGCACAAAGTAACAGCAGCAGGCTTCAGGATTCAAGTAGCTGTAATCAGCTTCAATTTCACATTAAAAAAACCAAAGGGAAAATTTCTGCTGATGATTACTTTGACTGTATTTCTGGTATACTTCATCCTTCTCTTTATTCAAGCTGCTTTTAATTTTATCAGCTTCATTCTTAATTCTGCTTTTCTGTTCCTCAAGTCTCGTGGGTTATCCAGCCCTTTGAACTGATTTCTGACATGCTCTGTGGGAGGTACAGTGCCTATCTGGAGACCTTGTGAGATGAAAGGTCTCTTACACTTTTCCCAGGTGGGCTGTAATACACAGAAGTTCGTGGTTACGTGGGAAGTCAGTGACAGAGCTGGGAATTGTATCGTCCTAATGTCCGAGCCAGAAATAAGAGAAGTGAAACTCCTATTTAGTCCTCAGGTGCAGTAGATCTTAAAATGTAATTCTGAGTTCTGAATTCTCCCATAAAACCAAACAACTGCCAGGCTTAGCCCAAATCCTGTTATTTTGACACCTTATTTTTTTTAGTCTCTGAAAACTTACGTTTTCAAAACAAAACTCAGACTAGGGTAGGGGGAAGGGGAAACCACTTCCCTAAATTCTTTCAGCTTCTCATTGCCCCACCACAACACAGCTCTCTGTAAAACACTGCACGCTGTTTTCTGTTTTCAATTGTGAAAGCAGTCAGTACCAAAGCCATCGGCACAGACAAGAGGCTTTCTGGAAAGGTGCACTTCTCAAAGGTGCTGTCCCCTGAGAATTCCAGAGCAAGAAAGCTCCTGCCTAAATCCTTTAATGTATGCTCAGTATTTCAGTCATTGCAGTAGTTATTTCAGGTGTTCATTACAGGGTTGGAACAGGGGTATTTGGATGATTCACAGCAATTTCTCATAACAGTTCAGTAGAATTTATACTTTGGATAGTTTTAAAGTTTTGACTTCCCGTGAATGTGTGATTTAAGAATTTGAGGACTCCGTGAGCACCTATGTGTGGAAGACAGTTTTTAGTAGTTCTCAGTCTGGGATGCGCATGAGCATATAGGAGAAATCCCTGTTACGAATAACTAACCTAACAGGAGATTACTTTTCCTTTAGATTTCTGCCAGTCAAAAGGTTTCACTGAGCCCATTCTTTGCTGGATTTTCCCTACTGATACACCCAAACAAACAAAAGGGCTCTCTGGACCATCCAGAACGGTGGAGGTAGATGCAGTTGCCTCAGATCTGAGGGTGAACTGCAAAGCCTTGCTCCTGGGGAGGATGCAGCAGAACAATGTCATTCTTGTTTGCACTCATTTAAATCAGTGCCCGGAGTCTTTCCTTCCCCACTGTGCAGCACGTCCCCCCGCACAGGCTCACAAAGGGCTGTATTCATCAGTGAGCAGCAACTAGTTATAATCCTTTTGAAAGACAACAGGCTGTGCCAGCTCTACCAAGGCTTGTTTTAGAGTTCATCCTTCCTCACGCAAGCCTGGGGCTGTGTTGGCTGACTCCTGTGCATGCGGATGGGTTTGAGGGTCTAAGGACCAACTGGGGTGGTTTCCATGGAGTGGGAAAGGACTCCCTGGGTCAGCAAGTCGCATTGAAGTGTTTACATCCCCTGTGGGAGCTCGATGATTTCCATCCCAGGAGCCGTTTGATTCTGCGCCCACCCTCCTCCCGTAGACAAGCTGCTGCACAACCTTGCTGCTCCAGATAGGGTGAACTTTCTTTGCTTTTCCAGCATCAATTTATTCATGGCCAGTTTGCTCCCATTTGTTCCCATGCCAGCACTGGCCATTAGCTTAAATAGCTCTCCACAGTGCTGGATTTATTCATCTCAGTGTGTTTGTAGGGAGCAACCAGCTCCTTGCAGCTTTCATTTTGTGAGGACAAGATTGAAGCTGCTTTAGTTCTGTTGCAGAGGCAACACTCAGTCCTCAGTCTTTTGTATTACCCTGCTCTTCTTTGGGGCTGAGCTGTATTTGCCTGCCCTGAGTCTTCCCCAGACAGGCTGGGAGAGATGATCACAGCCTGGTTCAGCCGAGGTGCTGAGGATGCAGCTGTAGCTACAGAAGCAAAGGCTGAGCCAGCCACAGCAGGTGAAGTAGGGAGGGGAGAGCTCCCAGTGGACTTGGGTTAGAGGAAAAGTTAATTGTGGTGGTGCTGAGAAAAAAGCTAATGCTTTAACACTCGTTGGTCAACCTTAATGCAGAAAGCAGGGATGCCCTGCCTTCCCTTGTCTCCCACGTGGCATCTCTGTGCATTCTCCATCCCGTCCCATGTCCTTCCCTGTGTCTGTCCCACCTCTCCTCCTGCCAGTGTCCTTCCTTGCTTTCTTTCCAGAAAAAGTCTTTCACAGTCCCATTCTGAACTATACTGGGAGGCTGGTCAGCAGTTAGGGAGGTGATTGCTTTCCCAAAAGTCATCCCCAGCAGCCACCAAATGCTCTGAAGGCAGCTAAGGAAGAGCTTTAAACAGGTTTAAACTGTTAGCTGTGCTTATGAGCTGCCCGGGGCTCTGTGTGGGTTCCTGTTTACCAGTCAATTCCCACCCACTCTCACCAAAATCCAGAGGTCCCCAGGGTGTTGCCTGAAATTTTGGAAAAACAAAAGCATGACTGGAAATTATTGTATGACACTCAAGTAAGCAAAGGCCATCACTTCTAGCGTATATACATACAAGAACGAGCTCAGTTCCTGAAATTTAGACCCCTAATCCAACCTTGGCCCTGTCAGTCTTGACAGTTAAATCAGATTCTTCCTGCCTCCTAGTCTTGCATCCCCTCTCGTGAAGCCCAGCAAGTGCCAGCCTCCAGTGGAGGTGGTTTCTGTGGCAACTCTAAAAGTCACCCTTTGGATGGTCCTAGAACTATACATCTTCCATTGAAAGGACGAGACACTTTAAGCAAAGAGATAATGGACAATCATAAGTTGCTGTATATTGCAGTGGTCCCTGTTGCTGCCTGGAAGATGCATTTGTCACCTAGCAACGACATAAGGTGATTTGGAAATAACAGATTTTTAATCTAATGGCCAACGTCTACCAGAGAGCAGCCGCCCAAGTCCATTGATGAGATGGATATAATTGATTGAGGAGGCAAGAGATACCAAACTCTTCATCAGTAAGTGGATGAGGAGGAGGGACCAGAGGTTATCTTCATGTATATATATGTATGCATATATCTCTTTGTCAGGGGGAATGACAAAAAGCCTAGAAAAATCCCTCAGACTGGAGGTAGCCCTTGGACACAGAGCTACCCAGAAGATGAGTGTCTTGGTGTTGCAAAACCCCAAAGGCAGCGGTGTCTCAGTAGACAAGGAGTGGGCAGGAGGGCTCACAGACCACCATGGGTTTCGGTGCAGAGCTCCTCTGGGGTTTTGGTGTCAGGTCCTGGCTGCCTTAGAGCAAGCGCTGGTGCTCTCTGTGACAATCACGTATTTGAGCTGCTCAGTAGATCATGGACAAGGGGATTTCTCCTGCTGAAGCAGCAGCTCTTTTCAGTATTGGGATCATGCCTGAAGCAAAAGACAGGGCTGCTGGTGGATCCCCTCTCAGCCAAGTCTCTCTGCTTTTAACATCATTACCAAGAATTCAGGGACAGGCTCCACGAATTGCCACCACCACTGGAAACCTCTGTGTGGGACCAGCCAGCAGAAAACTCCAAAGTTTGCCTTGTGGCCAGGAAGCTGAGCAGTGGCAGAATTCAATTCTTCCCCTTTTCTTCTAGAAACAGAACAGATACTGTGTGTTATTTTTCAGTACCAGGAGCTCATTGTGGTACCTGCCCCCCAAAATACCAGGGATGATCCATTTGGTTGCTCTAAATTGGAAGTACCCTGGGTGCTGGCTTGAAGGAAGTAATTGTGAGAGGAAGAAATCTGAAATTAGTTCACTGATGGATGATCTCTTTGAAGCCTGAAATTGTAAGAGTCACAAGGTTCCCAGCAAAGCTGTGCACATTTTTATACTGCAGGAGCTTTTTCTTGTAAGATAACAGCTAAGAAATTGGTTTGGCAATTTACTGTTGAGCAAAATTGAAAAGGATGGGTCTGAACCAGGACACCAACATGTCCAGACCATTTATTTTGTGTAGCACATGCACTTAGCACCATTATGAGAGGTGCTTTCTGAGAGGGCATCGTTTCAGAGGCTTGCCTTTAATTAGCAGCGAGCTGAAAGTAAACATTTGACAACACCAGGGTTTGGCTTGGGTTTATGCAAAACTTTAATAATAAATAACAAACCTAGGTTGAGTATGTGTATCAGAGTTGATCAGTCTTCTTGACCTTTTAGCTGAAGCAAAGCCACAGAGGTGTATCTCAAGAGCAGCTTAGCTTTGCCAATCATTACTGAAATAATAGCATCACAACGTAATGCTTAACTTCTGGAGTGACGGCTAAACATATTCACGGCAGCACCCTTTGTGTTAAATCTGGAAAAAACGCAGTTAATGGTTCATTTCAGCCACGGGCTGTAAACTTCAGTGACAATCTATTACTGACTGCCGAACAAATCGGGATCGTCTGTTCTGTGGTCATCAGAGCTATGGTACAAACCATCTTCCACCCCTGTTTAACTTGTCATCTGGATGTATCCGTTAGGATCAAATCAGTCCTTACACTGTGCAATGAAATTTCCTATCCCTTATGAGAACCATTGGGAATGTGTCATTATTTCAGATGCATTTTCCTAGCAAACCAAGCCCTGGCACCAGCGTAACAGCAGTAAGGTGCTGGTGGTGGTTGTCCCCGGCTGGGAAGGGTTTTCTTCATCCCTGGTGCATGTTTGAGGTGGTAGGCACAGTGCATAGGACGTGGTTGGACGTAGCTCTGTCTTTTCTGTAACGGCAGAATTGCAGCTGAAGGCAGTGTGTAATGAAGGATGGGTTCCCAACACGGTCTCCAGTGATTCTTTATTTGTAGCAAGTCCTGTTAAATACAGCAGTGGGTTAATATGGAACTAAGCTTCAGCAACAGGAATTTGTGAACAGCTCTGAAAATACCAAAACAACTGCAAGGTGCTGACCTTAAACTAGCGTTCCTCTAACTTCCAGCAGCTGTTTGAGTGTGTCCGTGCAAACCCAAATTAATTCCCTGGCTAGCAGTGATTTCTGAAGCGTGGGAAGCCATTGGGTAACGTGTCCTCTGGCTGAAGGCAGACTATGCAGGGAAGTTTTAAAAGCTCCAAATTACAGGGGGTAAAACACTGTTGCAAACAAAGCTCTTCCCAAGTTTCTCCTGCTAGTGATGTGGAGACCTGCAGCTTTGTGTTTCACTTCATGGATCATAGGAACTGGAGTTCTGTGTTTAACCTTCTTCCAGGTAACCAAACCCTTCCCTGGGACCAGGCTGATTTTAGGGATTTTGTGGGGGGAAGATTTCAACTTTTACAGTTTAGTCATCGGCCCTTTTTATTTTGGGGGGAAGAATTTTTTGAGGACCTGATTAATTTGGAGAGGATTTAATGTTCACAACAATTCCAATTAATGCAGAGAAAACATGACTGCCTTAATACTTTATTCTGTCTATGGCTATTGAAATGGCAGAGCATGGATCTTCAGCAGCACGGGTGGGCGTGTGGCTGCTTTGATAGATTACTGCCTCGGAACAGATGCATTTTGCGGCAGTTTAACTACACTAAGGTAGCTCTGCTGAGGTAGTTTGAAGGATGATAAAAGAGGGTCCAGAGGCTGTCATTCAGCCATGAAGAATACTCAGGGTACACGTAATCACAGCAATCAGCTGTCTGGTTTTGACCTGTTATTCTAATGATCAGTTGAAGTGCAAAAAAAAAAAATAAAAAAAATTAAAATTCTCTGCACCAGGGTACATGTGCGACACGACAAATTAGCTCAGTTTGGAAAGGACGCGTCTGGAAGAGTTGAAGCTTCTGTCCTTTTCTCTGTTCCTCATATGGGTTTCAGCTGCTCATGAAATTTCATAGATAATATTTTATATGAAAGACTTACTATACCTAAAGACCTCAAGTGAAACAAGGAACCAAAAGGCAGTGTGTGCACAGGATCAGACACATTATAGAGATTTGTGTGTGCTTTCTTGCTGTTTAGAGTGACACAAGCTTTGCACAGCGAAATCCTTACAAAAAAGTTCTGTTAATTAGAGGTGTTACATGCCATCTCTTGATTATACATATTTCTTACAAATTCCTAATACAGAGCAGAGCCTTCCAGTTTGGCTCAAAGAAAGTCAGAAATTGCTGTGTTTTGGATATATGCAGAAGGAAATCCAAAGCAATGATTTATAAATTACATTCTAATAGCTTTCTCCAAGAAATAAATTTAAATTCTTCTATCTTGCTCTTTCTGCTTCCCAGTGTTACTGCAATTCTATACCTGATCCACAATTTTTTATAGAAAGTTGGGTAAGTGTTATAAGACACCTAACACAGCTCAGCTAAAAATTATATTGAAGTTGATTCAATCATACTGATGAACCATTTTGGTTACTTTTTGCCCAGATAATCTGAAACCAAGGATAAGATCAACAAGGCTTGCAAAAATAAACTTGCTTGAGTGGAGAGTAGAAAATATACCTGAAAAACAAGTTTCAGGTTCACATATTTGCAATACCTGAAACCTGACTCTGGGAATGATGCACCACTACTATCCAAAAACAGGAAAATGCTGGGTAGAGCATACATCTGGTCCAAACGGCTCCAATTTACAGCTGCATTCACAATTAGCTACTGGAAAATGAGCTACAGACCAAGAATTTGATCACGGGACATTTTCAGCAGACATTTCTGAATAGCAAAGTCTAGTTCTGTAAACAGGTCTCTGACACCTGCTTGTGTTTCCCTGCTCTTGTCCTTCCCTCTTTCACATCAAAAGAAATGCTTTCCCCTTGGCCTAGCTTTCATCTGCCAACTACTGAATTTATTGAGCTCTCTGTGAAGTTATCCACTGGTTTCAATACGGGCTAGCTCAGACCAGAGATGCACAGAGACAAGAGCTCAGCCAGAGGTCTGGTTTTCATCCCTGCAGGAACCAGCACCTGCATGGCTCTTCCCCTCCGACTTCCCACTCCAAGATCAGTAATTACACTGACAAATTCTAAAAAAACAACACATATCTGCCCTCTCTGATTTACATGTGTGTTTTCAGTTAGCAGACTCTGAGTCGGACTGTGAGCTTGATGAGAGGTGAGTGTGGATCCCCCTTTTCTCACCCGTGGCTGCTCCCACCCCGGGCTCTTTTGGGGATGCTGTGCTCCTGCCCAGCACACCAGCATGGCAGAGGAACAAGGGCTTCCAGGAAAGGGCTGTTCAGTTTTTCTTCCAAAAGAGGAAAGGGAGGCTGGCAACCCTTTGAGTTTTCAGCAAAAACGCTGGTGGCGGGTGCCAGTGTTGAAAGACAAACCAGTTGCATGCTGCCTTGTACATCAGCTGCATCTGCTCCCATCTACATGGAGAAACTTTTAATAGAGTTCTCTTAATTGCGGAAAACTTCTCAATCCTCTGCTTACTGGTGATGCTTTTCTTTGTGTTGGTACACAACAGTGTGTTGTGTTGGTGCAGTCCCATTATGCTGGACTGAAAGTTAATTTTATTTTTCCCTTGTTAGGTGCAGTGGGCAGAGCGATGAAAACCTTAGCATCTGGTATGTATGGTAAGTTTCAGATCTGTTTTAGAGGGAAAAACTGGCAAACAATATTCTTTGATGGATATATAGAGAGAAAGGCATTAAGAGAGACTGATAGCTAGAGAGCATTGCTCCTGGGCTGTCCCTGTTTTCTGTCTTTACTGACTAATGGGAATCATTTATCCCTATCCTCCTCACTGTACACTGACAACTGAGCTGGGAAAAAACAATGGATGATTTCAGGGAGAAATGTTTGAATTTCCAGCCAGCACTCGGCGCTGAGCACTCAGCACTGAGACATTGGTTTCCGGGGACTTTGATCGTGTCCAGTACAGTGATGGGGAAACCGCAACATTTAACGGCTATTTGCAAAAGATGTTAATGAATATGTTAATTTGAAGATATGCAGCCATCTGTTGGTGCTGCCTGCAGATGGTGATGGTACTGTTCCTCCCTGCTGCCTCTGCCTCAGGTTCCTGATGTTGTTTTTCCTGGCCTTGCTCCTGTCCTGCGGGATCTGCTGCTGCCTGCAGTGCTGGCTGAAACGGCGGGGCTGCCTCCCCCACCGGCGCACCCTGGCCGTCTTCGCGCTCAGCAGCTCGGATGCCTTTGGTTAGTCCTCTCCCTGACTGCTGCAAGGGCCTGTTGGCCCCACCAGGCTTCCCATGGCCCATCCATAGCCCAGTAAGGGGTGGCCAGGCTTGAGTGGGAGCCAGGCTGCAGCTGGGTGCTGTGTTACTGGTGAGCAGTGGGGTGTCTGAGTCGGGCATCTTGGGGGGATGTTTGGGACCATCTGGAGGGCTCGATCAGGCCACATCCACTTTTGCCCAGCCATACCTTCAGCTGGACTCAGTGCTGTCCCTGTGTGTCTGTGCGTGCCAAAGGAGCCTAGCTGGCGCTTGGCCATGCTGACGCTGGAGGGGTGGGGGCCCTTCTCCTCTGTGCCAGGGCACTTAGCAGCCCGACGTAGGTAGCCACGGGCACTGGTTTGGGTCAGGAAGCCCTTTCCAACACGTGACCTGCATTTCTCAGTCAGACAAGACTGCGCTGGTCTACCTGAGCCAGCCCAGCAGGTGGCTCGACTGGCTGATACACCCTGGGATCTGTCAGAAAGTTGTCTTGGTGTGCTCTGTTCATCACGGCAGCCACCCTCAGCATTCCCCGGGAGCACCCAGCCTTCTGAGGACTGGGCTGTAATGACTATGTGTAGCACCCAGCACTGACCTGGAGTATTGCCAGCAGCATCAGCAGGCTGGGTCAGATAACAGTCCCTCCAAGAAGAATAAAGCTAGTTCTGTCATTAGACTAAGCCCTTCCCAGGGGAGGTATTGCCTGCTTTCTGGGTTGTCATGAACAGTGAGCATCTCCACAGGGAGGACCCACCCCGAACCCACCCAAATTCCTCTGTTCTCATTTCTCGTATCTGGGGTTTGTGGTGAGAGGCCTTGTGATGCCATGCTTCAAAAATCACATCCATGCCTTTCTTGTTTCCAAGTGGTTTGGCAGCTCCTCCCAGGCTCACCCCTCTCACCCCCACGCTTGCTCTTCATGCCTGTCTGCTGTACGGGTCTGGCTTTGCTTTTTCCCCAGCAGGCGAAGTGGCTCGGTGCCCGTTCTCTGGATCTCTGAGCCCCAGCATGGCTGCGGAGGTGTCCTCCTCTCTTGCCCCACGGTTCAGCCTTGGCGGAACTGAGTTACCTCCATCCTATGAGGACATTATGAAGGAAAACAAGCTCTAGACACCACATGTTGGCCTTCTGCGATTCCAGTGGTTCATCAGAGATCTTCCATGATTCTACAGCTGTGTGAGATCAAATCAGCCCTTTCCACAGGTTGGCTGAGAGACTGAAAAGCAGCACATTTTTCATCTGAACCAAAAGGGGAGACTAAACGCAACATAATAAAGGCAAAAAACATGTGTTGAATCTACCACAGGAGCTCAGCTTGACATTTTGATAGGGCTCTGGATTTTGAGAAGCTCCCTCAAAGGCCTGTCTGTATTCAGGCTTTCTGGCTCAGCCTCCGGATTTACCTGTCTCAGGCTGCTTGAGCTGGTGCAACCCCATGTGTTTTAGGACCAAATGTTGACAAATGACTTGATAGTTACTTCTCAAAACTTGGTCTGCCTCTGTCACTCTGCAGGGTGCCAACAAACACCCTCTGGCAAAGTCATGTTGTTCTAATACATTGTAATGCAATCATGCCACTCTGCAATGAAGGATCGTTTGCCACATTTAAAATATTTAGCACAGCATATCAGATTTGTCTAGTGCAAAAGGCAGCAAATTTATGACCAGGGAAGGGAAAGCAAGAGATGGGGATTATGGGGGGAGTAGCAGCAGCGGGAGCTGGTTACAGAGCACGCAAAGAAAAGTGAGTTTTGCTCATTTGAGCTATTCTTAATGTCATGGTGACTGTCGCCAGCTACTCTTGCCCTAGCATTGCAGACCTACAGGCTTTGGATGGCCCAGGGCCCACATGGCAGTTCCTTACAGACATGAATTATGGGGTTAGGTATTTGGTGCTTAGCTGTAAAAAATTATTAGGATAAAAAAATGTCATTTTCTTTGAGGTGTCCACTGCAGACAGGATGAAAAGAGACTCCAAGAAGCCATCCAGACTCATACTCAAGCAAGATCAACTTTACATAAGCCATTCCTAGGAGGAATTAGCCTGCCTAGTTCTCAAATTACTGAGGAAAGATGTCGAATTTCCCCCTTAGCTGGATTCCAGTTGAAAGCAAGATTTTTTTTTTGTTTGTCATGGGCAGGTCACTGAAAGCTGAATTCAGCTTGCCTGACCTGCCTACCCCTGATCTCTCAGTGGCAAGAGCTGGGGGCTGTGGTCAGATCCCTCTTGGTGCAGAAGGTAAATGTCACACCTAGTACCATGCACCGCATGCCTGTGGAGCCACGAGCTCACAGCTAAAGTGGGCAGCTGGGTCTATCTTAGGTACCCCAAGAGATTAATGGAAGCCCACAGACTGCCTCGTGGAGCAGCTCCCCACCTGTGGAGTGGGGTTTGTACCAGTTCCCCTGCTGAGGAAGGAAACTGGGAAGATAAATCCACTAAAGGTTATGAAGTGCCCACATATTCTCATAATGAGGCTATATAAGTACCTTTGCTAGATAAAGAATTATAGCATATTTTGAGAGACAAATTCTCTGCCAGCACCACCGCAAATTATCTCCATAAAATCTTATTTTAGAAGCAGCTTTAATGTTTGACTCTTGTGTGAAAGGAAATAAATGTTACTGTAGCAAAATGAATGTTTGTGCCAGCAGGCTAAAATATTACAGAGTTTGTTAATAAGGAAAATTAACAAATACAGACTCAGCCCGTGGAGAAGTCAGCCAGTTCTTGAGTGTCCTTTCACTGGCTGGGCTTAGTAAGAATTGCAGGTAATCAGCACCTCTCAGGATCAGACCTTTTATACACATAACGGCTTTCATTACTCAACCCCTTCAATTTATGCCCTGAAGCATGGGATTTGATTATGTTTGTCACATCAGCTTGCATAGCCTGCCAGTGGGCATTAAATCAGCCATCACTTCCTTCCCCCCTACTCACTGCATTGGCTCCAGCGACCCCTTCGTGGAACTGAACTCCACAGGTTGTCTGCATTATACGCTGCATAAAACATTACCATCTCCCGCTTATTAATTGCTTGGCTCTGGATAAATTGCTGCCTTTAATTTCATTGAATGTCACCTTCTAATCAGATGGCTGGACAGGCTAACAAGCAAGGAGGGCTTTGATTTCATCACCGCCATCACTCTGCATCCCCCTTTCACAAGGTCCAGCAAGCGGCACCCGTTGCCGTTGCCGAGGCGGTGGATCCTTCCCCAGCCACCCAACAGAGGGCAAGCGAAGCTTCCAGCAACACGCCCAGGAGGCTGCTGCTCCTGCAGGAACATTCCTGGGAGCAGGTTTGTGTTTCCATGCTTACTAGTGTGCATTCAAGTGCGTTCAGCTTCGTGTTTGAGGGGCTGGAGTTATTCACAAAAGGAAGAAAACTGTTCCATCAAAATTGCATCGTGGCTTACGGTAAAGCAAGCTGGTGGCTGTCACAAAATTAGGCTACAGCTGGAGTCACCAGCGTGGGAGAAGCCACGTGCTGTGGTATTTCTGCAATGTGACAGGAGCCATAGGCACTTCCAAAACCTGCTGAAGACCAGGAGCCATCTCCAAAAAAGAGGTTGGGCAGGATTGCAGAGGAGAGGGGCATAAACTGACCTTGCTGCTGGCTTAGGTTGGGAAGGAGAGTACCCTGAGAGGGGTCTCTGTAGGCACTGCCTTGGTCCTTGGCTTCCTGATCACTGACATGGAAAAAAGGATAGATCCCTTCCTTCTACAAATGTATTTGGGATGGCCACACCGACCTACTGTTGTCTGAGAAAGGTGCTTCTCCCAGCAGGCCCACTTAGTCCCAGGTGTTCCAGCAGAATGGACGAGGTTTCTCCAGATCTGTGTTCCTATTTTTACAGAAGCAGATATTTTTGGCTGGTATCTAATGCTTTTGTAAGCACTCAGCCCTTAATGAGGGCAGTTAATTCAGTTTGGCTGATGTTTTCAGAGTTATAAGGAAAGACGAGCTATTTCTTTATAACCCATCATCTTAGGAATAGGGTCCACTTTGGAAAAGCACTTATTCTGCTGTGACTGTCTGGCTATCACTCATCCTCTGCCTTATACTTCCTGCTGACTTTAAGAAGAAATTGCAAACTGCTCTAGAAAAACCCAGAAAACATCAGAAGACAGATGCATTTGTGTGGGAACTTGTTGTCAGTAAGCCTTGAGAAGGGGAAACAGCAGTGCAGAGGAGCTAATTGCTTGGTGATTATCTGGAAGCAAAAGCTGAAGGGAATGCGGTGAGGTGCATGGCTGGACTTTCACCTCCGTGCATCAAAAGCTGAATAATAAAACCATAAACTGGCTCTCAGGCAAAATAGGGCAAAACCAGAGACAGCTGAGTCATAACGTGGGATCGGTCAGGACTGCCGGTAGGGTTGCACAGGAAAGATGGGGGAATTATCATTAATCTGTTTTTTGTTGTCATCTGAAGACTCTGGATTATGGGCTAGAGGCTTTTGCCCCAGGAGGAGGCAGATGGGGCTGGGCTCAGGTGTGCGCTCTTGGGTCACTACATGGCACAGTTCTGGCTCTGGCCTTTCTCAGAGGGTTACAAAATCTTACAGCGGGGACACAAAGGATAGCGGGAGAAAATTGTTTTCTGCTCTCTGTAACAGTACTTGGCCAGACTACTTCGGTCAGTCATCACTTGCTCACAATATTTAACAGATACAGAAGAGCAAACTGTGAGAGTCCAGCCCCAAACTGAGAGAGAAAAGCTCACTTTCTTGGTAGAATTTTACTTTTGTCTCTTGGAAAGTTTATAAAACGACTATAAGTAGACGTGTCTAAGCCAGGGATAAAGTCTACAGTGGCTGAAGAGCCGAGTTGCTTCAGGTTTGCACTGAGGTCTGAGGTCTACCTACCCGCAAAAGTCTGGGCAGCCTCCGCAATCACAGCCCACTTTGCTGAGGGCTCGTCCCCTTTATGCTGCTGCCTTCCGTGTGTCCTTGCAGGAGAGCAGGGATTTCCTTCACAGAAGTCAGAGCAGGTCACCTGGCAAAGCACTTTTCTGGGTAAAACTTGGACATGGGTTAGAGAAGCACGATGCTCAAAGGCAACTGCATTTATTAAATCTCACTAACATTACAGGAGGCAAGGAGAACAGAATTCTGAAGTAACATTCTTATCTACTGAACATAACTGTTCAGATCTACTGAATTCACACCAAAATTACATTACAATGTCTGTGAAAAGGTGGGAAATCCATAGTTTGGGAAATACTCATGCAGCAGACGTAGGAGATAGTCTAGTTCACAAGGTCACAGTGAGTCCTAATTACAGCCAGAGTTATTAAAAGCCCTTATGAACAAAGCTGATTGAGGTAGTGAGAGGACAAACCATTGCATGCAGAAAAGGACAGCCACTGCAGATGTCATTGTTTTATTATCTCTCTCACTCACTCACATCAAAATGGGAAATCAATACCTCTCCGTCAGGCATGAGATCAACTTAGTAAAGAGCTTACCTACAAGACTTTGCTATTTTCCATAACCTGCAGCCAGCCGGATCCCTGGCAGACTGCACCGAGCCGTGCACTGTCGGTGGAGAGGGCAACAGGGAGCCCCAGGTTCCAGCAGACACCACAGGGCAGGGGCAGCAGGCAGGGTAGGGGGGAGTCCCAGCTCGCAGCTGAGTCCCTGACTGCCTGTGTCCTGGGCAACCAAGCAACAAGACTGAGATGCCCAAACATAAAAATACTCCTTGGAAGTTAGTGAAAATCTGAAGAAATCTTTTAAGTTAGGCGGTTGGCACTGAAGGATTAAATGGACCTCAGCTGGAAATTGCAACGAGGTAAGGCATTGATGGCCATCAGGAAGGCAAAGTCGTCTATCGTGATTCCTAGTGAGCTGCTTGAATGGGATGTAAGTAGGTATTAAGGAAATACCTTCATATCTGAGCTCACCTGCTACGTCTTTAGCCTTAGGGACTGCTTGTTATTTTGAAAGAAAAAAAAAATCCTGTATACTTTCTTGGAGGTTTCTTGCTAATGCATAAACAACCAAACTAAAATAGAACCACATCGTGTCATGGTAATGAGCTAATGAGGAGTGAATACTTCAGTCATAAAATCAGAGTCAGAATTAAATTGAACAGTGGATTAACAATTAAATATTAACAACCGATCAAAACATCAGATAGACTGTCAGCAGGATTTGAATAATGAAGCAATGCGGCACTGGACTGGTTGTTACAAAACATTAACCTGGCAAACCTAATGGTTGTTGTGACCTTTTCCTAGTCCTCTTGTGCAGGAGATAGATCCTCAAAAGCTATTGTGGACTGTGGATTGAACAGGAGTATGATTAAAGAATTAACCCTTGTTCTACATAGATACTGAAGAAGAGGAAGGCTCACAAATGTTTATGCAACATTCTTTGTATGTAAAGTGTATTTGAGGATGGTGGACCCTGAGGGACAGCAGTATTTGGGGTATATGTGTGCAGTGTTTGTATACCCCCAGGCGGAGCACAGGGCTGGAGGGACTGATGAGACCAGCACTTTATATTCACTCCTGATCGGGGCTAAGACATTCAGTCCCAAAGTGTCACTGAGCCACTGCTTGGTGTGACCCATGCACATGCATGCAACTTGCATGTTGCAAGTCACATCCCATCACCTTAAAACAACCTGAAGACCTTTAGGACAAAGGCCCAGAAGTTTCCTCAACTACAGCATGCTGGAGAAAAAGAACAGGAGAAATCAGTGGTCTAAGATCTGCAATTACACCCGCATTAGTAGGTGATGCCAGGCTATTTGTCCTCTGCTAAATAAGAAATAAATTTTCGCAGCAAGAGATAATCTTTGTCAGCCTCAGAAAAAGCTGTAGAAAACAGCAACAAGAGGCTGGCGGGTGTCTATGAGAGTTAGTGGGGAGGACTAACATGCAGGCTCCACCGTCTGGGAAGGATTTGATTCAGGATTTTGATCCAAGTGATGATGTCTGCTCAGTACCTCCTCCCGAGGAGCATCTCTGCACTGGGCGAGTCAGGCTGGGGCAGTCAGGCTAGGGCAGCCCGCAGCACTGCATCTCTCTTCGCTCGGGGAGGTTGAGGAGCATTCGCCTCACTGGGGAGGAGCAGGGGCATGGGCATCGGAGCAGGCACTGAGCACAGCTCTGCCTGTGCAGTGGGTTCGCCCGCCCTCTCCTTCCCAAAGTGTCCCTGAAGGAGCAGGGGCACAGCCCACAAACCAGACCCAAAAACGTCCCCAGAACTTCCCTGCCCTGACACAGTGTACCAGCATCAGCTCTTCTGCCCCAAAATCCCCCCCAAAAAATACGTGCTTCTGACATGACTGTGACAAAGTTTTAAAAACAAACGGCTCTGGCTGCAGTTCCTGCAATAACAGGCAGAAGTTCCTGTCACCTCCAGGCCGCTGCACACTTGGTATAATCTGCAAATTCATCGCATCGCTCATAACTCTCATACTCCTTGTCTCTCAGGTCTTCGTAAAAAAGCCTCCGTCACTTCTCCTACTGTGTTTACATCTGTTCAGTATAGCTCATCTGTTGGCAATAAGTTGCTTTCAGGTGGCTGACGTAAACACCTGCCAACCCAAGCAGCACCAAGTCTGCAGGCACAAAGCCTCCCTCACCTGGGCAGCAGCGCTGCCACGAGGGCTCGCGCTCAGCTGGCTGCGTTATGGTCTGAGCTTTGCAGAGGTGCTTAAGCCTGTAGCAAAGCCATATGGACCTGCTGTTGTCCCGTCTGTCCCAGGGCCCGATTGTTATTTGATTAGGAGCCCTGTGAGGACTGGGTGATGTTTTAACATTGCTGGTCAGTTCTGTGCTGCAGCACAAGGTGCTGCTTTGAGGACAATCCGTGAGAGGTCTCGGCCCCTCATCTTCCATCATAGGGGTTACCAGAGGTGCTGTCTGGGACACAGCCCACTCCATCCATAGCCATCCCATCTCCCTCTGGCTCTCATAATATATCACTTCATATTGCCTGGGGAGAGAAATGAGTTTTCTCCACCCCATCTCCCCACCAGTGGAGGAAGCCTACCTTGGTGGGGCCTCGGTACCTATGGTTGGACACAGCCTCCTGAGAGACTGCGCTGCTGTTTCTCCGCTGCCCCTGAGCAGGTGTATCTGTGTGCTGAGAGCCGTTCCTCAAGCCCTGGTGGTCGTGACCATATGCTGTGGTGCTCATGGTAGAAAGGATTGCATTTGGACAGTTCCTACCAACCCTAAGAAAACTGTGCCTCAGCTTCCCTTTCCATTAAAGGCATGCAAGAACTTTTGCATCCATCCTTAGGGAACATGTTAAACCATACTGGGTTTTTTCACCCACCTTCTTGAGGATATGGCTGATGCTCTAGCCTCATCCAGCCTATGGCAGCCTGGATTGCAGCAGGGGACAGCAATCCTGAACTGGTTTTAAATATCTTTTGATAGAAAGGGACAATAGATTTTACTACCGTTTATCCTAGTTTCTAGCTGGTATAGACATATTGTCATGCACAAGGTCAGATCTTTAATCTTCACTCACTTTTTCTTTGTGCAGGCAAAATTTTTGCTAAGCAGAAAGAAGCTGGTAATTTGCAGATCTCAGTGAGTCCAGAGCATCTGTAAGTACTGGGATGGACAGTATTTTGCAGGGAAGAATGCACCTGAGTTTGCAGTGTTTCCTCAGTGCAGATGTTCATGGGCCAAAGAGAGGGCCAGGCATTTAACACAGTTCTTTATCTTCTGCTGAACTCTCCAGCTGCCTTTAAGAGGAACAGACCCCCATGCTGGGTGCACAGAGTCCAGATGTTGGTCAGATGATCAGTCCCGTTCTTTGCCTGTATTTTCTGCTTTGTACGTTCTGTTGACACATTGCCAGACACGAAATAAATTCATCTTACAGTCTGGGGATCTTCATGCAGAACGCTGGGGTCTGGTCCAGGAGCTGCTGATTTATCCCACTTGTACCAATAGTGTTGAGCCAAATGCTGAAAGAGTTTGTGTTGGTTATTTCAGTCTGGGCTTATGAAAGTGGCCTCAGCACTCAAGGTAACAGAATTCCCTAAAGCAAGATCTTCTGAGAGATTACTTTCTTGAAGGAGGGGTTTTTTTGAAGGTTTCAAAATGCAAACATTGTAGCATACAGTAAATCCTTGAAATTTAACTTTGCATCTGTATCACAACCACAGGGACTTGGATCTCTGTGCAATCCACTACAAATAACAGCAGAGTTCTTTCTGGAGTGCTTACCTTCTCCTCACACTCTTGTGTCCACTGCATACATTTTGGCTGTAGCTGTTTGTGAGGATGGCAAATGCACATTTGTTACAATTGTCCCAGCTGAGGAATAGCATTTCCTCAAGGAGTAAGCAGTGTGGAGTCTTCCAGAGCTGGTCTCTGTGAGGCACAGGGAGAGAAACAGGATCTGCTAACAAATGCTCGGTGACTTTCAGCTGCAAAGCCTTGAAGTGCAGAGAAAGCAGCACTCCAAGATATGACATAATAACACATTTTATGTCATACTTACACCTCAGCTCTCACCTGAAGACCTTGATGTGCTTTCTAGAACTGCTGAAATAAGACTATTCCCATTTTACAGCTGAAGATATTGCTTCTGGGGATGAACACCCATCCTGAAGGGTGTCCCTGAAGGACTTTCCCCACCCTGTGTGCCTGTAGCACACCCCAAGTGATGGCTCTGTCTCTGAACCGCGTTTCACCCTGCCACAGTTCCTCACCTCTGAAGACATACATGCAGCAGGTGAGCAGGGCCCCGGATAAGAAACAGCCAAGTGACCCCGCCATGCCGAGCCAGCATGACCAGCCAAACTTGTACTGGATGCCCAGAAACACGTTGTGGAAGACCAGAGAGGAGCGCTCCACGTAGACATCAACAGCGTACCACACCGAGCCGGTAATGCCTGGGAGACCTGCAGGACAGGAGGGAGGTGCCACACACAGCTCCCAGATGGACCTCCAGGAGACCACAAACATAAAATCTGGAGCTATAGCCTACTGTCTGCTGGGTCAGACTTCAGCGTGGGAAGACCTTCCTCAAGCAGCAGATTTTGGCCCCTGTTCAGTCTCAACCCAGTCACAGTGAATCACAGGGTGGATTTGCCCTGGCTCCTACTGATACAAGCTGGGATGCTACCGGGCAGAGGATGGACCTCGCAACTCGGCACTCATGGGCTCCATCAGTGCTCATACAGTAAAAGGCAGAAAGCTGCTCCCTTCTCAACTTGTTTAGCAACTTACTGAAAAGTTGCTTGAAGAATTTAATTTTCCAGTCTGTTTTGACTTTCAGAACTTTGCTTTTCAGACAAACTTTGGGAGGTGGATGGAGGATATTTAAAAGAACTTCTAAAAGTGTTTTACATGTGGCTGGGGCGAGTAATGTGTTAAATCTGTTTATGCTGAAGCAGAGGCTGATGTTTAAAATTGGAGTAAAGTCAAATGAAATTACTTGGTACCTAGTTGGCTGTATATTTTTGCATTTAAAATTCTCCCACTGGCTGTAACAGCAAAGCACCTCAGTCATTTGGGTATTTATCACCCAGGAGGGAGAAATGTGTTATTATCCTTTTATTAGAGATCACCTGCAGAGATTTCAGGCAAAGTGACTTGCCCAAGGTCACACAATCTGTGACAGAGGCAAGAACTGAATCAGGATGCCAGGACTTTCTAGTCCTTCAGCAATTATGTCTCTTTGCCTTCGCAACCACACCGACTTCTTCACAGTAAACCAGCAGTAAATGGAAGTCAATCAACTCAGAGCCAAGTCGCCTGGTCAATACACGAAATGAGAGCAGATAAACTCAGCTATGTGCTGCTCGGGGCAGGCAGGGAACAGAGGAAGCTATATGGCACAAATAAAGCAAATAAAGATCTTTCCCCCATGTTTACCCTCTGGAAAATCACCAACTCCTCTCCCTAAAAGAAGAGAAGGCTTTGAAGCTTCTCCTGTTTTCTAAAGGGAGTTCTGCAGGATGGGGGCACAGCAGGGGAATACCTGCAATGAGCAACATAACTCCAGACACCAGGCAGATGCGCAGCTTGATGAGCGGCTCATCGGGAAGGAATTTCACACAGTCCAGTCCCAGGACGAGGAAGAGAAATCCAAATCCTGACAGGATGTCTGCTGTGATCATCATGGCTCGGGTCAGCACCAGCTTCACTGCAGGACAAAAGCAGATCCTTCTAGTGCACAAGGAATGGAAATGTGGGTGGGTGATGGGGTCGGATCCCAGGGGAACATGTTTTTCTAGGATGAACTCTCTCCAGCTTCCCCTGGGAGTAATACCTCACTGAGAAATGAAACGTGGCTCTAATACGTATGTGCACCAAATTATCCGTCACTGAGTAGAACAGATCTTCTTGTCTACACTCAAGTGTCCCCACCACTTACAGAAACATCTTTGACTCTTACATACCAGGGTGTTCGGCAAAGATGGAGTCGTACTCATCGCAAGTTTGGATCCCATCAAAAACGTTTGTGACACATTCCCACCACAGGCCACGGCATTTGGTACTCACCTGTGGGTTGAGAAGAGAAAGACCATAAGTTAATATATTCACCAACACAGCGGATGGTCAACTAGGCCCTTCGACCCAAATCCTGGTCCCATTACGTCAATTGTAAACTAGAGGGTTTTAGCTGGAAGAATTAAAGAAGTGGCAGGATAGAGGAAAAAACTTTTCTGGGTCCCTACTAATGGTTTTAAATTAGAGCAAAAGAAGTTCAGACTATACATTAGGGAAAAAAACTTCAGATTGGCAAGGATAAAAATTCTGAAGGGAATTTCTGGGAGGACCTAGGGGCAGCGGCTGGCGGGAGAGATCTAAGAGCAGGTTAGATCATCACTCCTTGCCAAACGCTTGTCTAGGCTGAGTGGGGCAGGGCTATGGACCAGATGACCTGAGACTTTGCTGTCCATGCTCCTCTTATACCACCCCCCTGCCAAGAAGGGGCAGCCTAGTGGGGCTGGTGTGGGGCTGGCGTGGGACTGGCGTGGGACTGGCGTGGGGCTGGCATGGGACTGGCGTGGGACTGGCGTGGGGCTGGCATGGGGCTGGCGTGGGGCTGGGGTGGGCCTCGCGAGCGGGT
>JAVJGJ010000003.1:16461182-16472790 GCA_035590215.1 Microhierax caerulescens
AACCGAGGCAGTGACTAAGCGCCTTAGATCGAGAGTGAGGAGTCACAGCCCCGCTCCTCTTTAGCACCGGGGCAGGACTCTCTGCACGGGTGTGGTAAGATCCTTATCGGTGAAAACATGCGTGACCACTCGGGTTTCCTGAAAGCAGCCACCGAGAACACCCAGTGCCGTCGCTGCATACCAGCTCTACGCAGGCGTGTACAGGCGGAGGAGCTGGGCAGTGGATCAGACACACCTTTCCTCGGCATGTCAGTAGTTCCAGTGAATAGCCCTGGTCCCCAAGCACCCCAGGGGCTGTTGATGCCCTGCCACGTCCCGGCAGTGTCATCCTCAGCCAAGCGTGTGTTTCCCTGCACGAGCCTGAACTTTCTCATGCCCTGATGTGAAGGTGATAAAAGGCAAGAGTGGAGCACAAGGTCTGTGCCACTAATAGCAATCGTGCAGGACGGGAAGGGAGAGTGGCGTGAATATTTAGCTCTTTCCACAGCTCCAGAGAAAAGCAAAAGAAGAAAGGTCCCATGGTGGAAAGGGTGTCTGTGTTCCAGCGGCTGCTTTTCAGAAACTTGGCTCACCTTAGCCTAAGTGAGAGGGGTCATCGTAGGTGCTCTTCACCCTGCAGGCTCTCCTGGCTGAAATCCAGCCCCTCTTGTGACTCACTTCACAAGAAACATCCGCTTCAGCCCTCTGTGCCCCCCACGCCTATTCACCAGCCTGCTTATCAGAGAGTGATGAAAGACCCTCTAGGAGACTCACCGAGGAGGGGATAAAAGCAACTACCGGGTTAGAAATGCGCAGTTTGGTAACAGGATGTTTGATCTGCTGTAAAAAGGTGAGGATGACAAGAGCTGAGGCTCGGGGAAAACAGCTGCTGCTGTGATTCACAGCCCACGAGCATGGGACAGTTTCGGGACCCGGTTAGGTGTGTGTGGCTCAGGTTTGTGTACGGAATCTGCCAGGAGTTTCCCAGCAGAGCTCTGGGGCTGTGACTCTCTTAGAAGCAGTGTTTGCCCACCTGTCCATCACCGGTCCCTCACCACACACTCCCTATCTCCTTCTGTTCAATATCCAGCATTCAAGCTGCGTATCGATCGCTGCCTGGAGCTGGTGCAGAGTGGCCCTAGGTCTGCCCACCACGAGGCACCGTACCCTCTGTGCACTGGGCTCTGGCAAGGGGGAGAAGGCAACTGCAAATGCCCCGATGACTCCCACGAGGCCACCCCTTCACTCTGGCCCTCTCCCTGCAGGGGTAGGGGGCAGGGCAGGGATGCTTCTGCCCCTGCCACCGAGCAGCTAGCATGAGCAGAGCCCCCCATGGTTCTCATACACCCCGTTACCCTCTGCCTTCACCTTGCAGCCAAGGTGTGCTGTAAACTGGAGGACAAAACAAGGGGGGAAGGGGAGAGAGGAAGGGGAAGGGCAGCCTTATCCCTAACAGAAACTCCCTGAGGAACGGGGAGACATGGGCAGAGCAGTCTGGAAGAGCCCTGGAACAGGAGACAACAGTGTGTGTGACTCCAGCCTCCGGTGCTCATCTCGCCCAAGACATTTACATAGGGAGTGTCTCCAGAGGCCACCTCTTCCCTCTCCTGCTCTGTCCTGTCCCCCACATCCGAGTCTCTCTCTGCACTAGGAGAGGAGAGCATGACATGCCCTTTCCCTCTTTCTCCCATTCTGTCCCTATTCTGCTCCGGTGCTCCACGTAGGGCTCAGTTTCCCTTTCTGTTCTTTACGGAGATGTGCTGTTCCTCCTCTAAGCTCTCCCAGAGGAGACCATCCCTCTGCCTTCTGGCCTGGGCTTCCTCGTCTGCGCCGTCTTTGCCAACAGCACAGGGTGTGGGCTCACCCCGGCGCTCCCGAGTCACCCAGCAGCAAAGCCCCCGAGTACATCGGGCTTAGGGAAGAGTTTTCATGAGCAGAGACACAGCTGTGAGAAAAACACCTCCAGCCTCTGGCCTCCAGCCAGATAACTGAAGTTTTAGACTCCCTCTAGGCATTGAAATATGACCTTGGATTGCCAATGTGCTCTCCCGATCCTAATGGTAAAGGGTGTGTTAGAAAGTCCAGGGGAGAAGCTCCTTCCCTCCCCCTCTGCCTTGCACACACATGCATGTACAAGCTCTGCTTCCAGTGCAGATGGGTCTTGCACTGAGCAAAGGATTTTCAAGTGTTTCATTCCCATGTAGGTACTACAATAACTGGCCACATTTAAAGACTTTTTCAAGTGTTTGACCCTAATCCCCACTGGAAAATCCAGCCGTGTGTGTCACAGCAGCAACTACAGTGTGCTTCAGAAATACCTGGCTCTGATTTCAGTGTCTTAAAGGGGACTGAGCATATTGAGCATCAATACTTACAAATCCCATCCTAACACCCCTCTCACTTTCCAGAGACAACTACTTGTTGGAAGACGGTTCAGGGTCAGCATATCTGTGAGGATGCTGAGCGTCACAGGTTCTGGGCTGTCATAAGTTTTCCTACAGCACAGTAATCTGTGTATCTTGAATAGTTCCCCTATCCAAGTACAGCCCAAATAGGTTAGGTCTTAGGCATCCCCAGAGGAATTCCTAGCAATGTGTGGAAGGGACTAAGTTCAGCAGCCCCAAAAAAGACCTGAAACCTCATATCCTAGCCTGTACATTGTCCCTGAACAGTCTGATCTACAAATCTTGCAGCCATTTATGGCAGAGCCTTTGTAGGAAGGATGCTGGATCACTTTAACTTCCCAGCACCAATTACCCCACATGTCATAAGGTCTGAGGAAATGGATAGAGATTGTGGTCCAGACACAAAAAGGTGAGGCACAGCCATACCCTGGGATGCGAATCTTAAGATAAGAATACTTTAATCTCTAAAACGCTGAATACAGCTTGGGCTTTTACTTGACATGAAGGTTGCCCCAAAACCAGACTCACAGGTACTTGAGCTTGATGGCTTAGTTGCTCAGTGGCTGAGCAACACAAATGGTGATAACTCTGGCTTCACGGAGGTAACTCTGTCTTCAGCATTGGCTGAACAGCAGTTCCTGCAGAGGACTTCAGATCCAGTCATTAGGCATCTTCTCTTCTTCCTCCTTCTATCTGTTTGTTTTATCATTCCAGTGCCCCCTCCCTCCTTCTTCTGATTTCAGGAAGAACAACCTGAGGTTCCTCCAAAGAGAAAAATTTTTCAGTCATGATCCTGAGAGTGATCAGAGCCTTGCCAGTCACAGGAAACTCATTCCACAACTAGGCAATCAAGCTCGTATGTGAGCACAGACACCACCCATTGCTGAGTCCATGGTGGAGGCTTGGTGAGATACAGGTAGAAATGTGATCCCTGCTATAAACTGGTCCCTGGAGAATCTTGGAAGACCTTGCAGGCATCAGGAACATGGTGAGAACAAACAGGATGCATGGATGCCAAGGGTTAGATCTTCCCAGAGCCCATTTCCTGGAGGATCTGAGGGATGTTTTCCTAATTGCACTTAGAAATATCTTCCATGGATGGTACCAGGGATGAATATTATCTTGTCAGGACCTTGGTGCACATCTCTCATGGCTCATGCACTATGACACACAGACACACAGATCTGCCACCCTCTCCCTCTCAGTCAGGCCTGGGTCTCACTTATTCTCATTGCTCCCACTCTCCTGCCCTGGGACTCTGAAACCAGAAGCTGCTGGTGGGGAAAGTGGCCACACTTTGTGGTTGACCCTTCCAACAAGGCACATTCTCCACCTGCCACTTCACTGTTGAGCCTCTTCCCTAGATGCCCCACCACACCTGCCCCATCATCTGACACCACGATTAGTTTCATACATTTTGATAAAGATATTTGTTGATGACATGACATAGAGCTATCTTCTATCGACAGTGTGCAGAAGCAAGTTGCTTTTCCCTGCTTTTCCAACCATTACCTCTCTAGTCCTGTGAAACTCATTCTTTCCATTAATTTGATTGTGTCTGACTACTTTTGTTTTCTATCTGGCTTCTGGTACAAAATGTCCAGTGAAAGAACAATCCCAAAATAGAAAAAGCAAAAGCAAAATAAATCCTACCGTATGGGTCAAATCTCTTGGCCTCCATGGGATGGGTTCCGTGCCACGGAATCTCTATCAGAGCTTCCAGCATCCCTTTGGAAAACAACATGAGGGCAGCCAAATTCAGGACCACCTGTACTTCTCAGCAGCTTGCTGCCTTGCACAGACAAGCCAGGCGGTCTGTGCGCTGTGGGTAATGACACACATGGTGCAACTCTATACATGTCAAAACCACTTGTTTACAGACAGGAATGATTTCAGTGTTTAGGGGCATTTGAGGGACTCTTGGACCTTGTGGTCACTTGTGGGTTGCTGACTCAGGAGAGGAGGAAAAGAAAAGGCAACAGGTGAAAACTGAGAAGCTGGGGAGGAGACACGATCCCTTCCAGAGCCCTCCCCAGAGAACGGTTTGGAGAAGCCAGGAGTTCAGCCAGCCTCCAACCTCATGCAACTTCAGTGTGTTACATGTAAGCACATTTTAACTAGAGCCAGATGAAATCCATCATGTGAAAAGTAGAGTGAAACTACTCCCAAAACTGTAGCTTTATTACAGCCGGTGAGGAAACATGAATGTTTGAATGACTGCAAAAAGAGGGTTGATTATTAGCTTGGTTTATCTCCAGACGATTAGGAATTCCAGGTCAGGTCTGACCTGACCAAACACAGAGAGGTTTATGGTGTTTCTGAACCCCAACATTTGAGAAGGAATAATTCATACAGCCCATTTTAAATCCAGTTTTCACAATATATTCCCTGTGTGTAGTCAGTATCAAATAAGACCAGTTAGTCCCTCTAACTGATGCTGCCTCCATCAACCACAAATTTCAATTCCAAAGAGGAAATCTGAGCTTTCCTCCTGGAAATGGAGATTTCAATTTGGCTGTGCAGAGAAAATCTCTGGTTTTGTTGCTGTTCACTGTTCTGTTGCCTTCTAGGCAATAAGGGTCGTTTGGAGGAGGTCTTCTGCAACAACCTTTTTTAAAACTTTGTACTGTATGGCAGTCCTGCAAGAGTGAGCAGCTGATGAAGGGTTAAGCTTTCTTTGTGCTGAAGCGCTCTGCAGCCCTGCAAGCTGTGATCTTTGGCTGCTTCAGCTGATACCCATGGTCAAACACAACATCTGCCCCAGACTGGGTTGGACACAATCCTGACTAATCCCAGGGAAGATTTGCAGCCTTCTTCTATCCTCCTGACACCTGGACAAAAACACCTGGATGCTGCCTGCAGAGGAGTGCTTGGAGCTAAGGTTCAGCAAGATATTGTACTTTCCCATGAAACAGAGTAAACCCGCAAAAATCCTTGCTGCAGGATGCTGCAGGTGCCAGAAGTTTCAAAAAACAAACAGCTGAATTTATGGAGGAAAAACTGAGTGAGCAAAATCAAAGTTAAAAGTACTGGCACTGGCTCAGGATGTATTCAAATGTGGATCAGAGTGGGCTGCAACACATTTTTTGGGTAGTGTCACTATGTGCTCATGTTCTTCTCTGGCTTTACAACTTGCTGCCACCAGAAACAGCGGGCTGGGTCGATGTTCTCTGGCCATTGCCACTTTCTGGTCCAGATGCGGAGCTGGTGTCTCCGCTCCAACACCAGGATCATGCAGCTGTGCTTGTTCTGTGCACCTGCCCATACTTACATTGTAACCAGAATGAGATGTTTCCCCCTAGTAAATCAGTTTTAGCTCAAGAATGAATCCAGGACAGGCTGGGGTCCAGCTTTAGGGGACGCCAAGACAGAGGATCGTACGTGACCCCTGCTCTCCACACACAGGCGTTGCACAGTGAGAGCTTCCCTGAGAAACATCTGAGAGAAGAGGAAACCAGGCTGCTCACCTGCAAGTCCTGGCAAGTGTTAAAGCTTGTTTTTGCCAGAAAAGGAAACAGGTATCGTTTACTACCCACAGAGCGCAAAACTCTGCTGAGCATGGAGGTGAGGCTGCTTGTCTGACTAACAACACCCAAAGGAGCAGTATGACCAAGGGGTTAAGCATTTGCTCGGTGCAGCAAGGACTGTTGCACATGAGGACAATCTCTATGAACAGTTAGAGGAGTCTCTCCACCTGCAGACTAAAACATCCCAGTTTGATTTCAGCAACTGTCTATATACTTGCCTTTTCTTGATTCTTGATTCTATACTTGATTCTGCTTTTGTAAAGGGCAAAAAATGAAAACTCGCATGTTTACTTAGGAACAGGCCAGTCACTAAGGACTGTCAGTACTGGAGTACCTTTAGCCCAGAGAATACAGAAGAGATTGCAACATCTTGGATAAACCTAGGTCTTTCAGCTGAGATTAATGATCTGAAAGAACGGTATTTCCCCAAAAGTCAGGCAGAAAAAAACAGGTGAAAATAGAATGAGAACTCTTTGGGATTTCAGTGAAAGAAAGAATCTTAGGCAGAGAACAAAAGGAAGTGATTATTGAGTAAAAAGAGAGTTTATTTTGCTCATTGAACCAGTGCAGAAAATAATCTAAAGAAAATAAATAAGATATTTTATGTCTCAAAGAAAGGAAGTCCAGAAGAGGAGACTCGATACTTTTAGGGATACTGTAAAATTCTCTGCAAATTCCAGAGCACTGAGAACACTGATGAGTGATGAAGGGGAAAAGCAGAGTTTAAATGTTTATCTTGCTCTGTAAATTCCTTGTGATGTCCACAGAAAGAGTTGCTGGGTTTTGAAATCTTTCATGAAATGTGAGTAATAAGTATCAGCTTCACATTGTCCCTGGAAAGCAAAATATAGATTGGGTGTTCATGAAGCTGGGACTTTGCGCCCGAGGAGTTTATATGGGTTGTTCAATGGTCAAAGAGACACAAGTAACTTGTCTTCAGGCTCCCACTTCCACAAAACAAGGTACAGGCACAGAACTTGTGCCTAGAAAGCGTGCAGAACAGCACAGGGAAGAGCCTGTGCTGCAGCCTGCATGGACCGAGGGAGGCCCAGGAGTACATCTTGGTGTATCTCAGTATTGCTTTTCATCAGCTTTGTTTGACCCAAGGCCGCCTCATCACGTATTCACCCAGTCACACTGCCCAGCGCAGCACCCATCAGGGACAGAGGAGCAATGGGATGGCTGCACAGCCCCGCGGGAGCACAGCACCCATCTCCAGGCAGCTGCAGACTGCAGTCCCACAGCACCCCACACAGAATAAGGCTATCTTCAGTCTAAGCTCCGTGGCCTTCTGAAAGGGAAGAAACTAGGTTGCATGGTGTCCTACTGTATGTCCAAGCAGCCAGACTCATACTACAGACAGATCTGGCACAAATTGGCCCAAAAGTGCCACCAGGACACACCCTAAACCCAGCTCTTCCCAAGTACAGGGTGGGCATGGACTGCAGTCCTTCCATGGGGCAGCACATGGTCAGAGTGCTACAGCACACAGCACATGTGTGCGTGCCTGCTACAAGCATCTCCTCAAGACCACTCTTGATGCCTCTCCCAGTGCAAGTGCAATCGGATCGTTTCCACCCAGGACTCCTCCCTGTACTTTCCTAGAAGGTTCAGTAGAAAGTCCAAGTCCTTCCCACACGAAACAGCTCTGTTCCCCCTCCTGGCTGCTGGAAGCCTGTAGCCAAAGGATCTAAACCTGCAGAAAGTGTCTTTGGAACTGGTACCCCTGCCCAGAGCTGACCTCACACTGTCAGTCAGTGAGGAGCTGCCTAATCTGTCTGGGGGGTGTCGGGAGGGTCAGGAGAGGGGTGAGTCAGTTCTGCACTCTGAAGCACCTGGAACACCATACATTCCTTTGCAGACAGACATTATCAGATTGATATGACTACCCAGACATCAATGATCAAATCCAGACACTCCTAACCCTGCTCTCTTCAGGTCTGCATGGGTTTTTGCCCTGCTTCTTCATCAGGCAAGGAACTGTTCTTCCCAGGGACCAAGTCCAACAGCCAGCACCATGCTGGTTTCTCTACTCCCTGTAGCAGATTTCTTGATGAATATGCAGAGATGCATCTACTTTGTTATCTCTGCATTGCCAAAGAAAACTTTGCTGCTTTCCTCTTCTTCACTGCCAAAGCTATAAAACACGTCCATAGAGACCCAGGAAAACACCGTTTCTTCAGCTGCAGATTCACAGTTCCCCAATTCCTTCAAAAGTGAAAAAAGACGCGACTGGAAAAGTTTGCTCCCAGGTGACTAGGATGGATTGCATCACAGCAGGGCTGCTGCTTGGATGTTGGGGACCAGCAGCCACAAGTATTTTCGGAGCAAACCAGCCTTGCTTTGGCTCTGCCTGGTGCGGTGAGATTGCAGTTGCTTTCCTCCCCTTTGACCCCCCCAGCATTGCGCAGGACCGGTCAGGTAATCACGAGTCTGTTTGTTTGTCTGTTTGCAAATCTCAGGAAGCAGCTCCAGCAAAATCTCCTAAGTCATCAGAATGCAGCAAAGCACAATGTCAAAACAATACAACCCCATCCCTACCTCCAGCAGGACCTGTATCACTAATTATCACCTGTTTATCTCAGAGCCTGGGATTACAACAGGTCCAGGCTGAACGTCCCCTCCGTGCAGCCCATGGCGAAGGCAGGCAGCACCACCCAGACCAGGCCATGTGCTCCCTGGGCCCTCTGAAGGAGACAGAATGTCCTCAGTCTGCCTGCTCTGAGCCCGGATCCGTCAATATTCAAATATTCACGTAGGAGAAAGGGAAACTATAGTAACTGGACAAATACACGCCCAAGAAAGAGGACACTCCTTCCTGGTCTGTAATCCCCTTGTTCAATAAACCTTAGTAAATCACTGAAGCATTCAAAAATCTAAATTTCTCCTTTAAGAGAGCCCCAGTAATGCAAAGACATACAGTGCATCGTCTTTATTAAAACGGTAGATTCCAAAGTTTGGATTTAGGGTCCTGGCAGCGTTTGTTCATGGACAGTGTTTGCTCAGCTGCCTCTTCGAAAGCCCTTTAAAATCATAGTACTGATAATTTCCATGACTTCTCTATCGCTTCCTCTGCGGCAGTTTATTCCCTCATGTCCCACAGCCGGGCAGCGAGTCTGCCAGGTGGGAAGTGCCCCCCTGCTCTTGCAGTGGGGGGCACTGGGGTGGGCTGGGGAGGGGGGTCACACACCCCCGCAGGACAGGTGGGACTGACACAGCCCCATCGCCACCTTTGCTGTCCCATGTGCTGGCTCAGGAGGGTGTCTTCGCCGAAAAGGGGAGGTCAGAGCTCCGGCTGGGAAGGGACAGGCACAGGCAGCAAGAGCCAGGGCAGGTGGGGGTACGCTCACGCTCTCGGGGTCCCCAAGCTCTAGAAGAGGGGAGACCCACGAGCACAGCCAGGGCACCCTTTGGCGGTGCCAAGACCTCCAGCGGTGCCAGAGCACCCCGTGGCACGCCCGTGGGGGACAGAAGGGACAGTCCCACGGACAGTCCCACCAGCCGTTTCTCCAGCAGCACGGAGGAGGAGAGCGGACCGCAGGGGCTGTGGGTCGGGGCGCAACCCCGAAGGAGGGGGGCACACCCCTAGCGCCTGTGAGTTGCGGGGGGGCGGGCATTTTGCTGCCGCCCCCCTCACCCCAGGGGGTGCCGAGATCCCACCCGACGCTGCAACTGAGGAAGGCGGGGGCGGGGGGGGGGGGGGGGGTGCGTGGACCCCCGTCCCACCGCGGAAAACCCCGCGGGGCGGGGCGGGAGCGCAGCCGGCAGGGGGCGCACTTTGCGCGGCTTTAAAAGCTGCGCGGGGCGGTGCGCGGGCGGCAGTGCGGTGCGCGGAGCTGGGTGCGCTCTCTCGCTCCCCTCGCAGCGACCCTCCGCCGGCGCGGAGCAGCCCTCCCCCCCTCCCCGCGCACCCCCCCCGGCCCGGCTCCGCGCAGACATGGCCAGCGGGGGACTGCAGCTGCTGGGCTTCGTGCTGGCCTTCCTGGGCTGGATCGGCATCATCATCAGCACCGCCATGCCCCAGTGGAAGATGGCATCCTACGCGGGGGACAACATCGTCACGGCCCAGGCGCTCTACGAGGGGCTGTGGATGTCGTGCGCCATGCAGAGCACGGGGCAGATCCAGTGCAAGGTGTACGACTCGCTGCTCAAGCTGGAGAGTAAGTCGGGGCTGGGGGTGCGGGGCTGGTGTGTCCGTCCCGTCGGGGTTGTCCCCTCCACTCTAAAGCCTCTCCGGTCGGGGCTGAGGGTACTAGTCCCGTAGGGTTCGTACCCCCGTGCTGGGGCTTGGGCTGAAGGACTGGGACTGCCAGCCCTGTCGCGCTCCCCCCCCCTCCCCCCAAGTGCCTGTCCCCCAGGGTGCCATTGCTCTCGGGTCTCGAGGTGTCCGCCCCGTCGGACCTGCGCCGTTTGTCCCTTCGGGTTGAAGGTGCAGGGCTCGGGATCACCTGTTTCTTTGATGGCCCCTCGGCCTGTCGGGGCTCTTGGGGTTCCCCCGGGGACTCTCCCAGCCGGGGCTGAGGGTGACTCCCGCGGTGACCGCCCTTCGGGGCACCCGGGGCTGTGTGGCGCCTACCGAAGCGCATCCCGCGGCGGCGCAGCCTCCCGGGGCGAGGGAGCCGGAGCCGTCCCGTAGCCCCCTGCCCGCACCCCAAAAAAAGTCCTGGGAGGGGATGGGGCAGATCTTCCACGTGTGTTCGGGAACGCGCCGGGATTGCGAACGAGAGCTTTTAGCTGTGGCAGCTGAGCAGGGGCTGCCTTCGCGGGACACGGCTCTGCAGGGAGCAGTTTGTCAGCGGTGCTGAAGCGCTCTTTGCGAGCAACGGAGCCTTCGCTTTATGCATTTGACTGTTCCGGGTTTTTGTTCTCTGGGAAAGTCGCTGCTAATCCCGTGGGGCTTTTAAGCAAAGGGCTGGCAGGTGAGCTGGATTCTCGCCCAGGTAGCGCTGGCTGCAGGTTTTGGGCAGACCGGTCCATCCAGGTAATCTCTAGGTCTCTTGTCCTGGGACAGCGAAGCCATCTCATGCGTGCAGGAGCTGCAGCCTGGCTTGCTGGGGTGCCGCTCGGCGCGGTCACAGCGAGCCCCAGTGAGGGCTCTTTCTAGAGCACTGGAGATTTTAACTTTAAAGAGGTTAAAAGAAACCCTAGCCTTTCTCAGTATTCCTCCTCATATCCCGAGTCCAGCGGTGTGCTGGAACACCTTCATTCCTCTCCCTCCCTAATTAATAAAATAATAATTACCACCTTATCCACCTTCTCTTTCCCCAAGGAGTGAGCAGGCAGTTTCACTCAAACCGGGGGCCACGGGGAGTATCCCCGAGCTGGATTGCCACCAGCCCTGCCTGTGTCACGCCGGACACCCGCCGCCCCCCCCCCTTTTGGTTGGTAGCCCACACCGGTGACTCCCTTGCCCCGAGCACCCGTGGGCCCTGCAGCTGGCAGGGGTGCTGGTGACTCCCTTCAGGAGCGCGGTGCGCCCACTTCGCACTAACCGGGGTGTAGGGCTGTGGGCAGTCGGGGCTGGGCTGAGCACACGGTGCGGGGCGATGTCAGCTCAGCTTCAAGCCTCTTATCTCGCACGGGGGGTGCGGGCGGCGAAGATGCCAGCGGGCTGAGGAATCTCCAGCCACCCCCAGGATGGGTTGTGAAAGGTGAACTTGCCGGGGGGGGGGGGGCGGGGGGGGGGGGGGGCGGGCC
>JAVJGJ010000003.1:16473410-16500478 GCA_035590215.1 Microhierax caerulescens
TTTATGTCATGGTGAAGGTGGTACAGCTATGTGGGCCAAAAACTTTCTGCCTGGCCACACTTCACTGCCAGAGCTTCAACATGCCCTGAATGCTCTTGAGCCACATGTCAGAGCCTCATGCACTGATGGGAGAGGCTCAGATCTGTAATTACTTTGTCCCTGTAGGAAGAACTGTGCCTCCTCACACCTGCAGTAATTCAAGGTTGTGGAAATGCTGGAAGGCTTTGCCAGAAAGCTCTTGGGTATTAGCTATTGCCATTCCTCTAGATGTGGTGGTGGTTGGTTGCTTGGGCTGATGCTGCATGTCAGGGATGGGGCTGGCACAAGCTGATGAGCGTTATTAGCCAACTAAGGGGCCTCCAGCTTCCCGTGTGGCCACGCTGCTGGAGTGCACCCATGCTGGCACTTCTCCCGCAGCTGCGTTCAGCTGAGGGCTTATGTCAGTGCTCCTATTCAGGCAGTAAAAAGGCTGCGTTTTGCTGGCTTACGTGAAAAGCAGTGCGTGGCCACACGCAGACATAGAGGCAACAAAAGCCACCCTTGCAACAAGGCTTTATTGCACAGCCTCAGCATTGTTCTTGTACCCCTCTAGCATCGTCCATAGAGCTTAGCTCAGCTTTGTGCTCCTCCAGGATCTCGGGGAGACTGTCTCAGACAGGAGGCAGAAGGGTTCCTGGTACCTGTCTCTGAAAGCTTTCAGCCCCACCTAACCATACTCTCCTGTTCAGAGCAGAGGTTGTTCTGGGTCCTGTCTAGGCTGTTTCAGCTGAAGATATGCATTGCCCAGTTTGGTTTTGCTGGGAGAGGTTCTGTGCTTGCAACAAGCTGAGACTCATCTACCACTTCATTACCAGACCTAGTACATTCACAATGAGCCTTTGTGCCCTAACCCAGAAAATAAACAAGGGTTTGAGTGCCCTCTGGGTCAAACAGCATCACTGAAATATGAAATCTTCCCTGCTACACCTTTACCAGCCTGGCTGAGCCTGTTTCAGGAGCTGGGAAAAACGATATAGATGGGGGGAAGCAAGGGTTCATGTTCAGGTTACTGCTGCTCTGTTGTGGTGGTAAGGGAGTTGGGAGAGTGGCCCAGGGAGTGACAAAGCTACAGCATGAGGGATAAATATGTCCAAATAGGTTGTCACCTCTCCATCTGTAGATCTGGAGTAAGCAGGTAGAACCTGCTGGTATCTGTACTCTCATGTGGGTTAAGGGTTAATTTACTCCTGTGTTTCTCAATCCCTGTACCTTCCTCATGAAAAATCATGATCAAGTGATAGAAGTCTCACTTGTGCTGCACTTTGAGAAGGTAGAGGGTTACTTGGAATGCCACCCAGGCTGTTCCTGTCTGGTGCCGTGTTGTGCCTGCAAGAGGGGATGGGGAGTCTGTTGCAATACACTGGCTGTATTGCTCTACAAGCAGCTTCTAAGCAGCTTTAGTAGCTAGTGTTACTAAATCTCCTGGTAAGCGAATTTCCAGGCTTTGTGGGAAAACAGGCTGCCTGGGTCTCCTGACCAGGAATCTGGAAATGGTGGCATGGTAGGTTGCCTGTCTTACCAGCAAGCTTTCTCTGCTGCTTGAGTGACTGCAGTGAACCGTATTTGCTTTGGCATAGGCAAGAGTACAAGGCCACTGTCACCTACTGAACTTGCCTCTGTTGCACTGGATGTGTGTGCTGCCCAGATTCTTCTGTACAGCCTCCTAGACCTGTGCGGAGGCAATTCAGAGGAGTCCAAACTGGAATATCTGATGGTGATGGGTGTGTGGGGTCTTTCCAGGGGCTGGTAAGGGGGTTGAAAGCCTACAAGCCATTAGCAGGCTTTTGGGTCACAGAAGTGTGAGACGCTTGCTGGTGACCTCTGAAGCTGTTACTGCATGCTCAATCTTCACTCCCTTGCCCGCCGCACAGAAATAACTTTCAAGCGCTGGCAGAGCAGAACAGCAGCATCTCAGATCCTATATCCCTCTCCTTCCAAGAGATCCAGTTCTCATGAAAGCCCCATGAGAAGGTTCTGAAGGCTGCTGACCGACTTCTTTCGGAGGCAGACGGTGTGACATGCTTCCTATGCTACAGGGGTGCTTATAGCTCCTGGGGAAGCTTTCCTTGCAGAGTTCAGAGGGAGCTGCACAGCGTCTGCTTCACCTGTATTCTGGCCTCGCTTGGTTTCATGGAGGCCCATGGGAAGGGAAGGAAAAGTCCATAGTTTAAGCACAAACAAGGCAGTCAATGAGCTTTCCTATCAGAAAACAATCTGAACACAGAGCCATTACAGCAATTTTGCATTACAAACAGGCATTACGAAAAATTCCGTGGCACTTTCCCAACAGCTTTTTTACAACCTAGATGACATAAACAGAATAAATAAGGAAATGTGATGAGAGAAAAATAACCTCAAACATACGCTGGTGAAGTCCTGGTTTTGTAACTAAGCAGTTGCCAGCAGTTACTTCTGTGTCAGGTAATGATAGTTGTGGGTAGAGAAAAGTCTTACGTAGGCTTCAGATAAACTGTATCGTGTGGTTTGTGTCCAAACCCACCAAGAATTAGAGTGTTTTAAAAAAGTGGGTTCATTATGTGAAACAAGTGTAAGCTGCTGTGTCATTTTTGTGAACTGCACAGTATTTTTATACCTTGCAGAATTCACATCCTCAGTAGTTTTAAGCCTTTGTTCTTCAGTACTTGCCGGTTTCTTGCGGTAGACTTTTCAGGCCAGTTCTCATTACTAACCAGCAATAAAAAGTCTTGGCTTCTCTATGTTGAGAAAATACTGTTGCCATCTGATAGCTGTTGCTGGGTGCCAGGCGGGTTTTGGGTTTTTTCCTCATGGGCTCCTGAGGCTGCCTGGGCTTTCCAACAGCTGTGGTGCATTGTGTGGGAGGCTCCAGGCATTGCACTACCTGTTCCTGTTGGTGAGACGGTTGCAGCAGCAAGGAGTGCGGGGGAAATCTCTTTCTCTCTAACGTGGTAGAGGTTGTAAAGTTAAATTGCTGTGGAGCACTTCTACTTGTTGGTAGCCAGTCCTGTTCAGCAGGTTAAGACAATACTATACTTGTATCGTTTGGGATTTTTAAAGCACCTGGAAATGCCCATGTGAACAACAGAACTATTATTAAACTAGCTTTCTCAGCCTCTGGATGTGCAGCTTCCATTGACGACATGGTTGTTAACGTGTACATAATAACGAATAGCTTGTATGATGATTAACCACAGTCAATGTACTGCACACATTGCAAAAGCAGTAGGAAGACAAAAGCGCTGTCTCCCAGCACATGCCATATGCACAGGGCAGCCGGGCTGGGTGGAGGGGAGGTTGGTTGGCTAATACAGTCATGTCACAGTAAAACTTCTTGGGATAAAGGGACAGTCCGTTCAGCAAATGCTCCAACCCGTTTTTCTGTCCTACTACAAGTTTCCTAAATGCTTCTGTCCTCTTACGCCATGGAGCCATGTGTAAGGGAAGGGTGAGGACACCAGGAGATAGGTCCCTCCAGAGTCTGTCACTGTACATGGGTGGCCCTGGTAAAAGCTTACAGCATTGTGTGCTTTTTGTACAGCTGCTTCTGCAAAGCACCAGTTAATATTTGTACCTCTTGGGATTGTTAGCAGGTTTCCTAGCTAGGTCTTCTGAGGTCTTCGAAACTCTTTCAGACTTCTTCCTTGCTTTGTCCCTTAGTACTGTGTTTAAAAGTGAGAGGTCTCTTCCCACCCTTACAACTAGTTTTCTAGTTGAGAATGTTTGTTATTTCCAGCTTCATTAAAAAAAACACCTTCAAAACCCTCTCCTACAAAGTAATTCCTTTTGCAGCGAGACTAAGTCTAACTTACTGTAGAGTTGACAAAAGAGGTTTGGTACCTCTGCAGAAAATGTCTTTTCCCATGCAAAGTGTGAACTAGTGTTTAGCTATTTGCCTCTGCAAAGCTGCTGCTGTAATGTATGGCAACTGCGTTGTTTGCCTGGGTGGTAAACTGTCAGCTGAAGTCTTTCCGAAAATTGCCTGTAATTTTTAATTTTATTTGTAATTTGTATTTGTAATTAAAGAAAAAAAATGTAAGCTAGAAATTATTTTTAGAGCATCACCTGACACTGGAGATAAATCCATTAAAAATGTTTGGATACTGCTATTGTGATTTATGCTGAAGTGATAAACTGCTTTGGAAATGGGTCTCTACGATGGGTGCAGCAGATGGGTTTCGATGAACACCTGGGTGGTGGGGTGTGCCACCCTTCCCCTTTGGAGGAAGTGAGATGGCATTTCGCCAAGCTGATCATGGGAGTTTTCTCCAGAAGGCCAAGACTTCTGATGAAAGTGTGTCACTTCCTATTGCTCTGCATATTGCCTTTTTATTGTATTGTTTAACTGCTTTCATCATCTATTTACAGAAAATGTTGTGTGCGTAGGGGCAGATCCAGGTCTGGTTTAAAGCAGGAGTAGAGCCCGGTAGCCTGTTGTTGGTGTAAGTCACAAGAGTTTTCCTTCAGAGCGGTGCTGTGGAGCAAAGTGTAGTAGAGAAGCCACAGAGGACAGGTGCGGGGCTGTGCTCCCCTCCTGGCCAGTATGGAACTGGGGCTGCTGCCTGGACTTGCAGCTGAGCCAAAGACCCTGCTGTTGCACTATGGGCTGCTGGGTCAGAAACGGAGTTTGCAGGTGCTCTCTTGGTCGTAGGCTTCAGCGTGGCAGCTGCAGTCACCCAGACTTGGAGGGCTTTGCAGAGCTCTGGCAGAGCGTGTCGGTGTGTGTTCTGCGGGGTGAGCTCCATGCTTGGCAGCAGGTTGTGGTGATGCTTTGCAGAACTCTACATTGTGTCGCTGCTAGATAACCTTCTGTGGCAGGGGACTTTTTTGCCTTGGTTACCACAAGCTCCTGGGACCTTGTTCCTTTGAATAACCAGCCCTGTTTGTTCCTAGATCTTAACAGGACTGTATGTGAAAATCCATGCTGTTCAAACGAACCTGATGTGCTAGGCAGTGACGCTCGGGCTCTTTCACTGCTATTCAGGTGTTCTGTCACCTGAGTTTTTTAGTAGTGACTTAATTTATATCGTTTTCCTTTGGTGTCAAGAATATCTGATTTCAGTAGCTCACATACATAGGGTTAGTGTGTGTCTGTGCCTTCAGCTGAGTCAATATAAACCAAATCTTGGATAAAAGTACGTTGCATCCGTCTGCTGAGAAGCCAGGCTAATACAACCCCTTGCATCATGCCATGCTCCAATACTTGAAAAGTGCAAGAGGCTTCTTAAATAAAACATCTAAATGTCTTTGAGTCTAAGCTCAATATTTTAGGTAGGACTGTGTCCCATCACCCCCTGCATTTTTCACTTGGCTGAGAAAATCCTGTGTCTGTTGCAACTGTTTTTTGTACCCTCTGCGACTCTGAGGATTTAGTACAAAAAATACCTAAATTGTCACTGAGGTATTTGTATAAAACACAGGTTTTGGAAGCTTTGAGCAATAAAGGGGCCTTGCTGTCTGCTGTGGGACTATTCATATGTATGCACTATTCATATTAAAACATGTGCTTGAATGCTTTGTCAAGGTAGAGCCTAAATCTGAATACTTCTTTTGATAAACAGATAGGTCCTTCCAATTGGGATTCAAATGATCAAGGAACAAAAGATGTCTGAGGGCAATTCCCAGGTCATTTCCTGCAAAAAGCTGCATGCCCTCGTTTGTCATGCATTTTAGAAGAGGCTGAGAGTCCTCTGATCCTGATGCCCGACAGTTTCTGGGAGCTTAAAGCTAAAAAGGAATGTCTTGCTTGGTTGTATACTGTGTAACAGGGAGCAGAGTGTTTTGACACATGATTACTGAGCCCAGTGATTTGAATTTCTATTTGTACATTGTTTTCTTTGTGGTAACTCAAATCCTAATATCTTCTAGGCAGTCTGCAGGCCACGCGGGCTTTGATGGTGGCTGCAATACTCCTGGGACTTGTTGCTGTATTTGTTGCTGTGACTGGCATGAAATGCATGAAGTGCATGGAAGATGACCAGGTGAAGAAGATGCGGATGGCTGTTTTCGGTGGGGTGATCTTCATCATTTCAGGTTGGTAACATATTTAGTGTTAAATGTGATATTTCCCAGATGGCATTTATCCTGCATAGGATGTGAAAGCATAGGGAGGGAATGGCTTGCTGTCATTGCTCCAAGAGCATTTTGGGCTGGGAATTCTCTAGCGGGCTCTAGCACAGTAGCTGCTGGCTACCAGAGGTGTCAAATGGGTCTCTTGGTGCTAACTAGCAGTATACTTTTTATGTGGACTGCATGCCTTCTATATGTGTTAGCAGAGCAGAGTTTGACCTGTATGGTCTGCTTCACTGAAGGACTGTCAGCAGCGTGGCTTTTGATGCTATGTAACTGTGGGTGCTTGGATTTTATTGTTGGTTTCTTAATTTCTCTCTCAGCCAACACTAAGTAACATCTCAGAGCTTCCCAGGGCAGCAGTAGCAGCGGCTCAGCATCGTTGCAGATGCTGGTTCTGCTACGCGTAAATTCTTTGATTGTTTTTTCTTGTTCTGCCACATGTAATTTTTTTGCAGTAAATGTGTTGATTGTTTTTTCTGAAGTCATGACATTGTGTTCCCTTCATTGGCAGGTTTGGCAGCACTGGTGGCCACATCGTGGTACGGCAACAGAGTGGCTCGGGCTTTTTATGACCCTTTTACTCCTGTCAACACCAGGTACTGACCCAGTAGATATAACGCTATCGTATAGTATGAAAAATGCTCACAGGGCTTAGTTTTGTGTAGCAGTAGCTCAAAACAAAGAAAGGAATTCTCTGAGCTGGCTGCGTTGGCTTCAAACTGTGCAGAAAGAGCATTAGGACCAGATCTCATCATCTGTGTGACTCTTAAGTCTCGCCTTTGTTTTAAGGCAGCATCACTGCCAGAGACCTAAGTGATGTGACTTAGGCAATTTCCCTCCACTAAATGCTTCAGGCCGGTTTGCGCAGAGCTTGGCCCCACTGCCGCTGTGCGGGGTGACCTAAAGGGCTGGACTAACGCAGTGAGCAAAGCTCTGGGCTTTGCGGGGCGGCAGGGTCTCAGGCTGCTTCAAGCTGCTGCCTTGCAGGAAGCCACTTCCATCCCAGTTTCAGCTCCCTTCTGCTTTGTACGAACATGGTAACGCTGTAATCCAGAGGTATTACTTGTATGTTCACTTTCTTCCTTCTTTCTCCCCCAGATTTGAGTTTGGATCAGCTCTCTTCATCGGCTGGGCAGCTGCTTCTCTGGCCATGCTGGGGGGGGCCTTCCTCTGCTGCTCCTGTCCACGGAGAGAAACTTCATATCCACCCAGCCGAGGCTACCCAAAAAATGCCCCCTCCACAGGGAAGGATTATGTATAATGAAACAAAGAAGAGGAGCCACCAGCACTGGTAGTGAGAGCGTTTTGGAGAGGACACTACAATGCCACTGTCCTGAGCAGAGTTCAGACTCTAGGTTCTGCCTTCCTCTTCTCCCAAAAATGTGTATATTTTTGTAATCCTCTTTGCCACTGGACATAACTTCTCCCTTCTCTCCCAGCCCATGGAGGGAGGCTAGCCTAGGTTCGTAGGTATTGCCACTGGAAAGATGAAACCTCCAAGCTTGGGTTAAGTTTAGTATTTGGGAGTAAAAGGGAAAACGATACTGTTTTTTAGATGGATGTTGGTGCTTTTTTTTTTTTTAGTTTTTTTTAAAAATAGATGGTAACAATTCAGTCCCATATCCCATTAAGTTAGAGCCCAGTGTGGGGTGTGTGTAGAAATTAAAGGAACATATATACAAAGTGGTGAAACCAATAGCTTAAGGGGAAACATAATTTTAAGGAAAAGGCTTTACATGTAGGAATGTTTGAAGAGATCTAAAGTGCTTTTGTACTGTCCTACTGGCATCATCTTCAGCACCTTTCTGTGCAGGTGGGCATGACAAAAAGGGTCAGGCACAACTAAATTACTGTGACTTAAACTGAAATCCCTAACTGTCCATGCACGTGCTGTTGACCAACAGCAGATGTGTAAGGTGGTGACTGCACAAGTTAGCAGACTCCCAAAGCAGCTGCAGGTTTCCCTGGTGCCAGGGAAAAGCTCAAGAAAAATGATTGCCTTCTGTTTTCACGGGGTGTCCCTGGCAGGGCTATTGCTGCTGTTCCTTAGACACAGAGTGCTGCTGCCAGTGACTTTCTCCATGTTCCCAGCCTAGTACCTAACTGAGCTTGAAGCTTTATCCTCTTGTGTGTTACCAGCCACCTTTTAACAGTCTCCTTTTTCCTCGAGTCTTTCTCATTTGGGCTTAGTTACCGATTTTGGTTTGCCTTAAGCAGCTAAATGTGCTGAACCAAACTGAATGCACAGCCACTCCCTGATGTTTCCCCAAGGATACCTCACACGCTGCCATTTGATCCTGTCTTTCCTTGTAAACACTTTCAGTGATGATATGAAGGCAAATTCCAAGGAAACTGACCCAAAGGTTATGGCATTTTCTTGTAATCCAAGCTCACCAAAGAGGAAGAAACTGGCATTTTAAAGATAAAGCCATCCTTGCATATTAAGTCGTATCTTAAAAAAAATAATAATGCAGCTCATCAAAGGTTCCCACGCCTTTGTCTGAAATACCAAGTCAGTCACTTGGTGTCTGACTAACACTGGCTGAGGCTGTCCAGAGATAAGTCTTGTAATTCCTAGAAGGAGATGGTACCAGTTCTCCAAAGCTCAACCTTGCTCTTTCTACAGAAGGAAACTACTTGCTTCAGACCAGGCTTTACAATTACATATGTGTTCAGAGGCATCAGACTTCTTGCTTTCCTCCTGTAGAGAGGGAGAGAGCCTCCGCGGCTGAGCTGTGTACAGCTGTGGTGCCGGCGGCTTGTATAAGCATTGTACCTCTGTTCGATCTGACTCTGCAACATAAATCAAAGTTACTAAAAGAAACCAACCAGAGCATTTGCTTCAGGCTTGAATTGATATTGGCCTGTACTTGGAGCTGGGTCATGTGGCTTCCACGTCTCCATGGGGAACTGCCTGTGCACAGCAGCTGCCTCGTGAGACCTTGTCTTAAGAGGTGGCAGCTCAGGTCATGTTAAAGAGCTGCTGAAGTCTGTGCTTTTGTATTTGCATTAACCCTGAGCCAGGGAGCAGATGCTTGTATTGGGAACTTGTATAAAGTGTTTAAACAATTTCAATAAATGGACTTTTTTTTTTTAAGGAAAACTTGACTGTATTACTTAATTTCTTGGGTTTGAGCAGAACTTGGATGGTGTGTATGGAAGAGAAGATCGGGGCTTGAGCTGTTGGGAGCCTGCCTGCCAGGATGGAGCTTGTTTAGCTGTGTGTATCTACAGCAGACATAGGTGGGGACAGATCTTCTGCAGTGAGTCAGGCAATTGTGGCCTCTGGCAGAAACTCGCCCAGTAATCTGCTACGATTGCAGCCCAGGAACCAGAAGGTCTGCTCCTCGCGAGGCAGGCTGCGCCCTGGGTGGAGCAGGAAGGGGCAGGGGGAAAGCAGATGGCTCCCTTGCAGGGGAGTGGGAGCTGGAGGAATGGGGAAGGGATGGGGTGTGGAGCCACGGCGCTCCCGGGAGAGGTGCTCTGTGTTTCAGCAGCACTTTGCTCTCTGTTGCTTTCTCAGGGGTAGGGTATGTGCAGGCTGTGGCTATCTGTGTGAGATGCTCTGCCTTCAGAGCAGGAAGAGACCTGCTGGTTTATGTCTTTTCTTGAACTATTAATATGCAATTCCTTCACTCTTCTAGGTTAACAGGATCATGAAAAAATGGGCTGTGAGAGGATTCATCTCGTGCTGAAGCCCCTTTGGGAGGGTACTGTGTTTCTTCCAGCTGTGACAATGAGCACAACCAGTCAGGCCAGGTAGAGAATGGTTCCAGCTGTGGATGATCTCTTTGGACCTGCACTGATACCTCCACAGGACAGCAAGGCTCTACCCCCTTGCTTCTACCTGCCCTGAAAAACCTTTTTCCATTCACCAGAGCTCTTGTGTTCATCCCTTTCATATTTTTAAGTACATGTGATGAGAGGCAAACTTTATTTAAAACATTTTCTTAAGCTCAGTCAAGGAGCTGCAGCCTCTGTTCCCTCACTCTCCAAGGGCTGTTTGCTTTTGTAATTACAAACAAAAGGAATAGAGCTAATTAGGCCTTGTAAAGCTGGCACAGCAAACCAGCCAGGCATGTGGCTGGCAGTGCCTGGAGCAGGCTGGTTGCCTGGCATAGTTTGGGGTCTATGGTCATTCTTACTCCAACCTGTCAATTAGTCAAGGATTTCCATTGAGATTAATTTTTTCCCATGTTTTCGTGCTCACTCCCTCTCCAAGGACTTTTGCAAGTTCCACTCTGAAGTTTCCTGGGCAGAAGAACAAGGGAGGAAAGCAATCCCACCTATAAAATGGTCAGTAGGACTTCCTGGCTGCTGGCAAAACTGGGCTGTTGTGGGAGACAGATCTGTGTGTGAGGCTGGCACAGAGGAAGGAGCCGGGCTAGCTTGCTTCGTTGCTATACTTTTAATTTGACAAAATTCACAGCCAAACATCTGTTTTGATCAGGCTTGTGGATTGCTAGCAGGCTGGTTGGAAAGCAATGGGTGAAGTTTAGGGGTAAATGTAGTCCCATGGCTCGAGATCCTAATTCCAGTCGGGTGGTGACAAGGGGCAGTATCTCTTGGAGGCCTGACATCTCAAGGGATGCCCCTGACTCTGCTTGGGAGGGTGTTTTTCAGTCTTTATCCCCTGTCTTTCTTGCCTGATCATGTAATTCCACTTAGTCATGTTTTCTACAGCCCTTTGGCCATCTCTGCTGTAGGTTGCATAGAAGAGGAGTAACATGGGTTGAAAGCTGGGGGAGAGTTTCCCACTGGATTTCAGTCCTTGCATGTGACTGACATTCCTGCTGCTAAAGCCATCTTGCAATGAAACGATGGCATTTGTCTGTACAGACAATGAGAACTTTGACAGCTTCTTGGCATCTTCTTCTACACCATACTTATTCACATGGTGCCAGAGCTGTGTATACTATGTGGGGAGCCTCACTGTCAGTGGGAATTGCATGATTATTTATATTGCTATTTCAAAGTAGTAAGAGAGCTCAAGATAGTTTTGGAATAGCATCAGCCTGTTGGATTTCTTAGCTTCTCCAACTCAGTAATTTTAAGAAACTGTCCATGCTAATGCCTTCATCAGATTCAGCTTCTGATTTACATGAGCTTCTTACAATAAATCTGCCTTTGTTTTCTGTACTGATCTAGGCACATAGATAAAGTGTATTGAAGCACTGGAAACTGACAATGGAGATCCCAGAAATAACCAATAGAACTGGTGACAGCTGGTGATAAGAAATGTTTGGGAAATACACAAGCTCAGAGGCACAAATAACAGCATTACTACGGGAGCAAAGTTAATGCAGCACTTCTGCTTAAGGGCAAACTGCAGAAATGCCATTAACTTCCTGAAGTTACTCAAATGTAGTGGTTTTACAAATCTAGTTGAGTGATGAGACTGAAAGAGCCTTTGTCCTGAGCATGGAGACGTACAGAATAACTGGGGCAGCCAGTGAATTGACAGTGATGTAAAACTGTCTCCATGTTTTCACAAAGGGCTCCTAAAAGATGACGGCAGTAGCAGCATCTTCCAGGGTCTTACACCTGTGTCTGCCCGAAAAGGCATTCTGCTGCTGCACAGTGGCAGGGCTGCCGTCAGCTCTTGCAGTGTAAGACCTTGCAAGTGGCCAGAGTCCTGCCAGCAAATAGCACCCACATGCACGTGTGTGCCATCAGGATTCCTCCCCCCAATACTGTTTGCCCTCCACTTTAGCACCCACCGAGGGGCAGAGGAGACAATGCCACTGCTGGTGTCATGCAGAGCAGAGAGCTGCCGTCGGGTTCCCTCCCTCCGTGCCCACGGGAACAGCTGCCCTGAGACAAGAGGAAGGGTTGCAGACCTTGCCATCTTGGAACCTGGATCTCTTTACTTGCATTCCCAGAGGGAGCTCATCCTGCCTGTGACTGCATTTTTGTCTGCTCTTCTTGAGGCTTTTCATTCCCCTTTCCCCTTCAAGCTGCTTGAGTCTCACTTACACCCCATTTGCGAGGGGTTTGCCTCTCAGAAAGTCTCTCTAAACTTTCTGTGAGCCCCAGCACTATGGTCAAGAAAAAATTTCCCTTCTCAGCTACTCTGCTTAGATGTCTCTGCAGAGATCCCAGAGGAATGGGACTGCTGGTCATAGACCTGGCTCAGGTGCACTCATTTTTTAGAGGGTGCTGCAGTTTACCCCAGCAGCCAGATGCACCACAATCGTGTTTCAGACAGGGCTTTGCATCCAGCTGGGCGACAGAACTGAGCTTTGCAAACAGGACCTTTGATTGCAACACAAGCAGCATTGCAAGGATTTCCTCATTCTCCCCCTTCATTACGCTCTTAATTCGTCCGATCCCACTGGTTCTTCAGTTTGCCTTCTTGCTTTTTCCCTGCTTCTAGGAGTCCAGCCTGTGACAAGGAGCTTGCTCTTCTATAGCGCGATGCTTTTGACCCTGTCTGCAGTCCCTGCAGAAGTCCTGCATGCTATGGCATCTGCATCACTGAGCAGAAAGGGAAAAACACTCCTTTGTTGAGCCTCGTGCTCAATTGGAAAACATCCCAACTCCTACAGCTTTTCCAGAAAAGCCCTGCCTGGATTCCTAGCATACTGCGTCAGGGACTTGGTGTTTCTAGGGTCTACATGTCCTACAGAGATGTGCTGCAGACACTAGGAGCCCCCCACCATGGCAACCTGTGGGTGCTTCTGCTTTGCTGCCACAGGGGCTGCAAGCAGCCACCAGCTGGTGGGTCCTGCCTGGGCTGGGGGCTGAGCACTGGGCAACCCATCCAAGGATTTGCCTTGAGGCACTGAAACTGCCCCTCTGCTCCTGGCTGGTTTATCATCCAGGCCCAGGAGCAGGTTTCAAGTCAGAAACCTGAAACTTGGTTGAGTTTGCCATATTAAGGTATTTTTGTGTGTCCAGGTTTTGTCTTGCTCTGAAACTGGGCTTTGTTCCCCTCCTGCCCTTCTTCTCTACAGTTGCCCAGGTCCTTGCTCCTCCTTGAGGATGGTCTTTTCCAAATGCCTTGCATCACCAGGTCCATCTGAGCATACCAGGCTGTTCCTGACAGTACAGCCAAGGCTGGGTTAGATGGGCTAGTGGCACATTCTGGCACGTTGCACAAGTTCCCGTTCTTACCATGGTATTTTTGTACTTCACCTACCGTATCATAAAATACCATACCTGCAAGAGGTGCATCACTGGCTCTTGTCCAGGAAGGTTAAGGATGTGACTGATGTAAAAACTGCATTTTCACATCACCACCTCATCACAGTTAAGGATTTCCATCTGCATTGCCAGCAAGGATCCCCAGGACTGAGGAGGACAAAGACAGCCTTTGCCAATGCCCTATACTTTACCGATGGCTTTTAATGGAAAAAAAAAAAAAAAAAAAAAAAAGTTGAGAAAGATGCTGTCCTGCAGGAGGCTGAGAGAGAAAACCAACACAGACTAGCTAGTGCCAAGCTTTCCTACTTCCCAGCTCCTAGGAAATACCCAGCTATGTGAGCTTCCTAGTACTAGTACCAAGCGTGTTCTTCCTTGCCATGGATTCACCTCCCACTGCAGCCAAGGGCTTTGCTTTTTAATTTGGGAACCACACAGCAGCGTTCAGCAGGTGGGAGGGGTGGGATGCTGGTCCTCCCAGCCCAGTGCTCCTGGCTGCCTTCCGAGCCAACTCCCCCAGCAGTGGAGCAGCAGGGGAGCCACGAAAACAAGCTCAGTCAAGGGGAAAAAAAAAATCAAGAAATAGCATTCTTATTACAAGGTAAACAGCATTAACTCCATCTTGGGGGAGTAGAAACACCGCGGCAGCAATAGGCTTTTCTGCCCACAAGCCGTGGAAGGGCGGTGGAACGCGCTCCACCCTCCCCTTGTGTAACACTCCCCACGCAGCAGCTGTAAATAATCATTTACCTGCCTGTGCTCCTCTTTTGCTGCCTTTTTTAGGGCCTTTCTTCTTAAATGCAGCTGCTGGAAGGGTGGCTGCACCGAGGTGTGCACGGCACAGCCTGGGTGCTGGAGCTGGCGTTGCTCTGCCACGTACAGCTGGTGGCCCCGGGTTACTCCTGCGAGCAAAGCTGCAGCTGCGGTAAGGGGGATGGGAAAGTGTGGGCTGCATTTGTTATTTTTCCAGTGAAAAGAACTCAACGTTTCGTTTTAATTACTGTTTTTCCCAGATCTGCAACAGCATTTCTCCACGCGTTGCAGTTCTCTGGAAAAGGTCTGGTAAAAACACATCTGTCAGTGAGCCAGGTCTGCTTGTTTACCTGACTCCAGGATTTCAAAGCAGGTGTTCGAACCTTTCCTGACTTCAGGTGCTTAGAAACTGGGGACAAAAAGATGAAGGTCAGTCCCTCCCTATGTGTGTTTTTTTGTTGTTTTTTTTATGGGTAGAAATGCCCTACCACTGCCCCAGACCTGTGGGTTGCCTTTTTTGTGGTTGTTTACTGGTCACTGGCATAGTCTAACATGACAAAAGCATCTGCTGGGGACTATGCATGGGATGGATGCTCTGGGAGCATGAGCAGAGATGCAACCGTGTCCGAGCACACAGCCCTGTGCAAGCAGGGGACACCGAGGAGCAGTGAAACCCTCTGCACTGCCTTCCTTCAGGGAGGGATATGGCCTTGGCCCAGCAAGCAGAGTCTGCACAAGAGGGAGTCTAATTTACAGTGCCCTGTAATTTGCTGATGCCGTAATATGTTTAGCTTGGGGAAAAGGCTCTGTTGATATTAACGTGTACACTCACATTGGAGCTGTGGTGTGTTCCATGAACATGAACAACACCACCACACTGGGCTGTGGCTGGACCATTTTTGCAAAAATAACGGGGCAGTAGCTCAGCTGGGGCTGAGCTGTCGGGGCTTCCCTGACATGGGTGCAGCACCCTGAACCCTCCAGAGCCAGGTAGGATGTGACAGCTGGGCATCTGCTGCAGTAACATTTGCTCCTTGTCAAGTACTACTGCCTAGGTTAATTAAGAGCCAAAGTGTCAGCACCAGATCAAGCAATATTTTCCTAAAGCTTTTGAACTGGCCCCAAATCACTGACGACAGTGTCAAAAAACTAAGCTCCATCCCCCATCTACAACTGCTTTCCTCTAACTGCTGCTTTTTGAGTCCAGACAGCAATGGCGAGGATATTGTTGTTGCTAACAGCAATAGCAGAAATAACACGAATGATCTCAAGGCACAGACTGGGGTGCCAGGGTGATACACCCTTGCAGGGACACTGGTCAGCCAGACTTGCACTGAGAGCAAATAATTACTGCGCTGTGATCTCTCCTGCTTCGGGATGCAGCATGGTAGTGGCTTAAACATACCTCCCGGTTTGCCCGGTAGATTTGTTATCAATAATTGCTTACACATATGCAGCACTTGAGCTCATGGGACTGCTCCAGGCTGTCTGCTTCATGTTTCAGAGTAAGTCTGCAGGACTAAGCCCTGCAGGTAGAGAAAAGCCAACTCTGGAGCATGTATTTATCTTGTATGGGAAGAGATGGCTCTTCACAGCTTCATCTGCACATCTAAATTCTTCATCATCCTGAGAGCAGCCTGGTGGGTTAGGATAGGGTGTTCACTCTGCTTACAGATGGGCAGCAGGCAAACTATAGCCCTGAACCTTAAACCCCTGAAATCAAGGCAAGTGCCTACAGATCCACGAGGCTTTGAACTTGAGTCTCCTCTCATCCATGCTGGTGCTCTAACTTTCCTTCTCCTCCACAAAATCTACTACGCCCTCAGGGAGCTCTGTGTCTGTTGGTTTGGGACTGACCACCTGTGATGACTTATTCAGTTCTGGGTGATAAGTCACAGGATAAAGATGGACCACTTTGTCCTCAAGCTGCCCTGGAAAGGGGGAGGTCTCCCTTGCTGCCCAGGTACTCTTCCTTCCTTCTTTTTGCCATCTCTGGAGCACACAGGTGAGCAAATAGTTCTCTGCCAGGTTTCTCACATGGGTGGTCAGCCCAGCAGAAGGCAGGGAACAGGGCTGAGACCCCTCAGCTCGGAGGCAGGCAGAAGAGCAGAGCAGTGGGGTAGGACCATGCTTTTGGCAGTGGTGAGCCCCAGGGTACAGCAGGTCAGCAAAGCTCAGGAGCTTCCTGCAGAAATCCTCAGCAACTAGAACAAAAAAATAAGTAAGACTCACTCTGATGTTCTGTGCTGAAGGGAAGCTTCCCTTGCACACACCTGATTTTGCTGAAGGCATGATTTAGTCCTGACACAGAATAGCTCTTATTACTACAAGACTATGCTTTAATGGGAGTTTTCTTGCAATTTTTCCCCAGAACCAGGCTCAGGCCAGCTCTAAAAGGTGATGGATGACATCATGACCCAAGTTAGGAGCAGATAAAAACTGCTCTTAAAGCATCACACTTTGCAGGAACCTTTTTCTGAAGAACACAGATCAGGTGTTTCAGATTGAGTTAACATTAATTACAGCCACAGAAGCAGTTCAAAATGTGGCAGGCCTTTTATAACCTGTTTGTTACTGTAGATGGCAATGTCAATATTGCAAAAATGTCATTTATTTCCATTGTAATCAAGTTGTCTAGCACTGAATAATGGACCAGTGGAAGCTGTCTCTTTTTATCTTGGCATAAGCTGAGTTCAGCAGTGTGTGTCAATACTAAGAACACTTGGAGGATTGCAACTCTTTGACTGCTTGGACCCAAAAACACAAGGACTTCGGAGGGGATTCAAGCTGATTTGTAAAGTACCTGCTCTAAGCCAGCTTACCACCTCCTAATACTGGCAAACTTGCTTATCTGTGTCCTGGCTTTCAGGAGTTAGCCCTCCCTTTCCTCCTGTTATTCACCTGGATAATGAAATCCATGCTGTGTGAAAGGGGCAGTGATACACTTTGCATGCAAACTGGCAGAGGCTTCCATCGGTGCACTTTCATTCCCCAGCCCCTCTGAGCAGTGGCTTCATTTTAGCTGTGTCAGGTGCCATACAAACAGCTTGGAAAAAAAAATATGTATTTTGAGTGGCACAGAACCAAATACATACCCTGACTCAGCTGGTTCATGCATGACTGAAATGCAGTAATAGCTCTGGTGAAGCAGGCAGTGTTGCATTCAGTGTCCCTGAGCCTGCACCCAGAAAAGCAGCACCTGGACTCCCCTTTGGTATGCAACTTGGTGGCTCCTACTGATTTTTGAGAAGGGATACCTATGGAAGTGATAGAACAAATAAAGCACAGGGGGTCCTGGGACTGGTGACAGCCTCATCCCTGTGTTGGTCAGTTAAGCATTTCTTACAGAATAGCTGCAGATGGCACATGAAGTGCAGGGTATGTTCTGCGTCCCTCCTGCCAGAAGGCAGATGTGCAAATAAAGCAGCACCAAGTATCTTCACAGAGAGATTTAGAGGAAGGCTTGTTTGGGGCTCCCCTGTGACATGGGTAATTTTGATTCGCATCTCCTGGAGAAATGGGAGCTAAAAGCAACGATTACAATGACTTCCCACAGGAGATTCTTTCAGGACATTTGAGTTTTTACTGTTTTGCAGAACTGAAAGAAGTTCAGAAGATATGCTGATAAAAGCTAAATAAACACTCTTCCTTCTTCTACTACCAGAATTCATCTTCAAAATGATGCACAATACAGCTAATCAAGACTGGAAAGGTTCTCCCAGAGTCATGCCTTTTCCTCTTGAGAACAGTTGAGGTAATTTTGTATGAAAGGCTGTTCCTGCTCAGCGTCTGTAGCAGTGTTGTTGTGCTCAGGCTAAGTGGCCACACTTGTTTGTGGAGACCACTGGTGCTCTTGCTGCTGGACATGCCATAATGACCAGTCTCAGATGGGATGTCCTTCCCCCACGGGCATGGCACATGGGTTTGCTCATAACACCAGTAACTCAGCACCTGCTCTTTTCCTCCCCATGCTCCTCAGTGCCCCCTCGGCAGTGCAATCTCTTCCTTGTCAGAGACTTCTTTTTTCCTGGTGGATGTTTCTCATGTGGATTTAATTCTGTTTGTGGAGGGTGCTGTGTGCACAGACCAGAGGAATGGGGCGGGTGCAGGGTCAGCTCCCACACGTTACCTCTGGTTGACCAGGGCAGGTGGGGAAGGGAGGCTTTGGGCTCCATCCAGCCCAAAATCTGTGGGGTAGCTAGGGATGGTTACTACAATGATGATATCTCCTTTCTGAAGAATGTGGTGTGTGCAATCTGGGACACATTCCCACACCCGCCTCTGTATATTTACACTCATTCAGCTTGAACATCCAATTAAGCTTGATGATAGCAATTAAAAAAAGCAGCAGTATCTGTTCTTACTCATCTGTGAAAACCAGTTAGCAAGATTCTCTTACAGATGATCAGTCAAATTTTAACCTGATTGGTACAGTTAGAGTCTCAGAATAATTCTGTCTTTTGGAAACGCTGCTCGTGTGTGTCAGTGTAACACAGCACAGCCCAACACAGAGAGCCCTCAGCAGGGTGAATTTTAACTCCTCGGTAGAGTGGAGACCTGGCTGTCTGTTCTGACTGGGACCTGCAGGAGTAAAAGTGTGTGTGTGTGTGCAAGTGGGCACACGTGTAGGTCACGTATACACACATGTACGTGGCAATGCACACATGTAGGTGACAAACACACACTGGACTAATTTTGCAAGGGTAAAGGCCAGAATGTTAGAAACAGTCACAGCATATGCTTGAAAACGGCTTCTAGCAGCATTGTAAGAGTAATGGAAGCTTGGAACTGCTGCCATTTGTGGGGCAGTTTTTGGGTTTTTTATATTACTTATTTTATATGGGGTTCCCACTGGGAGAAAGGCTAATTCCATTTGTTTGTTGTAAAAGCAATGGAAAGGAAGAGGTTTTCCTTTTATCCTGCTGTTTATTACAGCTACTTTTGTCGTCATATCCCTTTTCTCCTCTGCTTGAGGTCTGTATTCAAACTAGCAAAGATCTTGTCCACAGCTACCTTTCTGTAAACAGTAACAAGTTACAGCCAGCTTTTAATCAGGTTGAATTAAGTAAGCAGCAGATCAATGATGGAACACATTTACCTTTCCTTATGCTAGAGCAGGAAGGGGTATATATAGATCATATATATATATATAGGGTTATATAGAGATCCTATATTATGGATCCTATTAGGAAGGGAGATCTCTTGATTCTGATGATAGAAACTCCCCACTGTGGCTGATCAAATAGAAAGCTTTTGAGTTCTGAGCTAAAATGTCCTAAACGTGGTTGGTGACCTTCTGACAAAACCAGTGTTGAGTCCCCGCTTCATTTCGGTGCTCAGGTCAGTTCAAATCCAGAAATGATCCCAGTTTCTCCAGACTCCTTATTTGAAAATACCATCAGATTTTCAGATCTGGAAGTGCCCTGAGGCTACCAACTGTGGACTTCCATCAGCCACCGAAACTTCAACTAAGCCTTTTCTCCTTTTGGATAAACAAATCACTCTTTGCCTCCCAGATCCCCATCCAACAGAACAGCCACTCCTGAAAATAAAAGCAAGCTCATTTACTGATCTAAACTGCTCATTTCCCAACATGATATTCAATGCTGTGAGTCATGCAGAAAGACTCTCCCCTTTTCCGTTAGGGTCAGAAGCAGTTTCAGCGGGGAGCAGGCAGGGCACGGCGCCTGGTCACAGCGCCAGGCTGAGCGGGCAGCACCGGCAGAGGAGCCCAGGTGGAGGAAGGCTTCCCACCTCTGCCTCTGCCACGGCTCCTTGCTGGCACCACTCTGGGAAGCATATTCTTCACATCGATAAATCTGATTATCAGCTCAGTTGCACTGTGGCAGGGTAGGTATAACTCCACTGGAATCAAATGCCGGAGGAACATAAATAAAATCCATCCGGAGCCAGACCATAATCTTACAGGGGGTCAGGTGAACAAGATCAGTAGCACTGCCTGAACGCTCTTTTTTAAGGACTCCTTTTCAGATGCAAATAACTCAGTTTAATAAAGGTAGGTGCTGCCCCAGGACTCGACTTAATTTGGGTGACAAATGAGGGATGGCTGGGAGGCAGGGAGCTTCACCTAACTTTAGAAACAGTTTAATCTCTTTCTTAGAGCTGCAACAAGGAGGACTTTTCTTTGTGTTTCTGTCCTCAGACAAACTTCCTTTGTTCTGCTGCAGTTTCTCCTCCCCTGGAATTTGCTGTCCCAACTGCCTCCCTCGGTCATGCTCAGGCTTGCTCCAACGCCAGCGTCTCAGAAGTCTGATGAAACCTTACTGATCCCCGCTGCCCCCGTACGCCCGGACCCAGCCACCCAGAGAGATGCTGGGCAGCCTCCTCCTGTGACAACGCTGGCCCGGCAGCACCACGTGGAGAGTGGGAATGGAGGGATTACACCTGCTGGAGCCAGGCCTTTGGGTACAAATACTGGGTGACTTAGATGTCTGGAGTGGTGGCTGACTCACTGGGAGCACGGGAGCCTTGTCTTTCCCGACGAGTGTTTTCACACCCAGGCACATCTTGACCAGAGCAAAGGACAGGGAGCCACCAGCCCGAGGTTAGGGCACTCCCTTGGGAGCAGGTTTGCAGCCTCCGCACTGACCAGGGCAGGAACGTGAATTAAATCTTCCACCCCTCACGTGGACATCCCAACCGCCAGCACCCGCCTGGCTGCCTTTGCTGGAGGTGGCCATTCTCGGCTTCGAGCAAGCCTGGGGGCAGAGGCTGGGGAAATGCCTGTGCGCTCTCCTTTAGGGCATCCAGCCTGAGCTGCTCTCTTGCAGGTACCTTGGCACAGCTCATAAAAGCCTGGTACCTTGCTGGATACACGGACACCCTTGAGTGAGGAACACTGGCTGCAGAGCCTGGCCCATTCCCACCAGCTGAGACCAGTTGAGCAGCAGTCTCAGTGGCTGACTCAGCCCAGCTCTCCCATTTGACTTCACTGAGGAGCATCTGTTAAATCAAGATGTGACTTCAGACTCAGACGAATCGGACACTCAGTGAAGGAGTCACTCTAGGATTTATGGATTTAAGTGCAAACAACTGCTGCTTAGGCTGCAGTCATTGTCTAAAGGGCAACACCAAAACACAAAGTCTAAGGCAGCAAGATGCCTGCTGCAAGAACGCTCCTCCATTTCATTGCTGCTCCTGGAGCTGTGCAGCCACTTCATACAAAATCAGAGCAGTCTGGAATCTCCTGCGTAATTCTTAACCCCTTAGCATGTTCCTCTACATGTAAAAGGTCCTTTTGCAATAGGTAGGCTCAAGCCTAGAGTCAAAAAGCAGCCATGTTCAGCAAGGGAATTCTCAGTGGTAGTGAGAGCTGTGTTGCTCAAAGGGATGATATGAAGCCAAGTTTCCCACATTAAATAGGAGCTGGCATCATTGCAGAGAGCAAAGTTTCACCTGGAGAGGTTGTTCCTATTGATGCTGCCAGCACCTGCCTGTCCGATACTCAGTTTGAAGTTAAAGGGAGGGAGAGCAGAAAAGGACCAGGCTCTGTCGCTGATGGAGTCTGTACCTACACTCTCACCTTAGCTTCTTGCTTTATTCTGGTTTGCATTTGCTGCTGTGCTTTGTGGGAACAAAACTCAAGTTTCAGGAAGCATCTCATTAAATTTTCCGTATTTTGAAACATAGTGACTCACTCTTACCAAGCCAGCCACTGGTTTGTCCTTGCTTTCTGTGCTGAACAGAGCACACCACTCACTCCTGCCCCATGACTGGCCCCAGCAGCCCAGGGAGCCGGGGGTCCTGTCAGCAGCCAACGCTCATCACCTTCCCCCCTCAAAAAACGTCCCTTTGTGGCTTTTAGACACAAACATGACTGTACATGAAAGGGCAGTGGGTGGGGGCTCGTGCTGAATAATAAATAGCAGCCAAACAAGTCGAGCAGGTCTGTGGAAGCAATTCAAGGCAGGCAAGGCAAAAAGATCGGTAAGGTGAGATGTAATTACAATCCCTCTAAGCTGGGACACGAGAAGCCGAGGATCCATGGCACAAACATCAGCCGTGCTGCCGTGTTACACCAAGGAGAATTAGGTCCCAAGTAACAACATGTTTACAACTTCACGTTTGTCCCAGCCAAGCCAGCCCTGTGACGACGTAACTCTGAGCGCATCATACCTTGGCCAGGCTGAAATCTTGTTGGATGTAAGGGGAGGTGGGGAAGAGGGACACAGAGACATAGGGCTTTTTTTTTTTTTTTCTCCTTTCTTGTGTCCTGTCCTAAAAATATTTAACTGGAGAGAGATTTAGTCAGGATTTTTCCCCTGTTTTCCATTGTGTGTCATGTGCTTTGCTGGTGTATCAGTGATGAAGGGACTGCAGAGCAACAGCTTACATCCAGCAAAAGAAAAATGAAGGTTCAGAGCCCAAGCTAATGGTCCCCAAACCTTAACTACCCTGTTAGATAACAAAGAAGCCAAGAGGTGCCTTTTTTTTTTTTTCCCACCAGAAAATAGCCTGTGTAAACATCCTGCTCTCGAAGCTACCCCTCACTCATTTTTTTTTCTTTAGCTGCATGAAGTTTGCAGTCTCGGCTGCCCAGTGGCACAGTGTGAAAGGATGAAAGGGTGGCCATCGTGAGCCAAGTGCTCAACCAAAAGCTAAAAGAAAACCCTACACTATAGCCAAAGATAAAGCTTAACCTAAATGAGCATCTTAATCGGAGTAAAACAGCAGAAGTGGGAAAGTTTCAAATTGTGCAGTCACTTCAGGTAAGAACTGACTTTCTAAAAAAGGAAATAAAATCAAAGAAAAAAAAAAAGCTGGGGAAATGCTGAAAGCTTTCAGACTTCTTTCTTTCATCACAAGAAAGAAAAAAAAAGAGGGGCCCATTTGCCCCTTTGTGAGTTGTATTTAAGAGCTAGACCCTTCTTCATAACGAGCCAAGGGAATTTTTGCTTTTCAGTTTGAAAAAAAGCAGAATCAGGGTCACGATTTTAAAAAAGCTTAAATCCCAGGCATGTTTTAGAAACAGATTCAAAAGCACATGCTCTCTGCAATTATCTACGCCTGCGGTGTTTTCGGACATGTGGACTTCAGGAAAACAATAGCCAACCCTGTTATCAGCACAAAGGAGGATCAGTTTGGAATTACCGTACCTGTAACGTAGGCAGCCCTCAGCTCTGAGGGTTTTCACTCCCACTGTTGTTCAGCTGTGAATTTACTTACAACATTCCTGAAATAAAAAAAAAAAAACACACACAAAACGGAAAAAGAAAAGAAAAAAGGAAGGGCATTCCTGACTGAAGTGTGGAGCAAATGAGAGAGCTGGCACTCTCTACGCAATAATTCTTAGCACAGGTCTTGCCTATAAACCAGGGGGATATTCTGCCGGTGGAAACCGATGGCTTTTGAAGAAGGAAAAAGAAATCAGATGGGGAAGGTATCTGAGCACTGGGCTGCTCCAGCTCTGATGCAGGCACTGCACAAGGGTAAAGAGGTGATGAAGATGTCCCTGGCTGCAATATTCCCCTGTAAAGGACCTAAGACTGTTTCCATCCATTTGAGACACAGAACTATGATGAACCATTGCAGCCCCCAAAGATGGTTTAATAGAAAGGTTTGGGGATGATGGCAACTATCTTGATGCTACCTGGTGTGATCTCTCAGAGGCACACACGTCTGGTAGCTGGGTTGGGCTGGTAAGGAAGTATCTCTTGGAAGCCCTCAGCTTGTTATTTAGGTTAACTACATGTGATTCTCTTATGTATTTGAGTTTAACACTCCCAAGGATAATATTGTTGAATCTCAGGAAGTTGGGTGGGACATAGCTAGACATGTGCAGTCAAACCTTACGGAGTGAGCTGGAAAAATAAAAGGTGATGGTGGAAGTTTAGTGAGTTTCAGCAGGAGCTCCAGAGGAAGCAGTACCTGTGCTGTTTGCACTGCCAACTATGCTGCGCAGGTAGCAACGTTGCTTAACCAAAGTGCCAGAAACCCCTTAAAAACATCTTGGAGATCTTGGGTCTCTACCCCAAGGGCACCAAATCCTCAGTGGTCCTGGCCTCTAAGGTGTGTCACTGTAGGGTGATGGGTCACCCTGTGGGTGGCTGCTGCGGCACAGGGGGGACGTGACACTGCTATCTGCTGCAGCCATCTCGGCTCCTTTCATAATCGATGGGGAGAAACCGGGAGGAAGGCATGATTCACCCGACCTGCCTGACACTCCGCCCGAGCACTACACAGGTGACAGCCCTTCTGCCTGGAAACTGCCCTTCCAGACTGCCACCCTTCCCTGCCTGCCCTGTGTGTCACCCACACCCTGCACTGCCACGCCACGTGTGTGTCCTCTGCTGATGGCCCCTGAAACCCAGACCTGGGGCAGGACACTGCAGCCTCCTTGCTAGCAGCTTGTGCTGTGAGTGCTGGGACAGGGCAGCACCCCTACACCAGCCCTCTACCTCCCACATGGGTGATCCCTTGGCACCTTGAAGCAGGAACAAGTTTGTGTCACCCTTATCCACATGATCTTAGCTGTGCATTTTGTTTCTCTGTCTGCCAGAGGAGGAGCTGAAATCTGCACCAGCTGTGATTCATGTGCCATTACTATGGGCAAGCCCGGTGGTGATGATTAGCAATCACTTATATAAAACACCAGTTTTCTGTAAACTATGATAAATTGCAGGTAGAGTGCCTGGGAGCTCCTGAGCCCTTCTGGTAGTGGCACCCGTGGGCTCCCACCTGCCCCAGGCTAACCAAAACCACGATGCTGTGTGGCAGGGAGCCAAGGTACCAGCCTTGCCAGACAGCTTTCCCCTGTACGGGGAGTGGTACCCATACCTCTCTGGCAGGCTCGTCTGGAGAGACAACTAAGGCAAGAGGAAAGGACTTGGGATGGAGAGGAGCTAGAGGAGGTGATCCTGGAAGGGAGGAGGCAGAACAGGCTTCACTGAAGTGGGATTTTGGAGAAGCAGGAGTACTTGTAGTCTTGGCTGGGGTGGAGAGGCTGTTGGATGTGTAGGGTGAGAAGGTGACACTAGATTGTGGGAGCTCTAAGAGCAGCCTTGCTGGGGTGATGGGATGGGGCTGGAGGAAAGGAAATGTGTCTGGTCATTTCCCAGCTTTCTGTGGAAAATGAACAGAGGTGGGAGAGAGGCTCTGAGGACAGATATGAAGATTCAGCTAATCTATCAAGTTAACACTTCTCTAAAGCCTTGCTGAGCAGCTATCCCATCTATGGGGCATGCATCATCCCTCTTCTGCACCCAGTGGATAGGCACCGCTCGCCGCCAGCTCAGCACATGCAGGGATTGAGTCCAGGTGGATGGCAGCAGGATGGGATTGCGGGGTGCCAGGCTCACCTCCCCATGGGGCTCCTGGCAGGGACCACGCTGAGCCTCGATGAAGCCAGGTAACAGAGTCCAGGTGAAGCGGTCTTGCATGGTGCCTGGCAAAGCCAGCCAGCTTTTGCCCACTCTGCTATGCACTGGTTAAAGTCAGCTCCGTTCCTAGCAGAAAAACCCTGACAAGTCAGTCAGCCAGCTGTGTATTTACCTTCCAATGCAGCCAGCACTGATATGCTTTGCAGAGCCAGGCCCAGCTCCAGCGAGAGGGGGAGTGTGCAGAGATGCGGGAGGATTTATAGCTGCTTGGAATGGGGGTCGGCTGGGTCACCTGAGCTGAGAGGGCCTCCCAGGTCCTTTTTCTGCCTTGCCAAGAAAGGCTTTCCTTGTTTGGCCTCCTGATCCTTGGACCCTGCAGTCCCCTCCCAGGGAGTGGGGGTCACTTGGGAGCAGCTGAGCCTGGGAAATGAACCCATGGGTAGGGCTCACATCTCAGGGGGAGCGGGATGCCACTGGTGAGGAGTCAGGCTCAGGGGGCTGCGGGGAGCTTGGCAGAGAAATGAGCCAGGCTGTGTTCTGTATCGCTGAACATTTCTCTCCCACCAGCTGACCATCTCTTTGTACACCACCACCCTTCCTGGCTGCTCTCACACTAAACAGCAGCAGGAAAAACATTTTTTCAGGTGAAATGGGCTGATGCCTGACCCGGGAGGGGTGCATAGGGATGGGCTGTTTTCTGGGTGCAATGTCTGAGAGAGTCTAAGTGTTTTACAAGCCAGTGGAGCATTCTGCAGGGACTACAGCACCGTGATTTAACACCCCTCCTTGACTGACACACACATACCTAAAACTGAATATTTCCCATGTCCGCTCACTTGCTGATATTTTTTTTTCCTTTACCAAGAATGCAGGAACCTGCTGCTCCTGGACCGCTCTGAGATGAGTTTCCGCTTCAAGTGCTCCTGCTTCCAAAGTGGAGCTGCGAGTGCAGCCAGCCGAGCTGCCGGAGAACTGTGCTGCGCCAGGGAAGCGCTTGGCAGGGGCTGCCGGAGCACCCCACGGCGCCTGGAGCAGCACTGGGAAAGGATGTGGGGCTGGAAGGGGAAATGTGCTGGGAACCCTGCATCCTCCCTGGGCTGTGGTATGGTTGCAGGGGGGCATTGCCCCGGCCACGGTTGCAGGGGGGCATTGCCCTGGCCACTGCTCCGGTGGAGGCTGTGTGGGAGGAGGACTCGTGGCAACGATTTTCCACAAAACTGCAAAACTTTGCAGAGTGTTTCATGGCCACAGGTGGCATTTAGGTTTTTTTCCTTGAGAAAATTTCTGCACTTTGGGAAGGTTTTTGTTTTTTTTTTTTCTTCAGGAGAAGACAGCAATCTGAGGAGGGTCTAGCAGCATCTCCTGTAGACTGGCTCTGGGGAAAGGGCCAGTCTTTCTGGGTCAGTGAGTATTGAATATTTATGCTAATTGGAAAGCCTGGCAAGGTGAAGGCTGCCTCTACAGCTCCATGTGGTGGTAGTCCCATTACCTGTCTTAAACTGCGCAGAATGCTAATTTCAGCCTGTTTGCTAAGCAAATGCCTTGACATTTAGGTCAGTGGCTGTTAATTTTGGTACTTCTGCTGTTGGCGGGGCTTCCCCCGACACCCCCCCCACCCCCCCGGGATTTCTTGTTCTAGTTAGAAACTGGTTGCAGAGCATCACCAGATTCCTCCAAATGCAACGGCTGCTGGTGAGCCCGGATTTCCCCGTGCCAAAGTCCGGCCAGCTGAGGGTCGATGTGCTC
>JAVJGJ010000003.1:16508040-16520427 GCA_035590215.1 Microhierax caerulescens
TAACCCATGATTTGAGTTGCATGTTATGGGAATTACTATAGCAGGAATGACCTGAGGCAGTGGGGGACAAGCCTTACAAGAGGCAGTGCAAGTGCAGCAGTGACCCAGCCTAAGCTGGCTTTGGTGCCCAATAACTCCATGCAACACACCACCTCTCCAGTCCTGAGGGACTACCATAAATGATGGAGCCCAAAGTCATGGACTAAATGAACACAGTGGACATTTTGTGGATATTTATAGACATTTTAAAGATATTTTACAGGGGTGGTCCATAGACTAAGGGAATGATACCTGTGTGTATATATCAAAAGACAGGAAAGGTGATGGTGTATTGGGAAGTGTGGGACCCAGGCATGATGTAAATGGTATAGAAAAAGGGATAGATACTTTCCTGGTTTCATCTGGCATAACATTAATTTTCTTCCTAGTAGCTGGTATAGTGTTGTAGTTTTGAATTTAATATGAGAATAACGTTGATAACACACTGATGTTTTAGTTGTTGCTAAGTAGTGCTTACTCTACGCTACTTTTCAGTTTCCCATACTTTGCCAACAAGGAAGGTGCACAAGAAGCCAGGAGGGAGCATGGCCAGGGCAGCTGACCTGAACTAGCCAAAAGGATATTCCATACCACAGAACATCACGCTTAGTACATAAACTGGGGGGAATGCCATGAGGGGCCGAGCACTGCTCAGGGACTGGCTGAGTATCGGTCAGCAGGTGGTGAGCAATTGCATTGTGCATCACTTGTCTTTCTTGGGTTTTATTTCTCTTTGGTTTTTAGCTGTCTCTCTTTTAATTACTATTGTTATTATTATAGTATTATGATAACATTTTATTTTTATTTCAATTATTAAACTGTTCTTATCTCAACCCATGGGTTTTACCTTTTTTTCTGATTCTCCTTCTCATCCCAGCAGGGTGAGGGTAAGGGGCGAGTAAGTGGCTGTGTGGTATTTATTTGCAGGCTGGGATTAAACCACAACAACCATCCTGGCAGATGTACCTGCTTGCAGTCAGAATAGCCAACATGTGCTGTGCAAATGATTTAGTGACAGTTTACCTGGCTGTAAAAGATACCATAGCAATGACAATTACAGCATGGCCACAGGGATCTCAGAGCTCTTTACATCCCATCTCACACTTGCCTATTACTGTATAGTGATGTTGCAGAAAAGCCTGGGGTGGGCAATCAAAAAGAATTCTGAGTTCAATTAAAAACCACCCTGACCCTTTAACTAGGCATAACGATGCTATCTGACCTGGAATTTGCCCAGCACTCAAACACTTGCTCTTTCAAATGAGCAAAAATGGACAGAAGTTGTTTCACAGTTCAGGGGAAAATGGCATCTCCAGCCCTACAGCCCCTCTAAATCTATGCCAAGGCCTCGGTCCAGCACACTTTTGTGCATCTCTCATTGTACAGTAGCTGGGCACTGGGCCACCCTAGCACAGTCCCTGCCAGGAGCGGTGGCCCCAGCTCAGCGTGCTGCACACCAGCCTCTGTTACGCTGCATTTTTTCTCCCTCTTTCCAGCAGTTGCTCTTTCATTATTCACCAGAGCAGTGACTGGATGCTGTGACAACAAAGTTTGTGCCACAATCCTGCAGAGTCCCTCCCAGACCAGTAAATAGTTGCTGATATTGAAAATAATCCATCCGGGCTTCTGTTCAGCATCCGAGGAGGAGAATACACTCATGCTGCTTTTAATGAGGTTTAACCACGCTCGTCAAGGATCTGTCTCAGCAAGGGGCAGCAGTGCAGGACACCTGGCCTGGGAGGGATGCCAGAGCTGAGCTGTGATGCAGCACCCCATCCCTCAGCAGGGCTGGCCCCGCGAGCTGCTCCAGCATTGCCACTATAAATGCCATCGGCACAGGGCATGGGCTGGGTGCCTGGCCACCTGCACCTCTGGGCAGCACCCACCAGCAGAACACCTTCCTCTGCGACTCTGCCAAACACTCTGAGCTAAAGGTTTCCCTGTGGTCTGTCCACCTCAGGCATTGCCATGTTTTCAGAAAGTTTCAGCTATAACTGTCCTATTCTCTGTGGCTAAGATCTGGGACACGTATGCAGTTTTGAGCATCCTTGTCTCTGGTTTGTTGAGAAAACTCAGCAGGAGGTGCCCACCTCGCCTTGCGTGGGAGGTTTTCTGCTTTTGCCAAATTGGCCGAGTTACAGGTGTCTGAAAACATTCTTGTAGCACTTGTTCAGGGTGATGGTGCTTGTGGATGCTGACTGATGTGGCTGATGTTAATAAAAATTGTGTCTTAGATATATTAAATGTGTCATACTCTGAAAAATCAGCATATTGATGTCTCAGATATTGATTTTCATTTTGTGTGGATTAACTTTGTACAGCTAACACGGAGCTAAAAGTTTCTTTTTCTTGTGCAAAGAAATTAATGAATAGCACAGCAGCATTTAGAGACAGCAAAAAACATTCAAAGAAAAGCTTAAAGTGAAATTGTGTCCTCAAAGAAATATGTATATGCTTGCACTGAATAAGACCTGAAGCTGCATGCTGAAGAATGAGGAGAGTACAAAACAGGGAATTACTTCATACGTGTATATCTACTTTGGTCTGAGCAATCCACAATCCTGAGGGACAACGAGGCAGAGTGCGTGAATAACGAACAACATATCCTGGAGGCCTCCTCTAGTGCATTCATGTCATGGGTGTAGCAGGAAGCAAACTAAAGTAACATTAGCTCTGGTAACCCCTAACTTCAGATTATTTGACACTGTAACTGTCAGATTCTAATAATATTTACCTTTATTTATTTAGTGAACAAAAGAAAAAAAGTAAAAACTTTTTGCTTATGCCTCCCAAAAATATTTCTTTTCTTGTCTGGAGATGTATAAACCCCATTATTCTTCCATTACCCTGTTCACCCTAAAAATCTACTCTAGGTGTGCCTCTGCAAAATGGGGTCCCCATTCTGTTTCTCCTCTCCTCATGAGGAGAGGTCTCTCCCACAAAGAAGCCACATTTGCACAACATTAAGCTTATTTTCACAACAAATTACTCCCAGGTTTTTGGATTACTGTGGGGTGGAGAAAAATTATCCTTCATCTTCATTAGCCAATTTAAGAACATAAAACTTCCTTACATGACGTGATAGAGCCATTTATTTGTGGTTTGCCTTCAGTATACCTGGCTCTTCAACCTGTCTTGGGCTTGTATGAATCCTGTGGATCTCTGAGGTCCTACAGCTCTTTCAGAAACCTGGCCAGGCTCAGCCTTGACTTCTCTTCAGCTTTCTGCTATACTAGATGAATGTCAAAACCACCTAATCACCATGGGGCTTGTTTCTCTCCCCCAACTCCAAGATGCCAGGTTGGGACCGAGGGGAGGAAAGGCAGCCAGAGGCTGGGAGCCTTCTCCATAATTTGGGACTGGGTGGGGTGATGGCAAGGAGAAGGTTTCCCTTGGTTTATTTTTCATCATGAACTACAACTCTGGACTGCAAACCTTTCACCCACCTTTTGATCAAGTTCACATTAGGTTCCTGAAGAGCCTGTGCTGATTCACAGGTCAGCGTGGCAGTCATGCAACCCCCTCCACTTTTTGGCACAAGTGCAGGCAACATCACACCTATTGGCTTCCAATTAGAAACAGCCTTTAGCACATATGTAGCACCTGTAGCCTTCAAAGTGCTGCTCAAACATTACCAGAACCCTGGGAATATGGCTCCAGAGAAGTAAAAGGCTCATGCAGAGACCTGGCCCCGAGTCTGCCCTCTCCATCTGCTGGCTCAGATGCATGTAGCAGACTTTTCCATATAATCATGATCATCCTCTTCCCAGTTTATGTTAGACTGCCTAATCACAGAGAGCAGCAGCCACCGATACAGTCAGCCATATTGCAGCAGCTTTATTTGGCCTTAAAAAGTCTGGGAGATCTTTGTTTCCCATGGAAAATCCCTAGTTTAAGATTTGACATCTGATGGCTGTACTAGTAAGTTAGGTCTCATCCTAAAAGCATTCCTAAAAAGATTTTGCTCTCTATCTTTCAGTATCTCTAGTCTGTGCATTTAAATAACACCCCAGTCCCTACACAACTGCTCTCAACGAAAATACCAGCTAGCAGCTGTCCTGCGAAACCAGACTGTAGGCATGAGGAAGTGGGTAGCAATCAACGTGGTGAGTAAATTGGATGAATGCTGGGGAAGAGGGGCATGTTTTAGGCATTGTAAGTTTTGTTCTTCTCCGCTTATCTCTGTGTCTGGCTGCTCTCTGTTCTTATATTGTGAGGCCCTGAGAGAGGGGATTGTTGTTTGTTTGTTTGGGTTTTTTTAATTTTTATTCTGCATTTGTATGGCTCTTTGGACAAGTCCTGAGTGCTGCCTTAACACATACCTGTTCTAAAAATTCCTCTGTGTGTAGTAGGTTATGTTGCTTCCTGATCTCATGATGAGGTGCCTGATTAACCTATACATGTAACACTTGGACCAGCTCCATAGCTGGTATAAAGTGACGTAACTACCTGGTTCTTGTCCCGTGGTAGCAGGATTACTATATATAACCTGATAGTCACTGAAATACTACATGGGGTAAAGACCTCTGTCTGCATTTTCTCACACGCACTTGTCACAGAGAGATCACTTGGTGATCACTTGGGCAGCACTGGTTATCTCTCATCAAGTGTCAGCTCTTCAGGGAGAAGTGGCTGTGCCGGGGACCCCATCTCAGCTCTGTGCTTCACTGACCTTACAGACACTGCTGGAAATCAGCAGATACCTCTTTGAAATGAATACGTAGCACTGATATAAGATTAAAAATCTGGCTCAAAATATGTTTAGGTGAGGGACACCTTGATCTTTTATGTCCGAGCTGTTTGGATAAAGGATGAGAAAAAGATTGCTGAGACACATATAGGAACATTAAGATGGTTGGATGTAGAGGAATCATAGAGGACTGTATGAAAAATTTATTTGTAAAAAGGTTGTAATGATTGTTAAAAACATAAGGTATGAAATGTTAAAAAAGAAAAAGAAAAAATTGGGAAGTGTAGTGGAATGAAGCTGGGTTAATTAGCATTGATAGCATACAGCTGTGGGCTGGCTTGGGGGCAGTGGGCTGGTTGATGTAGATAAGGTGCAGCTGTGCCTGGTTAAGTAGTTGAGAGCCAGTGAAGGGAGCAGCTGAGGAGGAGAGAGGGAGGAAGAAGAGAAGAGGGAGCATGCCCTGGGTGAGGAGGAGAGACGAGGAGAAGGCAGCAGAGGGACTGGCACGAAGAGTGTGCTGGTATGAGATGGTGAAAGACCTTGTTGCAGCTGGATAGTCTGGAGAGTGCTGTGACAATTGGAGTTGTATATTATCAACGCTAATTAACCCAGCTTCATTCCACTACACTTGGAGGCCTGGGGGTAGAAAAGGGTGGTCTTATTCATGGGTGCCTGCCCAGGCACTTTCTCTTTGGGATGAGGAGAGGCAGCATCTTGGCTCCCGATGCATTTATTGTCTCAGTGTCAGGTTGTTCCATGTCGCTGACATGTCTCGGTCCCCATTTTTGCTGTGCTAAGGGCAGAAATCTCCATGGCCAAACCACTGCAGAGAGACAAAGCCCTGCTGGCACTGGTAGCTGATTTCCCTTGTATTTGGGGTGAACCCTGCCCACTTCTGCGTTGACCCTGCTCTGTGTTGAAGGCAGAAGGAACTCAGCCTTGACAGCTTTCGGGCTGGACACATGCAAACCTCAAATAAAGCTTTCTTGAGTATAGAGGCTCACTCTAGTAACACAGAGATATTTGTGTGCATGCAAAGCTGGGAGTACAGCGTGGGGAAGAATGAGTTGCTGTAATGTTTTGTGATGAAAAAGTGGAGACACTGTTAAAGAAAAAAGGTCCTATTTTCTTCTGGCCAAGCCTCACTGGGGAAACTCCAACAAAATCAGTGATGTTTGGCCCAGAAAGGGAGCGTGTTGGCATAAGCATAAACCAAAGCATCCAAATGCTCGCAGATGATTTATGAGAATTCCTAAGGCCTTTACTGCCATTTCCTCCAGCTGCCCGAACTCCTTCCACACCATCCTCCCATCTGAGAGCAGGAATTAGCCTCCTTTTTCCTAAATGCTGAATCTGGGGAAGATATCTGATGGAGCAGGCCCTCTGCAGATGCCCGTGGGTTTCCTCTTAAAATAAACAGGCTAACTCAAGCCCCGCTGGAAAACCAAACATCTCCCTTGGGCTGCTTTAGCAGGCAGCGTTTCCCCTCGTGGAAGCACAAAGTCTGTGTGTAACAGACACAGCATCAATTAGGGAAAATCCAGCACCAGCTGATGAGCTGTGTGATTTGATATCTCCCCCACTGTAACATGGACAGCGTTATTTTGCCTCGGGTTCTCTACTTGCTGGTGATCTGGTGATCAATTTGTCCCAGAGCTGAAGTATGGTTTTACACAGCTCCTTCAGTCTCCAGCTACATCTTCTGTTCCTAGGGAAGGGGGTCTCTGGAGTGTCTGAAAAACCATGGTTAATGCCCTGCAGAGACCTGCCACAACTTATGAGGGAGGAAGAAGGTCACAGACCTTTGGTGATCCTGTCAACCTGGCCATCAAGAGGTTGAAAAATCAGTGCAGCCTCTTATTTCAGCTGGGGCACTGGGCTTATCGTAGATCTGACTGACTTCTCATTTCTGGGGAGTGATGCTCAAAACAGGCTTCTTCACTCCCATGTAACCTCTGGCTGGATGTGTGCCATGCTGAGGACAGAAGCCAAAGGTGGTGGAAGTTCTCAAGCAGCTGGGGAGTTGACAGTGGCTCAGCGAGACCACAGGCCTGGGGAGATGCCCTGGCTTGCTTCTAGCTGGCACTGACCCTGACATCAATGGCAACCCTCAGCACTGTCATTGCAGCTGGACTTTGCTGCCTTCTCTGCTCTGGCTCTAGTTGCTGTGCTATCCATGAGCCATCCCACCTGGCCTAGGGACTGACCCTTGCATCTCTACCAGGATGCTGCTCTTTGGAGAGAGAGGTGTTGAAGAAAAAGCTGTGGGCACAGTTTCTCCATGTGTCATTGATACCAGGATCCTGATCAGCAAACTGCTTTCATGGTGAGAGAAAATCCCCCAAAGCCCTACCTGGCAGCCAAGCTCTGGTCAATGCAGTATGAGCTGTTCTGCTCAGATGGTTAGTGCAGAGAGAGAGAAAAGTTTCCCAAGGATGACTCACAAATTCCTGGTGATGAATGTGCTGAGGTTAGTCTGAGATGAAGTCAGCTTTCACTAAGCATGAATGCTGTAGAAGGGGGTTAGCTCTTGACTTGGTCTCCATCCCATGCGTGCACAAAGAGGCACCAGCAATAGCCCCAACGCAGAGTCCAGCACTGGCACACATCCCTCTCCAAGGGCTGAGCAAACACAAGAAACTGCCAGCCTCTCCTTTGCCATCTCTCCCTACTGGATTAATAACTGCAAACTTGTCTGGAACCAGAATATCAGTGGTTCCTTGGCGCTTGCTCAGCGCTAACAAGCAGCAGTGTAACATGCTTATAGGCAGAGACGGAAGCAGAAAGAAAAACAAGGCAACACTGCAGGCAGTGCTGACATCAGACTTGCTTTTATTTTAGCTTTCAAGGTGGTTTTCCAGATTTAATTGTGTTCGGTAGTTAAAAAGCACATTCGTTTCTTCATTACCCACAGCATATTGGATGTCCCTGTTCTTAAGTTGTTTTGATTTCTAGGTATTTGAGAGTTTAACAAGGTTTTGTGTTTGTTTAAGGACTTATTGCCCACCCAATTGAAAGATAATGGGACGCTGTAGTCTTGCCAAGTGTTTTTATGCTTCAATAAAACAACAAGCAATTTACACAAGGCAATAAAACGGTACCCTGCATCCCCAATGAAGAAACACAAAGCAATGTTTGAAATGATGTCTAGCTCAGAAAATAAATCCACCCTTACTCAATGCACTCCATAAAATTAACTAGGTACAAAATCCCCCATACACTTTCCTTTCCCCAGAAGTTTGGAAAATTAGCACAAGATACACTTGAAAATCCTGCAACCTATCAGCGTAATTTGTCCCAAGGTACATTGCTGTCTGCAGAATGGCAGACTGACTGCTCATTAAGACTTGCAAAGGGGCATAGGTTTGATCATATATATTCCATCATCCCTGATTTCTCTTCTTTTTGTGCTCTGTCACTTTTAGAGCTTTGCCTGGTCGCTTGAAATGCTGAAGGACCCCATCTGATGTAATGATTTACCTCTTTACCCGCTCTGCTGCAGGGCTCAGGCATTTGATGGCATTTTCTACACTGCCATTCAGAACGTTTGGGAGGCTCTGCTGTCCTTCTGCCCTCTGAACAGCTCTTCTGCCACCTCTTTCCAAGGGCTGAGAGCATCCCTGAGCCCTCAGAGTGGCCTCTTGTTGCCTTGCTTGTTTCTTCCATAGTGGCAAAGTAGGATTTTGGAGTCTACCCATGTCACAGTGAGCACTCTTGTTCCATGGAGGCCGACCATAGCAGGTAAGTAGCCCTGTTCTTCAGAAGTGTGCTGTCATATGTCTTGCCTCCATTTGAGTCTTGAGCTTCAAAAGCTTTTCCATCTGAAAGACCTCTTGGCCATAAGGATGCTCTTCCCTGTCCCTTCAGGGACTGCCACAGACAGGGGATTTCAAGTTCTGTCTTGACAAGTGACAAGAAGAGGTCTGAGCCCAAAATGGGGTACAAACCCCCTCTTGTTCTCCCATCCCACTTACTCTTGGCAGAAAAGGGTTCCTGCTGGCTGTTCCAGTGGAAAATGACACAGTGAAGCCTGAGCTTTATATGTTTGTTGCCTATATGCAGCAATTTCCACCGTAAGTGTTGCTGTTGGTAGTACAGCAGGGACACCGCCAGCAAATAAAGGCTCAGTTTTGCCTTTGCAGATGCCAACTGAACTGGCATCTTGAAGCACAGAATGGCAAAAAGCATGGCAGAAAGTCACAGCAACACTGTCCTTGGGGACAGCTGTAAGCCAGCAGGGAAACGCACTCTGCAGGGCTGTTCACGTAGCCCCTTTCAAAAACCATAAACCCCAGCATTTCCAAGCATGTGCTGTTTCGGAAGCTTGCAGTCATTCATACCAGTGCTAGCCCTACTGGTGTGAGGGACCCCCCAGTTTAGCATCCATTTGTGCTAAAGGACCTTCTGAGATGCTTTTCAGGACTGCATCTCCACCCACCCTGCTGACCTTTGGGGTGCCTTTCAGCCTCTTCAGCAGCTGCTGCTCAATGACTCTTCTGGCTTGTAACAAGGGAGGCTGTTTGGAGAAATAAACATACAATCTGGCCAGCTGTGAAACCAGGTTCACAGTGATCTTTCCTGACAAATAAGGTCAGAATCTTCTTAAACAGGAACATGCCTGGGCACGGAGATTAAAGCTTTCCCGTATCTCTTTTGCCATTAAAATCACACTTCTCATGAGAAACTCCCCTCCTCTTTCCATAAAAGATCTAGCCTGTTTGAGCCATCCACTTGTCAGGGTATGATGGATTAATGCAGCAAAAGGTTGCTGAGGCTCTCCTCTGGGCATGTACTTCAAAAAGCACCCTTGGTCTGGCATACTGAGCAAATTTCACTCCTAGTCCTGAAGGCTTGGCCAGGGGGATGCTTGTGAGACCAGATCACTGTTCTCTGCAGAAATTACAGGGGTCAAAGAAGTAACCACACTCTAATTTCTAACAGCTGAGATCTTCAATGCAAGGAGCAGATACAAAAGCAGCACTGTCTGTGGCTTACTTATTTTTCACTAGCAGCTATATTACGGAAACTCGAAAATTAAGGAAAATGGAGTCCTTGCTACCGTATTCAGAGATCTTCTCCTCTAGGCTACCTTCCTAAATCTTTTTTTGGACAGGTCCCAAGGGTAATGCACTGAAGGAGAGAGGGAACGAATGCACACTAGGGTCTATTTTTAGTGATTACACTAAGACTGAGATCTGCTTCCCCTGCCCCAGCCCATCCTCAGCCAAAAAAGGCCCTGCAGAAACTGCTGAAGCTGTAGTGAACAGCCTGTGCCAGTGACACCCTCTCTGCTGGGGCACTCGCCTTTGGTGCCTGACCTAGCAAAGGGTGTCCCCATGCAAGGTCCAGGGAGGAGAGTCGGGAGCGCTGGTTCTTCTGTTTTGAGTAATTTCAACCTGCTTGCTTCCCTGCCTGGGTGCACAGTGCCTGGTGTGTTGGGAATCTGCTCCCTCCAAAGCATTCTCCTGCTCTGCTTGGGGAAAGAGCAACATCACAAAAACCCTAATCACAGCAACATCAGCTTTCACAGAGCACGACACCACAGGAAACGTAGAGGCAATTTCCCTTCCTATTCTTTAGCAGTGTTTCTCTTCTGCAATTTCTCTAATTACAGGGAACACTTCAATGAGTTAGGATATTTGCTCCTCTCCGTTATCACCATCTGGATTTGCTGCTCTTGTCATATGTTCCCCAGCCACCCTCGGCAGTGCCACTGCCAGCTGGCATGCAGCTGGCATCCCTGGTGCTTGGCATCCCTTAGAAGGGAAGGAAAGGGTGGCACGGGGGAGCTCAAGGCAGATACTGATCTCACAGGTTTCAGTGTTGATCTTGAGCAAACTGGAGTCACTCCATATTTATACACTGCTGCTCCACCATATCCCATGGCTTCCATACCTAATTTTTCTAATTCATACCACTGTGAAACCAGAGTAAATATGCTGCTGCAGGGGAATTCATCCAGCTTTAACAAAGCCTAAAAATTAGCCATGGGGGAAAAGAAGGAAAGGGAAGAGCGAGTGAGGGAATGTATCATTGCTTGGATTGGCAGAATTGTTCCCAAATTGAATGTTTTCTGCTGGCCTGCAGCAGCTCTGTAAATAATGGTGTTATACAGCCACCCATTCCAGTCTCCTTCCTCCGTTCACCCCTTCCAGACCTTCCTTCAGCAGGAGGAGCAGCTTCCTTCTGTGCAGCATCCAGCTTTCCCCAATTATTGGTAAAGGTACAAAGGATGGGGTGAGAGGAGAAATGATGGTGCAACCTCCTGCGTAACTTGGCTGGCCACAGACCCTCGGTCTCCTGATGCCTTTTGGTCGGGCTTCTTGGTTGGGGCTGATCAAGTAGTAGGAAGTTTCTCATGGGTTGGGGGCCAGCAGGTACCCCTGCTGCTGTGTATTACCAAGCTGGTACCAAGCAATGAGGAGCAGGTGCTACGGACCCAGCCCCGGCTGAATCCAGGCATGGTCTGTTGCATGCTCATAGCCCAGCTTTGAAATTTTGATGTTTCTTCTTGTTTGCCCCAGGGCCGCACAGTTTGCTTCGGTGCTCCACCTTCAGAATCACATCTGTGAGGAGAGACAGGAGCCCCCAGAGGTCTGTGTGTTACATGAAATGTTAAGAATTCAAGTTCTGTTTCTTTTCCTGGGGGGTAACTTCCCTTAAAACAAGATTTTGCTGAGATGTCCTGGGTAGGTTATTCCCTTCCCACATCTGGGTGGGAAGAACTGCGCCAGCAACCTTCTGCCTAGCAGCCGTAGTGAAGTGAGTTTTATGCGTATAGCATTAGCAGAACATTTTAGGATACTCTAGGATGAAAACTACTGCCATATAAACCTAGCACCTTGCAGTAAAAACAATTCAGCCAAATGCACGTTGGAGTGTGGTTTTAACCACCTCTGGGCCTCTGTCTCCGCATGCACAGCATGTCCATGATCGGCCCCAGCATCACCTCACCCTCATGAAGATTTTTGGCTTTTAACCAGGGCAGGTCTTTAAGGAGATCAGGGAGCTATACTGACTTATGCTTAACCACACACCATTTCTTCCAGTTTCCTTTGTGTTACAGCTGATCGGGCTGTAGCTGTAGATGTTGATTTGCACCTCTTGGGCAGATTAGTCAGAACTGGATTAAAGTACAGGAAAGATGGACTGTAAAAGGGAGGCTGCAGGGAACCCAATACTCATGGAAGAAGGGAGCTAAATATCTTTTATAGTCTCTCAGCTTCCCGTTTTTTTCACTGAATCATAAAAATTAAAATAGGAAAAGACTGGCAGCATGAAAGCCTCCTTCTGCCTCTGCCGTGCCACCAGTGGTGAGAGCCGCTGGTGTTTGCTGTGGTCCTTCTGGGGGATGGCAGAACTCCCAGCCATCACCGCTGGCGTTCAGCCGTGCCTCTTCCAGGGAGGTCCTTTCCAAGGTGCATGTCCTACCATTGCCAAATGAGCTTTTCATTTCCTCAGTGGATTTTCTCCTGCAGCTCTCTCCCCTCCTCTGATGTCATGGGCAGGACATTTGGTTTCCCCCCTGTGACAAGTCTTCATTCTCTCCCGTTGGGTTGCCCTCCTAGTGGGCCTCTTACCCCTGCCTGACATTTCCTTCTTTCTTCCCACAATAAGTCGGGGTCTGGCTCATGTGGTGAGCTCTGCAGGGAAAGGAC
>JAVJGJ010000003.1:16532037-16561518 GCA_035590215.1 Microhierax caerulescens
CATGTGAGGCTTGTGATCTGAGTCTGCGATGGTTATGGGCTGTGTGTAGTGACACACAGGCTACTTCTCCCTGCTGACCACATGTAGATGGAAATGGGGATGGTTAGAAAAAGAGACTTTTTTTGGAAACTACCAAAGGATGCTGTATTTTCTTCTTCCTTGGCAGGAGCAAGAAAACTCAACTATCCAGCTGTGTGCAGTTCCCTCAGACTGCTGTCATTTATTTTGATGTGCTTTGTCCTCCAGCCCTGTAACTCAGAACTGTTTGTGACTGTATTTTTCCCTTCATTTGATCTTTTGATGCCTCCCTTGGAGTGTGACAGCCTGTTGGACAGTACAAGTAGCAAGGGCAGAACTAGCCAGTCTCATAGCTGGAGACGTGGCTTTGCCTTCACCTTGCTGGTACTGGATCCTTGAAATGCACATGGTGGGGCACATCCCATCCTTGGATAGCTGGGAGTCTGCACACCATCATCTCAGAGCTAAGGCTTGTCCCCCGTGCTCCCAGTGCCCACTGCCTCCTTGGGAACTGAACCCAAGGGGTGGTACCAGATGGGGCAGATGGGGCAACCTGGGAGCACAGGACATGCACTGCGTGCTGTTGTCCAGGTTGTTGGAACCAGGGCTGTCCAGGGAGGTGAGTTTTAATCTGGAACTTGCTATTTGGTGTTTTCAGTGATTTCAGGCTGTAAACCCCTCCCCATTCCCTGGGGTGGGATTCCTGCCCTGGCAGCTGTGCTCTCAGCATAACATGGGTGTTGTGGGCTGAACTGGGGCTATCCTGGGGACGGGAAACTCCCCTCAGATCTGCAAAATTGCATTTAATTTTGAATGCAAAAATTGTATGGTGCCATTCTCCTAAAATAGCAAGGAACATTTTACCACCCCTTGGAAATACAGGCAAAACCCACATAGCTTGGGGTATCTTGCTAGCACCTAGGCATTGTGTGTGTTACCACTATCTAGACAGATGGGAATAACTAAATCATCCTTCCTGGTTTAGGGCTTTTGCTGTCCTTTGGGACAGGGCTCTTAATCTGTCTTCCTTTGGGAAACTCCGTATGTTTGTTTTCCTCTGGCCTGTTTGGCATGTTGAAGCAAAACGATGTGATTGACCCCTAGGGTTACAGATGAAGCCTAGTTTCCGATCTTCGTTAATTTAGGTTAGCTGCAGGGAAATCTCAGCAGCACTGTAGACGTTACAGATGAAAGCAGAAGCTGAATGGCTTGAAGATGTTCAGCACTTTGGAAATCTGTAAATATTCAGCTGAGAGAGAAGTGGAGCATGTGTGTGTGATTTACTGGGTGTCTTTGGCAAACTTCACCCTTATTGAAGCAGAGGAGGAACAGCGATTACTTTTTTTTTTTTTTTAAAAAAAAAAAAAAAAAAAGAAGGGGAAATCTTTTTAAATTTTGCTTGTGGCTTCCCTGAACACATAGATTAGATAGCCTTGAATTTACATTCCAGTGAAAGCCAAAGCCTCTTGGAGGCAAAGGAGGCACAGAGCGGTGGTGCTACCGGGGGACCCATGCTGGTGCTGCATGTGGCTGCTTCCCTGGTGGGTGACAGCCGGGGCCGTGGTGGCTCGGATGCCATCCTTCAGGAACTGCTTACCTTGCAGCTGCTGAATGTTGTCTGTGGGAGGGTCGCTCAGTGTTTTTCTCAGGGATTTTGGGACATGTTTTTGGCACCGCGTGGATCACATGAAGTCCCTGGTTCCCACTGGAGTGAGGGGGAGAACTGGGTGCAGTTCCCTGCCAGTATGACAGCCCTCCCCTTCCCCCTGATCTGCAAGGGCCCTCCTGAGGAGTTTCTGAGGAGGGGGCAGCAATCTCTGAATTCCATTCCAAAGGACTAAGGAGGAACAGCCTCTCTCCTGCGCAGTCTGTGCTAATAAACATCAGCCCAGAGTGTGTGGGACAGGCAGGTGAATCCTCCCAGGCCGTGCTGGCAGGGAACTGGCTTCATGGAACCGGCTTTTGGTGGCTGCACTTGTGCGACGCTAAACGTTCAGTGAGGCTGTTCCTGTTAAGTCCCCTGGCCTCTGGTTTAACCAGGAGACAAACCCCTGCTTCTTGCAGCATCCCTGCCTGCTCGCCCTGCCCCTGAAGAAGTCGAGGCTCTAATGCAGCAGAGCCACGGCAATCCACTCGAAGGCAGTGAGGCAGAGACAGGGCTGTTCACATACCAAGCTCCTTCTTCCTGATGCGGAACTGTGAATGCAGCTGCTGGTTTAATGCTGAAGCCAGCCTTTTTCCAAGGATCAGCTAGTTTGGTTGCGAGAAAACAGCTTAAAAATGTGTTGCCTAATTGCTATTGCTTAATTAAAGGAAAGAGCATGCCCACTCTGCATTCTGGCTGTGCTAGGGAAGGGAGGCAAGCAAAGCTGGGAGGGGGAAAGTTCAGAGGAAGCCTGAAGCAAAGTGGTTTTGTGCAGTTCTTAATGGTCAGCCAAATGCTGCTGAACTTTTTCACTGGGCTGCAGAAGCTGTTACAAAATTTTTTTCTCTTGTCCCTTTTCTTCCTCACACAGAGCCAACTCTGTGAGCCAGCAGCTTGGTATGGTATAGATTGGAAGGGAAGGTTTTGGGTTTAACATGTCATTGAAATTTGTTTCTAGCTATCCCCCTGGTTGCTTTGAGTGGGTGGAAAGTGGGTGTCCTGTGGTAGCCAGCATCTGTGTCAGCAAGTCAGCATGGAGCAGTACAGCACCGTGCAGAGTCACCTGCATGGGTCTGGAAACAGTACGGCTGTGTTTGCATATTGCTGTGCCCTCAGCTGAGAAACGTCCTAGGTGGAACTGAGAAACATGCGAGGTGGAACTTATTTCAGCACAGCATCCTGGAAATGTGCTTGTTTTGTCACAGCCACATTGCCCTGATGTCTGGACTGAGCAGTCCCAGGGCTTCCAGATCTATGGTTGCTGTGTGTTACGTACAGTCAGGTGTCTCTGCACCCATGGGGTGGGCATGCCTGGTGCTTCACCGTTCTGACTCTTTGGCTCTAATTTCTTATCGCTTTGGTTGGTTGTGCGGTTTTGGGGTTTTTTTTTGTTGCATTTTTCTGTCTTGTGCTGCTGGACTTTGAGGCCTAGAGGTAGGAAAGACTTGCCTAGTCTCGGTTTCTTCATCACCTGCGGAGGGGTCCTCTCCTGGGAAGCTGGAGGCTGAGCAGCGCTCACCAGTGGGAAGTGCAAGCAGGAAGGTGTTGACATTCAAACTCAGTAGCCAGCTCCCAGCCAGCTTGTTTATACCATTAACCACCTGCTGCAATGGAAAGGCCATCTTCAAGCAGAATACCCGTATGTGGGTCTCGGGTGACAGTGAAGCGAGCGATGGCATGAATGAGGACAAAAGGGTGTATGCTGCTGCTGCCTGGAGATGAGTATGTGCAGCTCCCAGCCTGGCAAGTTCAGAGAACAGTTTAGATCCAGCTGCAGACATGCGCTGAGCCTCTGCAGTGGTTACATGGCTGTTTAGACTTGGAAGGAAGGACTGGAACATAAGATCAAAGGTAGATGCATGAGGCTGCGGGTCTCAGCCATCTGCTAAGTGCATTGCAGGTAGCAGGGCTGGCTGTGCTGTGGCATGAAATTCCCAGCGCCTCTTGCAGAGGAGCATTCCCATTGCCCGCATTACATCGCAGCCCGAGCATGCGGGCTGCGCCGCACCACAGTAGGGTTTAATTCTCTTTCCAGACCAGCTTTTAATCCACTTATTTTTCAGTAGGTCTGTTTGAACATAAATAAATGTAATTAAATGTGCGTTTCCCAGTTGGACAAAGGCAAAGTAGAAGAAAGCAGCTGGCCTGGAAGGAGGCACAAAGGCTTTGAAACAAGCTTCTGTGAGGTGCTCTGATGCTCTTTTTGGAGTTAGTGAGTATTCAGTGAGGCAGATGCCAGGGAAAATGTGGTTTTTACCCATGTGAATTGCCTTGATCAAAATCCTTCTGTTTGTTGCGGAAATGTGTAGGATGCAACAGGAGAAGTGGTGGGAAAATTAATGTCTTTGGGATCTCAGTTACTGCTATTGCCTGTATGTGGGGGTGTGTACATGTTGCGCTGTTGCTGTCAATCTGTTGCAGTTATATCATCTGATGAGGTGCCGAACAAAGATCTCTGAAGGTCAAGGGGTATTGATGTCATTCAGTGTTTCACAGGATTTGACCCACATGAGTAAGCTAATGAGATACCTCAGCATGTGTGTTACCCCTTTTGGTAATTGGTGACACCAGTTGCTTATAAAACACAGTCACCAAACTCCTAAAGGACACTGTCAGGTCACAGAGACACAATGAGGTGAAAAAGACCAAGTCAGAAGTCTAGTTTTCTTCTCAGCTATTTCCTCACCCCCTTTTTTTGCCATTACAGTGAAACGACATCTGAGGTTTCAAATTAGAGGGTTATAGTACAGTCGTGTCCCTTGGTGCATGCAGAATGGGTCTGCACCTGCATCTGAGCACGAGGAAGAGGCGTAGTCCCAGCCTGTGCTTTTCTAAGAACCCAGCACTTAGCAGGTTTTCAGGACAGAGGAAAATCTGCCGTGGCCAAAAATAGTTCCTTCTCTGTGACCAACTGGGAGTGGGATCTGGCTGGCCATCACATCATCACTCACACTGCTGTTTCGCTTGAAACCTGGAAAGTGGATATGCTGTCAGATATTTTAAGGACACTTTTGAAACATAAGGGTACTTTCTGTATCCTACCAGCGGGTTCAGCCTGAGCTGAGCACCCCTTTACCTGCCATCTCCCTTAGGATGTGCTGAGGGATGTGTCCTTGGTAATGCAGAAGTTGCACACCATGCAAAGTCCTCTGCATTTCCACAGGAGTTTTCATGGGTGTGAGAGGGAAGGAGCTGCCGTTATGCTTTCTTAGGCAATCTGGTTTGGGTCTGTTCTTAGCTGCTAGTTATTGCAAAATAGTTAAATCTGCTTGCTTCCACCAAGGAAAGGAAACCGCCTGGAAGCACTGCTTCCCAACTGCCACTTGCCTTCGTGTGTGCGGGACTGAAGAAATAGTGGGTAGGTTGTGAGTTTGTTATCGATACGGGATGCAGGAGCACCCAGTCAGGATGCGAAAGGGAGCATCTAGGTATGAACTTTCACGCTGCTATGAAGGCAATTCTTCATTTCTTGTTGAAGTGTGGGGTAGATTGAACTGTACCAGTGGCAGTTCCCTCGAGTCCTTCACTGATGTGACAGTGGAACTCAGGACCAGCCTGTGCTCAGATACAAACCTGTTTCAGCTGGCAGCTCCTAGGATCTCTAGCATCTCCAGTCAGTGGAACTGGGAGAAGGGGCAGGAGCAATGATTTTGAGGTTTTGGTGATGGGGGGTGTAGCTGGCTTGCTCCTTCCCTCCCCATGGCAGCTCAGTGGGGACAGAAGCTGTGCACGAAGCAGTTTGCTCACCTCCGTGGTGACAGCAGTAACATCAGTGCTGCGTGTGGAGATGGAGCCCAGCTGCTCCGAGTGGGTGAAAGATGAGAAAGCTCCTGCCATGGCCTCCCCAGGCCTCTGGGCACGAGTCCTGGAGCCACTGACTCAAAGCAGTGAGGGGGGATGAGGGCAGGGGACAGGGAGCGTGGGGAAGCCATGGGCCCAGGAGCCGGGGCAGGGTGAGCTCGGAGCCATCCTGCTCCCTTGATGGGAGCAGCAGGGCCGAGAGGGGAGTCAATTTTCCAGTCTTAGCTTTTACGCTTTATTACTGCTGCTTTCAGCAGACTCGTTTGGCGGATGGAGCTGTAGGGGGGCTGCAAACAATGGCTGCTCACATTTTCCAGCTGTCAGATACTTAATGACATTAACTCCCCAGCCCCCTGTTTTTATTATTTATTTTATTTATTTTTTCCTCTCTGGCACAGCCAGCTGGAGTGCTGCCAGAAGCCAGCTCGACCCGAAACCTGGCCCCGATTGCTGTCCTTCACCTTGCAGGGGACCTCAGCAAAGGGGCTGCTTGCTTGTAGGAAGCAAAAGTGTGGAGTAGCTGAGGTGCAGTGGGGCTCCCTGGTCTTTCACTCCCCTTGAGGAGCTGTAAATGTACATTAACTAGATGGATGTGTGGGAGGAAAGTGTCTCCTCCTTGAAAGCAAGGAAACAATTTGCTTTGTGTATGGAAAAGGCATCTGTTCTCTGCACAGACTACTGAAAGCAGCAAAAGCCATCCGGTCTTAGCATCCCAAAGAAGGGGAGGGCTCAGGGCTTTGCCAGCTCCATCATCCTGCTCACCCACAGCCACCTTTAACCCTTTGTAACCCCCTTGCAAAGGCTGACAGGTTCACATTGCTCTTGCACTGAGCTCCCACCATCCCAGGCCCTGTGTCAGTCACTGGGCTGCTGGTTCAGTGGCTCTGAGCAGGCTGGGGTTTGACCCTCGCAGCCTAGGTGTCTCCAGTCACTTTCTTGAGCTCTGCTGGTGCTAGCTTTGAGTTGAAGGGCGCCTGAGCTCGGGAGTGTGCTAAGCCCTGCTGCAGCCCAGGTTGTTCAGTTATTCTTGCGAATTAGCAGACAATTTACATTCAGCCTTTCCTGAGGGTAAGGGTGATGGAGGAGGGGATGCTCGGCATAGAGAGGAAAAAGGAAAAATACCTTTGGACTCTATCCAGCTCTTTGAATTCTGGAGCTAAGTGGGTCGCACCATCTCTGAACGGATCCTTTCTGCTTAGCTTTGACTCCAGCATACAGTTTGCCCTTGTTATACATGTATTACATATAAGTGCCTGTAGGTCTGTACAAGCATTGTACACAGTTTGCATGCTGTCGCAACATGCCTGCTGCTGTGTATGGTAAGCATGCTTGTGTGTTTAAATGGTAAGAGCTCGAATGCTTTCAGGAAGCTGCAGCTTGGGAACATCCTGAAGATTTACAGTGCCTTTGTCTCCACTGCAGGCTACCTGCTAGGTATGTGCTCCCGTGTGTATACTGCTTCCCTCCCATCGTGTGCTCTGGGTTCTGCAGGGGAAAAAAAAAAGCTAATTTAAGAACACTCTTGCGAGTTCCAGTAAGTTGCTTCAATTAATTCTTTGGTGTTCCTGCATTTATTTGTTTTTGATGCCATAGCAGTAGGAAGTCAAAAAAGATCAGGGCTTTAGTTTGTTAATCAGTGTACAGGCATGTTACTAAACCCTCCCTGCCCCAGAGAGCCCAGGCAGTGTCTGGGGGATGGTGTACCCGGGGGATGGGCGACGATGTACCCAGTGCAGGAGAGCTAAGCATCGCAGTCTGGTGAAGTCTGAGCTGTCATTCTGTATAGCGGCAAGGAGACATCCTCTGCAGGGTTTGATTTAAGAGCTGAGAGCCTACAGGTCAGACTCTTGAGCAGCCACCATTCATTACTGGGGTTAAATGCAAGCCAAAAGCGATTTTGCTCCCCTTTGCACTGAAGAAAGTGCACTTTAATGGGTCTCGGTGGTAGAAAGTGAAGATGTCCTTCCTCCGGTGCATCGGAGTGGGTGAGAGGACCATCTAGCTTGTGTTTCCCAGGGACTTGCTGTAGCCAATTTACCAGAAATGCAAAGGCAGGAGCGTGGGAGGATTCCCATGAGGTGGTGAGTAGGAGTTGATAGCTTGTACCTCACAGACCTCCTGGTGTGCGAGAGAAAAACTTGAGTATTAAAGGCACTTGAAAGCGGTCGTTCCTGCAGACACCGCATTATTCCAGTCCACTTCACCTGCGGCTTCTCCTTTTTTGCACCGTTTCATTTTCTGCTTGACTACCAATGAAAGCAATATGCTATTTTGATATTATTAGTGGTAGAAAGGCCTAATTAGACCTTTTCTTTCCTTTGACAGTATCTGCCCTGCCTGCCTGGGAGCTGATCCACCATGCCCAGCTGGTCATGCAGCAGGTTTTCCCAAGGACCATGGCATAGCATCCTTCTCCCTTTCCTGATGCTTGTCCCACTTACCAGGCACAGAGGGCTGTGGGAAAGAGTAAGCCTGAATTTGTCATCCTCCTTGCTCAGAACTGACACCTCCCCAAGTTATTGATTTGGCTATCAAATCTCAGCCAGGGGCTGAAACTTGGCAAAGAAGGTTTTTGAGTCAAGTGTGTGTGTGTGACAGAACATATAATGGATTTTCCTGTAGGAAACATCCTGGATCAGGGGCATAAGCACAGGAAGAGGGGTCAGGTTTGACTTGGTTGTACTTGCTCCAGGATGTGTATCCCGTAATGACGGTGAACCCCAAAAGCAAGGACCTGCTTATTCCATTATCTCAGGACTGGTCCAGACCCATTCCCATGTCCAAGCCCACTTTTCCCTTGGCTTGCAGACTCAACCCAAGTGACTTGTCTTTATTTCCCAGCAGTCCCAATGACAGCTTTTTACCGTAAAAGTTGGCTGGGAGAATGAATAGGAGAGATTTTGCACTGGAAACTCTGGCTGCTGATGCTTAGAGGTGCAATTTGTTGTTTATTTTGAAGGCTAAACTAGTAGTTATACTGGCAAGTGCTGGAGTTGTAGTATCTGGGTTTACACTGGGAGCTAGGGCAGGTGAGGAGATGCGGCACTTACCTGGCCAGGGCTGAGCTTACTCTGCACACTGTCCTTGCCGGTGCTGAGCTGGTGTCACCAAGTCCTGCTGTGCTTTACCAGCATGTGTCCTGGCATCGTGTCTACCACAGCTGTGCTGCTGTGGGCTGGCATCATGCTTGGTGCTGACTGCAGCCATGGGTACCTCCCTCAGCTCTGTCCTCACGGAGCCTGTGGGCACGGCCGAGTGGGTCCCAGCACAGTGATCTCTTGGATCAGTGTGATGGCTGTGAGTCCAAGTCACTGGCCACTCTTTTTTTTCTTCTTTTTCCTAATCTTTATCAGTAGCATATTAGATGTTTAATCTGCCTAAGCAGATGTTGACCTGAGGGACCAGGAAAATGGGGTCTGCCTTAAACCAACACAAAGCAGGAAATTATATTGCAAGTCTAATGCCAGCCTGAACCATCATCACTATGCCTCCAGCTTTCTACACAGCAGAGTGATTTATGGGCAGGGCACTCGTCCTAGTTTCAGATTTCTTCTGTTAGTATTTGTGGACTGTGCGTCATGCTGATCTGCTGCACCTCTGATACCTTCTTGACAGCTAAATGCATGGTTGAGTCTTGTTAGAGTCATTCATTATGATGGTCAATGTATAGTAAGAGAAATACGGATTTCTCCCTGGGAAACTTAAAAGGTCCCATCACCCCACCTGCAGATTTGATATAACCATCTCAGCAAGCTGTGGAGTTAACCTTGGCCACAGAGGACGGAAGGTGTGTGGGGTCCCCTGTGACCCGGCCTGTCTGTGGTGATGCTCAGAGGTGGATGTGCCTTTCCTGAGAGGGTCCCCACAGCAAGGAAGGGAGAAGTGTGAGCTGGAGGGGAGCAGAGCTGTTGGCTGAGCACCATCCAGTCTGCTTCTGTGTGCCTGTGTCTGTGCTGCAGCAGGAATGCCAGCCTGGCCACACAGCTGTAGCTATGTAGCCACTATGTAAGAAACAGCTGGATTTGATCTGCCAAATTGAGAGGGGGCTTGGGGGGTGGCTTTGAAGGGGTAGGCAAACCTGGAGCATCTGGTTTTTGGGCCACTGTGGTTGTATTTTGAGCTCCCCTTAGTGTTAGGAGATTCACCATTGACTGTAGCAGTTCTAAGTCCTGATGCTTTCCTGCACCTATATGTGGACTCAGAACCATTCAGCCATACAGGTAGTGGTGGTGGGAAGTACTCGGCACATTGTACTTCTTCTGATGTTCTATGGCAGAGGGTAGTGAGGAACACCCGCCCAGCACCATTGCGGTTGGCAGCACCCTACAGAGCATGTTGACGTGCCCGTGCAGTGCGTGGGCCAAACGGCAGCGTGCACGCAGTCATTGCTCTACTGGAGCAGGTGGTGAAATGCTGGAAAGGGTATTTCACTCAGGCAGAAGAAAAGGTTGCCTGGCCAGAGCCTGCCTCAGTGTCCGTGCAGCACCATGCCATGCTCGGACATCTCGCACACTTTGCACACCCTTTCCCCTTTTTCCTTGCTGAATCCAAGCAAGGAGAGCTGAGGAGGATTTTCTTTCGTTTTGTTTCACCAGCTTTCCAATTTAAGTCTCCCTGTCACTTCCTCACTCCAAAACTACTTCTTTGGCAGGGCTGGGAGAATGAGTCACAGCTGTGGCCCAGGATCCTGCCTCCCGCTTTGGCCAGCAGCACTGTGGCTGGTTCGGAGCAGATCTGCTGGTGATGCTCATGTGTGCTGCTTGCTGCAGGGGATGGAGGCACTGCCCTGGAGCAGGTGGGAGGCTTTGCTGGTGTGAGTAAATGAACAGGTGAACAAGTAAAAACGCTTAGTGTGATGTATGAGCCCAGGCCGTTTCCTAACGTGTTACTTTCCAAGGAGAGGGTTGTGTGTGCCCACTTGGTAACTCCAGCAAACTTCTCCCAAAGGCAGGATCGCTGAAAAGCAAAACCAGGTGGGAGATGCATCTACACAGAGGCTGTCTTTAACATCGTGGGCCAGAAAGTGAAACCAGATTGTAAACGAAGATGTTCCTTAGAGATTGAACGGGTTTTACAGAATTTGTATTGAATAGGGGTAGCCTTTCCACGAGGCTGGCAGGGTTTTGCCTTTTGTGCTGGTGTCTATATATGTACCTTGTACCAAACCCACTGCTGGAAGCAGAAACAGTTCTAGTTGGCAGTGCTGTGAAATCAAAGGTTTCCTGGAGATATATCTCCTGGTTTCCAGCATGGCAGGACCCCAGTGGGTGAGTCCTCAAGGATTTGGATCCTGCATCCCACTGCTGAAAAAAAGCAGAAAAAGTAAACATGCAGTCCCTTAGAAAAACAGCCTGTGGATTTGGTCAGTGAAAATGCCAGTGGCTGTTTCTGATAAGAAAGAGAGGGAGAGCAGCAGGAGGGAGGAATGTTTTGTTTGTGGTGCATAATGATAAAAGTGAACAAAGAGTCCCTCTCACAGCTAAAGGAGACTCTCAGAAGTGCTGCAGCCTGCTTGAGACATGCAGAACTTTGTCCACAACCTTGAGGACTTCCAGGCGAGCTTCAAGCATTGCGTGTGCCGGCCAGACAACAATGAACCCTTTGAACACATTTTGGGCCAGAGTAGTATTTTCTCGGAGGGGGAAAGGGAAGGGAGGCTGGTGCTCTGGTCTTGTGTCAGCAGCCATCTGCGACGAGCCCCAGATGCCTTCTGCGTATGGCAGGGCTGGCTGCAGCTCCTCCACCAGGCTGCTTCCCGAGGGGTTGAGGTCTCCCACAGCGGTGTGTCTGCTACAGAGCCATTGCTCTGTAAGGCTTGAAGCTCCTCTGCCCTAGCTCTGCAGTTTCAAAGGGAGCTTTTAAAATAATGTGGGAGTCTGTGCAATTACCCTGCTGCGATGTGTTGACACAGCAACATGCCGGTATGTCATCGCTGACATCCTGCCTGAGGGAATGTCAAGCCTCGTTGCATGAGTTGGGCCCATGTGCTTTCCAAAAGCTAAATTTCATTGTATCCCTCTTGTCCTCGCCATCCCTCTCTTCCAGTCTTTGGGCTCTGGGGCCTTCCCTTAGCCTTGTTCATGAGCGCTCTGGGGTGAGGGCATCTTAAAGCCTTCAGTTGACTTGGGCATGGGAGAAGGAGTTACCCACCTTGTACGTTTTTGGGGCTGCCCTGGCCAGCTGGCATAGAGGGCCCTGCTCAGCCCTCTCTTCAGACCACTGTCATCAGATAGGTTAAGGAACAACTTTTCCATGCTAGGGCTGGTTTTCTGTGCCATTAATAGGTGTGTAAGTGTGGCCTCTTTCCCTGCATAGCCCGGGACCCGAAGTGCTGGCATGCCCGCTGACTTGCTGGGCACAGGAGGAAAGTGTGTGACATGGCAGTGAGACACAGCAGCTGCCTTGCAGCCCTGGTCTGAGGGGTCCAGGCACGGTGGGCAGCCCTCAGCCCATGAAGGCAGGTTTGAATCTCAAGCTGCAGTGAGAAGCCCACCCTGCCCTGCCCGCACACTGGGGCAAACTGAGGTGCCCAGCTGCTGAGAAGCTCAGCTGGGGCTCTGTTTGTTCACAGGAGTCAGAAGCTGCTACTGCTGTTGTTGGTCTGGTGTAAAATCCAGCCTGGGGCTGCTGGAAAATTGGAAGTTGGTGTTGTCCCTCCTGACCCATCACAAGACAGTGTTTGTGCTGCCATCAGTGCCCCGTAAATCAGAGCCCTTTCACCTTGCCAGTGGAAGGACTGGTCTGCGTGCAACTGGGAGTCAGACATATGGATGGTCTCGCAGTAAACCCTTTGGAGAACTGCTGAAGAGTGAGTTTGGCTCGGGTCTCATGTCAGGTGGGATGAGGGAGGGAACTGTCTCCAGATTCTTTATGGTCTGACAGCCAGAGAGCTTTCTGCTGCCGTCAGTGGAAACCGGGTGGGTTTTTTTATATTTGCATTACTTTGGGGATGTTTCTGCTGCGCATGCCTGGCAGCACGGGCTGAGCACGCTTTGCCTGACCTTGAGGGCCTGGGGGTGCAGCCCAGGGCCTCAGCACAGGCTCTGGGCTCTGTCCCACCATGCCATGCTTTGCTGGGCTTTGCAGTGCAACTGAGAGACCTGTTCACTGCTTTGTGGACCTCCAGAGCAGCTTCAGCCTGGCGAGCTGCGCTTCCCGGCATGGGCAGAGGCTCAGGAGCACCCTGCGCTCCCAAGGAGCAGGAGGAGAGAGATGCTGTCCTCATAGGAAGCATCTGTAAATAATAACCCAGAGGGCTGACTGCAGTACTGGTGCTAGCTATGCAAGTCTGCCCATGCCTCCATTTGCCAACCAAGTCACTGTTTGGGCCATGTGGATGCTATTCTGTGGCCCAGATTTATTTTGGATGGAAAGCTGTGTTTTTCTAGTGAAGTGACACCTGTGGTGATTTCTGGTTTGAATTATCCTCAGCAACGACCAAAACACCTTTGTCAAAAGTTCTTCATATTTGTACTTTTTAAAGCATCTTTTTTTTTTTTTTTTAATTTTACAAGTATGCTCTGCTTTTTTAACAGCAGTCTGGGCTGGGAGCAGATGCATGTTTTTCCAATGGCTTCTTGAAACGAACAGCTGTTGTGCACTAAATCAAACAGAAGGACTTTGTGGAAAGTAAGTTCAAAGTGATTCATTTTAAAAACAAAAATGAAGTTAAATGTGGTATTATGGTTAGGTGCACGTGCCAGGCGGCTAAATGAGTAAATGAGACAATAGACTTGTGACTTGGTCTCCCTCCTTCCTATTTAATCCATCAGTAACTGGCTGTAAATTTATGTTTAGAACAGAAACGTTGCAAAGTGGTGCAGCTCCCACACTCTGCAGCATGTGGTGCTCTGAGATGTTGGTAGCGGCGCATGGTGGTGTGCAGGGCCTGAGCGACCCGCTGTTGGCTCCGTGGTCTGTGGTGTACCATTGCCTGCTGCAGCCAGGACACAGGTTTAGCGTTTTTTGGGAGGCCATACCTACTGGCTCTAGGTTTTGTGGGTTACTCAGGCTGAGCAAGCGTGCTTTCGATCTTAGGAGAGATGAGGTATGAAGTTACAGATGATTTCCTAAGTAATGGCTTTTTTAAAGTTAATACTGCAATATCCCCTGACCTGTTTCTAAGGGGCTGCTGTGCTGGAAATGCTGTCTTCAGACTGAGATATAAAATGCAAATCCTTCTCACTGGCTTTGATGGGATTTCTTAGGGCTTGTGGTTTCCATTCAGGTGTTTTGGGGTGAGTCCCACAGGATGTCATTACATCCTGACTAACTCACTGCCTTCTGTGGCATCTGTTTCAGTCTCTGCACCTCTCCTTGTGGCCCTGGATCATCTTTAGCCAAGTTAAAGGACCGTCTTGAATCAGATGATGATTAGGATCCTTAACCTATAAGGTTTATTAATAGTTAGCCATATTTTCTTTTAAAAATCCCTGCATTGACATATCTGTTTCTTTAAGCATTCTTTTCTCCATACCAGGGAAAACCCAGACTTGGTACTAGACAGCAAGAGAGCAACTGGTTCGGTTCTGCTGCTCTAGGCCAGGGAAAAGTTAGCAGTGTGAATCTGCTGGGTGGCAGAGTTCCTCTGCCTTCATCCATGTCATGTGCTGTCATTGAAGCTGCTTGCAGGTTTTATTTTCTAAAAAAAAATAATACTCTTTTTTGAGGGTTCCTGAGTTTGCAAATTGGGTTTTTGACAAAATGGAAACACTTGCAGAAAGCAAGGGTGAATCAACATCTGGCGATTTCCTCAGCCACCAGATTATTTTTTTTCTTTCTTGTGGATAAATGCAAAAAAGAATTTAAGTGAAGCCTTTGTGCACATAAAACCCTCAGTGTCCAAGCATGATTGATTAGGGTCGCTTGCTATTTTCCAAATTCTTTTACTTAATCTTGGCATCATCTGCCTTTTCCATCTTCACTGTTTCCACTGGAGATGAAACGTTTCTTTGCGAAGGGGCAGGAGACACCCACCCACGTCAGAGGCTCCTCAGACAGATGGGCTGCTGTTCCCTGTGGATTGCGGGAGGGGTGGGAAGCCACCTCTCCCTGGCCGCAGCTCAGGGCAGCAGAGCCATAGTGAACCTGACCCTATTTGACTTCTCCTTTCTAGATCTCAGTCTCTACAAACAGCCTTTTATGGTATTTGCTTTTCAAAGAGGAACCAGGGTGTGGATGGGAACAGTGACAAAGAGCCACTTACAAGGATTGAGTGAGCCCTGACAGGAGACCGGTCGGTGCATAATTTTAAAATCAACAGAAAAATCTTGCAATGTCTTAAGCCCTGAAATGTCATCTGAGGTATTTAAATGCCGTCATACTGCCTCCCAGCAGCCAGGGCCAAAAGGTACATGCTCCTGTTTAACAGGGAAACTGAGTCATGGAGCTGCTTAGTGGCTGGTAGAAGAATTCCCAGTAAGTCAGAACTGGAGCCAGGAATTAAAAGCAGAAATCCAGACTCGCTTCGGAAGTGCTCAGAAAACACTGGCTTCTGGCAGGAGCATGACTTCAGCTGTGTCCTCAGCGAGGGCAGACAGCTTCTCATTTTTTGCATACTAGAAAACAGTTTTGCCCCAGACAGCGGGTAACGTTGCTCAGCCTGCCAGGGTGACATCAGCGGTGGGGCTGCAGCCGGGGGCCGGGATGCAGAGTTGTGTCGGTGCTGTGAGTCATAACGGCCTGTGCTCGGGGGGGTCCCTGCCAGCACCCCTGCGAGAGACACCACTGCCGCGTACACAGCTGCACGATGCTAGTGTCCGGCTCCCTGCAGGCTCTGGGCTGCTGTTCATCCTGCAGTTGCTGGCGGGGTTCCCTCTCCCGAGGGCTGCTGCCATCCTTTGCTGGAGCCGCACCAAGCAGCTGCTTTCCCCGTCTCAGGCAGGCACAGCAAAGCAAGAGTAATGGAATAAACACCTGCATTCTGCCTGCAAGCGACACACACATTCTTTAGGTTGTTGCTTCCTGGTGCTGCTGAGAGTTGAGAAACTGAGGATCCAGCGCTTGGGTGGGAGACCAGTGAGTATCACCCACCACCGCGGGTGCTTTTAAGCTCCTTACATGAAGGCAGCTGTGGAGGAGTGTGTCTCTACAGGGTTTCCAGCTAGCAGGGCCGCAAGGGTGTCAGAAGTTGGAGCTGAACGTTACATGTGTGTGTTTGCCCAGATTGTGGCTGGCATCCAGCCTGGCTCTGCCTATATCTGTCCCCAGTACAGGAACCTGTGCAGACCAAGTATTTATCTGCTTAGAGGTAGATATTCGTGCATTTTGTCTCTGTGTTGGTTCCAGCGGTGAACAAAGGTCTCTCTGAAGTAGCGTTCTGCAAGCGGCTGCTGCAGATGTTCCTGTGCAGGACACAGAGTCAGGGCACAGCAGCCTCGCTGCCCAAGGACTGAGCTCTTCCCGCTCTGCAAAGCACTGTGCTCCCAAAAGTGTCATCTGCCGGCCCAAAATGAGAAGACCCCATTGCTGAAGGGCCACAGAAGTTGCTACAACCGTGACAGAGCTGCAGAGTCAGGGCTTAATATGTTTCAGGGGTGAGAGGTGATTTGCCAAAGCACCCTGAGCCTGCAGCTGCTTCCCTCGTGTGCTGGATCGGCAGGAAAAGTCCAGGCAGACATGCCAAGGAAATACAGGCACAGGCTTGCAATCTCCAAGCCACGTGCATGTTGTACTGTAGATTGTAAATAAACTGCATCACTGGCAACGTGTTAGTGAGGGAGGCCAAGGAGGATGGTGGTACAAAAAAACTCTGCTCTGCCTCACTCAGGCTGTTTGGTGCTTCTAGTTTGGTAGCTTGGTCACCTATGCTGGAGCAGTCAATGGGAGGTGCAGGCTGTGATGCACTGGCCATCCTAGATTATACCAGTCCCCAGCAGTCCAGTCCATGGACTGCTCTTGCCCAGGGTAATAGGTCTGTGTCTTAATGCCAGCTTTCAGCTGGGAGAAAGAAGAAAGGTGAAGATACATACCTGTAAGAGAGCAACCCAGAGTCAGAAATGTGGGATGTGCTGCTGATTAGCCCTTTGTAGAGGGCACACTGGTTGCTCTCAAGGAGAGACACGTGCCCACTTCCTCCTGGGTCACGCCTTTGGCCACACGTGCACTGGCTAAACTGGGAGCTGACACATCCTACCCATGCTGTTCCACCAATTCCACCAGCCTTTCTGTAGGCTCTTTCCCAAGACAGGATAATAGAATTAGTGAGACTGCCTGGAGATCTCAGTCAGAGGAAACACGACCCCTTAGCACCAGTCTTCCTCACCTTTCTTCCCCAAGCAGGTTTGCTGTAGGTCGCTCCCATCGGATGCAGCACCCGCAGCTGCTGCTTGGCTGCCTGCCGGGATGGGCGGCAGCTCCTGGGCAGCTCACGGGGTAAAATTCATGCTGCTGCAGTAGCACATCTTCTGATTTGGTACTACTGGCATTATAACTCCATTACCGTGCATTTGTAGGGTTCTTTTGATACACTAATTAACCAACAGTTTGCTTTGATGGTGACATTCTGAGCTCTGTTACAAGCGCGCGATTGTAACTCAACATCCCAGCTGGCCCCGTGGCACAAAGGAGGGATTGGAAAGCGCTGCTCTGTATGCAGAACGTTTGGCAAAGGCTCCTTCATCCCACTGCTGGATTGAATGTCCTGATAAAGAAACGGAGCTGAGGGGGCTTGTTTCACTCCTTCGAGGAATGGCGTTAGGAGCCAGTGACCCTGAGATCTGGTTCTGATTTACTGTGAGACATCGGACTCCCTACCTGCAAGCCGGGGAAAATGATACCGCTTTGCAGGGGCCTCGCAGGGCTCAGCTAAGATTAGTAAGGGCGAGAGGGGAGATGAAATAACTGTGACATTTTATTGTTGTTATTAATGATGTAGAGTGGAGCCAGGGCATCTCTGTGAATAATCGCTGCTGTTTGTCTTTTGAGATTTAGCTGCATTTTTTCCCTCCCCTATCCACTACTAATCAGAGCAGAGTTTGACTTTGTAGGAGGAGGGCTCAGAAACCGGCATTTCTCAGTGTCTGAAGAAAAGGCAGAGCATTTCCTGGTGTAATTAGGTCCAGGCTCTCAGGAAATGAAGGCCGTCTAGTTGATAAGTGTTTAGTAATGATTACCAAGCTATGGCTGGGGAAAGCAAGCAAAGTGTTTTCGTTTCAGAAGCAGCAAATCCAGCTGAGACTTGTGGTGTGTGTCATGTATGGAGGCAATTGTCCAAGTGGTATGTGGCCTCGCTCGCTGAAGCATGAGCCAAATTTACCCTGGTGTAACTCCACAGGAGATGCTGGAGCTGCACCAGGAGCCTGAGCAGCAGCTCCGAAGAGTTACTTCTCTGTAATGTGCCCCTGGGCTCCGAGGTGTCATTCTGGAGACTGGTGTTACTCTTCTCTCACAGCCAGCAATTCCTCTCTCAAATTAGTAACAGTGCTCATCAAAGCTTGGGGTGCTGGAGTAGGGTGCGAGTCACATTTGCAAGGGTAGAATTACATCCTCTCCAAATGAAATACTTGTTTCTTCAGTAGTGCTGGATGAACTGAAAGTGGAGGTGCATGAAGGTGGGTTCTTCAGTGTGCTTTTGTTCTGTGTGTCAACCTCATCTGCAGTCATCAGAAGCTTTTAAGAATGAGAACCTCTCCCCCAGGATTTTCAGGGTCAGATTTTGCTGAGAACATGTCTGCCAGTTGGTACATTGTGAAATCAACACAGTCCATCTCATGTCAGCATACTCATCCCATCTACCAAGGGAGCACCCTTGAGCCCTGATATGCTCTTAGGGTCCTGGATGAGAGAGGGTGGGTTGTGGGCCCCCTCGTCTGCCCTGTTTTGTTTGCCTTCCTTTCAGAGGATGCATTCTTGTGGGAAAACCCTGGGGGTGGGGGGGTGGGGGGGTTGGTGAGAAAATCTCTGTTTTACTCAGATGGGTTTGAGTTTTAGTGTGACAAACCTTGTAGGAACATGAGGAGGTTTGCAGTGTTGCTACAATGGCTCCTGCCTTCCAGGCATGTAAACGTGCCTACGGGTGTATTTGGCAGCAACTCCCACATCTTCTGAAAACTCTTAACATAGCCTAGCAGTAGGTCTTTCTCAGCCACACATCTACTCTGGTGAAAATAATATACTGATGTCTTAAAAGCTCCCAAATCCCTTATTTATTGTAGCTTGTATAAATGTGTTCCAGAAAGGATTACACAGCTCCCCAGAGGATAGGTCCGTCAGTGGCTTTTAAGCACAGTGGTCCAGAGGCAAATCCCGATTCAGGAAGCCTGTAAGCTGCTGCTTTCACTGACAATACCCTGTGTGCAAGTCACCGTGTACCTGCCGCGTCCTTATGCTCTGCCCACAAGTGGCCACCCCGGTCACTGCTGGGAGAAGGTTCCTGCAAAAATGAACCTTTGTCCTGAACGAGTTTGGCAACCCATACAGGTAGTGCCCCTTGCAAGACCTTTCCTTTGCTTTCCAGACCAGCTGAGGTATTGCAGAACTATGGATATATTTTCACTTCCCTCCTTGTACTGTCTACCTTTCTCTACAAGCTTTGCTTCCAATGTGATGCTGGCCCAGTAGTGGTGAATGTACCAGATCAGCACAGAGGTTTATTTTCGAAGAGGGCAGTTTTCTCCAAAGTCACTTAAAGCACAAGCTCAGTTTGCTTCCCCTTGGTCAGTTCCCGTCATGGTGAGCAGAGCCCACCCCTGATTTGTAGGTCTTCTTTAGTCTTTGCAAAATGCTTGTTGAACTGGAAGGGTGATCTGATGATTTAATTTAATCAGTCTGCCATACTCTAACGTCCATGACCATCGTGATGGTTTCCAGGCATTCAGCAGTTGTGAGTCCTGATCCATGGATTTATGACTTGAGCCTTAGAAAAGGTATTCCAGAAACATTGTATCCAGAAGAAACACAGTAATTAAAGCAATTTCCTTGAAGACTATCAGGGGTTTTGCGTGAGGGGACAATGAACAGATATGCCATGAGTCTGTTTTCTCCTTGGGGTTTATGGTTTGTTTGCTCCTCCCTGCGCAGAGGGAGATAACCTCTTTCTCAGATAGCACAGTCCCGTTTGCAGCCCACCCTCAGGGCTGTGCACTCTGCTTTTCAAACAAATGCTCTGGTGTTAATACAATAAACTGAACATAATCACTGTCAGGGTCAGTCAGTACGTCCTTCAGGAGATGACCTTTCTATTGCTCAAGGGAAAGGTAGGGAGAGGTGGTCTTCGGGCTTGGGACGGGGCTTAGATAAGCCATTTGACAATATTTACATCAGAAAAGGGACGCAAAAACTTTTATTACAGGTCAGTGTGGCTTTCTGGCTCCAGGGTGGTCATGAGTAGTAATTCATGGGTCCCCTCAGAAAGGCCTTTCCTAGGGGCACGCATAGCTGTTCGATGAGGTTGGGTGACAGCCGATGAGGTTGGGTGACAGCCGACAAGCATACGCATTTTCACAGGAAACTTTGGCTCCCGAAGGGCGTTCAGCAGCTCATCATGTCTGACTCTTTTAAAAGGTGCTGAGCCATTGCTAAATCCTGGAAAGGGTGGAAAGTTTCGTCTGTAAGAATTTTTCTGCTTGTCTCAGATTTTTCTGTTGTGTTTTTTGTAAGTGTTTTAGTAATTATTTCTATAGATACCACCGTGGAGACAGCTTGGTTAGGAGTCTGCCCAGTGCCTTGTGTTGTCAACCAGTGCACCTCAACAAGTTGCAATGTCCAAGGGAGGCAGGATGCTAGAGAAAATTCACATCTAAACTGTAAAGCTGCTGCTTTCTGGGTCTCAGGGAGCGAAGAAATGTAAAAGCAGGAAAAATGCAGTAGCTGGAAAACAGACAATATTTGACAGTTCTGCTAATATGGGATCCAGTCTCCAACTTGCGTTGCTGGATTCTTGCACACATACTGGAGAAATACCATTGATCTTTTCCAGGCAGAAGTACTGATACCCAGAAGTTCACCAGAACAACCTGCTTTACCTTATTCTTGTAGGCACGTGGGTGGCATCAGCCTGTCATGCCCAGTCCCCTCATGTTGCTTGTGTAGTATTTGTTCATCAGTTAAGTCACAGGAGTAGAACTCTTGTCCCCTCATTGGAGAGGAGGTTGTGTATCACTGTTGTTTTGGTGAAATCCTTTACTGATGGGAAGTCTCTTGATAGAGACATGCTGCAGCATGCTTTGGCCTTCATCCTCCTTTTACTGTTAAGTTTGTTTCTGTCCTGATGACTCTATTGTGGATTTTACTTGTGTTGGGATCTTAGACACCGTAGGACTGTCTGCAAAAGCACCGTGCAGTGATCCCGTCCCAAGTGTTTCCCACTCAATCTCCATGTCATCACTTTGCCTCAGTTCTTTCATCACAGATGAGTTTGCTTTCTTTCTGGCCCAAATTAAGCCTTTGGATTGCTAAGGCTGGAAAACTTTGTGGAAATGTAGGATATGGTCCTGTGGCATCTGCTGGAGAGAGCGCCCTGCCTGTTTCCTCCTGTGACTCACACTTACGTGATGCACCCCCAGCCCTTTTAACTGCCTGCCAGGTTTGTTTTATTCTGTTTTTCCCCTAAAAGCATGTGATCAGTTTAGCCTTAATCAGATTGAAGCATTCCAACCTTGACCTTCCTCCCTTCACGGGCAAAGGGGCTCCCTCGCTCCTTGCCAGTGGTTTTAGCAAGATTCACCTCTGTCCTCCCAGATAGTTCTGAGACTCTCTGAAGGGGACCACCTGCCTCTCTGCCTGTTATCAGCCAATATATCAGATGAAAGCTCATTATTTGCCTAACAGGCTGTGGCCCATGGGACTCTTGCTGGTGGTCTGTGAGAAGGGGATAGTCACGTACTGTTTGTTCCCAGCTGCTCGATTTCATTAGCTTAAAACACACAGGCTAATCTTTGACTGATACTTTCCCAGGTGTGCAATGACTGGGGCTGCCACAGGGATGCTGTAACAACAGAAGGAAGGACGTGCATGAGAAAACCTCTGTTCTGGAAAGCCTGCCTGGCTTTATACCTTCCCCCCACCCTCCTTTTAGTATCTAGCACTGCCTTTTGCCATTAGTCTGTAAGTGTATTGCTTCTCCCTTGCTGTTCATCTCCAAGGGCCACTGGCTCACCTCTGATTACCTGACCAAGGAAAACTCTGGGGTGTAGGAGCCTCATGGGTAACCATCTGCACATATTGCTTAGGACTGAATGCATCCCACCTCTTCCAGTGATAATTAATAGGGAAACTCTTACTTAGATTTCAAATCATGCTGGCATCCTTAAAAACAGAGAAAAAGCCCATTTCTAGCCAGACAGAGCTTTTGGAGGAGCTGCTCAGAGCCCGTGGTCCAGGGTGCAGGATGTTTCACAGCACTGACCGTAGCATGGCCATGGTATGTTGGCAGCATGGCTTTTTGTTTGCGGATGGAGGGAAGGGGACAACTCACCAGCTATCAACTGAACAGAAGTGACTTTTTTGTACAGAGTAATGTGCTGAAATCCATGTACTGCCAGCTCCTGTCTGTGATCTTGGCTGTTGTCTACTGGCACAGAGGGAAGAATCTCACCTATAAGGGGTTTCTTTCTTGCCCAGCTTTTAAAAACCCAGTTCTACGGGTTTTGGTTTTTGCCAGGAGGCCCCACACTGCATATTCTAGGGTTTTTTGCTTCTTGAAAACCTGTTTCACACACAACTTAGCTGTCGTCAGAGTATGTTAGACAGAACAGAGTGTTTATGCAGGACAAAATCTGGCTTAGAGTGTTTTTCACAATCAGTCAGATCGAAGGTTCAGTAAACACAAACACATTTCCCACTGCTTGCTCTGCAATGCCTCAATGTGTTTGAGATTTATGTGGGAAGGGTCCTTCCTGCTGGGAAGTGGTTTTGCAAGTCACTTGCTGTGAGTAATGCCCTGCTCCTTCTGCAGTATTTGTTACAACATGTGTGCACTGAAGCATATAATGCACAGCCAGAAATGTGTGAAAATCTTCATTCTTACCTGCCTGGGAACAGTTTAAGAGGAGCATGTCAGAGAGGGAAGGAAGGAGGGGTCTCAGTCTGATCTGCTTTCTCAATGCAAAATGGTCTTTTCAGGCAGGGGATGCCCTCAGTCCGCTGACGTGTGCACATGCACTTATGTAAAATACTACCAGCATGGCTCAAGTGAGAGATTTGTTAGGAAATCTGATTTCTATCTTGGCTAATTGAAAGAATTTGTTCCATGAAGAATATTGAAGTGGTTTGTTCAGTTTGGTTTTAAATTTCCAAGTATCTGCCACTTTCTGGAGACTAATTCAATGTCTAGTCAGTTGTTTTGACCGTGTACCTACCAATATGCATGTGTTTGTGTACTGAAAAATTGGTTGTTTGAATAACAAAAATCCCCAAACCCTTCCTAAATTTCCTTTCTCATGAGAAGTTTTCCCTGTGGCATTTCTCCAGATTTGTTCTGTTTTGGATTTGGGTCTACCAGAGTGACTGGTGAGCAGCAGCACGCAGTTGGGGTGCTCTGAAAGGAACTGTCCAAAGCACATTGGGGGTTGTCTGCATTTTGAAAATGGAGAAGACCTCTGAAAAGATGCGTGTGGAGCCTCCAGGAAGGCATCACTACTGCGCCCTATCACAGTAGGAGCAAGGACTGTGACCAACCCTATTCATCTTGAGTTGGAAGGCAAGAAACTGGTAAAGTCTTTGAAGAGCAGGGGATAGTGTGTTAATGAACTTTAAGGCTGCTTCGCATCTTTGTCACTTGCTACCTATTTCCTACACTTGACTAAGGTCCTCTTCTGCCATATCCTGGTATTTCTGTGAGGTCAGTGGGTGCTGTTGTGGGTTGCAGACAGCTCAAGCATCTTTCTGCAGATGTGCAATCCCATCAGCAGAGGGAAAATTTCTTGATTCACTTCTCTGGAGAATTTCTTCCTTCTCTATTTGCAATAATAAAATAGTTGAGACGAGGTCATATGCTATTTATAGCCATCTCACTGCTACTTGCTTCTACTCACCCAGGCAGTAAGCTCTGCACAGACACGGTGAGATTAATCCTTCATGACACTGAACCTTTTATTTCCCTTGTTATCTGTGCTTACTGACTCCAGAGCCTCCCTCCTCTGCAGAGCCCAGTGCGCTAAGCCTTTGATACAACACAGCAGCAGTGGAACTATGGAAAAGTTTAAAAAAACAATATCTTTTCAGCAAACCAGGAGTTGTCTGGGAGGTTTGAGGCTTTATTTTCTAGGTCAACTGAACGGTTTGAAATTTTTTCTCACAAGCTCCATGCCAAGCGCATGCACTTGGCAATTAACTGAGGTTATGTGCAGGTAGCTCCAGTCTTGGCATGGCAAGAAATGCAGGAGTTTTGAGGGATCTGACACCTTTTCCAATGTGTAAGTCTTATTTCTCTTCCCCTCCCAAAAAAGTTGTTTTCATTCAGACGATGTCTTATGTGCTGAAGATATCTTAATATAGATCCAGGTTGGATTACGAATGTCACACAGAACGTGTGACAGTTGCCAGTATCTGGTAATAAGTTAAACAAAATGGGAACTCTTTGTGCAAAATAGTCTGAGGTCTTGGTTCTGTCATGGCTGTGACTCCTTGTCTCAGGCAGTCAGAATCAATAGTGCTTTGGCTACACTGTCTCTACAATTCTCTGACTTTTGCACTTCTTTTATCCTTGTTTTTGTTGTGAAAACTTCAGGATGATCTGGAAGCACCTGAATACCTGTACACGTTCTGTCTATAGCTGTTTCTCTTCATAGAACGCACTATGTCAGTGTTCAACAGAAGCAAAGTGGTGGTGGCAAAAGCGGGGGTGGTATGGCACACCATGCCCCCAGCTGCACGAGAGGGCTGTAAAGCTGTGTGATGCTCATCCCACAGCCCTGGCACAGTACCTGTTCCACTTGGTTATCCTCACTGCCAAGCCCTAGAGAGCAAACTTTCAGGACTGCAAGTTTAGGGTCCATTGTAGCTAAACCCGGAGTGCTGTTGGATGGTGTGTCTCTTAAGGAAGGGGCTAGGGGTTTATGCAAGCCTGCTGAGCAGCTGGTGTGAGAGGGGCTTTGCTCAGAATTCATTCGTCAGCAAATCGTGAGGGCAAGCGTGAATTCAGAGCGTGTGCTTGCACATGGAGCTAAGCCAGCCTCGAGCTGTTTTTGGGTAGGCATCAGCGATGAGGTAAGTCCTCTGTTTCTCTTTGAGGGATGGAGCAGCTGAAGTGATGGTAAAATCAAACAGCAAGTTAGATGTGTTCCAACGAGGCAGTTTATTTCCTAAGCATGGCAGGTTGGTGACAGTGGTACTACAGGTACAAATGAGATTGCTTGGCATGGAGTTTACTGGCTCATACGTAGCTCGACAGGTACCAGAATGTCAATGAACTAGTAAAGGACTGTTAACATTCTATTACGTTTCATCATACAGGCCCTGGAAGTTCCATAAAGGATTTTCTTAATGGTTATCAATGAGAATTGGCATCAATTGTGTAGTGATGTTCAAGATATTCACTCAAGGTCCTTTCTCCAGCCTGTGTTTGGTCCTGTTTAATGCTCCAGTTAAAACAGCCTTCCTATTCCAAGCCACTACTGCAGGTTGGGAGTCACAGTCCCACTGAAGTCCAGGCCAGCGCTGTCCCAGATGGGAACAAAACTGAGCATTTGCAATTTAATCTGAGGTTTTGCTGCTTGAAATAATTTCCTTGTTTTTCTGTGAAATGAAACACTCCTAATATTTGAATGAGGGGAAGAAAATATGTTCAGCATCAAAACCCAGCAGCATTTAAATTCTGTGTTTTCCCCTTCTTGGCTCTAGCCATTGGCTTGGTAAGATCACAATGGTCAGGGTGTTCCCAGGGCTCCCTCAGTGCTGGTGTGGTGAATTCATGTGTCCTTTCTGGCCGAAATACACAGGGTTTGGTGCAAAGCTGCAGCAACAATCCAGAGATCTTATTCCAGTGGGGTGAACAAGCAGACCTTAGAGCACGTACTAAGGGTGCGATTCTCCAGTTTCATTTTTTCCTTGCTGATATTCATTTAGCGATGGTTGTACAAAGATCAAAATCCCCTTGTGTTATATGCTTGCTGTGCTTACAGTCCCTGAGTTGCTTGCCATCTAAATAAACAAAATTATTACCCTGTAGGAGAAATGCTATTATTTTCATTGTTATTCATTTAAAACAATGGAAAATCAGGCGCAAAGAAAATAAAATGTTTTTTCCCAATGGCTGCACAGTGAGATTGAGACAGGGCCAGGAACTGAGTCCAGGTGTCCTGAGTCCCAGCCCAGACCTTTAAGCACCAAAATATCCTGCTCCTTGTGAATTCAGAGTGTTTTTGGCAAAAGCTCCCCCAGAGTGTTTCATAATTAATGTCAGTGCTAGACTGTGAATGTGTCTTACCAGTTAGGAATTTGCTTTTTTATGCACGCATCCACTTAAAAACTCCACAAAACTTAGCAGCTGTTGGCTTCTTTGTGTTACTTGAATGGTTTTAAGGCAAATATGGGACATGATAGATTGAAAAGTGTTAAGTTGAAATGTTCTGCTTTGAGTTCACTTAGCAAACTCCAAAGGTCATCTCTGCTGTGAAGAGCCAGCGGGACTAGACACAGTATGAGCTTCTTTGGAGGGTGGGAAAGGGATTTTGTGTTGTGGCTAGAAACTAGACTCTTTCTATCTCACTGGGTGGATGCTACCCAGGAAGAGCTAAGACCATCCTAGGATTTGTGACAGTTTTCTGAAAAGGAGCTAGAACTGAAGGAAAAAAGAACATCCTACAAGAGACTGTTGCAGCTTGCATCTTGAGGGGCCAGTTCCCTTGCTGAAATGCATTTGGTCCCTTTTAAGTCTGCACAGACAGGATGCTGTCTGGGAATAGAAATGTGTGGTGTGGCACGGAAGAACGCAATTCTCCCGAGCAGCTCAAATAGTGACTTAATAGCAGTCCTCTGGATCAGGTCAGCAGCTCATGTGTCTACAACAAGCCTCTTGCCCCATCTCAGCCTCTCTAATTACCAGCTGCAGTGGCAGTGCCACCTACACTCGGTATGACCTGAAAATTCCCATTGTGAGATGCTCTGGTCTGTCCTTTATCCTGTATCAGATGCTGATCCAGCTGTGATGAGCTTTGCCAGGATAGGATTATGGTAAAACAAGTTTTTTTCAGGGTGGGATGTATATTTCTGAACAGGAATGTCTCTTTTTTTTTTTTTTTTTTTTTTAATTCCTATGTTGAAGGTGTCTGGCTTTTTTTTGTGCCGCCCTGCATAAAAATTTCCTATAGTCATTTTGCTTGCCTGCTGGGAAGCCGAGGGGTTACTCTGGAGCGTGGTGTCCTTAGGAAAACTCCAAGCTAAGGACTGGAATAAATCTTGGTTTTGCAGTAAAAGCTGGCTTCCCTGTATATGTTGTCAGCACAGTGCAAATCCTGAAAAACTTCTGAAGTTTACACAAGGCAAATTTTTTGCATTTCTGTGGGCACTGCAGCACAGTGGTGCTTTGGTGTTCAAAGGGCAGATCTGGGGAGTGGACTGAAATGCCATCTGACTGGAGCTTTCATCTTCCTTTTGGAGGTATTCACGTGTGCTTCTTCAGCCAGCTCTGCCCTGGCCTTTCTGGGAACTGCACAAGCAATTTTGGCTGTGCTGGAGCTGCGGAGCAGCAGAGGGGGTTTAGGAGAGCACCTGCCTGGCGTGGGTCTGGCCCCGTGGTGATGGCTGGGCTTTTCCTCCAAAGGCTCTTCATGTGTCTGAGCACCTGCTTTTAAAACATTTCCATGCCCCAGCAAACAATGTGAGAGTGTGTCTGGAACAGCTTGTCTGATACCAGAGTGCCAATTTCACAAATCCCCTGGTAGGTTTGGGTGTCTGCTCCCATTCAGTGTCTCCCTATCAGAATCACCGAGGCATCCCTGACAAGCTCAGCCAGTGATTTCCAACAGCTATGATGTCTCCAGTTGCCACCAGTTTGACTCATGGTAGCCCCCTTGTTTGCTCTACAGACTGTGTTTGCACCAGTCCTAATCTAAACAGCCCAGATGAAAGTGCTGGGCGCTTCTCTGGGAGGTTTGCTGCATGCCAGGATGCTTGGTGCATGTCCTGCCGTGTTCTGCATCTTCCCTGCTTCCCTTGCCTTTAAATTGGGCTCCCAGACACTATCTATAGTGTCATATATATAGACAGTCAGCTATCTATACCTTTTTCTTTAAGGCCAAAATTGTTTTCAGCAGCTTGCTGCACTTTCTAATTCCACTTTGTTTTAAGGAAAAGCCAAAGGAAACCTGTTACAGTAATTTTTTAATATTTGCCACTTAAAATTGTGTTTGGGAGTCGAGATTCAAAGGACATCAGCTGCTTCCTTTGCAGCCGAAACACGCTCCCTCCACACCGCCCTTTGAGAGGGTCACCTTGCAAAAATAATGCCTATCTTCCTCCTGGGTTCTCCCGAGTCTTGCCAAGCTCTACGTGCAGTGGGAAAGGGGGCACCATTCTGCTACTTAAACAACTGGGCTATTTTATTAACCCTGGCAGACAGCTCTGCTTTCCAAACAGGAGCAGATTTGCTGAGTGGTTTGGTGTGGGCTGGGTGCTTCCAGGGGGACTCTCCTTGTCCAGCCAAATTGAACCTGTTGCTCTTGCCCCACTCCAGCTGCTCGTACTCAGAGCAGTGTTCAGCACAAAAAAGGACTTCTTGCTGTACTGTTGCTGCAGCCAAGTGCCCTGAGCAAATCCTTTGCATTTTTTCCCTTAGGATTTCACCACAAAGCTTTTGCGAGCCCTGCGTTCAAAACTGCTGTAAGATTTACATATGCAGGGGCATCCCTCAAGGAGGAGGCCCCGTGGTTTCACTCAGATGTCAATCCCACTTGGTTCAACAGCGAGTTCATGTGTTATCGGATGCATAGTTTAATTTTAAAGATGGTTGCAAACACCTCTGTGGGGGTAATGGGCAACCTGCTGACAAGGTGGCTGCTCAGACAATTGACAGTTCAGCCAGATCTCTGAAGATAATCATTTGTCAGAGGTAAAACTACTTATATACCTGGCTGGTGACGAGTGTTTGTACGTCCTCTCTGAGCCCCTGAGATACACAGGGTACGAGGCAGGGGGCTCACTGAAAGAGGTTTTGGATGTTTCTCGTGGCTTGGCTGAAAGGCAAGCTATAGCTGATGCTCATTAAGTGCATACAAGTATCAACACCGTGTTAATGACCCCCAAGGAAGCTGCTGTTGTCTCTCAGAGATGAACAGGCCAACACCTCACCTCTGCCCTGCTCCAGGCTTCAGATAACAGGGTGTGAAGCTTGTGCTTCTCTGCAGGTCTCTTTTCCAGTTCTCATCATTTTGCCAGTCGAGTTGTCCAGCGGGTACGTGTGCAGGTTGCTGCAGGTGAGCTGCTGTAGTGATGGCAGCATCGCGTAGATGTGCCTGAGCTCGCTGGCTTGGGTGCCTCAGGAGGAGCCTAGCAGCAGCGGCACGGGGTGCCACGTGGGTTTCACTATCAAGGAGAACACTTGGACACAGCCTTGCCAGGGCTAGCATTAGCTTGGTCCTGGCTAATAAGCTTGACTGAGCCTGCTCAGACTGCAGATGTATCCCAGGGGCCTGACTCTGCACCTTGCCAGCACTCAGTAGTGTTGGCTTTCCTTCAGGAGCAAGTGCATTAGCCATGGAAGCGGCTTCTCTCCTGCTAGGTCATGCAGATGTTTCACCTGAACATCTGCCCTGCTCCCTGAGCTTCTGGCAGCTGCTGTGGGTTTAGCACTAACATTTTTGTTTATTCATGAGGCTTTCATCAGCGTGAAACCAATGTCTGGTGTCAGTTCTGAATTTCGCAAAGCGACTTGATACACCAAGATAAACTCCTCTTTATATCTCTGCCACTACCAGCAGAGTCTGGCCCTTTGCAGCTATACACAGCTGGGCTTAAATTATCCCAAGTTCCAGTTTACAAGTAGAAGCCCTTAGCCTGGATGTAGCTCAGCCTCTAAGGCAGGGGTCCTCAAACTATGGCCTGTGGGCTGGATACAGCCCCCAAGGGTCCTCAATCTGCCG
>JAVJGJ010000003.1:16561618-16582357 GCA_035590215.1 Microhierax caerulescens
GGGGGGGGGGAAACCCAGCAGCTGCAGATGACTGCCTGCCACTTAATCCGCGTGCCGGCCCCCTGCTTAAAAAGTTTGAGGACCCCTGCTCTAAGGCTTGTAGAGAGCACAGTCTCAGCAGCTGCTTTCCCCTCCTCTCTCTGTATCTCATGAGAGCATCTCTCCAGCTGGGACTGTGCAGGGGGCTGGAGTAGCTGAGTTCAGAGGATGTGCAGCTGGAAAACAGGCTGGACCCCATCACCAGTAGACCATATTGCAGACAGATAATGACCTGTCTGGCTCTCAGGAACTCCAGCTCTTCCAATTTCCCTTGCACTGGGCTTTCCTCTCATTCCAGCACTTTTCTTTAGCCTCTGTGTACAGGGTTTCCTTGGTTATCCCATCATTGCCCAGTCCAGTGGTGTCAAAAGAGCGTCAGAGGGTGCAGCATAAATTGCTGTGCTCACTGTCCTACGTCACCAGCTCACTTGGCCTTTCTTATCTTGTTACAGCTGAACAAGCTGGAGGAGGCAGCAAATGCAGCTCACACCTTCTTTATGGCAAACCCTGAGCACATGGAGATACAGCAGGACATTGAGAACTACAAGACCACGTCAGGGAAAGTCAGCTTGATAGACCGGGAGGCCAGGCAGCACATGGTGAGTCTGAGCTAAAAAGGTGCCTGTGTGAAGTGTCAGGTGGTCTGGAGTGATCTAAGCGGCCAAGAGAGCATCATCTAATAAATGGGGAGATTATTTCTGAGGTCCATATTGTACTACAGCAAAACAAACTCTCCCTTTCAGCGCTATCCTTTAAGACAAGCTAGCTCCTGCTTTTTCAGGGTGCTCTGCTCTTTGATGGCTGTGTCCCCAGCCTGGTCCGTCTCCAGGGAACTCTGGGGTCATCCATGGCTGTGAACATGCACCAGCAGGCAGCTTTGATGGATGCCTCATGGGAACTGACGGACAGGTCTTGGTTTATGTGTGTTTCTTTTGAGCTGGGTTCCCCCACCTTGGCAGGGTACGTGCACATGAGTGGCTGTGAGGGTGCAGGCTGGCCCGCAGGAGAGTGACAGATTTTTCTACCTCCCCAAAGCAAAAGCCCAACACAAATGCCAGGGCCACACCCAACTTTCTGATTTCAGAAGACACAAGGAAGCAGGAGTATCTGTTTGGTGTAATTAATGGAGGTGCTCGTTAGGGGCCATTGAAGACAGATCTGCCTGGGTCAAGCATTCAGCTTAGTTGTTGGGTAGGAGGGTAAAAACAAAGAATGTTTTTTCACATAATGCATAATCCAGCAGTGGCACTGAGGATTCCTTAAGTATGGAGGAGTTCAAAGAGCATTTAGACAGCTTTACAAAGTTCCACTGGCCCAAAAGTCTAGTGATGTCTTAGACATGGTTGGTACACACTTCTTACATCTGGTAGGTACCTGGGGAGATCTTGTGTCCCTGCCTGCTTGTACCTTCTTTTGAGACGCACCTGTAGTTGGCAAGGGCAGGATGCTGTGGTCCAAGCGGTGTAGCTCACTCACAGTCTTCTCTTCTGCCTACCTACTTTGCAGGAGGACTACAGTGCCGGAGTAAGGCACTACGACAAAGAGGAATACGAGCTGGCCATTGAGTTCTTGGAGCGTGCATTGAAAGGGTACTACTCCGAGGATGAAGATTGCCAGATCATGTGTGAGGGACCTCAGAGATTTGAGGAGCATGAGTACCTGGAATACAAGGCTGGCCTCTATGAAGCTATTGCAGGTGAGAACTTCTTGTGCCTTTAGAGTTCTCACGCTTGGCCCTGCGATGGTTTTAATTATTTAATTGTTTGGACCTTTGACTGGATTTTGTGAAGTGTCTTCCTTTCCATCACTGCTGCTGGTGAGTAACGCTGCAGGAGGCACTTGAAAGGCAAGAAAATGCAAATCCAGAGGGCAGGGAACCAGAACATCTCGTTTTGGTCTTGAGTAGAAGTTGGGCTAGAAGAATTGTGTTTTCAGATGTGTGGAGCATTTGCAGCTTTCCACTACGAGCTGGAAGTATAGGTGCTTTAACATGAACTGCCTCGGTTTCCCCATGTACACAGTCTCATGTACCTCACTGGGATCTAGACATTGCTGGCCTCATTTGTGTTTTCTCTTTTGTTAGTGTATATGAAGAGAGCAGCAGAGTCCTCTTGGTCATGCTCCAGATGTCCAGGAATGTTGCCAAAAAGGCTCAGAATATAGATAGTGTAAGGAAAAAAAGGATGGATTTGTCATTAGTGGGGGCCCATCTAATTATGATCTTGACTGAGATCTCTGGAGAGAATTGAACCCGTTGCTATGTAATCTTCAGATTTGCATGTGTGGCTCTGAGCCAGAGGGGATTAAAACAGTTCATTCTCAGTAGAAATGAGATTACATTTAATTAGTCATAAGGGAAAGAAGAGCAATAAATTAAGGTTTGTTTGGTGACAGAAATCTTATTTATCTGCTCATGGTCTTGGAGTCGCATCAGGCTCTAGAGTTTCGCTCTTCTTGTGTGGAAAATACTTCACTCAGATGCAGACTGTTTTTTGGTTTTGCTTAGTTCTGTTTGTGTCGAGATGGGAAATCTAATTGAAACAACCAAGATGAGAAACCGCCAACATACCGGATGGGAAGCTGCCTTTGTTGGGTTTATTTACCTATGCAAAAAATTTGAGAAGTGTTGTAAGGGCTGAATTAGTACCAGTGTAGCTGTCAGCTGATCATGCCTGCTGTTAAAGCCATGACCAGGAGACCAAGGACCATATCAAACCCTCCAAGAGAGCAGCCTTCAGTGACAACGAAAACCTACCTTCCTTCTCACTGAAAGCTGCTTGCTGCTTGTCAAACAGGTTTTGGTCTCTGTTAAGTTGTTTCTGTGCTGTTCAAATGGAGTGTAGCTCCAGTGAGCAGAGAAGATGTTTCTGCGCTGAGCCATGTGGAGCACAGATGTGGTCATGGTGTGGTCACTTGGGAGCGAGACCGAGCCGGATGGTCTCAGCAAAGTGTTGTGCCTTGGCTTGGCCAGATGTGCCTGGGAATAACAACTCCAAACCCAGAGCCATTCAGGGAAGTGAAGGCATGCAGAGAGAAATAAGTAGTGCTACTGCATTGCTATAGGGAACTACGTGGTTCCGTACAGGACAGCAAAATCCAGAGTTTACCCCAGGGTCCAGGGCACTCAGCCCCAGATGTTTCAGCAGGAAACACCAAGAAAAGAGAGTTGAAGTTTCTTCAAAATGCGTTTCTCATTTCAATCCCAAGCTGACTGCTCAGCTGCGCTGCTGCAGGAGGTTGAAACACTCTCGCTCTCACCTCTCCACCCCAGGGACAGATGCATTTCAGTGAACTGATTCCAGTCTATGTAGCCTGTTTCTAAAGGCACCGTGACAGTACCAAGAAAAAGCAGTGCTTCTCAGTGATGGATTATTCCAGGTCTAGGATGCTTAAATAGGTTTAAATTACAACAACATTATTTATGTCCTTTTCCTTCTTGCTTTTCTTAATGTAATACCCTGTGTATTTTATGGTAATCCTGTGATGTGTATGGTAAATCAGGTAACTACTCAGACTACCTGCCCAGAGCAAATGGGGACTGTTTTGAGTTTCCACTTGCTTTCATTGCAGATTCCTCAGGCTGTTTTTTTGGCAGCTCTGAGAAATGCTTTGGTAGCTGAGCATATGTTTTTTTTTTTCAAGCCTGTGTTTGTTTCTTAAGATTTTTAATGGTGTACAGAGACAGAGCAAGCAAAGGAGATTTGTAAGCACATTGCAGCGAAGGCTCCAAACTGGAATCAGATGTCAGTGTTGGCTTCAAAACTGTACAGCTGATACAACGCCTATGTTGTGGACTCCCACCAATTAAGAAACCCTGCTAATGGCAGATGTTTACCATGTGCTTGCATTTCCCTGGGAAATACCTCATCTTTGAGAAGCAGCAGACACGGGGATTTTGCTGCCAGTATTTGCACCTCAGACCTTTGAGACCCATGGTGCTGGTGCCTTGCTCTGCCAGGCTTGAGAAGCTGCAACCACCCCTCTTACCTAGACCTCCCCGTGCCCTCGGGAGCTTTCCTGCTGCAGAAAGGAGAGGATTAAAGATGAGCTGAAGGAAGGAGGTGTGGAGACGGCTTTCATGTGGCAGCACATGTGGCCACCCTGTCTTCACATCTCCGCTTGTTTGTGGGTGTCTTTGCCTTTGGTTTTGCTCTTGGGGTTGAAGAGCTACCTGCACGTCCCTGCACCCATCCAGCTTTCCTGGGCAGAAGCAGCAGCTCCCGGCACCTAAAAGAGATGCTCAGGCTCCCTCTACAGATGACAGAAGGAGAAAGGCATTTCTCAAGGGGGTCAGAAGTGTGACTGCAGCTCTCTGTTGACTTTGGGAAGGAGTCTGAGCTCTTCCTCTAGATGCACAGTCACCTGCTGGACCAGAGCAGCATGAGTTGCATGTCCTTCAGTTGGGGAGATGTAACCTTTGTCTGTCCCCATCTCAGCACTGTCACCATCCTCCTCAGTTCAGAACATCTCTCTCTTTTCTTGACAGACCACTACATGCAAGTCCTGGCGTGCAAACATGACTGTGTCCGAGAACTCGCCACGCGTTCGGGCCGTATCTCGCCCATCGAAAATTTCCTTCCCCTGCATTATGACTACTTGCAGTTTGCCTATTACAGAGGTAAAGGCTGGCTTTCTGTTCCTAGTAGCGCTTGCTGAGTTTTGCGACATTTTGTACAAGTTTGAATTGTTTCGTGTGGAAATCAGGGTATATCCCCATGTTGTCTGTGCTACAGTGATGCGGTGGTGTGGTCTGAAAGGGTCAGGAAGCAAGGGACGTTGGAAATTGTCTCTTCAAAAGTTAGCTCGACTGAAATGCAATTTACGTATTTTTGTGAAAGTTTGAAATCATCAGTCAGGTTTTAAAACCCCAACTTTTAGCTTAAACATTATTCTTTAAATAAATCATGCTTTTTTAGGGTCCTTTCATTTGCCTTTTAATATTAAAGTTCTGGGGATTTATATGTTTCACATTTTCTGAAACCAATTAATACATTTTCTAAGTTAATATATAACAGATATACAAGTTAGGCCAAGCTTATCTCAAGATGCCAGTTTTTCCTAATTACCAAATATTTTAAGATTCTCAGTAAAGTTGCAGGAGTCGGCACCATTGCAAAATATCAGGAGTTGGCAGTGATATAAAATATTTCCCGTTGTGTGGTCCTGTAGGATATTTTACTGTGTTCTGTGGCAGAAAAGAAAATTGAGACAGAATTCTGCTATCTCAGGCTTGTGCTAAGAGCTCTTTCCTGAAAAGGGGCAGAACGTGTGAGGGTCAAAATTGGTACTCGAACAGAAAGCTGCTTCATTTCTCAATGCAATGGGAAGAAAGCTTGAGGAGTCAGCAGCATTTTGTGCGTGGTGTACAGGCTTTTTTATTCCTCTGCCCGATTAGAGGTTTAATGTGGTGGGTAAACCCCCCCAGAGCCCTGAGAGATGCTGCACAAAGAGAGGCGGTTTGCTGCCAGACAGCATCCACATCCTGCCCATCCAGCTGGATCCAGTTTGGATGCTATCCAACCTGTGCATGACTGCAGAGGAGTTGCGTGTGTCTCTGTGCCTCAGTTTCCCTGCCAGTGAAATGGAGCAGTTAAGACAAAGTTGCATCAAAAGAGCCTTGTAAAGTGCTGGGCTCACCCTCCAGCTGCTGGAGAGCTCAGGCTGTGCCCCGCCCCCCCCGCAGGCTGCCCTCCTTGACTCTGCCCCGCTGTGCTCTGTGTGAGCCCCCAGCTCTGCTGGTGGGGCTGTGCTTCCTCTGCCCCCCTGACAACTGTTGTGTTTCCTCCCAGTTGGTGACTACGTAAAAGCCCTGGAGTGTGCCAAGACCTACCTTCTCTTCCACCCAGACGATGAAGATGTCTTGGAGAATGCAGGCTATTACGAGGGCCTCTTGGAAGGTACAATGGATCCACACACTATCAAACCCAGAAAGGTGAGAGTGAGTGTCATCTAAGAGCCCTTGGTGGGAGGCTTTAACAAAAGCATCAGCTGGAAATAAAACCATCTTGGCAGCTTTCCCACAGTGGGACCACTTTGAAAACAGATGCAGAGATGCTGGACTAACTGGCGATGCGAATTGTCGGGGTGCAAGTCCAGAGTCACTGGTGTAGGGGGGAAGCTGGAGGGCAGCTGCTTCTTTCATGGGGACTTCAGCTCAGCAAAGCCCAGGCAAAAGCAGGGAGGGCAGTGACCGAGTGCCTCAGCAGTATAAACCCTCCTCTCATTCAGTGCTACAGAGGGGATGTGGAGGAGGAGTGCAATCAAGCACTGAGCAGAGGGCAACCTCCGTTAAGAAAGGGCTGAGAATTATCTCTTTCCCAGGGGCGGCTGGGATGTCAGTGTTCCTCTCAAGTCACTGAGCTTGGGTGTTCAGTGCTCAGCCTGTTCTGCGACGAGTAACTTTGCTATCACAGGGTTAGGCTGGGGTCAAACAACCAAACAGTGTGTGTTCAGTCACCCAGCAGGACAGGCTTCCTCTCTGGTCCAGGCAGCCTTTATCTGTGGCCCTGGAGGTGCCTTTCTCACGATGCAGAAGAGGAGAAGTTCCTCCCATCCCATCGTAGCCCTGCTGAGGCTCATTCCCCTGACACCATAGGCAGAGGGTAGGCAGGAATTGGATTTTCCATCCGCTTTGGAATTTCTTGATTTCCAGGAATATCAAGGTGAATTTGGTAAAAGCCTAAAAAAGAGAAGGGAAGTGATGAAAAAGAAACCAAGAACAACTATCATTTCTCCTTGCAAAGTGAATCTAGGAAAAAACCTGAAGCTGACAAAAACATTGCATTGTTCCCAGTGTTTTGAAGTTTTCCATTAAAAATAAATTCATTTTTTTGCTTTGCAAACTAATTTTCTAAAAGAAACCCCAGTGTTTTGTTTACAAATTCTTTTAAAAAAAAGCCCTCTGATGGATGATTGCCAGCTTGCTGTGCTTTGTTGGTCCCTGTCGAGTGCCCTGAGTGTGTCAGAGGCTGCGATGCCGCAGCCCACCCACCACCAGGCTGTGGGCTTTGTGCTGCGGCCGGGGCACCACGGCACAGCCCAGCCAGGGTCCCTGCTCTGCCAGCCGGGACTTGCCTCCCGTTCTGGAGCTGGGCTTTCTCTGGCCAGCCTCCTGCCCAGATATCTGGATGCTTTCCGAGGTGCTCAGCACTTTCTGCCAGCAGTGGACATGTATTTTGGGTATTCAGGCTTCCTGAATGGTTGCTGAACACCTCCCCTTCTGTAACATGGTGAGTGGCTCAGCCCTGTGTCCAGGGTTGGTCTAAGGCGTGATCCAAGGATCCCTTGCCCCACAGGATCTGTGGTGTTGCAGGAAAAGCAAACCCTTCTTGAAGCAGAGGTGTGTTGCCTGTGTCACATGCAAGATAGACATGCAACTGTTCCCCTTTTCCTCTTCTTTTCAGGAAGCAAAAACGCTGCTGCGGCGCCATAAGCTGGAGTCTCACCTCTTGCAGGTGGCTGCAGCCGGCCTTGGATACACCTACACAGAGCCGGTAATGCCTGGGTCTGCTACGGCAAGGACCTTTGGGAGTTGCAGGACCAGCTTCCCCCTCCCCATCTCCTATAAAGCCAGTCCTGTGTAGGTGGCTCAGGAGCTGGGTCTTTGTCTGGTTTGTTCCCTGTGGGAAAGTGGCAGGGCAAGGACGGCAGCCGTTCCCAGGGCGAAGGAGATGCAGGCGCAGCCTGGTCCATCTCTCCTGCCGTGGTGTCTGGCTGTGTCTCAGCCACTGCTGTGGTGGTGGGGTGGGACAGAGAAGGCTGGGCAAGCCAGACTCCCTCTCTACTCACCATACAATGCCATTTGGGTTGGGGTTACATTTTCAATTTGATGACTCCACGCAATTGCCCAAAGTTGTGTGGGGTGGTTCCATGCTAGAGAAGCTGCCTGATGTCCCCGGGTGCAAGGCAGAGCGGGTAGTTTCCTGGCTTCAGCTGGAGCCTTAAATTAAGAAGCATGACCTCTCTCTTTTCCCACAGAACTACTGGAACAGGTACGGCGCCCGCCAGGATGAGCACAGGTGAGCCACCACCCACCTCGGGTGAACCCACAGTGGGGTGAAGGGGATGCGCCTATGATGGGGTACCAGCCTGCCACTTACAGGGTGCTGCCCATCCACACCAGCACACCCTCATGGTTGAATTAGGGCCCTTTGCCCCTTGCCATTACAAACATTCCCACAAGCACCTTATTTTAGCTGAGTGCCTCAAAACTAGAAAGGTTCTAGAGGGAACTTGGTCGGTGAAGCAAGTGGTGCTGTTCCAGTTTGCTGGTGTCTGTGCGTTGCTGGTGGAAACTGTTGTTCCCATTACCAGAAAAATTCAGTTTTCCACAGGACAGGGTGGGGGCTGCTACTTGTATGGTTGTAATATTTGCACAAAGTACCAGTTGGCCCATTTTTTCCATGTATTGGTTTCTGAAGAGAGCACAACAGCACTGTTTCCAGAACTGGAGAGCTGTGGCTAAGTCATGATGTTCCTCTTCTCTCTTGCTCCTCAGTGTCCCATCAAGTATTAGCAGCGAACCAGAGGATGGGCCCCGGCTGTCCCTGGCAAAGAAACCCATGCCAAAGCCAGATCGAGAGTTGAAGGAGGGTAAGTCTGATGAAGATGTTTCAAGAAAATCAGAAGGTTTTCTTCTATTGCTAGAGGCTGCAGACTGCAAAGGCTGGCCGCCGAGTAATGAGGGCCAATGCTGTCTGAAGGGGTTGAAGTTTTCTTTAAGGGACAGAGAAGTTGTCAATGCTGCCACAGCATTTCTGGGCACTGCTCTGCTCTTGGACTTGCTTTCTCCACCTGCTGAGCTGCTCAGTAGAGAGCCGTGAGATGTGGAGCTGGGTCCTGCTCACCATGGGGAAGGTAGCACCAGCAAGGAATATTTTCCCCAGGTACTTTTAAGATTAAAATGTTCCCTGTTGTCTAGGCAGCAGGATGGATGCTGGAGGCATTAGGGTTTGGGAACTTTGGTTTGGCTTTCCTAAATGTGCTGGATAGCACCGTATTAAAAACCGTTTCTGTTTGCAGACGGGCTGGTTATTTCATGTTTTGGTTTATATCAAATCACTTGGTTTTAAGGCCTGTCGGCAGATATTTCAACTAATTTCAGCACATTTTCAGCAACCACAGAAGATACCATAACATTTTCTACTACAGACAAGATTTTCCCCATAACAATTTGGAAAAACTGTGTTGTAGCCAAATACCAAATCATTCTCCTCACTGCAAAACAATGACATCTCAAGCTGGGAGGCATCTTGTGTCTCTAGTGGGCCAGCTCCACAGCAGCAGGCAATTAACCCTCCCTGTAATGCAATGGATGGTTGCACTTTTTGGGGAATTTCACAGCTTTCCATGGCCCAAGTTGTCCCCAGCTGCTTAGCATTGTGTTCAGAGTATTGTTATCCCTTCCCTAGCCATACATAAAATAGGTGAATACCGCAGAAAGATGCTGTCAAGCTTGCTAAAGCCAAGAGCTGGTTGATTTATATGTGTTGGCCTCTTTGCCTTCTGTAACCAAATAATTTCAGAGTGTCTTTCTCTGTTTTTTCTTCTCTCTCTGCTTTTGTTCTGGTTTAGTTGCAGAATATTTCCAGTTTACAAAGAAAACTGAAACCATGCAAAAAGAAAATGGAAATTTTGTCCATGCAGCAGCTTCCTTTCTCTGTTGTCTTTTTTCTCTTTCTCTCTTTTCACTTGGAAAAAGCAAAGGCCAAAAGAGAAAAAGAAAAACCCTTTTTAATTTTTGTACTTTTTTCTACTTTTCTCCTTCCCCCTTCCTCCTTTCTGCCAATTCCTTCACTCCCAAAAGTCCAAAGAGATGCCCAGTTTCTTGGGGCGTTTTTCACAGAGCATACACAGGGGAACAGGTCTCTCTTGGCTGGTGCTTGGACGCGGTGGGGGCAAGGAAGGCAGCCAGGAGTGCGCGCCAGTGTGCTACAAGGGTTCAGTGTTCACAGCACAGGGCAGCCCCCGCTGGTTCCCTGGGAGGAACAGAAGGAACTGGGGAAGTGGTGAGTGATGCCTTCCAGTTTCATCCCTCATGTGCTTACAGCTGGGGGAGAGCAACATCCGAGTGGGAAAACTCAGCCCTGAGTTGGAGAGTGCCAGGGGTTTGGATTTCGGAGTCCTGTATCTGATCTGGCTGCATTTATAATAAATGCTATTACGGAGTAACAAGAACGGCAAAGTGAAGATGAGGAATGTCCCATCTTTTCTGGTTCCACGAAGCCTAACTTCAGAAATAAAGTCATGGGCTAGTGGCGGGGCTCTGCCCTCAGGGTTACATGTCCTCCATAGGCCAGGGAGACCTTCCAAAACCACACAGTGTGCCTCAACAGACAGGAAAAATAGTAATTATAAAAACGCTTTAACAGAGAAGTTTCCTTGTGCCACACGGTGAGAGGAGCTCTGCGGCGCTGTTTCCTGTGGTTTATTGTGGCTCTGTGACAACAGATAATTTTCCCCACAATTTAGATGCATTTCACCCTCCTCCTGGAGAAACATCTGGTTTAGGTTTTTATCGTTGCTATTTCTTGTGTTCTCTCTCTTTGAGCAGATGAGGGGAAGAGGCTTCAGAGGATGGTGATTTAGTGGCCTTGCCATGTTTTCCTGATCAGGCAAATTTGATGGGGATGGATCCAAATTTCTTGTAAAGAGCTAATCTCTGTCTTCTTGTCTGTTCACGTGGCAAAGCTCAGTCACCCTGTATCGGGCGGGAGCCCAGCCATGCGCAAGCCCAGCCACCCTTGTACTCCTATCCCAGGGATGCTACCTGGGACTTCCAAAATGCAGCCAAGCTTCTGGGGGGCAGGGGGAGGCAGCTTGGAGGCAGGGAGAAAGGGATGGCAGGGATGGCCATGGCACCTCCTCTGCCTCTGCAGAGGAGGATTGTCCTCAGGGTCCCCCAGCTCACCCACTCGCAGCCCCGCTTCTTGGTGGAGAACAAGCGATACTTGCTGCAAGCTGAGCACTGCATTAGTTTTTCTGTGTGTGCAAGACAAAAAACCACTGATGACAATTGCAGAGAGCAGCTTTCCATGCCAAGCTGGCAAGATCTGCACAGCTCAAATGCAATGGAAACTTATGGCTTCCATTGATGTTGGCTGCTGGGCAGGAGAGCCAAGTTAGCCAGTGTCCGTGTCTCTCATCGTGTCCCGTCAGGTTTTGGCATTTTCAGGCTGTGATCACTGCGTTTGCAAGGCACCTAATGAGAAGGTGGAAAGTGCTGATGCTCTTGCAGCAAATGGATTTAATCTCTGTGTGTTTCCATTGTTGCTCTTTCTTTTGTTGCTGATGTGAGGCTAATGTCGGCTCTCCGCTATGAAGCTCTTTCCCTGGCAGCACACCCGGGTGACTTCAGCTGGCCCTCAGCCATGGTACAAGATGTCAACGAGGCCAGGGCATGTTCGGCAGGGTTGTTTTGTGTCTCTTTCCATCAGGGGGTCCGCTGCTTTACAGCGACGTGAAGTTTGTCTACAACTCACAGCAGCTGAATGGCACCCAGCGAGTACTACTGGATAATGTCATCTCAGAGGAGCAGTGCCGAGAGCTTCACAGAGTAGCCAGTGTGAGTAGGCAATGCCCCTGGATGTGACGACTGCCACCCGGGCTGAGTGTCTGATGCTTTCCCTAGCATCTGGCTTGTTAGAGCTGAATGTGTGATCAACCCCTGGGGGGACTCTGGGTTCATGCCTCACTCTTGAGTGTTGCAGCTGATGCCAGGATGCCCATGGATGCTTCCTAACACATCCATAACTGCAGCACAGGAGCTGCTGCTCTATCTGGACTGTTCTTAGAAACAGGCTGCAAGACAGAGCCTGTGCTCGTTGCCCTTCTTATATATATGTAGCTCCTTGCCCCGTGTTATAAACACCCACTGAAGATGCTCATCCACAAGCCTGGTTAAGCCTTCTCATTCATTGTTAACTGAGCCTGGGAAGGGATTGCGGGTGTCTGAACATCCCCAGCTGGGAGGTGGCTGGCTGTTTTCCACCTTCTCAGAATGGACTGTGTTCATGGACAGCTGCAGCACCTGGGGGATTTGGGGAAGAGGGTGGCAGGTGCTCCTATTGCCGCTCCCCCTCTCCTGGGGAACCAGTCCACTCCTAACGTGGGTTCGTGTCCTTCAGGGGATCATGTTGGCTGGAGACGGTTACAGGGGAAAAACCTCCCCTCACACCCCAAATGAGAGATTTGAAGGAGCCACTGTCCTCAAAGCCCTCAAGGTACCATCTCCCTCCTCCTCCTCCTCTTCCTCTCCCATGCCCTCCCTCCCAGCCGGTGTGCGGCACTGACCTCTCTTGCCCCTTCTCCTTGCCCAGTATGGCTATGAGGGCCGCGTCCCGCTGAAGAGTGCCCGGCTCTTCTATGATATCAGCGAGAAGGCTCGCAGGATCGTCGAGTCCTACTTCATGCTGAACTCCACGCTCTACTTCTCCTACACCCACCTGGTGTGCCGCACCGCCCTCTCTGGTGAGGGCTCAGGGGACCGTTGGGGCACGGCTGGGAGAACAGGAGGGGTTCAGCCCCCCACGGGGGGGTTTACAACTGGGGGACCCAAGCCTGAGAGTAGCTCGGTTTTGCCTGATGCTTTGACTGGTGGCCAGGGGCTGGGGAAAGTCCCCATCCCTACGGCAGCAAAGGGTGGGCACTGCTGTCCCCAAAAAGCTAATTTCTGGGATGTCTCTTGTTTTTTATGTCTCCAACTTCCTCTTTTCTCCTCTCTCTTGCCTCTCCTCACTGTCCCTTCTCCTTGCCATCCCACTGCCGGCTCTCCATCTCGCTTCCCTGCAGTAAGGAACAGGGAGGGCTGTGCAGATCTGAGTCCTCAGATGTTGCCTTTTCTCCCCAGCCTTGCCTTTCCTCCTCTCACCTGTGAACACCACCTGGAGTGGGGTCAGGGCAGGCTGCCACCCTGGGAAGAACCCCACACACCATGGCATTTCCATCTCATCCACCCCTTCTCCTTCCCCCTTCCTCCACATGGTCCTGCCTAGGCCAGCAGGAGCGGAGGAATGACCTGAGCCACCCCATCCATGCTGACAACTGCCTCCTGGACCCTGAGGCCAACGAGTGCTGGAAGGAGCCTCCTGCCTACACCTTTCGGGATTACAGGTAGGAAGGAAGGAAGGGGGAGCTGCTCCCACGGGTACCCAGGGACCCCCTGGAGATCCAGCAGGTAGTTTCTGGTGGCAACAAGCATCGTGGCTAAGCTTCAAGACAGAGTTTTAACTCTAATGCCTCTGGGATACCTCAGGTTCAGGAGATCCCAGCTGTGGCCCGCAGGGCTGTGTCTCTGTCAGGTGTTTTTGGTGCAGAACAGGAGGGTGAGAGCTGGTAGGACCCGGGGGACATTTTGAGAATTGTTCCCTAGCTGAGAACTGCTGGTGCTCAGCTGTGGCTCTGAAATGGGTGTACCTTGGGTAGCCCAGACCAGCTGTGCAGTGGGTCCTCTCCCACTCTGGCATCCCCCACCCACATCGGTGGAGTGATGCGGGATCTGTCCTGGGGATCGTGTCAGCCGTGAGCCCTCCCTGCCGCTCCCTTCACGAGGGTCTTCTGCTTCCTCCCCTAGTGCCCTCCTGTATATGAATGCAGATTTCGAAGGAGGCGAGTTCATCTTCACCGAGATGGATGCCAAAACTGTGACGGTAAGTCAGTGCTGTGGACCACATGTTGTTCGTTGGCAGCCCGTGCTCAGGGGCTCTGGGGTGCCCCCGGCAGCCTGCGGCTCCTACCATGCAAACAGCCTATACAAAATCTTGCTGTCAGAGGTGCACAGACCTCTTCTTCCACTCCCAGAGGCTGTGCAGAGCTGGAAGCCTGCAGGTCAGGGCTTTGCACCATCCCTGCACAGGCTGAGGGATGGCTGATAGTTGTCCCTGCCTGGAGGACTGCTGAGCTCCCACCCCATCTCGTGGCCAAACACGTAGCGATGCCTCTATACATATGCAAGTATATGTACTGGTCCAGGTCTTTTTCTCCAGAGTGGCTCACAGCAGCGGACATCAGTCCCTGAGAGGGATGGGGCACAGGCATGAGCCCCCCAGCTCTGTGTGGGGTCATTAGGGAAGCTGGACACCCCCTCCATGACTGGACAGAGGGTCTGGGCACCATGCTGGGGCTCTGAAGTCCGGTAGATACCGGAGGGTAGACTGTATCTACCTAAGTGCCTGAGGGCTGATTTGGTTGGTACTTCTGCTGCTGAGGTCCCGCAGGATACCTCTTGTGAACTCAGCAGAGAGAAGAAAGGCATTTCACAGCCCATGCCAGGGTTAGCCCGAACCTTCCTGGAGTTATCCGTGGCTCTGTTTTGTCATGGGTGGTCACCTGCAGGCTTTGCAAGGACTCCATGCCACCATCTCCTTTCTGTGTGACACCTGCACACAGGTCCTACCAGCAGGACCAAGCCTCACACCTCCCTATTTACCCCACACATTTTTGCAGCCATGCCCAGCGCTCTGTATGTCCTCCAGAGCAGCTCGCTGGGCCGATGCAGAGATGCCCAGTAAAGTCTCAAGCCCTGGACCACGGCAAGCCCAGACAAGGCCAGTGCGTGCAGCCATGCTGCTCCTTGCCACCCTGGTGTTACCTGTTTTCCCACAGGCCTCCATCAAGCCCAAGTGTGGGCGAATGATCAGCTTCTCGTCAGGAGGTGAGAACCCCCACGGGGTGAAGGCGGTTACGAAAGGCCAGCGGTGTGCTGTGGCTCTCTGGTTCACCTTGGACCCACTGTACAGAGAGCTGGTAAGTCCATCCATTGTGATATGCAGGGATCTAGAGGGGGTATCCAGCATCCTAAAGGAACCAGGACCATCTTCAGCCTCCTGTCCCAGCAGATCTGTTTCCCCCGCCCCCCCACTGCCCGCCCTGCAGCAGCATTCTCATCCACTGCCCCACAGGGACCTGAACTGGTGGCCCCAGGGTGAATGGTTTTCCCTGCCAGCCATGTTTGGGAGCCTTCATTGCTGTGGGCCGTGGGGTGCAGGGCTGGGTGCAGAGCGGGGTGTGGGACGGCTCTGCGGGTTGCGGGACGGCTCTGCGGGGCTGGGCTGGCCCTTCCTGACACCTAGTGGCAATAACCTGGTGAACGGGGAGGTTCTCCACAGCCACCCACAGCTCAGAGGCTGGAGCCATGTGCAGCAGCTGCTGGGTCCTCGTAGGTGGTCTGTAGTCTGGTCCCTGGGTCTGGGCACCCGGATGCCTTGGAAGATCTGGGCTGTAGTGCCTTTCACCAGAGAACCTCCAGGTTCTGTTTTGAAAGCGTGCTGTGCCAGCCCCTGTCTCCCTTTAATAACAATCCCGGTCTATTAGAATAAAAGATAAAAGACCAAGCAAAACTAGGTGCAGGGAGAGAGAGAAACCCTCGTGCCTTTGCCTTGTGATGCAGGTGGGTTCTGAGGTTTTTGGAAGAAGCTTCTTTTCAGACATGCACTTTACTGCCTCCCTGCTTTTTGGCACTAGCTGAAATTCTTCCGTGCTTGGTGCATGGTAGGAGGTCCGCCCTGCCCAGGGAGCTGGAAATCCACATCAAGTGGAGGGGACAGGAGGAGGGGGTGCTCTGGCTGTGGCTGCTAGTGAGATGCGATAAGGAAATTGCGGTACATCAGCTCTGCCCCAACTACTGCAGCCCCTGGAGGGAGGAGAGAACTGAGGTACAAAGTGATTTAATTAATTTTGCCCAGAAACCCTCCACCTCGAGGTCCAGGCTGTCCCCCGTCCTCTGAGCTATACTGCTGGCCCTTGGATGAACCGCTTGCTGTGAGCCCTCCCAGCAGGCTGAGCCACACTGAATACGCTGGGAGCAGGCACTGAAGCTCTGCCAGTTACAGCTTCTTACCTTCCCCTTTTGCAGGAGCGAATCCAGGCAGATGAAGTGATCGCAATGCTGGACCAGGAGCATCTAGGACCCAGTGAAATGAATATCAACCCAAAGGATGAGCTATGAACTAGGCCAAAGACTTTTTCTATTATATATTTATTTAATATTGTTAATCTTATTAGAACCCTTCTATTTTTGTACAGAGACGCTGTATAAATTAACAGGTTAGTATGGTTGTGGATTTCAGGAGTGCCTCGTCTGTGTTTAGCACAGCTCTTGCTGGGCCCCCTCATCCTGTGCCAGCATCTCCTGCCACCAACATTCCCTGTTCTTCTCTAGCACTTCTCAGGACTCATTCCAGCTCACTGTACTCCCTTGCAGGACCTCTTTTTTTTTTTTTTTTTTTCCTTCCTTAACCAGAAATAGCTGCTTTTCTTTAGCTTCTGCTATAGAAATGTCTCAGATGTGCCAACAGCCCGGTCTTGCTGCCCCTGCTAAGTGCTAGGCTGAAGACCTGGGCAGTGCTGCCATGGGGGAAGTGAGCATGAGTCACTTATGGCTGGCCTTTCCATCTTGGCGTCCTTCACCCTTTGAAACAATGCTTTGTGGGGAAAAAAGCAAAGGAAAACCCAAGTCCTAGCAAAATGCATGTCTCTCTGTAGCCATGCAAAGCTGGAGTCTGGGCACTAATTCTGAGTAGAGCTTCCAGAAATGACCTGCCGGGCAGGGGCACGAGCTGTGCACAGGCATGAACGGGTTTGATTTGCAGCTGATGCTGGTGAAACAGGGTCTGTCCTGCACGTTCAGTCCCTTCTCTGGCTCATACCCTGGGATGCACGAAAGAAACTGTTTCACACTTACACCCTTTGAGCTTCCAGCCCAGTGCTGCTGCTGGTAAATTCCGAAGTTAAAACGTCATCATTTCCTGGTCCATGTTGGAAAAGAGCTGAAAGGCTTAGAGAAGTTACAGTGTTAGGGTGTTGGATGATCACGGTGCGGCTTTGTGCTCTGGATGTCCTGGCTGTGTCCTCCAGTCTGGCAGTGCAGAAGCAGCAGATGTTCATGGTGTGGTAGCATCTATTTGCTCAGGGTATTTCCGATCCAGTTTGAGGGTGTTGCAGTGAAAGCACATGTCACATCACAAGAGATTTATTGTGCCAGTAACTGCTGCTAAGCTAGTAAATCATCTCTGTCCCATCATTAAATCAAGTCCTGTGCATGGGATCAGAGCAGCCACTATCTCGCTCAGAACAAGCACTAAGTCACGGAATTGCCCATGGCCCAGACACAGGGACAGCTCTTATTTTGACCCAACAACTGCTCCTTGCTGCTAGAAAGAAGTTCCTAAAAGGCAGGTTGCAGCAATCTTCACTGTTGAATTTCTCTCTGGGAAGCACTGCAGGGATCTTGACTGGAGTTTGCATCCCTGAGCATCTTTGCTCAGCACCCTGCTGCACTGGCACTTTCTCAGTCCTTTTCTGCTCCACTCTGCCAGCTTTGGCATTCCCAGCACTTAAAATTTGCAATAGGGAATTGTCTTTTCTCTTGTTCATGCAGCTTGTGCCTATCCAAACCTTCCAGGCTCAGAAGCACCTTCTTCCCATCCAGTCAGTGGCTGCAGAGGCCATAGACAAGGATGGCCCTTCTGTAGAGACCTCCTCAAAAACTGGTCCTGGGCAAGGTAGAGGGGAGCCGAGCACATCTAGAAAAACAAATGCACAGACTGTGAAGCGGGCACCATTACCACCTAGAAAATGATGGAAGGGTCATTTGCTGCACCTCCTCCAATGTTGAATCTGCAGGGGAGAAAGCTCTGGGTGTTTCTGAGCCACCAGAGTGGTGCGTTTCTTTGAGGTTGTCTATCTCCCTTCCTCAGAGCCCACTGAAAAGATTTGTTGTGCTGTCTCCCCAAAGAACTTCCCACAGGTCTCTGCCTTCAGACACCCTTCCCTACTTAAATGCTTCTTCTATAAATGCTTAACCCCCCTTTTCAAAACAGCCAGAGGAAAAGCTGGGGGAAAGAAGGGGAAGGCAGCTGGAGACCTGAAACACCAGTTATGTTGACCCCCCTGCACCATGCTCTTTCATCCAAGGCTTGACTCCTACGTGCTGTACCTTCAGTGCGAGTTTGTGCTGCTGTCCCCTGAGAGCCATGTCTGCCTGAGCGCATCCTGCAGAGCTGCCCCCTCCAAGCAGCTCGGTGCAGCCCCCTGCCCTCCTGGGGCTGCAGGGGTCCCCCCGGCTGATCCTCCTGGGGGGGATGCAGGGGGCTGGCACCAGTCGTGGCTTCTTTGCTGCTGTGGTGGTTAGCCAGAGCTGTGTCTAAATCCAGGCAGAATAAACTAAACACAACATCTGGGCCCGTCTTTGTCTTTCTTGAGCCAAATATTAGAAGGGGAGACCGGGGGATACGCAGTTTGTCTCACGATGGTGCCTCTCCCTTTGGGGTTTCCTGCCCCAGGCCCTAGGGCACACGCAGATGCCCCATGCTGGATGAGTGTCAGAGACACTGATGTGGACAGGACTAAGCAAACCTCTCTGTGCGCGTTTGGCTGCCTGTCCATCTCCTTTGCTCTGTATCCAGCTGCCTAATAACTTACGTACCCTTGGCAAGCGTCGGGCTATTTGGAGAGCAGGAGGAGGGTGTCGCAGCCCCTGTGTGCTGCTGGGGTGTGCAGCGGTCTGTGGAGTGAAACAGGGTGCTGGCTGGCTTCTGGTGAAGCAACAGCTTTGGTTGAGAATGGTGGAGCAGCCTCAGAAGGATGCATCATTTCAGGACTCAGTTGCAAACATGACTCCTAAATCCCCAAGAAGGGGAAAGACTCTGGGCTGCCTGGGCCATGCTGCTCCCCGTGCTGCTCTGCCACTGAGACCTGTTTGCATTGAAGCCAGGAAACAGGAATGCAGCGAGTCAAAGGCACTTTTCCTGTTTGTTTGTTTTTCCAGCTCTCTGTTCTGGTAAAGTGTAGCTCAGAAGTGGATTTGTATTTCTGCTGCAGCAGCAGTGGTGGTTGCCAAGTTTATTGGCACACTGTAGCCTTGCAGGAGCAAGTTACAGAGTTCTTTGGTACATGCAGCAAAATACAACGTATGCTTTTGGGTCTCGCTTGTGTGGAGTGGGATGGGATGCTACGAGGGTGGCCTGGCCTCTGAAAAATGAATTTTAACTCTCAGATATGATGTAGGTGCCTGGGCATCTGCCAGAGCTGTCAGGGTCACATCCAGACTGCCCGCAGGGCATCCGTATCTCTGGAAAAAGAAAGCTAACAACAATACTGAACATTTAAATCCCTTGGTCAAATATGCCTGAGGACAGCCTGGTGCACTAATATTTTTGCTTCCTGCTATATTAGCTCGTGTTGGTTATTCCCTCTTGCCCTGGCAGTGTGGTAATTGCCGCTTCCCAAAGCCCCGACACTCAGCAGCTCCCCAAGGAGGCAGTGCCTGAAGTCACACCACTGAGAATGAAGCTGATGTGCATTTCAGTGCAAGCTTCACGACTCCCAGGACAGTGCTGAGCTCCTCTAGCCAAGGCCTGGCCACTGAGGGAGCCACAACCTGCTTAGGCATTGGCCATTTGTTACACGTGCCCCAGTTCTATCACTGGCAATAGCAGCAGTTTGGAGACGAAGATGCTTGAAACATGTCTTGGTTCCATGTTACCTCTGCTATGCCCCTCCTAATGCTAATTATACATGTAGGGTGGAATTAGCAGGATTGATTTCTGACAGTCAACAAGAAAAAAGCCTACTCATAAAGGAAATGTAATAGAATTTAAAAGTATTTAAAAGAACAACCAAAGTGGCTCTATGTGTATGTGCTGGCGTGTGTGCTTGGATGCAGCCGTTGCTCTGAAAGCAAAGCCTTGTGTGGTGTTACTCAATGCCAGGGGTTCTTTACTAGCAAGGAGCTTTGGTTTTGTTTTGACATTCAGGTGGGCCCCAGCCAAGTTCCGTCACCCCTTGCACCAAGCCGCTGCTAAGGATTGCGGGGCGTGGGGTGCTGGAAGAGCCTGGCCTGTGCCACAGCCACGCCTTCAGCAACAGGGAGTCAGTACCATTTCAGGACAATACAGATGGAATGGATACCTTCATTAAGGAGAAGATGAATCATCGCATTTTGCAGTCAAGGAGGTGGCAGCGGAGCGTGCAGAGCTGGTGGCAGCGAGGGCACCGAGGCATGGGCAGCAGTGGCTGGCAGGGGTCACAGTAGGTCTCAGCAAGGCACCTGACACCTGGTGCAGAGGGTAGGAGCACATAAAACACCTTGTACATGTAAAGAACCGCCCACAGGGCCCAGTAGAAAGTCTGAGGCTGATCCCCTTTGGGCTGTAAATGCCTTACTGCAAGTGGCCAAAGGCTCACCCCTGAAACCTCACCTGAAAATAAGACTTGCAGGTATTTACAGATTCCTGAACCCATGGTGAAGGCTGAAATACCCAAAGTTCTTTATGTCCAGCGGCTATAGAGTCTAATAAGAGCTGGTCATATCCATAGGCGTTAGCCTGCAAGACTTTTTGAAGTGTTAATTTTAAGAAACTGAACCTCACCAGTACCGCTGGGGAGGCTTAGGGCCATGTGGACAAGTCAGGCTCCAGCAGCTCCAGTGGATGACTAATTCCCATTGATTCCAAGCTGGGGCATAATAAGCTTATAAAATACGGTGTATTTGGACCTTTTGTATGTCCCCTTTATTTCCCAGGAGCTAGACTGACAGCCCAAAAATGCAGTGGCTTCAATCACATTCGGAGACCCAGTGACAAGCCCTGCAAGCAGCCAGCCTGGCTGAAGACCCTCCTGCTGCCACTCCATCCCACCCTGCAACTGTGTCCCTCTTGCTTCCTCCCCACCCTGCTGCTTGGTCTCTGTCCTTCTCACAACCCT